>OY728140.1:783213045-783838045 GCA_963277665.1 Viscum album
ATAAACATTTGAATGCAAATCCTTGAACATAAAATCTAAACATCAAAATCTTGAGCAAAGAAATAAATCTTGAAAGTACGTAAGGCATATATCATAAAGGAACATCAATCATGATAAAATAGAATGGGAATAAAACATGTAATTGTGGAAAACCATTAATCACATGATATGATTTCCATAGTAGCCAAGGCATTGCTGCCAAGACCATCTTAGTGGACAAAGTCCTTTTCTGAATCGAGTTCACTCCTCGTTCCAGTCCTGTATCAATGAACCCAATTAACTTACAGTTCCAGCCATGTCTATCTCATGATATATAAATATTTACCCAATGAATTAGTGGGAGATATAGGTCCCACCAATCTCATATTGAAATCATTCGTACCTGTTCCATAAAACAATCATACATCATTCATCATAACCCAATGAATAAAATGGGTTTCATAAACATCATCCCATCATAACGTAATCCATATAAAAAAATGGATATCATTTCATCATAAGAAGAATAAAACCATATAAAAAATATATACATTATACTTGAAACATAATCAAACTAAATAATGTCATCTTAGATGGAAAATAGTTTTGATAAAACACTTGAAATGAATTCTTGAGGAAAATATCCTTTCTTTTTCAAAATCTTTTTCTTTTCTCAAAATTCCATTCAATTTTAAAAGAAAAGGATTTTTTGAAAATAATCATGAAATTTTTAGATTATTCTTCATTAAAATTAGGCGTTATGAAATCATCAAAATCCATTCACACTATATAAGTTAAAAAAATATTCTCCTCGTACTTTTGTCAGATAAGTCAAAAAGTTCCTTGTGTGGTAAACAAAAGTAAGATTACTTTCATAACATGTCATAGATTTAAAAAAATAGTAAAAATGAATTTAAACATACATGAAAAAAAATTTAGAAAAAATTGCCACAGATTATAACAATAACCCCAAATACATACGAATAAACAATCTCAGATAAAAACGAGATTGGAAAAGTTATCCCTTACCTTTTGTCCGATATGCTTCGTAGTATCTGAACATCCTGTATAATGATTTAAATAATGTCATTTACTTATTAAATAATCATATTCATAGTTATGATATCATATATGGTTCACTTATGACTTTATATTACCCGTTCTTCTGTAAATTCCATGTTAAAGTAACGCTTTGGGTAAAATCATTTTATTTAACGTATGTGTTTGAAATTTTTGTCATTTATATTATTATTACTTATATAATTATTGACTTACTTCCAGAATATAAATCATTATTTATATATCATATATATTCAGTATGTATATATATAATATATATATTAATTAAATGAAAAACACCATTCATGGAGACGGTAGGTCGTACGTACGCATGAATGCTGTTTTCATTTCCATATTGACTTGAATTGAAGTAAGTAGATGAAATATATATATATATATATATACACATAAATATATTAGCTTTATCATGTCATATATTTCATTATTATTCATTATATATACTTTATAATCATTCTCGAATGGTTAACATGGAGAATGAATCTCATCGCGTCATGGAGACGACAATCCGTACGTACGCACGAGCGATGATATCATTCCCATAATTATTGAATTGAATTGGATTGGTTGATATAATATCTCAGAATAAGTATGATGTTATAAAGAATATATATAGTTATTCTTTAAACCATTATACCCATCCATGTAAGGTGGTGGTCGAAAAACAGATTACACCACGGCGTGGAGACGATATTCCGTACGTACGCACGCGCGGTGATTTCATTTTCTGTAGGATGGATCGAAGGTGAAATGAGTTTGTTTCATATTTATAATAACATATCCGTATATTATTGATACTTAGGTTATTACTTTATAATGAAACAACTAAATAAGAAGATGTTGAAGAAGAAATAAACTTGAAAGAATTGGTAGAAGAGATTACCTCTTCTTCGACGCACCTCTTTTAAGCTTCCTCTAAAGGCACTATATTTGGTCTTTTGAGGAGACCAGAACTTCAATAAAATTTCTAGGGAAGTTTATAAGGGAAATGGGCAGGGGTTGGCTGAGTTTTAAGGCTCAAAATTGTTTAAAGAGAAGGGGGAGGAGGCGCCCTTTTATAAGGGAGGAGAGGGGCACTTTAGGAAAAAACTTTAAATATTATTTTATAATAAAGAAATATTTGGTTTATAATGGATCAAAAGTATCTTATTTCGAAACTAAAGTGGGTATGGGTCGAAATCCTCTCAACCAATAGGTTTTAGACAAGTTTAGGTTACTATTTTAACCTTATCATTTAGATTTACCTCTAAGATAAATAATTTAACCTTCAACTTGTCTTCTTGTTTTCTTACACTATATGGTTAATAAACTTACTATAACAAGCCAAAATAACCCTAAGTGGTTCATTATTAATATAAATAACCTTATCTAAGTCATTTGGATGAACCTTAGATTTTTAGGAATATAATAACAATTAATAATATAATATTTGTTTTAAAAACTATTTTATGTCAATTTTGACACAATTTGGTAATTGATTTTTTTGAAAATCATAACAGCATGATTAGTTCTAAAAACGTTAAATAAATAAATATTAACATGTCATATTAACCTATAAAATTAGTTTAATTCATGAAAAGTCTCAAATTACAATTATTTGGGTATTTATTACATCAATTATGTTAATATTTAATAATAAGGTAATTACAACATCACCATTGTGTCATAAATAAATTAAATTATTTAATGTCTAAAATTATAAATAAAATACCATTAAGTAGGAAATTTTTTTATATTTCTAATGAATATTTATAGTCTAATTTATCTGATGTATAACCCTATATTAAAAATGTTTTAGTTATTAAACTTTGATTTTGACTATTTTAACTCTTTTTTAAATAAAATAATAATAAATGTCCTAATATAATCCAAGTGGACCTAAAGGGTAATATTTTATTCCGAAGATTGTTTTTGGTCGAATTACACTTATACAATAGAATTATGACATGTGTTAGGGTAATAATAATATCATTTTTACCATTAATTACCTGATTTACTTTTAACTGTGGTAAATAAAAGTAAAAAGATACTATTCACCAAAAATTATTTTTATACTAATGAACCACATTTTAATTCATTATATTAACCTTTTCTCTCATATTTTCTAAATTCAACTCACAGAAGCAGTAAAATTATGTTTTATGTGAATTTTCAAATTCTTCTAGGAGGTGGGTAAAGGACGGTGAAAAGTTCAATAAAAATTTTTTTTATATAAAATTATTTTAAAATTACTTTGATGAACTACATTGAAATTAGGTGGGTATTATGTATCTATTTTTACCTAAAATAAATTTAAATAAAATAAATAATTATTTAAAAAAAATGTGGTTTTAAACTATAACTCTGTGTTTTTCACTATTCATCAAAAATTGAATGTTTTCAGAAAAATACCAAACATTCACCCTAAGATAATTTTGATATTTAGAATCCAAAAATTAATCCCATTTTGAATGATAAAATTTATAAAATTTAAAAAATTGGGTATTACTATTCCTAATGGCTAGTTTATATAATATTTTAATAATATATCGTTGTTTAGTGAAACTCTGTATTTGATTACAACACACGCTATCGTGGAAGGTCGCGATTGTGTGTAATGAAAGACAAGTCAGGGTTGTGTGTAGTGAAAGATTCATTTTTTGATTCTTATAATAGAATCCAACCATGTTTCATTTATACATTGAATATATATATATACACTCAATGTTGCGTAAAATAACTTCTATCAAACGAACTTGAAATTGTGTGTAACACGACCTAAGATTAGTGTTGTGTATACTATAAGCTAATATGGTGCTGCGTATAGTGCAAGATAATCTTGGTGTAGAAAAAAATAGAAGATATGAAAGAAATTAAAAATAATATATCTTATAAAACCTCGGGGTGTTACATTCTACCCCCCTTAAAATGAATTTCACCCTAGAAATTCTCTAGGGTTATAAATCGTTTACTACTTGAAAGTTTCTTTAATAGAAACCCACATTGTAAAAACGAATACTAAAGCTTAATTTTAAAAACTAATGTATGAAACAAAATGTTTACCCAAATTAACTTATCCCTGGGTTTCCACATAGGAGAACATAGGTGAAAATATGGATATAGAAGAGAAATCTAACCATCAAGTTATGATGGAGAGTGGTAGAGGACATGGCTATGAAAAAGACAACAATCACAGAGCCATAAAAATGCGATGATCTAAGGTACCATCTGATTCATCAGATATAAGGGCACTAGGATAACATTTTTGGTTTTCAAGATCATTTCCCAAATGTTGAAGAATTCTTTTGAATTAAAAGAAATACTTACTTGATTTTGGTATAATCTCACCGTTGGTCATTCCTTGAACAATTTACACTTCATCTCTTAAATAAATGAAGTTGAATTTGTCATTCGTGAATTGTTATCAGATCAGGCGATAGAATGATAGGTCATTCCATCTGTCTCAACAAATGGTTAGAAAAAGATATTAAATATATATAAGTCCATATATAGTGATATTAATCATATATGGTTCCAAAAATGAACTTATACATCATATATCATGGAACATAATAAATTAAAACTAATTTATACAAACCAAGGACTTCCTGTAGGCCATTGGTAGGCGATAAAGGTCTGTCGCACTTCGGTTGTGGGTTCAATTCCTGCATCCTTGTCCGACGTGACAGGTTGTCGCCCGTCCCGCAGGTTGTCTTTTTTCTAAAACTAAAGTATTATAATATTCTGGAAATAATATTGAAAAAATGTTCTATCCATAAAAAATACTATATGATTTCTAACTTAATATATTCCACTCTTAAGGTTTACCCAAACTCACAGTATAAGGAAGAATATTGATAGAGAGGTCATCTACCAAGCATGTAAATACCGTCATTTATCCCCATATATCATAAGATATGTCTTCTTGGTCACACTACAAATATTATAATACCTTAATCATGTATTCTCTTGAAAAATGAATACACATTGAACATTAGTGAAAACATGAATGTAGTTAAAAGTTAACTCTTTCCACATTCCGAAATCCGAAAAATTCTATATAATCAAACTATGATATCACATAGTCCATATATCAATCATGAGCTCATGAATACTATCAAACATATTATTTTCTCCTTATCCATTAATTATGCGCATATCATCTTCTTTCCAAAAATATCTGAACATACTTTCATGGTTACCGGTACCATTCAACATATACTTTCAAATACTTTAGGAAAAACAATAGTGTAAAAATCCTTAGATGATTATTTATTCCATAGGACCATTAACAAAACTCTTGGTAAACATACAATCATTCCTCTACCTTCTTAAACCATTGACCAAGCTTCATCATTTTATTCCTCAACAATTCTTTCATCTCACATATCATTTATAGTTTCTTCATCATCATCAACATAAATACTACTCATACGACCATGATGATTCTCTCCAAGAGATTTTCCCTTAGGAAATTAGTTTGCATAATTCCCATACATTTCACATTTTAAAAATTTAATCATTGTTGATGTCGTAGCAATACCATTATCCTTGTCCATGGTCTTAACTAACCCTTTTCCTTTGCACTTACTTGCTTTGTGTCCTTCTTTTCCACACCCAAATCATCTCCCAGTTCCTTTGAAACATTCTCCCTAATGCCTCTTCCCACATGATTTACATGAGGGGAATTGAACTTTCTTTCCTCTATGATCATCATGAAACTCCATCTTTCTCTTATTAGCTGAGTCAGGAAACTTACCAAAGTTGAGATTATTGATCATGTTATGAGATTGCTGATTAGGAATAATAATGATGTTTGGACTTCAAAATACTGTTTCATTTGGTGTCTAATGAAGAATATCATTCCATTGTCCATCATATCCTCCATTATCATGAATCTTCCCATTTCCATCCATTTTCTAAAACCCAAAAAGAATAGTGTGAGATGAAAAAATCATTCTAGGAAAACAACATAATAAAGGGGGAGTAACTTCAATATATAAAATCTTAGGTTTAATTCTAATATTGTTATCATAATTCTAGTACTATAACCTATACTTATACTTATCCTTGGGGACATCCCTATACATACCTTTGAAATATCTCCTGGGATATCACTAATGTTTTGCAATCCTAGTTTCCAAAGGTTAACTAAACATTTCCTCTGATACCAACTATGGAGACCCAAAGATTGACATACATAGACATTACATTACTTTTTTGTAATACTTAATACATAACAAAAATAGACACCATAGGACCGTAATAGTTTAGTGTCTTTGGAAACTTGGAACATAATCTTCTAATCTTGGTGAAAAATCTTCAACATCTCCCATAAAGATCCCCCCTTTTTTTCTTACCTAAAACCTTTCTTTATGTCATGGGGAAAATAAAACATATAAAGGGTGAGGTTAAATGATCAGTAAGGGTAAACATAGAAAACATAAAACAATCCATAATCATTGAATTCAATAACTTGAACATAAAATCTAAACATAAAAATCATGAGAAAAGACATAAATCATTGAAGTTCGTAAGGAATATATCATAATGGAAGATCAATCATGATAAAATAGCATGGGAATAAAACATTTAATTGTGGAAAACCATTAATCCTATTATATGTTTTCCATATTAGCCAAGGCATTTCTTCTAATACCATCTTAGTGGACAAAGTCCCTTTCTGAATCGAGTTCCCTCCTCATTCCAGTCCTGTATCCATGAACTGGAATAACTAACCATTCCATACATGCCTATCTCATGAGATATAAATCATTACCCAATTAATTGGAGGGAGATATAGGTCCCACCCTTCTCATATTGAAATCATTCTTACTTGTGCCACAAAATAATCATACATCATTCATCATAACCCAAAGAATAAAATGGATTTCATAAACATCATCCCATAATAACGTAATCCATATAAAACAAATGGATATCATTTCATTATAAGAAGAATCAAACCATTTTAATAATATATACATTATACTTGAAACATAATCATACTAAATGATTTCATCTTAGATGGAAAGTAGTTTTGATAAAACACTTGAAATGAATTCTTGAGGGAAATATCCTTTCTTTTTCAAAATCATTTTACCTTCACAAAATTCCATGAAATTTTAAAAGAAAAGGATTTTGTTGAAAATAATCATGAAATTTTTTAGAGGAAGCTTCATTAAAATTATGTGTTATGAAACCATCAAAATCCATTCACGCCATATAAGTTAAAAAAACATTATCCTCATACTTTTGTCGGAAAAGTCAAAAAGTTCCTCGTGTGGTAAATAAAATTAAGATTACTTTAATAAAATGTGGTAAATTTTAAAAATGGGTAAAAATGACTTTAAACATACATGAAAACATTTTTATAAAACATCGGCATGGATGATAACAATAACCCCAAATACTTACTAATAAACAATCTCAGATAAAAATGAGATTGGAAAAGTTATCCCTTACCTTAGGTCCAATATACTTCATACGTATCCAAACCTCCTGTATAATGATTTAAATAATGTCATTTACTTATTAAAAAATAATATTCATTGTTATGATATCATATATGGTTCAATTATGTCTTTATATTACCAGTTCCTTTGAAAATTCCATGTTAAAGCAGCGTTTTGGGAAAAATCGTTTTATTTATCGTACGTGTTTAGACTTGTTGTTCTAGATATTATTATTACTTCTATCATGATTTACTTTCTTGAAGAATGTAAATGATGATTTATATATCATATATATTTAGTATATATATATATAATATATATATGAATGAAATGAAATACACCGTTCATGAAGACGGTAGGCCGTACATATGCATGAACACTGTTTTCCTTTCATTATTGACTTGAATTGAAGTAAGTAGATGAAAAATATATATATATATATATATACATAAATACAGTAGCCTTATCATGTCATATATTTCATTATTATTCATTATATAAACTTTATAATCATTCTTGAATGGTTATCATGGAGAATGAATCTTATCGCGTCGTGGAGACGGTAATCCCTACGTACGCACGCGCGATGATATCGTTCCCATAATTATTTAATTGAATTGGATTGGATGATATAATATCTCAGAATCAGTATGATGTTATAATAAATATATATATATATATATTATTTACACCATTATACCCATCCAATTAAGGTGGTGGTGGAAAAAAAGATTATACCACTGCGTGGAGACGATATTCCGTACGCACGCACGCACAGTGATTTCATTTTCCGTAGGATGGATAGAAGGTGAAATGGATTTGCATCATATTTATAATAAAATATCAGTATATTAGTGATACTGATGTTATTACTTTATAGTGAAACAACTAAATAAGAAGATGTTGAAAAGAAAAAAACTTGAAAGAATTAGTAGAAGAGATTACCTCTTCTTCGACGCACCTCCATTAAGATTCCTCTTAAGGCAATAGATTTGGTATTTTGAGGAGACCAGAACCTCTATAATGATTATAGGGAAGTTTAGAAGGTAAATGGTAAGGGTTTTTCCAAGCTTGAATGCACAAAATTGTGTAAGGAGAAGAGGGAGGAGGTGCCCTTTTATAAGGGAGGAGAGGGGCACTTTAGAAAAAAAACGTAAAATATTATTTTATAATAAAGTCATATTCGGTTTATAAAAGCTCCAAAGTGTCTTATTAAGAAACTAAAGTAGGTATGGGTCGAATTACTCTCAACCAATAAATTTTAGACAAGTTTAGGTTACTATTTTAACCTTATCATTTAGATTTAACTCTAAGTTAAATAATTTAACCTTTATCGTGTCTTCTTTTTTTCTTACACTATATGATTAATAAACTTACTATAACAAGACAAAAGATCCCCAATTGGTTAATTATTAATATATATAACCTTATCTAAGTCATTTGGGTGAAAATTATATTTTTAGGAATATAATAAAAATTAATAATATAATATTTGTTATAAAAACTATTTTATGTCAATTTTGACACTATTTGGTAATTGATTTTTTTAAAACTCATAACAGAATGATTAGTTCTATGAAAGTTAAATAAATAAATACTAACATGTCATATTAACCTATAAAATTATTGTAAATTATAAAAAGTCTCAAATTACATTTATTTGGGTATTTATTACATCAACTATGTTAATATTTCATTAATAATGTAATTACTGCATCACCATTGTGTCATAAATAAATTAAATTATGTAATGTCTAAAAATTATAAATAAAATTCCATTAGGTATGAAATAGTCTTATATTTCTAATAAATATTTATAGTCGAGTGTATCTTATGTATAACCCAATATTAAAAATGTTTTATTTACTAAACTTTGATTTTAACTATTTTAACTCTTTTTTAAATAAAATAATAATAAATGTCCTAATCTAATCCAAGTGGAGCTAAAGGGTAATATGTTATTCCTAAGATTTTTTTTGGTCAAATTAAACTTATACAATAGAATTAGGACATGTGTTAGGGTAATAATAATATCATTTTTACCCTTAATTACCCTATTTACTTTTAACCGTGGTAAATAAAAGTGAAAAGTTACTATTCACCAAAAATTATTTTTATCTTATTGAACCATATTTTACTCCATGAAATTAACCATGTCTCTCTGATTTTCTAAATTCAACTCACAGATGCGGTAAAATTATTCTTTATGTGAATTTTCAAATTCTCCTAGGAGGTGGGTAAAAGACGGTGAAAAGTTCAATAAATTTTTTTATATATAAATTTTTTATAAAATGACTCCAATGAACTACATTGAACTTATTTAGGTATTATATATCTATTTTGATATAAAATAAATTTAAATAAAATAAATAATTATTTAAAAAAATTTCGGTTTTAAACTATAACTCAGTGTTTTCCACTATTCATCAAAAATTTAATTTCTTCAGCAAAATACCAAAAATTCACCCTAGGATAATTTTGATCTTCTGAATCCAAAAATGAAGTCCATTTTGAAAGATAAAATTTATAAAATTTCAAGAAGTGGGTATTACTATTCATAACGGCTAGTTTATATAATATTTTAATAACATATCATTGTTTAGTGAAACTCAGTATTTGATTACAACACACACTATCGTAAAAGGTAGCGATTGCGTGTAATGAAAGACAAGTAAGGGTTGTGTGTAGTGCAAGATTCATTTTCTGTTGCATATAACAGAATCCAACCATGTTTCATTTATACATTGAATATATATATACACTCTATGTTGAGTAAAATAACTTCTATCAAACAAACTTGAAATTGTGTGTAACACGATCCAAGATTAGTGTTGTGTATACTGCAAGCTAATACGGTGTTGCGTATAGCGCAAGATAATCTTGGTGTAGCATACAACAGAAGATATGAATGAAATTAAAAAGAATATATCTTCTAAAATATAGGGGCGTTACAATAATAACTTTATAACTTCGAAAAAAATAATTATATCATCCCAAATGTGTCAATGATATCCTAAAAATTCATTAATGGCATAAAAAATCTCAAATTAAATTTATTTTAATATTTCTAATACCATATATTTCAATCATTCATTAATAAGGTAATCACTGCATCATCATTGTGTTATAAATAAATTTATTTATTTAATTTCATATAATTATAAATAATATTCCAAAATGTTGGAAATATTTATAGACTCATAATGAATATTTATAGTAAAATATATCAGTTATATATATCCACATTAAAAAAAAATTAGTAAAAAGATACATGTTTATTTTTTTATTTCACTTTACATTAAATTAATTATTATAACATGTCACTATCACACGCATGTGGCTCCCAAAGGCCAAATGTGCATCTCAAATGTTTTTATGTTCAACCATAACTCATCCAATATGAATAGTAAAAGTTTTAGGCTAGTTTTTTATTATTAAAATTTTATTCTTACCCTTATATACATCATTTACCCATTAACCATGGTAAATAAAAATAATTAATAAATTAGTATTCATAATTACAAAAAATAAAAGGGTCCTATTTATATAATTTAAAACATATGATTCCAGAAAATTAATTCATTTTTACAGATTCAAAAAATAGAATTGGATTAAAATAATAAAAAATTAATTCGTGTTGTCAAAACAAGAAATTGTGTTTTTAAGAAGTAAAAACTATCAAAATATTGACGTGTGATTATATCCTACATTAATGTGCAATTACATCCATTGACCAAAATTTAATTGAATGATAAAAAATAATCCAATATGAATTTAAAACTAATTAAAACAATAATCTAACTATATAATTTATATAAATGAAAATATAGTATTGAATTAAAATGCAGTAATTTTCACTATTCATTAAAATATGATTTTTATCAGAAAAAACCAAAAAATAATCCAAAGTAAATTTTGATGTCCCGAAGCCATATAAGAAGTTTAATTTGTAAAATATAATATATAAAAGTGAAAAAAGCTATACTTAAAATGGTTTCACCATCAAAATGTGGAAAAATATCATTTTTTTAAAAATATTTCTTTTATCTGAAAAGTTGAATTTGTTCTTATATCATGTCTAGAAAATAATTAAGATGAATGTTAATGTTATATATAATTTAAAACGTCATTAATACTATAAATAAATTATGATTTACATCTCATTAAATAACAATATTTTAATAATATATCATTATTTAGTGAAACTCGGTATTGTATATAGTGCAATATACAGAGAAAGGTCACCCTTGATTTCAACACAATCCAAGTAAATGTTTCATGTAATTAATTATTTCATTAGTGATGCATATAACCTAAAGAAAACACAGTTCTTTTATACATTGAAAAAAATCTATACTCAGTGTTACATATATTGTAAGCCAACTTGGTGTTGCATGTAGCATATGACAAGTCAGTTTAGTGTGAATGGAATGTTTAACTTAGTGCATTGCAAGATATAAATAAAAAATTTCATTTATTAAAAAAAAATTGGTCCTTAAAAAATATGGGTGTTACACCGCACCTCCACGAACACATTCAAGATCGACCTCTAGAGGAACCATAATTACATCAAAAACCAACGTGTGGTGTGTGTCCATCAGATCACCATGTAGCTAACCCAAACCACCAATTCCATGCAACATAATTCCATGAGTTATGACTATTGATTGATGGTACTTGTGTAATCATGAATCACTATCCCCATGATATTGGGGAATATTTTGAAAATAAAGTGATTTTCTTACCCAATCCTCTCAAGTGAGTCCATGGAGCCCGAGTTGGGGGGGGCTCCCATAAATGTTCAATATTTATGTTTAGAGGTTCATATTGTGAGGGGATATTAGGTTTAAGTATTAGTATCCCCACATGTGATTGTTAACCCAACCATATATAATGTCTAAGTGCTCATAGAAAAAGAAATGAGTCTTCCCTTACCAAATGTATCAATACACCTTGTATTTATTTTTTCAAAACGATCAAATCCAGTTTGATGTGATTCCAAATTTCTAACATAACTACAACGATGATGTTGTTTGACTACTCCCCCATGTGTGCATCTATCACTGGGATCTTCATGTCACAAATCATCTTGTGGACAAATACTACCAACCTAACCATGGAAGCCTATGGATTCATACATTAGATCCACATCTTCAATTGAAATTCTTACAAGATCATATTTTGAGATTTCTTCTTTCCTCATTACAATTATCCAGGGTATTGATCTAGCCTCTTAGATAGCCTATCCATTATTCTGTTCAAGAAGTATCAGAACCACTTCATAATATCTATATCTTTTACTGTCAAATTGTTTTGATCCATCCCTTGTACCAAATGTAGTAATACCCTTACTATGATTATATGATACATTTGGCCCTCCCATAAATTTTCTACGGAGCGGAATTTTTCATACAGTTCTCCTTGAATTGATATTCCAACAATCTGGTAATTATCTGATAAGATGATACTGACCCCCATGGTGCAGATTGAATTTGTAGGTCCCTAGTTACCAACAACTCAATATATCTACGAGTATTTCTTAGTGGCAATAGAAGTGGAATCATAAATCGTGACCCACATAATCTTTTCCTTAAACTCATGGAATTACTTTCATGACAAGTAATATCAAGCATAATTTTCTATAAGTTCTCCACCGTAACGTAGGTCCCAACAATCTTTCTACCCCAAGAGTGGGTCCCCGAATACCTCCTTGATAATTGTCTCATGATGAGGGGGACCTCTACTTCAAACATATACCCAATGTTTCTATTAAGATGGTTTCAGAGAGTGTGTTCTATAAGAGATTCATGATACGTTAGTATCTAGACCCAACTGCCCTAGTCCACTAGTATAGTTCATGTGATCTCTTAGACCAATATGTGAGATCATATCAATCAATAGAAGTGATAAATTCATCATACCAGATCCCAAATCCTTATAGTGGTATATTATTATAGAGAGGGTATTCCAGTTGGGTTGTTGTTTAATGTGTAGTGAGTTTTTTGAAATCTAACACACTTTGGAGACTCTCCCCTATCATAATATTCACATATATCTCCTCTTGAAATGAATCCTACAATTCTATCTGATAATTTCCAATTTCATTGATATTAGTTCATAAATTTATATTCATGAAATTCAAGTTAAAGTTTTTTAATTTGCGGATGTCTGTTCATGGAAGTTTATTCATAGAATTATTTTCATGGATGCAATATCATTGGAGGGTTGTGTTTCGAGAGTGTTGAGGATTGAAACAGTAGAATTCTCACAAATGTATTTAGTTTTTTAAGATATCATAGATCTATCATTTTTTAAAATTGCATGGCCTCCTAAGTGACACCTTCCCCTATTTATAGGCATATAATAAAGATGAGTTCCGTGAAAGGGATTCATGAAAAAGTTTAATGATTTTTTTTCTCAAAGGGGACTTTAAAATCCATAATTTTCAATTATTATTCACCATAATCCAACCCTCATTTCCCCGTTGGATCCATTTATAAGGGGGTAATTTTTTTGTTTCCAAAATACAAGTGTCACAAGAGAAGGTAAAGTAATGAATAGATATTTCAATGCGAATTTGGGCCAAATAACCCAAAATCCATATAAGGGAAGGGATTTGGGATAGTCCATACCTTCTATAATATAAATGGATTAATAATTACCTACCCAAGAAAATGTTTTATGATGACCTTTGTGTATTATAATTATATCTGATTGATCTCCCTTTTGTGACTGCAATCTTCTTGTATGGTAATTTTTCACAGTTTCACTCTGGTTTGTAAAATACTATCCATTCACGATATATGTAAACATTAATGGGAGCCACTATTTTCCATGAAAGACACTCTGTCACCTCAATTTGTCCTATAAATCCATCCACTATCTATGAATTTAAAGGAGAAGCGTCCTTTCATCTTTATTTAAAAGCTATAAACTCTTGATAGTCATAATCATCTTGGATAAACGAGAATAAGAATCCATCTATGTAGAAAAATTTCATGAAACAACATCCCATCTATAACATCCTTAGTTTTTATGAACTATTTTTTTAATAAATTTAAATATTTATTTATATTTGGTAAATCACTATGTTAAAAATATCTTTCAAACTAAACCGACCTGTTTTATGTTACACGCAACACCGAGTTGGTATATGATACATGCAACACTAGTTATAGATTTTTCTTAATGTATAAAATAACTATGTTTTTATTATTTTATTGGAAACTCCAATGAAATATTTCAACCACAAAACACTAAATTTTCTTTCATTACACAAATAGTGACCTTCCTCAATATCTTTGATTGTACTTAATACTGAATTACACTAAACAACGATATATTATTAAAATATTATTATTTAATGGGATATAAGAAATCTATTAGGAATAATATTAACTAAATTTTAAATTTTATATAACAGTAATATTTATATTATATATATTCTAGAAATTATATAAGAACAAATTCAATTTTTTAGATAAAAGAAGAATTTTACAAAAAAATGGTTTTTGCCACCATTTTGATGATGCATCCATTTTAAATAGAGTTTTGAACACTATTTTATATTCTATTTGACAAAATAATCTTATTATTTGGAAGCAAGAAATAAAAAAATATTTTTTTGATGTTTTGGAATTTTTACTATTTAAATTCATATTTTAATGAATAATGAAGAATATGTCATTTTAATTCAAAACTACATTTCCATCAAATTTATATATATATTTAGATTATCTTTTTCATTTTTTTAAAGTGTAAATAGATTATGATTTTATAATTTAATCAAATTTTTTTCATTAGAAATAATTTCACCTTTAAATTGGACATAAACACTTGTCAATCTTTTGATAGTGTTTACTTCTTAAAACATGTTTTCTTGTTTTGACAATAGGAATTAATTTCATATTAAGTTTTTCTAATTATGTGTTTTGAATTTGTAATAATGGATTCCATATTTGTAATCATATGTTCCAAATTATTTAAATATTCCACTTTTATTAATGGACCGAATGGATAACAACTTTAATAATTATTTTTATTTTCCACAGTTAAAGTGTAAATGATGTAAATAAGGGTAAAATGTTTATTATAATAATATAATACTACCTTAACACTCTTCCTAATCATATTTTTTGAGTTATAGGTGACCAATAAAACACTTAGGATTCTCATTTGGCCATTGGATGCCCCTTGGTTTTGATAATGACATTTTATAATAGTTACTTTAATGTAACGAGATATATAACATAAACATGTATATTTTTAATAAATTTTTTTATGGGGATATACAACAGATCTCTTTGGTAATAAATATTAATTATAAATATAAAATGTTTTCCTAAATCAAGGTATTTAATTTATAATGTTTAGAAGTTATATAAATAAATTTATTTATGTCACAATAAGGATGCAATGATGCCCTTATTAATGAAAGATTGAAATAAATGTTATTATAAATATTAAAATAAATGAAATTTGAGATATTTGATGCTAAACATGAATTTTTTGGATATAATTTTCATATACAGGATGAGATAATTCTTCTGGTTCAATGGAATAATGTTTTTATGACATTAACCAAAATCAATTACTAAATATTTTCTAAGTTTACATAAATGAGTTTAAAAAAAATCCTAATTTATTAAATAATATAATTGTCATAAAAATCCATGATTCTAAAAATTAACATATATAATTTTAAAAACTTCTTTCATGATCCACTTGAGGTTCCCTTGGAATTTTATAGTGCCTATATTTACCATATAGAATAAAAATACAAGAAGACATGGTAAGAGTTATTTTATTTAACTAAGTGTTAAAGCTAAAATATAAGGTTATATTTGTGACTTAAACTTGTATAAAAAATATTGTATGAGAGTATTTATAACTATCCTCATCATATCATCCAAATATATCACTTTAGATCTCTTATAATTCAAAAAATATTTATAACAAAATAATATTTCTAGACTTCCCTAAAATGCCCCTCCTCCCAATTATAAAAAACCACCACATCTACCCACATACTCACACCTATATAGTCCCTTGGATTTTAAATATTCCAATGAAATAAGCTCCCAAAATCCCTCACTTCCTCCTTGATACAATAAATTGTCCATAAAACCATCCTAGGGAGAACTTTGTTGCAAATCAGAATGAGATACTCAGAAAAGAGGTAATTATTTTATCACCTCTTTCTAAATTCTTTTTTTCATCAACTTCCTCTTCTTTTGCCTTTTCGAAACTAAAGTAATAAATATATTATATTATATAGTATTATATGTAATTATAATTATGGGAAAAACGTATACCTACTTTTATCCAACCTACAAAGGAAAAAATCACCATGTGCGCGTACATACAACATAACCTCTCCACGTCATGGGGTAATATGTTATTCAACAATTATTAATTTTGATGGGTATAATGATGATTATAATGGATTTAAATAATGAATATAACATGATAATAATTATTTTTAATTAATATATCATCTAATTCCATACCATTTAACCATTAAGTGAATGAAAACGTTGCTCGTGCGTTCTTACAACCTACTGTCTCCACGATGCAGTTATATTAATTCAACATGATATTCAATAATCCATTTTTATATACATAAAAGGAATGAATAAATATGATATATATTATACTAATATCATTATATTAATGATATATCTATAACATATAAATTTTAACATGAACATAACCAATAAAACATAAATAATAATATAAAGTTGTTAATATCTGAGTAATAAGTGAAAATGAAATATTACTAACGAATATATAATAATATAATCATATATAATATCATATAAATTATTATTATTATGGAATAAGTCAATAACATTATTTAAATTATTATACATGAGGATCAGACCCATTTAAAGAACAGACCTAAGGTAAGGGATAATTTTCTAATCTCATTATTATCAAAGATTGTTTATACGTAATTATTTACTGGGGTATATTAATCGTCCACATATATATTCCTTAAATATGAAATACTATTTCTATTATTAAAAAAACATTTAATGTAAAATTTACTCATTGATGAATTTTCAGTAAATGGAATAAAGGAATATGTTTTCGTTATTCGACACATGGTACTTTTTTGACTTTTCTAGAAAAAGTACGAGGAGAATATTTTTTAACTTAAATGACATAAATAGATTATTATGATTACAAAATTCCTTATTTCCGAGAATCTTACTTCCCAATATTTCAAGTTTAATTTCAATTAAATTATTTTCTTTTAAAATTTCATGGAATTTATGAGGAATGGAAGAAGAAATGATATTTTCCTCAGGAATTAATTTCAAATATTTTATCAAAATTATTCTTCATCTAAGATTACAAAGGGTTATGTTTCTCTCTCTATTATAAAATGGATGTGATTGTGTTTATAATGAAATTAATTTAAGGAAATAAATTTATTTAATATATATTATGATGGAATGATGGTTAAGAAACCTATTTTTGTTTCTCTGGGATATGCTATGATGAAGGGTTTATGTTTTTATGGAAAATGGAAAAATGATTTCAATATCAGATGTTTGGGACCTATATCTCCCTCAAATTCAATGGGTAAATATTTACATCTCGAGAGATATACATGAATATAATAGAAATTAAATACGGATTAGTAATACAAAAGATGGAATGGTAAGTAAACATGGTTCAGTAATGGACATTTTCCGTTATGATGGTCTTGGCTATGAGACTTGGCTAATATGGAAATGCTTTTCTATTCTTATGTGTCTTCCAAAAGTTCATGTTTTATTCCAATTCTACGTTATCAGGGTTAATATTCATTTATGATTTATGACTTACAAACTACTAAGATTTATTTTATGAATCAAGACTATTATATTCAAAAGTTATGTTCATGTTTTTTTACATTCATATGTTCATCTATTGTTTACTTAAATTTACAATGAATTTAAGATCAACCTATTATATGAATCTTTTCCCCAGGTCATGAATAAGGGTATTATGTAAGATATGTCCAAAAGGATCATAGTTATAAATAAATCAGTGGGAGACAATGTAGATGTTTTATGAACTAGTTGCTTATGTTTCCTATATTCTAATGACACTATTCATATATGGTCCTTTTATAGATTTATTAAATGTTTTAATGAATATACATCAATTTTTTAGTAATATAAATTTATGTAATGTATGGGCCGTTTTAATTGGTATCATAGGAAATGTTTACTCAACCTTTGGAAATAGGGATTCGAAAATATTAGTGAGATACCTAAAGATATTTCGTATGGATTTACCAAGGATATATATAATTATAGGTTATAGTACAATAATAATGGTAATGATCATGAATAATCTAGGATTAAACCTTTGATTTAAGAGATTGAAAATATAAACCCTTGATTATGTTGTTTTGACTATTATGATTTTTTCTCTCAGACAATTAATTTTTGGGTTTTAGACACTTGATGGGACTCAAATGAAAAGTTTTAATGATCTATGAAATGGGAAATTAAACGAGTATCCACCTGAAAGAAATTATGGGATATGGAATGAAAATTGTTATCTCTATACTTACACTAGTTATGAATAACTATAGACTACCAAATGAGCAAATAAGGGAACAAAATTTTGTTCAGTCCTTCATGGGGGAACGTCCACCTTCATTCAATGGGTCTTATGATTCAATAGTTGATGAAAAATGGATTAGTACCATTGAAAATATATTTTACATCCTTCTTTTTTTAGAACATGGAAAATTCACATTGATTGTTTATCGATTAGAAGGTGAAGCGGACCAGTGGTGGACTCTAATCAATAATACAATGCAACAATATAAAATTGAATCCATTTAATAGGAAAAGTTAAAGAACTTATTTTTTAATAAGTATTTTCCCTGTATTCTTCAAATGAAAATAAAAATGAGTTCCTTGAGCATGAGAAAACGAATGATGAATCTGATGGTGCATACAAGGATAATTTTTAAAATCACTCAAGGTATGTTTCTTGCATTATCATCCAACCTTAAATTAATGTCGATCCATTATTAAGTGGATTAAAACCACTTATTTAAAGGGTGTTAGATATTAGATACATTAGTCCTATAAAGTTATTGTGTGTTGTCATATCAATGTATAAATTGAAATTGGTGTTACATAACAATCTCATTGATTTGACAAGAAATGAAGGATGGATTTCAATGAAAAATCTCAAAGCAATGGTAAAATGAAGATGAGTGTTTTCTTATGTTAAAAGTGTTTAAATAAAAATGTTAGATACTATTATAAAGGGACAATAAAATGTTTTATGTGTGGAAAAGATGTTCATCATGTATTTGAGTTCTGATGTAAGGGGAAAAAGGTGTCTAATAATGGGAATAGATAAAAGCCTATAGAGAATTCACCACCCACACATCAATACTACATGGGCATGGAAATGGGGATTTACTCAAGACAATTCCCTAATCAATGGGTTATCTATGATGATCAATGTTAAAATCCTCTTAAGGTTAAATAAAAAGGCAATTAAAATGAGATCACTATTGGTGATGTTGAGTATAAAAATGAAGTGGTGGAATGATTGAGTGTTTAGGTAATGAGATGATAGAATAATGTTGTACAATAAATTTTATGTTATTATGGAATAAGTAATTTTATATATAGTAGTCCAATATAGTTTTCGACATGTATTTGAATGTATATATTGAGTGTTACTTGTAACTATGAAAAGTGATTGAGGTAATAAGGTGTTGTTTTTGAAAATCTAATTGATTTAGGGATGTTTGAAGCTGAATATGAACATGATGTTGAGAAAATTATATTTGGTTAATGGTATGTTGGATACGAATAAGTAAATTGGACGATATTAGATACCTTGGAACTAGATATGGATTTATTGACTAGTGGGTTATGTTATCTCAGATGAAAATTAAAATATTTTGGACTTAAGATTAAGAAAACATGTATTTTTTCAATAAGGATATCTAATAGTTCAGGTTGTTACCGTGACTCAAGAGAATATATGATTAAGGTATTCACATGTTTGGAATGTGATGAATAATAACTAACTTATCAAATACAAGATATAAATGTTAAACTGATTTAGTTCACATCATTCTAATGTTGTATATTTTCAGTTTTTGGAATGATTGTATGGTTATATAATTATAGATAGCATAAGTTATACTCTCCTTTAGGTTTGTTAGATTAATATTTTATCTCACTATAGGTGGAATTTTTCATAATTGATTATCTATTTCAACATTTTGGTTAAGACACATGGGATGAAATATCATTCTATTTATGGATCACATGATCTACTGACACTTCATTGATGATAAATTCAACTTCATTTATTTGAATAAGAGATGAAGTTGAAATTGTTCAAGGCATGGAAAATGATGAGATTGTACTGAAATAAAGTAATTATTTGTTCTCTTGTTCTTCATGTTAGGATACGGATCTTGAAATCGAAAAATTTTATCTTCAAACCTTATAATCCTATGAATGAGATAGTCCCTTAAATCATCTTAGATTTATTGATTTCTGGTTGTTAATGTTATCCAAACCATCTTCTATACAATATCCATCAGAACATGATAGTTATATTTTTCATCTATATACTTGTTTTCAATTAACACATATGTTCTCCTATATGTAATTCTAGTGATGAGTTACTTTGGGTAACCACTATGTTTCTAAATTTCCTTTCTAAAATGATGTTTATTATTATTTTTTATGATTTGGGCTTCCATGAAAGAAACATTCAAGTATTAAAACATTTACAACCCCAAAAAATTTCGAGGGATAAATTAATTTTAAGGGAGATAGAATGTCAAACCCTGAGAATTTATGTACCATTTTTTCTAATTAATTAAAATTTTCATATATATCAGGCAATGCACTATGTTAAACATTCCTTTGACACTAAACAACCTTGTCATATGTTACACACAACACCGAGTCAGATTACGATTCATGAAACACCATATATATATATATATATATATATTTTAATTTATAAAATAAATATTTTATAATTATGTTATAATAATCACCAAATTTATCTTTTAATACATACAACATTGACTTGGCTTGTGTTATATGCAAGAGCCACCTTCCTTGATAACTTTCATTGTACGCAATGTCGAGTTTCACTACACAAAGATATATTATTATTTAATAGGATATAAACTAGCTTTTATGAATATTATTAACCATATTTTTAATCTTATATAACATTAACATTAACATTATTTATTTTGTAGACATGATATATGAAAAAATTCAATTTTTCAGATAAATGTTGTTTTTTTTAAAAACATTTAGTTTTCCCACCTTTTGATGGCATGATCATTTTAAATATAGTGTTTAACACTTTTATATATTATTTTTGATAGAATAAAATTCTTATTTGGATGCGGGACATCAAAATTTACATTGCATGATTTTTTGGTATTATTTTTATGATAAAATTATAATTTTAAAGAATAACAAAAAATATTTCATTTTAATTCAAAACTATCTTTTCATATATTATATTTTTATAAATAGATTATCCTTTTAATTAGTTTTAAATTTTAATCAGATTATGTTTTTATCATTTTAAAAAAATTATTAGATGTAATTTCATATTTAAATTAGATATAAATAAATGTGAAACATTTGATAGTTTTTACTACTTAAAAACACGTTTTCTTGTTTTGAAAACAGGGCTGAGATTTTAAATTAATTTCTGAAAATTATGGGTTCTGATGTTGGAAAAATATTTTCCATATTTGGAAACATGTGTTCCAAATTATTTAAATTGGCCCCTTTTTTTGGACAGTAAGAATAGTAACTTTAGTTATTATTTTTATTTATCACAGTTAAAGGTTAAATGAGGTAAATAAGTGTAAAAATAACCTTATAATAATATAACACCACACTAAAAATTGTCCTAATTCTATTTTATTAGTTATGGGAGACCATGGAAACACTTGGGACAAAAATTTCACCTTTGGGACATGTTATAATAATTAATTTATAGTAATGTGGAATATAACATACACATGTATCTTTTTACTTAAAAAAATTAACATGGGATTATATAAATGATATCATTGACTATAAATAGTCAATTAGAAATCTAAAAATATTTACTACATCAGGGTATTTTATTTATAATTTTTAGACATTAAATATGAAATTTTTTTTGACACAATGATGATACTATGTTACATTATTAATGAATTGTTGAAATAGATGGTTTATAAATATTAATATAAATTTAATTTGTTATTTTTGATTCCACACATGATTGTTTTGGATATAATTGTCTTTTTATGGATTATATAATGAATTTTTCAAAGTAATAAAGTTATTATGACTTTATAAAAAATCAATTACTAAATATTTTATATATAGACATAAATTAGTTTTTAAAACAAATACTATTATATTAAATGATTGAATAGTAATAAATTTCAATGATTTTGAAAACTGACATATATAATGTTAAAAATTCCATTAATCATCCACTTGATGTTCCAAAGTAATTTTACAGTAAATATATTAACCATATTGTATAAAAATACAAGATGACATTGTAAGAGTTAATTTATTTAACTAAGGGTTAATGCTAAAAGATAAGGTCAAAATGTGACCTAAAATTGTACAAAACCTATTGGTTGAAAGGATTTCGAACTATACACATCTAATCTTCTATATATATCACTTCTGATCAATTATAATTCGAAAATCCATTTATAATAAAATAATATTTCCCGACATTCCTAAAGTTCCCATCCTCCCTCTTATAAAAGGACACCACATACACTAACTTACTCACACCTCTAAAGAACATTATATCATAAAAAATCTACCCAAATAATCTCCCAAAATCTATAACTTACTTATATAGAACACGATTTGTGTAGAAATCCATCCTATATAGACCTTTTGTGCCAATCAAACAGAGATACTTGAAAATGATGTAATTGTTTTATCACCTCTTTCAAAATTATTATCTTCTTCTAATTTTTTTATTATGTTTCTTCCATAATAAAATAATAAATCCCCCATCTTATATATTACGATATGTTATTATAATTATGGGACAAATTTGGACCTCTTACATCCATCCTATGAATAACAATATCACCATGGGTGCGTACATCAGGCTCATCATCTCCACGTCATGGTGTAATTTTTTATTCAATAATAATTAAGTTGGATGGGTATAATGATGATTATAATGGATTCAAATTATAAATATAACATTATAATTATTCTATAAAATTAATATACAATCTATTTCCTTACCATTGAACCATTAAGTGAATGATATCGTCGCACATGCATACGTAAAGCCTACCGTCTCCAAAATGAAATGCAATTCATTCTACATGATCTTCATTAAACCATGATTACATAAATAAATGGAATGAATAAATACAATATTTATTTTATGAATATAATTATTTAAATGATGTATTAAATATCTGAATAACGAGTGACAATGAAATGTTTCTAATGAATGGATGATTTTAAAATCATATATAATATCATAAAAACGATTGTGAATATTTAATAAGTCGAAAAAATAATTTAAATCAATATACATGAGGTTCTTATACATATGAAGGATATCGAACCTAAGGAAAGGGATAATTTGGGAGTCACATTATTATATAATATTATTTACACGTAATTATTTACTAGGGTATTTTTATCATCCACATCCATGTTCCCAAAATAAGTATTACTTTTTAGATTATTATACAAATATTTTATGATCAATTTTACCCGTTGGTTATTATTTACTAAACTTTATGAAAAGAATATTTTTTGTTATTTGATACAAGGTATTTGTTGACTTCTCCAAAAATGTATTAGGATAATGTTTTTTAACTTATATGTAATGAATGGATTCTTATGCATTTATAACACCTTATTTCCATGATGTATCCTTCAAATTATTTCCATTTAATTTTAAATTAAATAAATTTCTTTTAAAATTTCATTTCATTTTAAGAAATGGATTCATTTTTGAAGAAGAAATGATATTTTTCTCAATAATTAATATCAAGTATTTTATCAAAATTATATTCTATACAAGATGAAATAGGGTTATGCTTCAATCCCTATTATTACATGGATTTTATTTTTTTTATGATGAAATTATTTTTATAAAATCTCTTTGTTTTATATGTATTATGATGGAATGATGTTTAAGATACCCATTTTTTGTTCATTGGGATATTCTATGATGAAGGGTTTATGTTGTTGTGGCACGTGTAGGAATGATTTCATTATGAAATGGGTGGGACCTATATCACCCACAAATTCATTTGGTAAATATTTAAATATCATGATATAGACATTACTGGAATGGTAAGTAAATATAGTTCAGTAATACAGGGCTAGAACAGTAAGTAAATCCAGTTTATTATCTGACTTTGTCTGCAAATATGGTCTTGGATATGAGCCTTGGATAATATAGAAATGATTCTCTAAGCTTTTGTGTTTTCAAAAAGTTCATGTTTTATGACAATGTTATGTTATCATGGCTAATTTTTATTTATTATTTATTCCTTTTGAATGGCTATGTTTTATGTCATGACTTAATATTTTGATATTCAAAAGTTATGTTCATGTTTTTTAACCATCATATGTTCATCTTTTGTTTCCATACCCTTACTGAGCATCTAAGATCACCATTTCTTTTGTATCCATTCCCCAGGTTATAAAGAAATAATTTAGGTATGAGTACTGAAGGGGAATATCATTATGGTAGATATTGAAGATCTTTCACAAGTAAGAAAAATGTATTCCAAGATTCCAAAGGCAATAAACTATTATGGTCCTCAGGCATAAATTGAAAAAATGTAATGAATATTCATCTAAAAGTATGTAATATTCATATACATCATGATTGGGCCATTATACCATAAGTTTTTGAGTACTTAAACCCATAGTGGAGATTCCATTCCTGATGTTCTATGGACATCATGTAAGAATAAACCTCCTTTGGGTCTCTTGGTGTTTCATTAAACAACCATCTTTCACAAACCCAACCCCATGGGAACCATGAAATTTACCTAAGGTGGGGTCACTTAGCTTTGTGAAACATTATCATTTATGATACCTAGGTCCTCTGCAATCCCCCAAGCATTCAAAAATATCCAAAAATCGAAAACAATACTGGAAACCATCCGTTAGGACTCTCTTTGGTGCCACCTTTCAGCTGACCCTCTTTAAAAAATATGAGTACTTGGGTCAGATGTGATCATCCCAAACATGCTCAAATTCACTCACAATGCCTGGAAACTGGTAATGTATACTCTTATCTATTCCCACTCTATTTTGAGTTCACCATGGCCCTTCATACTACCTACTTCTAATAACAATAGGTAAATTCCACAAATTTCACCTAAGTAGAAGTAAACTAACTTCAGACCTCCTGATTGTCAGTCCATTATGGTTGTTCCAATGACATTCCCTACCAATAGATGATTGCAAGATGGTCACATAAGACCTATAGGTGGAATCTTCATGGAAGACCATTGACCTATCTTGGTAGAGGGTATTTATGGAGGATATTCCTCTTCAATTAATTATTTACCCCATTGGGTATAATCTCCCACCACATCCATGTTTCATGACATAAAACTACCTATCTACACATCTTAGTAAAATGACTATAAGCTAGAATACAAGTTCCACATCACATGACATTAAACTATACCCTTAAATTTTTTACGAACATAGGATCACCCATGTATGATCATCATGATATGTAAATCCACCCCTATGTGGGATGTCACTCTTCTACTAGAACCTTGGGGTTGGTTCTACTAATAATCCCCAAACTAAACATTATCGACACTCTTTCTTTGACACATGAATCACTACCTGACAACAATAAGCTCTATAGATTGGTCTTATCACACAAAATCAAAAAATAGAATCAAACTACAAGGGTTCTGATAACTGTCACCTAGATAGCTAATCTAGGACACCACTATAATGTTCAATATTAACATCATTCAAGTGTAACAATATCCCAATATGGGGAAAAACTTCATCACCAAACCTATCCCTATAGGATATAAAACCATCACTCATACTATCCGAAAAATATGTTAATCATGTTCCCATCATATCCCAACATTTTTTTAAACCTGCGGCCATCATGTCCCTACAATATGATAGACCTGTTCCCATTCTATACCCATAGGACCCTTAACATGCACCCATCTTCACAATAAATTAAACTAATTATATCGACTAAAATACCTACCCAACGCAATAAATATGTGATTCCTGAGGAAAAAACCATAAAGGGTATACACCTCTAGCGTCAATTAACACTTCACTAACATGTGATGCCATGGGTTTTCTGGCTGAGATGTCTCACACATAAGATTCCCTCTAAAAGTGGATAACCATAATGGTTCCCTTCCTACCAAACATCTATAAATGCATAATGTGCCCCATGATTATACCTACCATAACTAATGGTTTTTATGCTATCAATAAATAATTAACATAATAAATCGATGTCCACATCAATTTGGATTCAAGAATAAGTATCACAAGCATGAATTAAACATATGAGGGGAACCCATACTAGGAAAAGAGCTCCAAGAAGGAATCCATGGATAGAGGAACCAACATTCCATTGTCAAATTTCATTAATGGAGAGAACATTATTAATAAAAGATATGAAACACACCCACCATTAGAAATATGGAATATGTGGAAGTAGAGAATGTGACACGACATCTTGTAGGTGGATGGATGACACTACAACCATGGATAATGCATCATAAACTACCATCATTGGTGAAAAATGTGTTTAAATGTTATTCATTGAGATGTTAGAGTCTCATTTTGTGGAAAAAAAGTATATTTTGGAGTGCACCTTCGAAATACCCATGTTACTAGAAGGATATTTTTACAATATTCTTGAGTTTTTTCATGGATATGTTCCTTCCCTAGAGTTTCAATTGAAGTGATCCTATAATCATAAGTTGGAACAAGATTTTGTTCTTGATCCTTTCATCCATTTAACATGGATGTTTCCCAAAAACTCTCCGAGGTGGGAGAAGGAATATATGAATGACCCTGAGTATCGCTCACATGATTCTAATTATCTAATATAATTATGGTTAGGGGTCATGTTTCTGATAATTATTTTTCTACATCTATTAATATATGTTCACATCTTTATTAAATGTGGGTAGGGATATAGGATTGTACATCCATTATATCCTAGATATGTTGTGTGAATCATATATCTCTAATGGGAATGCATACCCATTCTTTCATTCTTTTAGGGTTATATTCCATTTTTTTCCTCTAATTACTAATAGGATACAACAATATTGTTCATGTTTTGGGGAAGAAACGTTTTTCTACCACAAATTGGTTGTTGGGATCTCCTAAAAAACTTCTCTTGGATACTATACTATGATGGTATACTTGATGGGTAAAGGTCTTCATATATTATTTTTCCAAGGTTTACACTATAGTATGTTGGTTGTATTATTTTATAGAAGTGGGGATATATGCACACTCCCAAATTTTGGTCACCTATCATCCATGGTGGGTTATCCTTGGTTCCCAAGTCTGAGTGTCTTGAGCTAGGATCCATGAGGTGACATTCTTAGTAGGATAAGAGGCTTACGTTTCATAGTGTTAGTGACTTGCCTACCGGAAGGATCCTTTTCATGGTGTTAAATATTTAGTTAATATAAGTCCATTATTAGCCTCCTAATCCTCCTAACTCAAAAAATGCATAAAATGTTGTTTCATTTATGGGAGAATATCCAATAAATATTTGAAATAGAAATGCGTTCCATTTATTTTTTTGTCAGTAATCTTCAATTGGGAGATGTTCAATTAGTATTCATTTCTATATATCCTTACATGTATCCTCTAGGTCCAGGATGGTAGGATTTAGATGGTACTCCTGAACTATAGAATTTGTCACATCACATTGAAGATGTTGGATGGGAGATGGTATCCTCTATTCTGATAAAGACATGTCTGATGCGATAAAATATGTGTACATATGTTGTTGATGGTGATATACCTTTTTGGATTAATGTGAATTTTTTTCGATGTTCCTAAGGATATAAATAAAAAAAATAAATCACAAAAATGTCAATGTATCATCATAAATAAACATAAAAAAACCATGATTGATTACCTTAAAGGGTAAATGTTTGGTCCAATTTCTCTTTATAAAAGAATGTAAGATTAAATGAAATGGTGTGTTGGTGATGTAGTTGTTTTTTTAATTAATGATTCATATTGAGTTCACCATTTTGGTTTACAATCCATCGGGTGGGGATGAATGATTATCTACGTAAAGGATTTTCTCTCTAGATTTTTTCCAATGGGATCTATTCATAGAACCCAAAACAACCAATGTATTCCACATCTACAATGGGTTGAAAACATTCTTTAAAACTCCAGGTGGTGCATTGTAATTTTTCCACTAATTAATTGGAATATACACCGGTTTAATGGATGGGAGGTCGGGCTCATCATTCCCTTTTACATAGAATTATTTCCACTTTGTGACTCTCTTATAGATTTAAGGAATATTATTGAATACTTAAAGATTCCCAAGGATGGGACTGGTCACTATTATATTAGAAATATTAGATTTATTGACATAAAACCATCTATGTGTATCATAGGTTCTCCATTTAAATTCATTTATTTATTATACTACTTTTATGCAATGATGTATGGAACTCTGTAAATTTTCATCATCTAATGATACAGGTGTTGTATTGATATTTGGTAAAATCCCATGAAAATGGGATCCTATATATCCTTACGAAATGAACCAGAACCCACATAGTTCTATTCCACACAATTAGACACACCATGAATTTTATAGTCATGTGAAATCAACCCATCAATGTAGTTTAAAATCATGTAGAGAGGATATTTGGGTGAATGTTTTTAGTATAGGTTGGTGTGGTTCTTATGGATGAGTGTACCTTTATGGTTGATACTATAGGTAATATGGACTAATGATTTCATATTTTCCTTACTAAAATATAGTGTAATAAATATATCTATCACTGGTAATATAGGTCGATGAGTATAAGATTATTAGACTCCTAAAAAATATGGCCATCTGGGTGGTGTATGATCTTACTAGGAATATTTCCCAATAAGGATGGTGGTGGATTCAAGGTGTTGGTTTTGGATCTTAGTGAGGCTTCTAAAATATCCCTTCAATTTGGAAATCATGTTCTGTATAGTTTGGAATGTTCTTAGGCATATTCCTATAAGGAAGGAAAAAAATATTTGGATTATACTATTGAAGTGATCACCAATAATATTTAATCTCATATATGTCATGATCTTTGTGAGAAACCGTAGACTTTATAAGATATTAAATTTCACACAATAATGTTTCAAAATGAATTATACCATAATTTTATTCCTTGAAATTATTTCCATACACATCTGCTAGGAAATTAGGGAAAGGATATAAAAATATGAAGATGTTTGGAATCTTTCTATAAAGTCTAGGGTCTTACTCTATGAGGTATTCCTTGGGGGATATTTTATTCTCATCTATTACAGGATCAGGGTTTGTATATGAAAGGGTATTGACAAATAATGAGGGTGTTTTCCCATTAATTTATTATTTAATATTTATAAACACATAGACTAGGACTTATGTATTAGTTAATAAAAACAATCCGGAATTCTAGAGGATTTAGTTAACATTCTAGAAATATTAATGGGGATTAATACTACTAACTGAACTGATAAGCTTCCCTCTAATACCTATAATGATGGGTTTCTCATTTCCATTTGAATTCATGATTGGTAACATCTTGAGGATTAAAAAAACAAGAATGGTTATTTAAGGAAAACCTTTTATCATGGTCATGCATAATTTAAGGTAAAAATACTAGTGTTCTCGTAACCCTTATCGTACACATTTGATGGCCTTAGAGGAGTTCTTATTTTTTCCATATTCATGTCTTGGTGTTGGTCAATGAAAAACATTTCAATACTTTTTTAAGGGGATAATATGGAGATACTTAAAAATTTGGATGATACAAGTGAGATATAAGGGGTGGAATTCCAATGAATACCACATTTCATGAACATTCACTAATACATGGGATGTGATAACATTGTGAAGGGATATTTAGAAAAGGTGGTTCCATCATGAATGGGTTTATATAAGAGATATCCCTATAACTTCCCAAGATTATGGTATATTGAAATTACATAATTTTTGTTGAATAATTCATACATTACAAAAATAATCACTCAAATTCTCTATTAGTTTAGTGAATTTGGATAAATGGAACACAATTAACTAATCTGTGAAAGATCTTAAATTTTTTCCTATGAAGATCATTCCCTTTAAAATCTCTCCCTTAAACCATTCTTTATAACCTCGATAAAAAACATAAGAAAAGGGTGATCTCAGATTCATTGTAAGTGTAATCAACAGATATTACACAAGAATACAGTCATAAGAACATGAAGACTAATTTTGAAAATTTTATCTCGGATACAAAGGATCCTGATATTGATCATCCAATCAATCATAGAAGTTCATATGATATGAAATATATTATTATCAAAGGACATAATTCATGGGCGTATAACATAAGAAATGAAATTGTGGCATACAAAAAAATAGAAAATAAATTTTGTATTAGTCTGAGATCAATAAAAACCCATAATAATATAAAAATAGCTTTAGTGAACCGATCTCACTCAATATTCCATCCTTATATTGATGAATTGGTTTTATTCCCATTACAGTCCTGTAATACTGAACTGGGTTCACTTCCCATTCTAGTCCTTTCTATTTCATGAGATATAAATCATTACCCAAAGTATTGGAAAGGGATATATGTCACATCTATCCAATAATAAAAACCATACTTATGTGTTCCATTAAATAATAATTCATTCATCATATCAGAACTCTAAAAAATAAATGGGAATCATAAAGACCATTTATTTATTACATAACTCATTTATAATAACGGAGATTCTTTTGTATGATCCTATCATAAACATAAAACATTAACATACATAATAAGAATGGTATCATTGGGACATATGCCTAATAAAACATAAGTAACATAAAATATTGTTTTCTTATATAGAAAATTATTTTCAAATATCACTTGAAATAATTATTGAGGAAAATATCCTTTCTTATTTGAAAACATTTAATTTTCTTAAAATGCCAGGTAATTTTATAAGAAAACATTTTATTTGAAAATAACCATGAAATAATATAAGGGAATCATCAATTCATTATGATTTCATGAATGAGGGAAAATCTTTTAATGTCGTATAATATTGAAAACATAACTTTCTTTTTTTATATAAAATTCACAAAGTACCTTGTTAGAAAAACAACAAAAATATTCCTTTCAAAATATTTAGTAAAAATTCATACGTGGGTAAAAATTATGTAAATCAATTTTATAATAATAGTTTAAATTTTTTGGAGAACATTTTAAAGAAACATTAACATGACAGATAAATATTCCACAAAAGATACATATATATAAACAATCATGAATAATGATATTATAAAAATAAATATTACAACATTAAAATTAATAGAATTTTAGGCCATATGAAATAAATAAAATTACATTGATATGGAAATATCATTATCTATAGAGAAATATTCATAAAATAAATTTAATTGTAGTATATTAATTACATAAAAGAAAAAATTAGTGTATAACACATGTGTCCCACAAAATTAATGATCAAACAAATATCCCTTAACATATGTATTGACTTATTTCTAATACATTGAGACCAAATTGATAATAAATATTTTTATATTATAAATATAACACATAACCATATTCATATATTTAATACCATATATGATTTATATGTGACCTTATATCACTCACTTATTAAAAATTCCATGTTTATATTATGTTTTTGGTAATAGATGCTTTGTTTTTTGTTCATCTTTTGACTTTTTATCATTGGTCCTCTTACATATATAATAATTTCATCATCTAAAAACTTTTAACCAAGATATAAATATCATATATATCTTATATATATTTATTAATAGTTATTCATAAAATTTGGCAATAAAAAATAAAATTCACCATTTATGGAGATGGTAAGTTGTGCGTGTCCATGAACATTATTTTCATTTTCTTGTCATATTAAATAAATTATGTAATATTACTTATTGAAATAATAGAATCATTTTTATTATATATATATATATATCATAAATATTCCTAAAATTCGTTATTATTATCATCCTATTGAAATATAGATGAAAAAAATCAAATCGCATTCTAGAGATGGTAATCTATAAGAACACATGTGTGACACAATCATTTCCCAATAGATTAGGTGATAAAAATGTAGACATGATATTATCATTCCAAAATTATAATTTTTTCATAAATATCAAAAAAAATTAACATTAAACCCATCATAATTACCACTCATAAAACATGGATATGGAAAATGATTTGTATCTTTACGTGGATACAATAAGTCGTACGTATACACGAGCGATACATTCATTTCATGTTCGATGTGAAAGAAGTTGTATAGTGGTGTGTTAATGTAAGAACCCAGTTTTTGTTATGAAATACTTTGGAATATTCATGATGTTATTCCAGAGTAGCGCCTTCAGACGGCGTGCGATTCTGAGCCCCGGAGTGGCTGGAATTAAATTTTCAGTGCGTTCACACTACAAACGCCAAATAAATGGGATAACTCATAAACGGAGTTTCGGATCCGAGATCCGAGTGTACGGATGGGTCCAGAATAGGGTGTTTACCCTAAGAACAACATAAAACTTGTCGGCGTGGGACGTTTGGACCCCTCGCCCGCTTCTGGAACGTTAAACGGATTAATTAATTAATTAATTATTTTAGTGTTGAAACTCAAATATCTCATAAACGGTGGCTCGGATTGGAAAACCGAGGGCACCGTTGAGTTTGGAGCGTGCTGTTTAACCTAGGAGGGGTGTAAGTTTCGCGGGCGCGGCCCGTTTGTGAAAAATGCCCCAGGGGTGTTTTCGTAATTTAGCAGCTTCGGACGTTAAATTTTATAACTTTTGAACGAGGTCTCGGATTAAAATTCCGAGACTGCCGTTGTGCTAGAGAGGTGGTGTTTACCTTAGGGGAGGCTTAACCCTGACCCTGCTAAGGGTTCGGGTTCGGGCCGACAGGCGGATGGTTAAGTGTTTCTATTTAAACGCTTAAGTCACCCACACCCTCTTACTCTCCCTCACATGGACAGAAGCAATGAGGAGCTCCTCCCTCTCCTCATCTAGCTCCGGAAAAGCAGCTCTGGAAAGGCGCGGTGCGGAGGCGGACTCCCCGTGAAGCTCCGGGCATCGCCCAAGAGGTAAGAGGATTTTGGTTGCGTTTTAATTTCTGAACCCTATTTCAACCTCAATTATATGTGTCGATTGTTGTTTGTTTGTCAAATCCAATCCCATGATCATGTAGTAGTATTTATGATCTATCCGACGCATTTTTTGGATTTGGTTTTGGATTTCGGAGGAACCCGCAGTCATTCGCCGAAGATTGTGGTTTTGTGGAGGAGATCTGGGGTTTTCCGGCGGGTTCTGGCGGCGGCAGGGGCTTCAGCTGGCTGTGGGCGACGTCCTCAGGCGGGTGGCGCGGCTCGGGCTCATCGGCTTCAGGTGGTAGCCCTGGCAGCGCGGGAAACTTCAGGTGGGCGACGCGGCGGCAGGCTGGTCCATGGCGGCGGGCTTCGGTCGAGTGGCGCCGGCGTAGCGCGAAGGAGGAGGGGCACGGGGTGCGCGACCCTGTGCGGCGCGACCGCGACCCGCGTGTCGCGGGTCGCTGCAGAAAGGGGGAGACCGGACTTGAAGTCCGGTCAGTGGTGACAGGCTGCGGCCACCTGGCCGCGGAGGCTTGAACCAGACCCGCGGCCGGGCCGCGGTCCGGCTGTGGGCAGACCGGCTGGTCCGGGCCTGTCCGGCCCAAAGGAGTGCCCCTTTGAATTTCCGACGCCCGTAACGTTCGTTACGGGAATCCTTTTTGCACGCCGTCAGCGGCATCATGGACCTCGCGTCATGGGGAATGTTTAGAGCTAGTTTCATGAATTTTTAATTCCCGAAATGAGGGGCCGCAGAGGCGCGACGTGTCCTTAAGTGGACGAGCGTATTCCCTGAGTTTCTTGTTTTGGACGGCGGGGACGCATGCGACGTCCGCTTTGAGTGTCGTCAGTTGCGTTGGGACCCTGCCGCAGGGGTAAAGGTTTCCAGGGCGGTTTTGAGCATTGGGACTGGATTTGAGGTGTGGGCCCCACGGCCCGTCTTTCGAGCTGCGTGCTGCGTTTCACGCCTTTTTCACCGGACGTCTGTTTGGGGCGTTCGAGCAGTCGATGTTGGGTGTTTTTCCGAGGGGATTGCAATGGTGCAATCCACCTTCCCTAATTCAGCACGATGGTGTGGGTCCCACGAGGGCCGTTTGGGCGTCGATAGTGAATTTCCATCCTTATCACCGGGCGACCGTTTTGGACAAGTGGATAGTCCATTTTGTGTACTTTTTCGAGAGGATCACAACGGTGCGATCCGTTCGGTAAGTTTCAGGACCAGGATACGGGTCCCACTTGGCACCACTCATGTGCGGTGCACCAGAATGCATCTTTTTCTCCGAATATCCGTTGCACTCAAGTGAGTAGTGCTTTTGACGTGTTTTCCTGAGGGGATCGCAATGGTGCGATGCACCCGACTGTTTTCGGGGCCGAGGCTCAGGATCACGGGACACCGTTCGGGCGTGAGGCGGTGTTGGTGACTTTTCCATCGGATATCCGTTGGAGGCGAGTAAGTAGCCGATCTCGCGTGTTTTTACGTGAGGATTACAACGGTGTGATCCATTCGGTTGTGCGGAGATTCTTGCACGATCATGTGGAAATGTGGAGGTGCCCCGGCGGTGGTCCTTCTATCGTGTTTGTAACGGACCTTTGGTGAGTGATCACATGCACTCCCATGTGAGTGATGTAAATTCTTGGTGTGATGTGGATGGTTGTACCTTAGCCGATGAGGTGGCAGGTTGGCAAAGTTATGTTTCCGCCCTTCGTGTTGACGTTGGGGCGCCATGTGCACGATGGCCCTTGGGCTTAGAATGTGGTATACTCTGGGAGTATATGGGAATGCTTGGAGGTACACATGGTTATTTGTACCTGAGAACGTTTGTGCGCTCAGTTGGGGTTGACGTGGGGCCACACGTCGTGTGGGCCCCATGTGTGTGATGTGTTATTCTTTGCGTACTTTGACCTCTCGCAACGTAGAGGGTCCCCCTGTGTGTTTGTTTGAGCAGCAGGGTGGAGTTTTCCCATAGCTCTTTGCTCGGTTGTCGACCAGCAGGGTTGAGTGATCTCCCCCTGGTTTCGTTCTCAATGGGTCGGCCAGTAGCGGTGCTAGTGGCACCCCATGATGGAACATGCACTGAACCCCTTTTGGTGAGTTGTGCTAGAGTTGGGTGGTTGCGCGATACCCACTCCGTGTTCGGTTGGCCAGTGTTGTACCCTCCATTGGAGATGGCCAGGACAGTTCTGAGTTTTACCCTCCAGCGGGGCTGGGCAGTGGGTTACTCATCGGCTTCCAGGGACTACCCTCTAGCAGAGACTGGGCAGTGGGTCACCCGAGGACCTCTCAGGGTCTACCCTCCAGCAGAGACTGGGCAATGGGTCACCCGATGACCACATCAGGTCTACCCTCCAGCGGAGACTGGGCAGTGGGTCACCCGACGACCTCTTAGGGTCTACCCTCCAGTAGGGCTGGGCAGTGGGTCGCCCGTCATCTAGTCCCAGGTCTACCCTCCAGTAAGGCTGGGCAGTGGGTCGCCTGTCGAGTTATTCTAGGTCTACCCTCCAGCGGGGCTGGGAAGTGTGTTGCTTGATGATGTATTATGGTTTACCCTCTAGTAGGGCTGGGCAGTGAGTTTCCTGATGATGTATTATGGTTTACCCTCCAGCAGGGCTGGGCAGTGGGTCACCCAGTATCTTAATATGGTTTACCCTCCAGCAGGGCTGGGCAGTGGGTCGCTTGATGATGTGTTAGGGTTTACCCTCCAGCAGGGCTGGGCAGTGGGTCACCCGATATCTGGTTATGAATTACCCTCCAGCAGGGCTGGGCAGTGGGACACCTATTGGCATTCCAGACTCAGTCATTTCTACTAGGCTAGTATGTGCCTTTCCTCCGTGACCACCGGAGCGGGACCCTTGGTTGTACAGGTCGGTGATGGAACGAATTTGACTTTGAGGAGACCTCTTGACTGCGGGGCAGTGATGAGTTGTGGTTTGACGTTCCCCCAGAACTGTCAAGTACGAGGGGAACTTTCCCCCACCGAGATGCGTCCTTGTGATGAAACCTAAAACCGTGCGGGCGAGTCAGTGCCACCTAAAGCGGTTAGTGTCGAGGTGTGGTGGTTTGAGCCCCTTGACTTGTAGTTCGGGGTAGACGTGCGGGATAATGGGCATCGATGGAGTTTACTTCTGGGACTGTTGGCTACTTGTTTTCTTGGGCTGAGCTACAGGATGGAGATCCCCTTACAATTTTGTTCGGGCTTCTTGCTGAGCATAAGGATATGTATATACCTTGTTTCTGGTACCCACTTCTTGGGTTTGGTTACTCTCCTTCCAGGAGGGGAGAAGACGCGCGGGGTATGCCATGTGCTTTCCGTGTCTAGATTTACGTGGTAGGATGAGTCTACTCTCCTACTATAGGTAGTGAAGACTCGACGGGAAGTTCATCTTCTCACCCTTTCCATCTCCTTGTGTCTGGACGAGTCTATCTCCTTTCTCTTGTTGGGTTGAGCATGACTCTTACTGTTCTCTTTACTGCACTCTCGGTTGTACTTCTCTACTTTTCCTGTTCGATCTACTGCTCACCTTTCGGTACCTCCTTTTGTTTCTCCCTCGAGCCTTCGGGGTATCCTACTGAGTATTTTTATACTCACCCCTACTTGGGCTTTGCCCGCACTTGGTGTGCCCTTGCAGATGTTGGACAGGTGGAGCGTGACTCCAGTGGAGCGTAGGAGCTTGGGAGCTTGAACCGCATGCGATGGTTGTGGCCCGGTTCCAGGTGGGAGACCCATCAGCTGTTTCTTTATGTTTACCTATTACCGGGTTGTGGCACTTTCTGGTTGGGCTCGTGTTTTTCCCCTTTTCTTTTCAGTTTGTACTTTTTACTGTTTAGAGGTTGATGCACATCTATGGGTTATATATAGCAGTTGTTCTTTTCCCTCTGCTTGTTCTTTCTTTTACTCTGCACTTTTGCATTGAGTTTGCTGCGTGTGTGTGTACAGGTGCTTAGGCAAAGGCCTCCCCGAGTTATTGTGCCTTCGGCGCTGGTCGCCAGCCCCTGGCCTATGGAGGCGGGCTTGGGGTAGTTGCGGCTCGTGCCCGGGTTGGGTCAGGTCATGACAAAGTGGTATCAGAGGTGGTTCATTCCTTGGGATGTTGCACGAACGTCCCTAAAAGAGGAATTGTTTGGGATATAGGGCAACAGTGTTAATGTGTGTCGAGAGCGGCTCTCAGGCCAGGGAGTCTAGTGATGGTGTGGCGGCCGACGTATCTATTCACCAGGACCTTGATAACCCGCTTGTCGACTCAGCATACTGAGACACTTGTTGCAGGGAAATTGGATTGTGCATCACATAGGATTGAGTCTTTGACTGTCCTTCTTGAGTCAGCTCCCCATCATTGCTATTGGTATAAACATATATGCTAATATGACCGCGGCACTCCTTGATAATATTCAGGATATCTCCGCGAAGATAGCCAGCCAGGATACCAGCTTTGGTTCATGACGACGACCCTATGAGCTACGAGGCCACAGTCCAAGACCCATCATGTGAGCCCCTTTCTCCGGGTGGGCTGGTAGCAGAACCCCCACTTGTTGATCAGCAAACAGTTTCAGCAGAGCAGGCTGAGTTTGAGTGCAGGTTGAGTGCGCTCCGTGAGTTCCAACGGCAGGGACCACTAAGGTTCAGTGGTGATCCAGACCCTCAGGCAGCAGAGGTTCGGCTAGAGTCAGTGGTTAGCCTTTTCAGGCTTGTGCAGACACCGACAGATCAGAGAGTGTCTTTGGCAGCCACCCTTTTTCGTGGAGCAGCTCGGCGTTGGTGGAGTCTGGTGACTCAGCTTCTTGACGAGTCGTTGCTTTCGTGGAGAGACTTTCTGTTGTCGTTTCGTGATGAGTTTTTCCCCTCCTGCTTGCGCTCCGTTCGGATTTAGGAGCTCCAACAGTTTTAGCAGGGAGGGATGATGGTGGCCGAGTACGCGGCTAGTTTTGCAGACCGTGCACGCTTTTAACCGGACTTGGACCATGAATACAACCTCCGAGAGTGGAAGTTTGAGCAGGGTCTCTGCCGAGAGATTCGTGCTATCATAGTACCCTTGGGAATTTCCACGTATGCCGAGGTGCTAGAGCAGGCGCTGGTGATAGAGTGCTTCCTGTCACGTTCTAGTGTTGGTGGTGGCAGCAGGTGCGTTGGAGCCGGGACGTCTACCGTAGTTAGCAGGCGCCGGAGGACAGGACCTCGATACAGGTGGCCTTCCCACTGCCGGTTTCGGAGACATGGTCGTATACCACTGTGGCGAAAAGGCGCAGGGCCTCACCCGAGGATGTCCTTCCGTGAGTGGATCCCGGGCCGTGGTCGTACACCACAGTGGCTCCAGAGGGCACCAGGGCATCCCAGAGAGTGCCAGTGCTATGCTTTTGACGGGTGAGGTCACTTAGCACGAGACTGCCCGACCCGATTTGCTGAGAGCTTCAGGCAGGCAGAAGGCGCACCACCACGGTAGAGGCAGCTCCGTGATCGGAGGAGTACCCAGAGAGGTGGTGCTAACAGAGTAATGGGAGGAGCTGGTAGTGGGGGACAACTTTACGAGGTCTTCCCATCACCACTAGGTGGTCCACGTTAGGCTCCGGGAGCTGACAGTTGGGACCGCGGACAGCCGCGATATTTGGATTTCTACGATCTTGCAGAGAATGGGATGGTGAGAGGTACCCCTTGTGACTCTTCTACACTTTTTGTAGTAGAATTGTTAGGCTCTGCATGTGAAAGGCTTTTCTCCCTGCTCCTTGTTTGAAGTGTTACCAGGGTGACGCAGGGCGTCGGGTGTAACCCTGTGTTGGTAAGGAAAAAGGCGTGATACCTTTTCCTTTAGTTGATGGTGTTGACTCCTTCTCCTTTTGAGCGTGTAAGAGAGCATCGACTGTGGAATCTTGCGTGACCAGATATCCTTGGATGCTACCCCATATGGATATTCTGAAGGAGGGAATCACTGGGCCTTGTCCCATACCCAAGTGGTGATTCCTGTCACGGCGTGCGACGTAGAGGTTTAACTAGGGAGGTGAGCTACCCCCGAGAGCCTTCGGGCCGTTTGGGACCGTGCAAAGGGATGGAGAGGTTCCCTACCGCCTTTCCCTAACCCCAAAGTCTGGTGTGGGTGCACGACATCGGAAAGGGCCGACCTCACGTGAACGGATCAGTCCTTTGGTCCGTGTGCAGTGACGCAGAGCTGTGCGTGGGTTCTTCTGGGTATGAGAAGCCAGGTGTGGGCTTAGTACCCTGTGTTTCTCCCTAGTTTTTCTTTTTAGGGACGACAATCCTGAAGGAGGGAATGATGTATGAACCCGGTTTTTTCTACGAAAGACTTTGTAATATTCTTGATGATATTTCAGAGCAGCGCCTTCAGACGGCGTGCGATTCTGAGCCCCGGAGTGGCCGGAATTAAATTTTCAGTGAGTTCACACTGGAAACACAAAATAAATGGGATAACTCCTAAACGGAGTTCTGGATCCAAGATCTAAGTGTATGGATGTGTCCGAAATAGGAGGTTTACCCTAGGAATGACATAAAACTTGTCGGCACGGGACGTTTGGACCCCTTGCCCGCTTCTGGAATGTTAAACAGATTAATTAATTAATTAATTAATTCGTTTAGTGTTGAAACTCAAATATCTCTTAAACAGTGGCTCAGATTGGAAAACCGAGGGCACCGTTGAGTTTAGAGTATGTCATTTACCCTAGAAGGGGTGTAAGTTTCGCGGGCGCGGGCCGTTTGTGAAAAACGGCCTAGGGGCGTTTTTGTAATTTAGCGGTTTCAGACGTTAAATTTTATAAATTTTTAACGAGGTATCAGATTAAAATTACGAGACCGCTGTTGTGCTCGGGAGGTGGTGTTTACCCCAGGGGAGGCTTAACCTCATCCCTGCTGAGGGTTTGGGTTCGGGCCGATGGGTGGGTGGTTAAGCGTTTTTATTTAAACGCTTAAGTCACCCACACCCTCTTCCTCTCCCTCACCTGGATAGTAGCAAGGAGGAGATCCTCCCTCTCCTCCTCCAGCTCCGGCGAAGCAGCTCTGGCAAGGTGCGGCGCGGCGACAGACTCCCCGTGAAGCTCCGGGCATCGCCCAAGTGGTAGGAGGATTTTGGTTGCATTTTAATTTCTGAACCTTATTTCATCCTCAATTATATGCGTCGATTGTTTTTTCATTTGTCAAATCCAAGCCCATGATCACGTAGTAGTTTATATGAGCTATCCGGCGCATCTTTCAGATTCGGTTTTGGAGTTTGGAGGAACCCGCAATCTTTCGCCGAAGATTGCGGGTTTGCGGAGGAGATCTAGGGTTTTCCGGCAGGTTCCGGCGGCGGTAGGGGCTTCGGCTTGCGGCGGGCGGCGTCCTCAGGTGGGTGGCGCGGCTCGGGCTCGTCGGCTTCGGGTGGTAGCCTCGACGGCATAGGCGGCTTTAGGAGGGCGACGCGGTGGCATGCCGGTTTGTGGCGGCGGGCTTCGGTCGAGCGGTGCCAGCGTAGCGCGAAGGAGGAGGGGCACGGGGTGCGCGACCCCGTGCGGCGCGATCGCGACCCGCGTGTCATGGGTCGCTGTAGAAAGGGGGATACCAGCCTTGAAGGCCGGTCTGCGGTGACAGGCCGTGGCGGCTTGAACCGGACCCGCGGCCGGGCCGCGGTCCGGCTGTGAGAGGACCGGCCGGTCCAGGCCGGTCCGGCCCAAGGGAGTGCCCCTTTGAATTTCCGATGCCCGTAACTTTGGTAACGGACGTCCGTTTTGGGCGCTGTCAGCGGCAGCGTGGACCTTGCGTCTTGGGGAATGTTTAGAGCTAGTTTCGGGAATTTTTGATTCAGAAACAAGGGGCCGCGGAGGCGCGACGTGTCCTTATGTGGACGAGCGTATTCCCCGAGTTTCTTGTTTTGGACGGCGCGGGCGCATCCGACGTCCGCATTGAGTGTCGTCAGTTGCGTTGGGACCCTGGCGTAGGGTAGAAGGTTTCTAGAGCGGTTTCGGGCGTTGGGACTGGATTTGATGCGTGGGCCCCATGGCCCGTCTTTCGAGCTGCGTGCGGCGTTTCACGCCTTTTTCACCAGACGTCTGTTCGGGGCATGCGAGCAGTCGATGTTGGGTGTTTTTTCGAGGGGATTGCAATGGTGCAATCTGCCCGCCCTAATTTGGCATGATGGTGCGGGGCCCATGAGGGCCGTTTGGGCATCGACAGTGATTTTCCGTCCTTATCACCGGGTGACCGTTTTGGACAAGTGGATAGTCCACTTTGTGTACTTTTTCGAGAGGTTCACAACGGTGCGATCCGTTCACTTAGTTTCAGGACAAGGATGCGGGTCCCACGTGGCACCGCTCGTGTGCGGTGCGCCGGAATGCATCTTTTTCTACGGATATCTGTTGCATTCAGGTGAGTAGGGCTTTTGACGTGTTTTCCCAAGGGGATCACAATGGTGTGATGCGCCCGACTGTTTTCAGGGCCGAGGCTCGGGATCACGGGACGCCCTTCGGCTGTGAGGCGGTGTTGGTGAATTTTTCGTCAGATGTCCGTTGGAGGCGAGTAAGTAGTAAATATCGTGTGTTTTTACGTGAGGATTACAACGGTGTGATCCGTTTGGTTGTGTGGAGCATCTTGCGCGATCATGTGGAAATGTGGAGGTGCCCCGGTGGCGGTCCTTCTACCGTGTTTGCACCGGACCTTTGGCAAGTGATCGCGTGCACTCCCTTGTGAGTGATGTAAATGCTTGGTGTGATGTTTATGGCTGTGCCTCAGCCGATGAGGTGGAAGGTTGGCGAAGTTATGTTTACACCCATCGTGTGGACGTTGGGGCGCCATGTGCACGATGGCCCTTAGGCTGAGAATGTGGTATACTCTGGGAGTATATGGGAATGCTTGGAGGTACACGTGGTTGTTCGTACCTGAGAACGTTTGTGTGCTCAGTTGGGGTTGACGTGGGGCCACACATCATGTGGTCCCCATGTGCGTGCCATGTTCTGCTTTGCATACTTTGACCTCTCGTGATGTAGAGGGCCCCTCTGTGCGTTTGTTTGACCAGTAGGGTGGAGTTTTCCCCTTGCTCTGTGCTCGGTTGTCGACCAGTAGGGTTGAGTGGTCTCTCCCTGGTTTCGTTCTCGATGGGTCGGCTAGTAGCGGTGCTAGTGGCACCCCGTGATGGAACAAACACTGAACCCCTTTGGGTGAGTTGTGCTGGAGTTGGGTGGTTGCGCGATACCCACTCCGTGTTCGGTTGGCCAGTGTTGTACCCTCCGTTGGAGATGACCAAGAAAGTTATGAGTTTTACCCTCCAGCGGGGCTGGGCAGTGGGTTACTCATCGGCTGCTACGGTCTACCCTCCAGTAGAGACTGGGCAGTGGGTCACCCGACGACCTCTCAGGGACAACCCTCTAGAAGAGACTGGGCAGTGGGTCACCCGACGACCCCTTAGGGTCTACCCTCCAGCAGCGACTGGGCAGTGGGTCACCCAACGACCTCTTAGGGTCTACCCTCCAGTAGGGCTGGGCAGTGGGTCGCCCGTCGTCTAGTCCCAGATCTACCCTCCAACAAGGCTGGGCAGTGGGTCGCCTGTCGACTTATTCCAGGTCTACCCTCCAGCAGGGCAGGGCAGTGGGTAGCTTGATGATGTATTATGGTTTACCCTCCAGCGGGGCTGGGCAGTGGGTTTCCTGATGATGTATTATGGTTTACCCTCCAATAGGGCTGGACAGTGGGTCACCCAGTATCTTAATATTGTTTACCCTCCAGCGGGGCTGGGCAGTGGGTCGCTTGATGATGTGTTAGGGTTTACCCTCTAGTAGGGCTGGGTAGTGGGTCACCAGATATCTGGTTATGAATTACCCTCCAGTAGGGATAGGCAGTGGGATACCTGTTGGCATTTCAGATTCAGTCCTTTCTACTTGGCTAGTTTGTGGCTTTCCTCCGTGACCACCGGAGCGGGACCCTTGGTTGTACGGGTCGGTGATGGAATGACTTTGACTTTGAGGAGACCTCTCGATTGCGGGGCAGTGACGAGTTGTGGTTTGACGTTCCCACAGAACTATCAAGTACGAGGGGTGCTTTCCCCCACCAAGATGCATCCTTGTGACGTGACCTAAAACCGTGTGGGCGAGTCAGTGCCACCTAAAGCGGGTAGTGTTGAGGTGCGGTGGTTTGAGCCCCTTGACTTGTAGTTCGGGGAAAACGTGCGGGATGTTGGGCATTGATGGAGTTTACTTCTGGGACTATTGGATACTTGTTTTCTTGGGCTGAGCTACAGGATGGAGATCCCCTTACGAGTTTTTTTGGGCTTCTTGCTGAGCATAAGGATATGTATATACCTTATTTCTGCTACCCACTTCTTGGGTTTGGTTACTCTCCTTCCAGGAGGGGCGAAGACATGCGGGGTATGCCACGTGCTTTCAGTGTCTAGCTTCTCGTGGTTGGACGAGTATACTCTCCTGCTATAGGTAGCGAAGACTCGACGAGAAGTTCATCTTCCCACCGTTTCCAGCTCCTTCTATCTGGACGAGTCTATCTGCTTTCTCTTGTTGGGTTGAGCATGACTCTTACTATTCTCTTTACTTCACTCTCGGTTGAACTTATCTACTTTTCCTGTTCGCTCTACTGCTCACCTTTCGGTACCTCATTTTGTTGCTCCCTCGAGCCTTCGGGGTATCCTACTGAGTATTTTTATACTCACCCCTGCTTGGGCTTTGCCCGCACTTGGTGTGCCCTTGCAGACAACGGACAGGTGGAGCGTGACTCCAGTGGAGCGTAGGATCTTGGGAGCTTGAACCGCGTGCGATGGTCATGGCTGAGTTCCAGGTGGGAGACCCATCAGGTGTTTCTTTTTGTTTACCTGTTACCGGGTTGTGGCACTTTCTGGTTGGGCGTGTGTTTTTCCCCTTTTCTTTTCAGTTTTTATTTTGTACTTTTTAGAGGTCGATGCACATCTGTGGTTTATATATAGCAGTTGTTCTTTTTTCTCTACTTGTTCTTTCTTTTAATCTGCACTTTTGCATTGAGTTTGCTGCGTGTGTGTGTACGGGTGCTTAGGCAAAGGCCTCCCCGAGTTATTGTGCCTTCGGCACTGGTCGCCAGCCCCTGGCCTATGGAGGCGGGCTTGGGGTAGTTGTGGCTCGAGCCCGGGTTGGGTCGGGTTGTGACAGTTAACAATCATAATGAAATTTTAGAGAATATATGATACTGAAGTTATTATATAATTATAAATATCAAATATTAGTAGGAGGTATATAAGAGTATAAAAAGAGAGTGATCGTTTATAGGAATAACCTCCTCTTTGAAATAGCTCTTTTAGATTTCCACTAATAGACTATAGAGTTGGACATTTTGGAAGAACGTAACCTCTACAATGTGTATAGGGAAGTGTATAATATAATCTGGTATAGTTTGGTCGAGATATAAGGCACCATGTGCTAAATGAGATGAGGAAGGAGGTTTCATTTTTTAATAAAGGTGAGGGGCACTTTCAGAAATTCCCAAAAAGATTAAATTAAAATAAACTAAATATCAATTAAAATACCTCCAAATGGAATGGTATTAGAATATACTATTATATCTGTTGGTAACACTATCAACCAATTGTTTTTAGATAAGTTTTTATTTTATTTTAAACCTTATAATTTTTCTTAACTTTTTGTTAACCTATTTTAATTATAACTATGGAAATAACATTTTCAATATTAAAAAATTAATATTTTTACTTATAAGGTGTAAATTGAACCATAAATGGTCAATTTATGATATTGTAGATCTAAATTTATCCGCTCTGTAATTTTTATGATTTTTATGATATTTAACATATTTAATAAAATATTAGTTTCATAAAATATCCTAATTGTTAATTTTGAAACTATTGGTTACATTGACTATAAGATAATCAATAAAGCAAGATAATTAGGATACAAATCATTTAATACAACCTGGATATAAAATAGTATCCATGAATATTCATGGATAACCTTAATTAATTCAAATTATATTTATTTTAAAATCATTAATATCATTTAATTTATTTTTTAATTAATTGAATAATTACTGCATCATCATTGTGTAATTATTTGTGATTAATTTAAACTCACTAAAAATAAAAAATAAATTAAAATGATGTATATAAATAGTTTGTATTTTATAAAAATATATATAGTAAGGTATATATTATATTTATACATATATTGAAAATATTAAAATTAATAATAGTAAGAGTGTGACATTTTTTCAATCTCTTTATTTTTAATAACATCCTAGTCATTTTCATGGAAACATGTACATTAAATTATTCCATTTCAAAACATGTGTTTTAATGGTAGAATTAAATTAATAAAATATATATATATATTTCACATTTTCAGGTCATTTTATATTCCTTGTCACTTTATTTTTAACTCTACATACATAGTTTTACCCTTTATCATGGTAAAAACTATAATCACTGTTAATATTAATTTTCTCCAAAAAATAAAAAGAACATTTATACTAAATTTTTAACTTATTATTCTAATTATTGAATACATTTTTCTTAATTCATAACACTAAAATGTATAACATTAATTTTAAAATTTTCATGCATACGGGTTGAGGAAACATGTTTTTAATGTGAAAATAGTGAAAATATTTAATTGTTTTTATGTCCAAATACAATTTAAAACTGATTAAAATTTATTTAATTGGATTAAAATAAATATTATTGATCTAACTATAATTTAAAACGAATCAAAAATATGAATTATCACTATAACTTATATTGATGAAATTTTTTTTTCAATGACAAGTCATTATTGTTCACTATTCACCAAAACCTGAAACTTCTCAATAAAATAAAAAAAGATAAACCAAACAAAATTTTCATATTATTCTTTCAAAACTAATGTTTAATTTTAATATTAATATTATATGTATCCTAATTATGATTTAAAATGGATTTTCCTTATAAATATTGTTAAATTAATATTTTAAAAATGCATCTTTGTATGCATAAAATTGGATTTGTTCTTATCATAATCCTATAATATATATTGGATAAGTGTAAAAAAATTGATTTACTATTTAATATACAAATATTTTTAAAAACATACATCAATATCTTTTCATTAATTTATTAAGATAAAAAAATTTATATGTAAAGACCCTAAATTCTGTATAATTTTTTTTAATTATATGGAATTTTTATAGGACAACAAAATATGGTGACACGTGATTATGAAGCCCACAGTCCCCTTAATGATCCATCATAAATGTTTTAATCTTAAAATAAAATGCTTCAATTGTTTTCCTAAAAATGATGAATTACACTTAAATGGGTGCCCCGATATGAAAATGGAGGGCACCGTTGCATTCACCATGGCAGGTTAAACCTAGGCGCGACCAATGATTAGTAGGTGCATGCCTTTAAGAAGAAAACCCAAAAATGGAATTACTTTATAAAAATAATTTAAAAAATAATTTATCAAATTCTTATTACTCACGAATAGTTAAATAGATTAAAAATTCTGAGAAAATAGCTAAACTTGTGACGGTATGGTCCCCTTAGGCAGATCCTAACTTTGGCCAACATGGGACAATAGTGGATGTTAGTTTCTAGTTGCAAATAAAATAATTAAGTAACTATTATTTTATTGTTAAATTTTATAACTCTTTAATAGTAACTCAGATTAGAAATTTGAGAGTACCGTTGAGCTTGTGAGGGATTTTCCCTTAGGAAGAGCCTAACCTCGACCGACGTGGGTCGAGGGTGACTATTAATAATTTTTTTAACATTTTTAATTTATGTTCAGGAAATTGCAGGAAACATTTTATATCATTTGAACCAGTGCTCGAAATAAAAATCTAAGTGCGCTATTGAATCCGCAACACTGAAATTCGCTTAAGGGAGGCTTAATTTCAACCACAGTTGATCGGATAAACAATTAGTTTTTGAGAATTTTTAATGAAATAATTAAATAACATAAATATTGTTATTTTATTATCATAACTCTTGTTGAGCACCAGTGGTGGGGCTGATGGGTTGTCAATCTATTTAATGGCTTGACTCTTTAGTTGCATAACCACACTATTGGTAATTAAGAGGTTCATTAATTAATGAACCTCATTAATTATTTCAATGCATTACTCACCCCTCCACTCTATTGAAATGGAGCTCAGGTTGGGGTTTTTGAAACTGATTCATCAATCAAGGAACCTCTGGCGATGTACTATGGAAACTTGCACCGGCCAAGGATGGATGCTTGGGTGACAACGATCTGGGATTGACGAATGTTGATGACACCGTCAAACTAGGACTCTTCTCTCTCCACAACCACAACATCACCCAACAGATAACTAGGTAGGGGGTTAATTATTTTTGTATATATTTGATTAATTAAATTTTTAATGCTTGTTATGATGCTAAAGCGGATGGAACATGCCAAATCAAAAAGGCTCAGACCCTCCACTACTTCATTCATATCGCGTTCATCTGGGAATGAATTTTTTTCAATCTAATAGAACCATGAATCTAGGAGCATTTTAGTGATAGAGGAATCCCAGGATGCCTGTAGGTGCAAGCGGAAGAGAAAAAGGGCCACCAGAGCTCAACTAGTGGCCTGTAGAAGATCCATTGTCGCGGGACAGGTGCAACGACACTGGTTACCAGCGTCTGTAGTAAAGATGGAAACCAGCACTTTTCAGCTGCAGAAGGGGGAGGCCGACACTCTCTTGGCCGTGTTGGAGAGGTAGCGGGACACCGCATGACATGGTGGGTAGTTGCGGCTTCGAATATGTGATGGTGGTGAAGAGGACCCACATCCCCCAGGTCGCGCTGACAGCGTGTGGTGCCACGTGGCTCTGCCATTTCAGAAGACAAAATGGACCAACGGTCCATTAGGGAGGTGGACTGTGGGACCCTTCGCACGTGTCACGCCAGCCAGTGGGTCAAGCCAGTTTGCTACCCAGAGGGCCAAGCCCGCCATGCCGTAGCCTAACCGGGGCTATCTGGGCCAGACCCAGACTGGGTCGGGTCAGCCCAGGTCGGGTCGGACCGGGTTGGGCTGAGTGAGTCCGTCCTGGTAAGACTGGACCCGGACCCCTTTCAGGCCTAGATACGCTTAAAAGGACTTATCTTATACACCAGATGTTAGTTTTATTAACCTTATACAACATTGGAATCCTTGGGATGAGACGGTCATTTTGAGATATTCAGCATGACTTTCAATGAATGTTTGATATTAGCCAGGTTGGATTGTACCTAAATTAAACTGGGCCCTCAGTACTAAAATGTCTATAACAAACAGACTGGGTGTCCAGTTGACATGTCATCTATTATGTTAGAACCCTTATGACACGACAGTCCTTTTGGTTACACCTTTTTGTAACTATGTGGTAGTCGTGGCATGACCGATATGTTGAAGAGCAGAGTCTATGAAACTCAAGCGCATAGAGTGCGAGGATTCCAATGACTGGCTACCAATTTAATTGAAACCATATGTGGATCAACATCATAGAGACCCTATGTGGATCAACATCATAAGATCCCTGTGTGGATTAGCATCTAGTGACCCTTTGTGGATCAGTATTATGGTGACCCTATGTTGATTTGCATCTAGCGACCTTGTGTGGATCAACACCATAGCGACCATGTGTGGATCATCATTATAGAGATGCTATGTGGATTAGTAGTGTGTGACCAGATGAGGACCATCCTTAGAGAGGCCCATCATGGATCAGTGATATACGATCCTGTGTGTATCGATAATGGAATAACTCCCACGTGGTTTAGGGTTGGAAAATTCTTAACACAAATAAAATGATATTGCTTAATACTAATAATCTCTATTTCTGAACTCTGAGTTGTGTACCTAGTTTGAGTTAAGTCTTGTTCTCTGTGCATTGTGATTGATATCATGCTTTGTGGTTTTCCTTTTTGGAATTCTAAAAGTCCTTTGAGGGTCTCGGGGACCTTACTAGGTATTGTTATACTCACCCCTACATGGGTTTCACCCGCACCATATTGTGTCTTCTGAAGACGATGAGCAGCTCATCTAAGACTACAGGAGCCAGGACTAAGCAATACACATAGGGGAATGGTTGACATGGAGAGCTGTGGAGACGAGCTGTATCAATCCTTTAGGTTGGAACCTTGTTTGATGATCTCAGGAGTGGTTTTCTATTTTCTGTTTTAGCTGTTTCTTTCAGTAGGGCTTGTATCCCAACCACCTTTACATTCAGTACACACTTTTACTAATGCAGTTTTACTTTGTGGTTGCATCTTTTTGTGTTCATGAGATGTGTGTTTGTACAGGATTAATGTCAATAGCTTCCCGTTTTGAGGATACGCCTTTCCGATGCTAGTCACCAACCCCTGTCCTATAGAAGGTGGGCTTGGGGTTGTCACGGCACGAGCCCCGGGGGACAGGTTGTGATAAAGTGGTATCGAAGGGGTCAGTACTATTAATGAACTAGGAATCTGAAATTTTTTAATATAGAAATAGTGTTAAGTGTTTTGAGTGTTGTTTTAGTTCGGGGAGTCTAATTTTGGTGTGGAGGATGACATATCCATACCCCAGGACCCTAAATTCTGACTTCCAACTCGGTGCACAAAAACACTGTTTGTGTGTTTTTTTGGAAATGTTTTACTTTGATCGCATTTGAATCATCTCACCAGGTATAACATATTGATTTTTGTTCATCATGATTCTCTTTCTAGATTCTTTCACGCGGACAACCATCCATGATTCCAATGCCTAACCATGAGGATGGTCCACAGTGTGATGAGCCTTCAGTACAAGGATTGTGGCCTAATATGGTACCTTTGGGTGGTGTCCCAGTGATACCACTACCCAATGGTCAGAAATTACTTCCAACAATACATGTAGAGGACACTTATATACTCAGTTCCTTAAATGATTTTTAGAGATAGATACCCCTCATGTTCTGAGGCGAGCCCGACTTACAAGCGGCTAAGGACTGGGTTGAGGGGGTGGCTGAGTTTCCATCTAGACAGGGAACCATTAGATCCGATGGTAGTCCTGATAGTGAGCATTATATGTGCCTTGGAAGGGAAATGACAGGGTTTATATTTCCCCAATCTTACGATGAGGTGACTTTTTCTATTGAAATATCATTAGAACCATCCATATGGAAGGTAAACACTTTCCATAAAAAGTTAAGGGGTATGTGTTCCCAAGAGCTTCTACAGCTTAGGCAGGATGACTTGTCGGTATCTGAGTGTTCATTGAGGCGTACCAACCATTCAAGGTACTTGATGAATAAGATAGAACCAGTGCTTTAGGGCTTGGAACACTGAGCGAGTTGTGTTTGGGGACATACAATCTTGAAATATTTTTATGTACATTTATAATTATGTTTAAGTGCTAGAGAGAACCATTGTGGTGTTAAATTTTATGGCTGAGAAAAAACAACTACTGAATTTTAGTAGTGGGAAAGGAGGTAGATTATGTCATTCATGGAGACTAGGAAGTGTAAAATGATTTGAGAAGAGGAATTGATAGGGATAGATGAATCTGTAGGGCAGTAGACATGGAAGAGGAACTATGCGAGCATCAAGAGGTGGTATACAATTTGATATGTTACAACCAACACCCCAATATAGCCCCCACCAGGCTCAGGCAGCTAGAGGACAGGGGAAGGGAGTAGCTACATGTGGTCAAGGAGTGTGATGTAAGGGATCTAAGAATGAATCAATGTATGATCTATGTCTACAAATAGTTTCTGTTTTAATATAAATAGGTACTAATCATTCCTCCTTCTCATAAATCATGTTCAAGACCTAGAGTTTCTAGTTAAAATGTTGACTATTCCCTTACATCTAAAGATACATATGAAAGGAGACTCGATAATCACACATCTGCTGATGGTGTGATATGACCCTTGAGGCAAGAGTTTTGGTTGGAACCTCTTGGTGGAAGCATCGAGGCCATATGACATTTTATTGGCTATTTAATTGTCATCCAAAGTTTATGCTTAGATTGAATGTTTTTGGAAAAATATTTGGGGTATGTCTATAGTGTTGGAATGAGGTTTTTCTCCTTGGTTGATGAAAAAGGAAACACAGGCTGCATTAGATAAACTCATGCACTGAAGGGTGCAACCGTTCAATCTTGAATCAGCCTTCCTTAGACTCATGGTATCAATTATTTTGAGTTTTTAGTTCCCAATAGTAGCGGAAAAGTGGGGGAACATTCTCCCAAAAGATGATTCTAGGATTACCTCCGTGAAGGGAGAGGAACTTTTTCTTTGACTTGTACCCAGGGACGACACCAATATCTACAATTGCATATCAGATGGCATCAGTGGAGCTCTGGAAGCTGAGAAAACAAATGGTTGAATGGTTTACTTTCTACCTAGATCAAAAGAGTCATAGGTATATCTTATCCTAGATGTACCTGAACCATAGATGAAAATGATGGCTACAGTTCCTCCAAGACTATGACTTTGTGATAGTCTCCACTCCTGAGAAGGGAAACGTAGTAGAAACCACACATAGCAGTAGGTCTGGTCTATAGTTTCTGAGTGAGGTAACATGGAAACTTGCCGCGTTGCTATTATCCTTCATGGATAGTGATGGAGCAGCTTACCTCCAGACTATAATAGTTACTCCTCCACTCCATCATAGAGTGTAGGAGGCACAACTTGGGGATATAGACTACAAGGCCTGACATGCTCATATATCCTCAAGACAGGATCCTGATGGATTTTATAAAGGTGGGGATCATGTAATCATTATTAGAGGATGCACTATAGTACTAGTGACACTATGGGTGGAGGGGTTTTAGGGAGTTCCATACATACCCATTGGTGGTAAATTCTTGTGTGTAGAAGATGTAACAGGGCCTTCAGATGCAGTATGGGTGTCAAGGGGTGATGAAAGCAATTGCAGATTTTTTTTCTCGATGCCTCACTTTTTAGAAAGTGAACACCAAGAATCAGGTACCATCAGACATTGCTAAAAAACATGAGGTACCAGAGTAGAAGAGAGATGGTGTCTCCAAGGACTTTTTGAAATGGATACCATGTACTTCCAAGGGCCATGACTCTATCTAGGTGTTCGTTGACTGAATCAACATGTCGGCCCATATCCTACCCATCCAAGAGAGGGGATCAATCGAGAGATTGGGATGTCTCAACATACAGAACATTGTATGGCTTCACGAGGTGCCATCGACGATCGTCTCATATCAAGACACTCATTTTACATCCCACTTGTGGAAGGGTTTATAGGCGGTGTTCGGGACCAAGATACACTTGACCACTACCTTCCACCCTTAGATGGATGGTCAGATAGAGAAGACCATAAAGACACTCGAGGACACACATCGTGCTTGTGTCCTTGATTTTGGCAGCAGTTATGAGGACCACTTTCCATTGGTGGAGTTCATATACAATAGTAGTTAACACTACAACATCTTCATTGCTCCATTTGATGACCTATATGGGAAACCTTGTAGATCACCTATAAGCTAGAAAGACCCTAGGAAGTCAGTACTTAGGGGTTTAGAGTTGATACAAGCTACCAAGGGGAAGGTGCAGATCTTCCAAGAGAGGATGAACACTGCAGAGAGCAGGTAGAAGTCTAATGCCAAAAAAATATAGAGACCCTTGGAGATTGATGATGGAGACCATGTCTTCCTTCGAGTCTCACACCGACAAGGATTAGGATGGTTTGGCTATGGAAGAAATTTATCTATGATGTTCATCAGGCCATTCTAGTTCCACTGTGGAGTAGGCGAGGTGGCACACCTTCTAGCTCGTCCCCCATGGATGCACGAGGTGAATAATATTTTTCAAGTGTCACATCTGAGGAGGAACATGCATGAATCATCGCACGTTAATGAATGTAGATAGTTGTACTTAAAAGATGGGGTGATGTTTTTAGATTTTTTAATAGAGATAGAGGATCAATAAGAGAATGTCCTTTGTGGGAGGTCGATTCCCCTAGTGTGGGTTTGTTGTCAGAATGAGAATCTCTAGGAGAGAATATAGGAGTGGGAGGCTTAGTTTCATGCTCAGTACCCTCATTTGTTTGTTTTTCATTTGTTTTAAGTTTTGTGGATGTAAACCCCTATAGTGGGGAGAATTTAAAGACCTATAAATTCCATATATATATATATATAATTATATTGAATTTTTATGGGATCGTGAAATCTGACAGCACATGATTCTAAGGCCCATAGTGCATGGAATTATCCATTGAAAAAGTGTTAAGATTAAAATAGCATGCGTATGTAGTTTTCTTGAAAATGTATAATAACTCTTAAATGGTTTCCTGGATCAGTAATCTGATGGGAATGTTGTGTTTAGAATTGTGTTTTTACCCTTGGAATTACTTAATTTTAGTCATCACATGCCTCCAAGGAGAATTAAAAAAAATGGTATAATGGTAAATAATATAATTATATAAAAATTATATTATTTTTAAAATGCTTATAGCTCACGAATAGTGACTCAGATTAAAAATTAGAGACCACCGCTAAACTCGTGGGGGTATCCTTTCATTAGGTAGATCTTAACATTGGTCGGAGCTGGCCAACAGTTGAAGTTAGTCTTTGCCCGATAATAAATTAATTAAGTAACAATTATTTTATTTTTAAATTATATAAATCATATGCTGAAATTCATATTCGAAATCTAAGAGTACCATTGACCTCATGAGGGGTGTTTCTATTAGGTAGAACCTAACCTCAACTGGCATAGGTAGAGGGTGGATGTTAATATTTTTTGAACTTTTTAAAGGAAAGTATAGAAATTATGTGCGTTGTATTTTCTATCATTTGAACTGGTCCTTAGATTAAAAATATGAGGTCACCCTTGAATCCATAGAGTCAAGATTCACTTAAGAGAGGCTTAACAAGGAACACAATTACTCGGGTGAAAAATTTAGTTTTTGTGACTTTTAATGAAATAATATAATCACATAAAAAGTGTTATATTATAATCCTACCTCTAGTTGAGCAGTGGTGGTGGGGCCAATGGGTTGTCAATCCATTTAATGGATTGAATCTTCTTTTGCATAACCTCACCGTCTGGAATTAAGAGGTTCATTGATTAATGATCCTCATTAATTCTTTCGATGCATTAATCACCCTTAAACTCTATTAAAATAGAGATCGATTTGGGGTTTTTGGCACATCTTAATCAAATGAGGAACCTCTATCAAGGTACTGCAGACACTTCCACTAGCAAAAGAAGGAAGGTGGGGCAACAACGATCCTGGATTGACGAACGCCGGGGACTCCGTCCAACGAGGACTCTTCTCCCACCACAACCGTAGTAACACCCACCAAATCATGAGGTTGGGGTTCATTATTTATGTTTTTATTTGATGAATTAAATTTCTACTGCATATTAAGATGGAATGCGTAGGGTGATGGCTAAATGAAGAAGGAATGAATTATCCACTTCTTCGTTCTTGTCATGCTCATAAAGGGATGAATTTCTCCAACATGACAGAACCTTGAATCTGGGAGCTTCATAGTGATAGAGACATCCCAGGAGGCACGTAGGAGCGAGCAGAAGGGAAAACAGACCACCAGAGCTCACCCGATGGCCCGTGGAAGATCCATTGGTTCTCGATGGACATGAAAGGGGGATACGAATCTTGGTACCACAACTGTTCCTAAGGGGGTGGATGACACTCGACTGACCGCATTGGTGAGGCAGCGTACAGACGTTTGCCACGGTGGGGTGGTCGTGACATCGAAGTCGAGGCAGTGGTGAAGGGTACCTGCACCCTACAGGTCCCACTGACAAGGGGTGACGCCACGTGGCACCACCCATTGGGATGACAGAACGAACCAACTGTCAGTTCGGGAGGAGGACCATGTGACCTGGGTTGGAGCGGACCTAGAGCCCTTTCAGGCCCAAATATGCTTAAAAGACCATATATTACAAAATAGATGACCATTTGAAGATCTATATATGAAATTGGAATCCTTGTGATGAGATAGTGATTTTGAGATAGTCCACGTGACATTTGAAGAAATTTGGTATTTTAATGGGTTGGATCATACCTGAATCCAACCGAGCCCTCAGTACAAAAATTCCTATAACTTACAGATCAAGCATCTGGTTGACGCTCTATCTATTTTGTTAGAACCCTTAGGACATGGAGGTCCTTTGGGTTACTCCATTTTAGAACATTGTGGAAGTTGAGGCATGACTGATATCTTGAGGAGTACAATCTACAAAACTCAAGCATACCAAGTGAGGGGAATTCTGAGAATGGCTGTCAATTGAAGAGTGTCCATGTGTGTATTAATATCATTAACAACACTATGTGGATCAACATCATGGGGACCCTATGTGGATCAGTATCATAGAGACCCTATGTAGATCAACATCTAGAGGCCCTGTGTGGATCAAAATTATAACGACCCTCTGTAGATTAGGATCTAGAGACCCAGTGTTGATTATCACCTTAACGACCCTATGTGGATTATCATTCTAGTGACCATGTGTGGATAAACATTGTGTGACCTGATGAGGACCCACCTTAGACTGTCTGGTCAGGGATCAATGATTTATGAACCAGTGTGGATCAATAATGGAACAACTCTCACATGGCTGAGTTACAGAAACATCCGAACAGAAAAAATAATATAGCATGAGACTAATAATCTCTATTCATGAACTCTAAGTTGAATACCTGGTTTGAGATGAATATTTTTCTTGGTTCATTGTGATTGAGATCACACTTTGTGGTTTTCCTTTGTGTAATTCTAAGGGACCTTTAGGGGTCTCGGGGTCCATACTGGGTATTATTATACTCACCCCTACATGGCCTTCACCCAATCCTAGTTTTGTCTTGTATATATGATGAGAAGCTCAACTAAGACTATAGGATCTAGGACCAATTGGTACACATAGGTGACTGGTTGACGTTAAGAGCTGTTGAGATGATTTGTACCTACCCTTTAGGTAGGAACCTTGGTGTACGATCTTAGGAGCTGTTTTATATTTTCTGTTGTTGTTGTATCTATCAGTTGGTCTTGTATCCCGTACCCCTTTATATTCAATAAAAATTATCCAACTACAGTTTTTATTTGTTGTTGTATCTTTTTGTGTTCTTGGGCTGCGTTTTTCAATAGGTTTAATGAAAATACCTTCATGTTTTAGTGATACACATTTTCGGTGCTAGTCGCCAACCCCTGGTCTATAGAAGGTAGGCTTGTTGTAGTCACGGCACGGGCCCCATGGGACATTTCGTGACATTATGTGTAGAGAAAAATGGTTTTCTTAGAAAAGGAACATCATTATTTTCAAATAGATTTTAATTTTATTTTAAGGTCCTTTATAACCAAATGATTAATTTTATATTTAATTTTTAATTTTATTTTCAAAATTTAGTTAATTTTATTTATAATTTTCAATCCAATGGAAATGTGGTAACTATAATAACATTTAAATAATTATATTAATAATATATTTTATTTTAGTAAAAATTGATCTTATGTGTAACAAAATCAATGTAAATAACTCGGTATTGTGTTTAACATAATCCAAACATAGTGTTGTATATACCACAAGATAATATAATTGCTTCCTTCCATTCAATATTTTTATGGTGGTATATTTAATACAAGAAAAAATGTATTATGTTTGTATAACAAAAATGACATTGAGTGTTTTATGAAATTAAAAATATCAAAAATAATAAATTAATTTGAAAAAAAATCAAAAAATATATGGGTGTTGCAATACCATTTGTGAACAAAGATTTTCAATCGAGGACTCATTAGTTTGAGAGATTATCTTCCCTTGTTTTTGATTTAATTTCTAGTTCTTTGTAGTGATCTTAACAAAATGGTAGTTTATATCCTTAAATATTTCTATAGTTTTCCAATGTATTCAAATACGTGTTCCTTTATATTATATATAAGGGAATAGATAGGGTATTTATAGGATGTTAATGAATAACTGATTTCCTGATATGGATAGATGTATATAAAACATTACACTATGTGGAAAGATTTTATCAACACCTAAAAACAAATTGTTTTTGTTTTTAGCAGGAATGGATAATATATCATGATTGAAAAATAATTTTAAATTTAGGGTGTGTGGAATCACCACCCAATGCCAAAAAATAAATTTTTTAAGTAGGGACCCATGAGGAGGAGTGAGTTCTATGAACTGTATGTGAGGAGCATGGATGTATAAATAAAAATTATATGTAGTGGCCGCAAACCACCACCACCAATCCATAAATCCAAGGTAATTTTCATATCATATGAATTTCTATGATAACTTGGAAAATACCATGTGGTATTTTTCACAATCTTGATTTTATTCCTTTTAATTAATACACAAATAATGAACAACCCAAACGTTGGATCTATATGTCAGTTTATAGTCCATGTGTAGTCAAATTGAAAACTACAAAGAGAACGGTTACTTTGGATATAGTTCATTCACACTTCTATGATTTTTTAGGACCCCAAAAAGTTCCTAAATACACACAAAATTTGTTTTCATGGTTTCAGCACCCTCTTCACTATCATCTAGTGAAATCCATAGCCTACTCCTAGTGGGAGGTTAACACCACCACATCAATAGGTCATGAAACATTTATGATGACTCTCTATCCCTTAGTGTTAGTAGTCTAAAAAACATAAAAAATCTATTTTATTCACATTTTTCATAGAGATACTATTTTATTCAAATCCAATTTATTATTAGAGTGAAGATGACATCATGAATTCTGTAGCAATGTATGTGGAATAAATTGTTTTGAGGCTAACAACATGATATTAATTAGGAAATCAAAAACCACATAATCAATAAAGACAACTTATCATCAATATAATACACCAGACACCATCTTATCTCTTCTTCTAAAAGCCATATCTATCCCAAAAAACATTACCCTCACCCATTCACAAGATTGCAAGAAATAAATAATCCATAATAGGTATATGAGCTATTATTAAAGGGACAAACTAACATCATTAATAAGTTAATATTAGATTAAAATAACCCATTTAACTAGTTTTTCAATATCACTGTGCATCATGGTATCCTGGTTTGTTTCATACAACATAAATAATTTATTATATAAAATTATAATTAATTATTTAATTAAATCTAAAGAGGTATACTTTCCAAAACATCACTGAGAATATCATTCTCACTAAAACCTCATACCAAAACCCAAAAAAGGTCTACATTATATATAAAATCAAATCCCATCTGAAGTTCATATCATATGACAATAATTTATAATTCAAATTCATCCAATTTTGGTAAAAACCCTAAATTATTTCATTGGGTGACATACATTTAATGAAATGGTGAGTAGCGGTGTGTAGCCATTATCTTAGGTCCTTTATCCATTGTATATGAAATACAAATTGTCCTCATTTTATTTTTTCATGCGTTGGTGGAATTAACACTAATGAATACCAAAATCATCTAAGGAATAAACATCAATGTATGAAAATAATTTAGGAGGAAAAATTGGATTAACCCTCCTCAAATCTGCACTGGAACACATGAAAAAAATTACATCTCATGGGGGATCGATGGAGAGTCATTGTTGGTGAGGAATGAACACATGTTTACTCTTCTGAGATCCCTATAAAACCTAAATCATGAAAATCAAAACCCATTAATTTATGGAAGTTACCAAGGTAAAATTTTGGGCACCACTTCAATATTGTTTAAATAAACAAAGAATCATGGTCGGAATGCACTATCTCCCACACATTCTATATCAAAAACATTTATTCATTACCTAAAAAAATTTAGATAGGGGGACCTTTTGCTTAGTTAAACCTATCCATTCCATGGAACAATGTCTACATCATGAAGGGCTATGTAAATTTCCCAGTAAAAATGTGAAAATTTCACCTTCATGGAGTGAATTCCCTATTTATATCACGAACCAACGGTATTAGGGGAATATACCTTCATAAACATCATTCATGGTCTAAATGATTCCATAACAATATGAATGCACTATGGGTGTATAGTTTTAGTATCTCTACCCTCTGACCATTCCCCAATGCTCACTCAAGCACAGGTACCACCACATCACCTATTCCCACATCAAAAAACAACATCTCAGGATTTCAAAACCCTACACATCCGAAATTCGTGTCCCCATTAAATAACTAACACATCAATGGGATAAAAAATCAAATTACTTATGGGATTTATATCTAATAGTTACATGGTTCATTACACCAAGTTTTTAATATACCTTCTCATTTTATATTTTTGGTGTTATAGGTGTTTTGAAATTTTTTTGATGTTATTAGTGGAATATGAGTGGTTTTTTAGATGAAATATCAACATGAAAATAAAATTGCATCATAAAGGCGTTACATTAAACTATTATGATGTTGGTTGGAGGATTTGGAGGAAAAAATAACAAATTTACTCTATGGTCACTTGAATTATTATTCAGGTGAATGTTTTGCGTTGTGAAAATCTATCCATGAGATCTCGTTTTCATTTTTCTAGCTATATGAATATAATTAAGGTATGGTATTATTTTGTGGAATAATGATTTCATGGTTAAAATTATTTCAGGGTCATTGTACTATGGGCTAATAGATTGTACCATGTGAGTCTTGACATTGCATTTTTTAAGTTTTCCGATTTTTTATATATATAATTAATCTTGTAAATGAAGTGATATGGATTATTTCTAGGACATATCTGGTAAAATGTTTTGTAATAAGATATATGCATTCATTCTTATAAATTCTAGTCATACATCATGAATCCCCTAGTTACATCGTGAGGAAATTTTTTATAATGTATATAGGAGGTCTGACTCTCTTATTTTTTGGGAGAGTTTGACTATGATTTTTTGGATCAGGGAACCACTATAGAATGATGCAACATAATACAAAGTGATGATTAGTGGATTATAATTTAATGTAAATTTTTGTGAAACCTAAATTTATCTTAAAAAAACTCATTCTTCCTCAAACCCTTCGAATTCAATGGCTCATCGTAGCTACTCTATGGTCATATTAAGGTCAATATTTGATAATTACATTCATTTGATTAAGATCCTTTAAACTATGGTTTGATCATGTTTATCTTTCATTTTCACCATTTAATCCTAATTAGTACAATTGTTATAGAAATAAATTGATATGGCTTGGTTAACGTGGGATTTAGTTTCTAATGGAAAATTTATGTTCTTAGGTGTTGTGGTAGAATCCTTAACGTTCTGGGGTGGTTATCCGTCAGTTCATCCTAGTTCTTTGGTAATGTTATTTAAATAATTAATTAATTCAAGGTATTCAAAACTGTTGGATTATTATTCATGTGTGTATTTGTAACTAATATGGATATTATTTTTCATTATTTTGATGGTTTAATTAAACTAATAAATATAATGAATCTATCTAAATATAATGATTCCAACAATTGTGATTCATGATGTAACCCAATGTTCAATGATCCCTAATGTTCATGAAATAAGATTAATCACCCTATGTTGTGGCTATTAGGGATCATTAAATTACCAATATAAGTTATTTTGTCTTGATAATTCATTAATACCTCCCATGTAGAACATATTTCATGTAAATTATAAAATATTAAATGGAAACACTCTCCCATATTAGGGGAATTTTCATATAATTAGAAGTTTGACCTAGGTAAAAAACATTGGGGTGTCATTATATATCAGACAATATAATGTATCTTGGGAATATTCGACCTATATACTGGTATCATAGATTATTCAATGATTTTTAACCACTCAAATAACATCAAGGGGTGATTTCTGAAACCAAAATTCCATCACTCCATGAGGATTGTGACATGGGACTAATTTTCCTCCCATGTGACTACCATACATCATTCCATGACACTAACTGTTCACGTTATAATTTTGAATATTTATTCCCATATGTGGAGAGAGGGGATTAATGTTATATATAAATATAATATGGTAATCCACCATATAATATACCATTTCTAATGATAGGAAGTGATACTTAGGGAACAAAAAGTGAGGTGTTATGTTAGAAAATACAATGTATTATATAGATCTATGTTTGGACATTTAGCCTATAGTGACTAAAAATAAAGGTTCTAGAACATAGTTTGTATTGGAATTAAATCACTCTTATATTTTCAAGGAAATTTTAGTGTTTTTTAATTTATTTTTTAAGATAGTGTTGTTATATAAAAATTTACAACTACCATGGAAAGTATCAATTCAGTGAATATAAAATGAATTCCCACATTCATTGGAAAAAAGTTGAACATTTTTTTACGAATTAAAATACCATAATTACATCCCTTAGGTAAGTATGTTATATAAATTTTCATTGATGATTTTACCCCAATCACACTAGGATTCACATTAATTATACATGGTAAAAATAAATTATAAATTGATAGTAATTTAGAAACATCAACTATATCTTCATTTTAAATAAATTATATCTTAAATTTTATAGGAAATATGACTTTGAACCAAGCTTCATAAAAGATAAAAATTTCAATGAATGTATTTTCAATGTAAAAATGAATAAATTAAAATTTAGGAAGTTGATGTACGAAATTTTTTGGATCCTTGATGTTTAATCATTCGATAAATAATTTACAAGTGTTAATGATGTTGTGAGAATAATTAGTGGATTTGGTGAGACAATTAAGATTCAATGATGGTTAAGAAGAAAATTAAAATTTAAATGGAGGTATTTGTTGGTAATTTATTTTATCTCTATAGGTTCATGGTATTGACACACTTTATTTGGATGATTTATACAGTATATTGTTGATATATAAGATGATAAATGAATATAGTATATAGAATAATAGTTCAATTGAGATGGAAAATGTGACCTAATAATTTCACACATAAATATTACATCATATTAGATGAATATTTACAATATATCATTACAATGCATGAAAAACCCCTAAAGTTTTAGTGTATTTTGAAAATTTCATATATAAAAAACTGGAACATAAAATATCTACATCGTCACCCAATTAGTTCTTTATCTGTAGCACCCTTTTAGAAATATCATACTAAAGACCATTCAACATGTCCAGGGAAAAATGAAAAAAAAACATATTGTGATATTAGATTCTTTATAATGTTAAAAAATGTGATATTTATTACCATTTTTGTATAAGAATATAATACGATTATGGGAACATGAGTTTAACATCTCAAAATCATACCCATAAATTCATATATCATAATCAACAGTCATGGAATAAAGCATGGAACTTCATAATACATGAATCATAGAAGAATAAAATAACATGAGCCGAGAGAGAATAACAGACATAAGATCTTGTCATAAAAGAGATTCTTAAAGTGTGTTTTATCCTAATCATAAATATATTATGTCAAAACGACCCACCATAAATAAATCACAAGTTATTCCTTGGATAACTGATCGTCCACCTACTTCAAGCATGGGATAACCTATTGTAACCATTATGGGGCTTGGGATAACCACCAATGTAAAATATTTTTTATTTTTATGACCTATAATTTACCTATTTATCATATAAATCGTAAAAATTTACCTTATACACTGGTGGTCTATAATAGATCCACTCATCACGTAATGATAATCCATTCATAAATTTGTCATAAGGATATCTGCTATGAAAGTTCTTTAAACATTTTTTTAAAAAAATTATTAATAAAAATTATAAACAATCTATAAAAAGAATAATTATGGTATCATTGGTTCATGTCCCTATGGAATCATATTTAGCATCAATGAAAGTTTTCATAGATAAAATTACCATTAAAGTAACACACGAATATTTTTAACGAAAAACTATATTTTCATATTGAAATTACTTATTTACAATCTAAATTAAAAAAATAATAATTAAATAAATTTATTTTAAAATATAAATTTAGAATTATAGATATAATATCAAATCAATGAGCATACATTGTGCATGGAGATATATTTTATGGCACAATAGTTAAATGAAATATTTTATTAACACCTTTGGTAAAAAGTACCCCATTCTTAATATGATAAGAATACTATTTTTAATAATTTTTTAAAAATTAAAACATGTCTAAAATTCAATTTAAAGAATTATATGAAAATATTAATAATATCCTTGAAAACATTTTAAATAAAATATATAAGTGGAAGAAAAATATTCCTCAGACAATATAAAAACAATATTGGTTTTCCTTAAAAACATTTCTTTATCTTTTTTACTTAAAGAGTGTAAACTGATAAAACCATTCAATATCCATAAAAAATAGGTTAGAATAAATGACTTAAATATTTTGAGAATTAAATCATATAATTTCGTTATCATAAATTTAAGAATAATTAATCTCAATTAAAATGATATTGTAACCTATATCATGTTTGATATGCTCTATAATTGATAAGACATGAAATATAATAAATTAAAATTTATTATAGTTCCATAAAAGAACCATATTCATACTTATAATATCATATATGATCCAAATATTATATGTCAACACATGTTTCATAAAAAAAATTATTCGAGTAATATTTTCTTGTATTATTTCAATTTTAATATAGTTTTCATTTGGAAGCTCCGGTCCTTGTACTTTGATCATGGATAAATCATTACTATAATTATTTAATTATAAAATATCACCTACAATTATTATATACATATGTATGATTAGCAATGAAATATATAGAGATAAAAATGTATTACATCTTTCATGGAGGAAGTAATGGGTAAATATGCATAAAAATATATAAATAATATTTTATCATTAAATATAATTATTAAATAATAAATATAATATATAATTATTAAATAAGACATTATAAATATGCATTTTTATATGTGATGGAAAATGAATCATATCATTATTTGGAGGTAGTAGTCTACACATAAGCACAAGTGATAGTTTTATTTCCCATTCGATGGAAAGGTGGTGGAAGAAGTCTAAAATCATAAAAATAAAATGATGGTATATTTATGATACTATATTAATAATTTATTTATAGATATAATTTGTCTATATATGTTTTAAAAAGAAAAAATATTGAAGTTACTCTATTCAGAGTTATACCTATTCATTGAGAAACATCCTTTGGCTTGCACGTTAGGCCTTGATAGGATGGTAATATGCTAAAAAAGTCCACTATGAAATAGTTTGGGAAGGTAATAAATTACGATATTAACTACTTTGTAATATAATATTTTTAATTATTTCTAATAAGGGTTGAGAGTAGGTTCCCTATTATAATCATAGGTGATGAAATGCTGGGAATTTATTTACCGATTAAAATAACTTAATTACTAACTCAAGCCATATGGATCCAAAATGAATAATCCTATAATAGCAGATGATATGAGATTTTATTACGGTTAAGAAATTGGATTTATAAAATTTCAAGTCTCAATATTACCCATATACATTAGGTTAACCACCCACTCTATTATGTTGTCTCAACATTAAATGTGTCGACAAAATTTTACTATTTTTTCTATTCATTTTTTCCAAAAATGAATGTTCACTTATTGAAATATTTGTAAATTATAGTTCCAAATATTAAATACATTTTAAAAAATTCATTTTCTATAAGTGAAATAATTTTTTTAAATGAACCTGCAAAATGCGATAAATTTTTTTTTCTAAAAAATAGTTTTTTTAAAGAAACAATTTATAAAAAATTATCATAATATAAATTAAAATTAATTTAATTGAATTATTTATAAAAAATAACTAATTTTCCAATTAAATAAATTAATTCTTAATGATTTTATGTAATTACATCAATATAAATTTTAATTTTCTATAAAATTGTTATTTTTTCACAATGCATGAAAAAAATCCCCTTACCATAAAAATCCCAAAATTTCCCTTTAATCTAATTTTTATATGATGATTTAATAAATTATATCATTTTTATATATTAGAATTTCTAAAGGGGTTATAAATTAATTATAATATTAGGATACAAAAAATATAATTAGAAATAATTTTCTGGTAAAAATAATTTTGCATAATAAATTGATTTTATTGAAAATTGAGTACTTATTTATCACTAATTAATTGAAAACGTTTCCTTATAAAAAACTATAAATTTTCATACTTTAATTATTATTATTTAAATCAGTAATTTAATAGTTATTATATAATTTTAAAATTTAAACAATCCCAATTCAGTACTGTATTTTGGTTTTTTAAACTCAATGTTGTGTGTACATAAACCAATCAAATACTTAATATTTAATTCAAGTTATATAATTTTATAATAATATTTTGTTAAATTTTTCACCAATTTAAAACAATTTTTTCCTAAAAACATTCATCACTTTAATCAAATAAATGATAATATATCTATTTTATTAAATCCTTGGTTTCCATTGTATCTTTTTCAAATTTATGATTCCACTAGAGAACATTAACCATGTGTGTCATCATATTAAATAGAAATGTATCTATTTGATCAAGTCTTTCATAAATGTTTTCTTCATAGTAACTATAATTATCCAATTATACTACCATTTAGTTCGGTAAATGTGATGGATCAGGCATTAGATTCTTTAAGGGAGATAAATTGAAAAATCATGAACATGAAAGATGTTCTTAAGAAATTACAAGTGTTATTCTTTTGTCCCAAATCAATCAGGAATCCCAATGGTGTCAATATTCTTGGGGATCAAATATCCCTTATTTTTATATATTATAACCATATTGTATATAAAAATACATAGGAATACATTCTCATAAACATTAAATTATATATCTTACCAATAATTTTCATCAAAAAGTTTCTATAAACACTAAGGTTCCATGATGTGTCATGAAATGGATCTGATTTTATATTCAATTTCATATCCTATATCAAGTAGAAAGAACTTTATATCTCAAAAATCATCGCTACATTCCAGATTTCTACCCTTGTTTCCATTGTGGTCTTCATAAGTATTTATTTTTAATGCTCAAAGTGAAATATATTGTGGTAATTAAACACAACTATATGAATGTATAGATCCTAACCGCCTATTAAATCCATAGTATATGATCACAATATATACTCCATGTTTTTAATGGTTCCCTAATATCGACCACATTTAATAGAATTATAGGTGGTATGGAAACAAAAATCCATATCTAGATCTTATAAAAGGATTCATCAGAACATCATCTTAAACCGTAGTTCTCGATTAGATAAAATATAATATGGTAGTCAATAAAATATTAGTACTTTATTAATGTGTATTTAGATTATCTGATCAGGAGGTAAATCCTATTATATATTAATGAAATGTGTTGACTTAATAGAGGAAATCAACTATATCTAAAATAGTATTATTTTATTTAGATGTTTAGGTGTGTCTAGTAATAAAATATATTGAGATATTTTCCCATTTCTATTATGGTATCGGTATTCATTTCAACATCCACATAGACTGATGTATCTCTACCTTAACTTATTGTCATACCATGCATTAGGACACATACTCTACAATATCTATCTTCATGTTTACCACCAAAAATACTCTTTCACATCCCTGTACATCTTTTTAATTATGATGGGATATGAGTATCATCCAATAGATCTTTTATTATACATATAATTTAATGAACACACACTCAGTTCCAAAATCAAATCATTACATCACAATAAATGTTGAACATATGAACATTTACCTCCTTTTATTAAATCTATACATCTTCCTTCTGCACCTCTTTAATTTTCACATTCATATATGGTTGAATGATTATTGGAGATCGATATGATTTCCCACCTTCAAAACATCAAGATCAATTGATAAAAAATATAGTTATATTTTAACTTTTTTGATCCACATCCTAGAGATGCTTCAATGACCCTTTTGAGTTATATGATTAGCAACATTGTCATATTTTCCATTGTGGTAATATTTGGATTAGTCATAAAATTTAATCAACTCAAAACATCTTCTATGGATTATATTCAATTCTATCTAGATGAATATATAGTTCCAAAACTCATGATAATTATATATGTAACATCAATCTCCATTAAAAATTTCTCAATATATTTAATTTCAAAATTAATTTTTATTACTCCAAATAAATATTTTGGTATTTTTTCTCACAAGTGGTCAATCAAAATGAGGCATAAGTTAAGACCATATCATTCTATATGAGTCTTCATTATAGTCTTTTTCTTTTACCAATCACTATAGATCAAAATATCTTATCTAATATATGGTAGAATGATCTTACATTAACTAAAAACACTTTAATTTTTTCAACTAAATTTTCATCACATCTATCCATCCAAAGGACCTTAACTATCTTCACAGTTAACATGGTGCATGGATTAGATTTTCCTAATAAAATTTTAAAAAATAATCCTTAATATTCATCCAATATATGAAAAGTATGTTTCTTAGTCCCTATGGTTGGACTTGGAATGTTATTATTAATTTATACCTTTTATGGTTTGACCCATATACCCCCACATGAGATTATATGACAAAATGTTAATCCTTTTATAGCCAAAATTCACACTTAAATTCTTTTTCATACCACTTATCCTTCCTTAGGGTCTATAGGAGAATCCATAATTGATCTCCATTCTCTTACTTAATATTTTAATATATAATAATTTCATCTCTAAATACTACTTAAAAATGATCTAGGTAATAAATAAAGACTATATTAATTAAATACGTCAAGATAATTGAGTTATTTATAAGACTAAATGGAATCACTATAAATTCATAGTGTCCATAACACATCCGGAAGTTTTCCTTAGTATTTTTTAAAATTTGACCCACATACTGATAGTATCTATATTGAAGATGAATATTGGAAAAATATTGCGCTCCTCATAAATAAATGAAAAAAATAATAATTGTAGAATATTATAATTATTCTTGATTATGACCATGTTATATTCCCAATAATCAATGTGTAGTCACATTGATCCTTATTTATTTTAAATAAAAAGAACAAGTGAACCAATGGGGATACTCTTGACTTGATGAATCCATTATCAATATTCTCCTATATATGTTTATTCAATTATAGAAAATGAACAAAATCAATTCTATATGGTGTCACTGAAATATTTTCATCACCATGTATGAGTTATATTAAAAAATAAAATTTATGATTTGGAGTAATACTAGGAAACTCTTTTAATAATATGTTAAAAACTAATATGAAATTGAAATTTATTCGATGTTGAGTTATGAAAAAATGACTTTATATAAATACACTTATTTAATAGTAATCAAGACATAGAAATTGTATTTAATTTATATTAAAAGTTTTATTATATCCTCGTATGGATATATGATCATTGGTTGGTTCAAAATATAATATTTTATTTCCATTATACAAAAATTTATATAGATTTTATAAAATCAAAATCCAATATATGATAAAAATGACATCAAATTTATTTAAATATAGAATAATGATATTTATAGGAATCATATTACTACAAACATCAATTGGAGAAGAATCATAGATATGATAATTTCTCATTACACCATTTGGTGTTTTCACTAATAATACAATAACAAATAACTCATGTCGTATTGGAATACCCTTATAGAATTCCTCAAATATAAAATACTTGGTAAATATATAATAAAACATTTCCTTATAAATTTAATAGATAATGGAATGTGTACCTTTCACAACATTTTTATCATACCTAACAATGATAATATTGTTCACCTAAGATTTCATTTTTTCTCCCAGCATAAGATGTTGTTGACATCAATCATCATCATTAACTCTCAGATTCATGAACTGGAAGCATAATACTCAAACTTATTATATTTTAAATACTAGAGTGTCTTTGGAACATTTAATTGATCATTCTATCTATTTTAATCATTATATAACTTCTTCACATCACATTAAAATTAGATTTCCCAATGACCTTATCTATCATAATTAATTAATTTTTCATTCAACTTATGTCAATTTCCTTGATTATTCATTCTTCACTTATTGAATAATGAATTCCTCATCTTCTTACATTCAATGTTTTTATTATTAGAATTTATTTTTAATTACTTATTCCTTTTCATTTCAAAACCATAAGATTGATTGGTAACTCATATAACAATTTGTACCTTAATAGAACATAAATAAATATATTCATTGTTACTAATTTCACTTAGGGAAAACCACCTTTAGATTCATGGTTTTATGAAAATGAAGAATAAATCAATCTTAATTTTTGGTTCAATGATAATGGAAGAAACATACCATATATGTGTTGTAAAATTTTTCTCATAAGTGCAAATTGATTCATCATTGTTTATATTTATCATGAGGAATTCAATATCCATTTCCTTACCAATAATTCAAGGAAATAAAATGATAAAATATATCCTTTTAAACACATCCAACTCCATAGATTCAACATATTCTTTTCCTCATGTTAATGATAAGTGTTATCCATTGGTCCTCTTTACCTTCTTAAATGATCAACAACCAAAATAACTTTTACATTTGTCAAGAACTGGAGAATGTATAATAACATTATAATTGTACAGATTTGGTATTATCCTACTATAGGTTCAGTTAAATCGTTAAAAGAATTTTTTTCCATATAATGGACCCAACATAATGATGTTCCCTCCTTTTCATTTTTGGTAGCTCATCATGATTCATAGAATGAGAGATTTTCACAAGAATAACAGTGAAAATTTTCATTCTATCCCAAAAAAATATATATCTTGGAGATAATCATTCAAATTTTTTATATTCAGAATTTACACGATTCCACCAGGTTCCATTAACTGAATAGAAAAAAACCTTGTTTTATAAATAGTGATCAGATTGAGAAAACATATAATCAAGAAAATGAATTTATCAGATGCCTAAATAATGACATCTTCATTTAAATCAATGAAATTTTATATTTATCCGAGGTCATCCTTGGTCATAATCTATTCAAATCCATTATAATGATTCTTAATGAAAATATGAATTATCCCTATCATATCCCCCAGAAGTGTCTATATAGGTGTTCAATCTTAGAAAACAATCATTATGAACTGATGCATGTTGATTTAATACTCTATCCACCTCATTCAATGTTTTCCACTGGGTGTATATGTCTCATGTACTCATCTATAGGATAGTATATAGATAATAATATATTTTATATGAAAACCAAAATCCTTTATTTATCATAATATGGTGTGTTTTTCAAAACATAGGAATACTGTTATGGTTTTCATTAATTATTCCTCATCTTAATTTGAAAATCTATCTAAACATTACCTTGATTCCAACTACAGTGACCCAAACATATCATAAATAAATGTTACATTTTATTTGATGAATATTCATTATATATCATTACAATCCATTCCTATAATGTAATAGTTTAGTGATTATGGAAACATGGATGTATAAATTTTTTTTAGATAAAATATCAGCATCATATCCCACTCAGTTCTTCATAGTGAGAGCCCTTCTCAGATATTAAGATCCCCTCCCTCTAGAGGTACCTCTATCGAACCTAAAATGAATAAAGGGAGATTATTACCCCCCAAGCGTCACCTTAAATAGGCCATGTGTTGTTGGCTAGCATCATGGGTATCAAATATCATATATGGGAGGCATTACCTTCTATATAATATCATATCTAGATATTGGATAGTCAAGTATTGACTAAATCTAACAAAAAATAAATTGATAAACCCAAACCATCTCACAATAATTGAACAATTTAAAAAATGCATATAAAAATCCCAAAAAAACCCAAAAGAATGTATTATGGAAGAGACACAATAACAACTCCAAACCCCATGCAAGTATTTTTTAGACATGTCCCGGATGATATCCAAGAAACCAAAAAAACATTATATAACTATAGTGTGTATAACATATAGACATAATAAAATCATAAAAAATGAATCAAGTTCAAATATTAAAATAGTATATTATTATTAAATTGAGAAAATTGTAGAATAAACATGAACCTAAAAAGGTTAACTATCCAATCTCAACCTCATAATGACACTCTAAAAAATCATGCATCCAATATAGTAACATGATATCATGAGCATAAAGTATGGGGTCCCCACAATCGCTTCAACACTAATATACTACTCTCAATAGTCAATATCATATGTCTTCCCTCAAATACCTTATATATATATATTTATCACATCACATATCTAGTATTCTTTAATGTGGTTTAGGATGAATCCCTATCGACCATGCCCTCACAAGTTCTAGAATTTAGTGCTAGAATCAATCATTATCACATCACATTATCATTACATCATATCAAAACCACATCACATAACCAGATTAATAGTGTATCATGAACATAAAGGAAATCAACCTTGGTCAATCTCCCCACAAAGAATAACCCCCATCACATATCACATCCTCATCACTACAAGGTAATCTCCAACACCAAACCATACCATCACTAAGTAATCTCTAATACAAAAATATATCATCACTGATATTAAAGGAAGACTGAATAAGATGGGGTAGCCATACATCCATATCACTACTAACCTAGATATCGGGGAAACACCTTATGCCAAAACATTTGGTTACTATTAAGGTTATTCCACTCATTTGGTGACAATCAAGTAAAAATAAAAAAATCTTGATAGATATATAAAACACAATAACCATCATATGGTTTCACGTAAACAACAATATCATATATTTCAAAACCACCATTGCACTTGGTCACATCTATCTCAACTACCACCACCCCTAAATACATAACCCCACCGAACCTCCATTCCTAACCAAACAATTCCAATTCAAAAAAAAAGTTCCCCAATTTTATGAATTTTAACATGTCTTCACTGACTCCCATTTAATATGCCACACATTTACAAAACCCTTTCATTAATCATTAATATAATTTAGGCTAATTATCAAAGATCAATTCCATCCCATTCATATTCATTTACCAAACCATGATTTCTAGTTGTTAGCATTACAATTTATTCCGTGGATATCTAACCAACTAACATACACACATAACACAAAACAACTCACCCATATAACATTACATATCAACAAAACACTATATCATCCAAGCCATCTCATCGTAATAACTACATGTCCTAAAAACTAAAAAAACAACAACCACATGAAACCACTATCACACAATCCCCATGCCATGTCTTATTCCAACCAACCACCACATCACTACCCTTCACATTCCATACCCCAGTTGTTTACTACCATCAGCACACAACATACCACCTCACATAATAAAACACAATAAGCATAGAAAAAAACAATACCATAATTCTTCAACCATAATATTTATATTTAATAAGGCCCTTATTAATAATTCTTCATTACATAGAATGGATATTTTCCCAAAAGTCAAAATTCCCATGGGAAACCAATTAATTAGCCAGATATGATTTATTAACCATTTTGTGAAGGATAATATCAATAAATAACATAGTAAGGGTATCCCAACCATATAAACTATAATATCTTAAAATCCCCCAACATATCTGATTATCATCAATTGAAAAAGAATGTATCATTTCATTGATAATAATATTATTCCATTAATACATACAGTTTCTCCCCATTCCCATAAATTTTAGTGAAGAAAATTCATTATCTTCATTAAGATGATTATTTATATCTACACAATGGAATGTTAAAACATGAAATCCACACACATGAATAGAAATTGGAAGATAACTAAGAACCCATACGTTAAATAATCTTTTCAAATTACCAAACACATTAAGGAAAATTCAAAACAAACAGATGGACACAACCATTAAAGGATTCCTAAAATAATCTTATACCATGAAAATGAATAAAAAATGAATCAGACTTGCTAATATACCAGAAAAATAACACCACTAGGAATTACAAAATAAAAGATTTAGAAAATGTGGGAGAAATTATAATTTATTCAACATAGATTACTAAAGGTCAACCCCCAAAATACAATGATCAACATAGGAGGAAAGTGGTAGATGGGTATTAAAAAATTCTTAGGGGTTTACCAAGGTTCAATGTAATTGATACAATAATAAAATAATATGTATGATCTCTATAATTTATATATATGTTGTTCCATAGAACATTCATCGCAAGAATCCATGATTCCTATTGTGAGTTTTTGTGTGGCCCTCAATATCAAGAAATTAAAAATATTCAAGTTGTGAATCCCTTATACTAAAAAATAGATGAATATTGGAATATTTTCAAGGCATTAATTCATATCATGTATAATACCTCCATTTCATGAGTTAATTATGAATAGAACTCTCCTAGAAAATATCTTGTTTTGAATTTCTAGCCTCAAAGCTGCAAAAAACCAATATCAAATTTAACAGGTATTTATATCATGATTTACCTTATAAAGAATAACTACATCTATAAACCCCACTAGACCCACCTCAAGCCTCCAAGGAACACCTCCTACTCCAAAAATAGTTAAATAAATAGACAAGAAGGAATTTATTGTTATATTAGATACCTATTAAATGGGTATCACCCTTAAGAATCAAGACCAACATCAAAAGAAAGGGGAAGGGTGTAAACAACCATCTCAATAGATAACTGTTTGAGATAACATTATTCACCAAACACTACTACAACCCAAAAACATCAATCTAATATAACAATGCTATAAAACACCCCACCCAACCACATCACTATGATCCACTAGTCATAACACCACATTGAACCACACAAACCAAAATCCACCTATCTCTAACATAACAACATAAAAACCCATCTAAACCTCCACAAAACCCATGATAACAACCACATAAACATTCATGAAACACATCCCCTAGAACACATGTCAATGAATTCATCCCTTTATATCAACAAATGTTTTTCTTTGGGTGGAACTGACTCACCTCCATGGTTTTAAAATGTGTTGTAAATGTAAAAATTCATTATTGATAAGGGGGTATCCCTTCTATTTGTAATTAAATCCATAAAACAAACTATCATCAATGAAAAAAAGGCACATCTCATATATTAAAAATATTCACATATGACATCAACAAAAAATAACAAAATAAGAAAAAGCTCAAAACAACTCATGTAACTAGGAACACATATGTTCTCAAACTTGAAAGTACCCTCCTTAAATCCATTATTTCACCACAACACATAAACTAAGGGGTTTGTTCATCCACAAAACACTTTCTTATGATAACCATATATCTCTACTTAGAAATCAATAAAAAATTCATCATCCTTGATATCAAACTCTCCCTGGTAAATGATGTGGGTGTCATCATGAAGATACTAATGAAGTGTGGACACATGGTATAATTCAAGTATCCTATCACACTATGGTGGATGAGATAACAAATAGGAATCCTCACCAGCATAACCCATCACTGCAAATCACCTAGTGAACAAGGGAGAAATCCTACTCTCCAAACCAAACCTATATTTCCCCCATCTAAGGGAGACTCAAAAGAAGACATGATACCCAATACAATACTCTATGGGCCTACACATAGTATAATAGAAGTCCCTATAATGATATTATTATACCTTCATCTACTCTAGGGCCATCTACAGATGTTATTTCATGCTATACACCAGATCTTGACTGATAATCACTGACTCCCCAACAACATTCTTGAAAAAAGGAGAACGGGTCGGCCAATAATACAATGACTCAAATGAAAAACTCAAAATTGTCGATTGTTAGTTATTTTTATAGGAGATATAATCAAAAGGTATGTTCATTGAAGAAGATCATCCAAAGTCCAAGACATAAGATCAAAAAATATCATCTAGCATCTGGATGGTGTACTCTATCTTCTCGTCTATATGAGGGTGGAAAGTAGTTCTTAAGCACAACAGGGAGCCAATGGAATGATTCAATACCCTCGATAATTTTGGGTTAAAATGTGTATATTGATCAATGATGATGTTACTCGGTACCCCATTAGTCTTAAACACATCATCTATATAACACAATGTAAAATCATCCATGGATCTCGATTCATGGATTTCCAAAAAAAAGAGATGACCTTTGTAGTCGGACCCTAATCACCCAAACTACATCACATCCTCCATGAGCCCAGTATAACTCGGTGATAAAATATATAGTGTTCATCTTTAACCTACATTCAAACTTGAAACTTCCTCCAAAAAAACATTTAATAACAATTTCATCCCAGGACATGAAAGATAAATTCTCAAATTAATATTCATATTAGTCACATAGGGATGCACTACTATGGGTGGGATGTGAAACTCACAAATAAATACTTCATTCATTACCAACAAAATAGATATCACCCCCATGAACAACATCATGTTCTGACCATCCCATTAAGACATCACTATTTCCAAAATGGTCATATATCACCTCAGCCTCTGTGTATTCCCACTAAGACTCCTCTAATTTTGAAATTAGAGATGAACCCACAATCATCTGATTAATAAACCCCCCTATTATGAATTCTCTAACATCAAGATGAATCACTACAATCTCCTCCATATATTTCCAAACATCTACAGATTCCTAAAACACAACTCCTCTAGACTTCTAAAAAACACATTAGAAAAAACATTCCAATTTTTTATTATATAAGAAATATATAAATAATAATCCTAAATAAAATTATCCACCTCTACAAATATAGATGTATGTCCCGCTAATGGTAACAATAATTTTGGCATTTGTGGTATGTGAAAAATCAATGTGTGGACCAATGAGTTAATGCTTCCACAACTTTAAAAAACACAATTTCCAATAACTAAAAATAATGGGAGGAATGATTATTTTTGTGGGGATCGAATTACCTAGACCCATAAGATATCACCACAATCTAATACATCAAGAAACAACTCAAACCCATGTGGGGTTTGTCACAGATAATCTCAATCATTGTTTCCTACTTATGAAATTGAATAACTCTATCATTAATCAACCTCTCCTTAAGGTACCCAAATTTTTCAAAGAAATTATAATACGAAACAAAAGTCTAGTTCTTTCTAGTAAATTATATAAGTGAGGATAAATTTTGGGATAAATTGAACACATGTCATTGTTAATAGCCTACAAGACTAGGGAAATAACAAACCTACACTAGGTTCTTCGGTGATTCCAATGTAAAAACTACCTGGATCTTCGATGGATCTAGATCCACACTTTTCTAAGACACCACATGACAAAGGAAATGAACATATCACTTATATAACATAGACTTGGACAACCATCAATAGTGTTAGTGGTTTTGAAAGACATCAATCACAACATTAATATGATTGGAATTCTCCCCCTGACATTAATTAGATAAATATATGATCAGTGAACATGATAATGAAATAGTATATAAACTCATAGTATATGAAGTTCATGACTCACATGATCATAGTTGGTGAATTCAGAAAACCATATGCAATAAAAATGAAATTAAAATTTCCATATCTATACATGGTGGAAGTATTCAATATATACTCATCTTTTACCCAAATTTGGTGATATCCTGATCTTAAATTGGTCTTTGAGAACCAACTATATCCCTTCAGCTGGTCAAAATGACATCCCATCCTTAAGAGTGTGTAATAGTTTGTGATTGTCATCTGATTCTACCTATGGAATTATATGAAAAACCAAATACCATTATCCTCCATCTTAGATAAAAGAACTAGAGAAACCCATGGTTACATAATCAATATGATAAAACCACACTATATCTTACCTTTATCCTAAAACCTCAACTATTATATATGTGTTGGTTTTATTTGATAAAGAGACATTGAAATTAAGGATGCAACCAGTTATAGCTATATCATAAACTAAACATCAATATAATGGAGTGGTGTCGAAACCTTATCTAAAAAACAATCAATTAAATCTAAAAAAATCCTTGGGTATAAAATCTATCTATTATTTGAATAACATATTCAACAACTAAGACAAAAAAGGATTGTCTTTCCTTCCACCCATCCTATAACATCATTCACCAAGAACACTACTCACTAATACTCCACATTGAAAAACAATAATATCATATAGAAATAGTATAGGAATATTTACATGGAATAGAACCATTATATGACATGGATAAAATAGTTTTTCTATATTTGTAGAAATAAATCTATCATAGATTGGGGTTTCCCCATCACAAGTATATATCCTCAACAGACATAAAAAACTAACCTGACCACCAAATGGAGTAGATAACACCACACAAAATAAAAGAAAATCTCAATCCAATTATAATGTAAAATCCAATGTATTATTAAAAAATGAGTGTGAGGTTTGTGGGTAAAATATGGAATACATAAGTGTACAAGATAAATTGATCATACCGTAGAAAACCATTTCCTTATTGGTGCTACCATGTCCATCAAAAGCATCAAAAAATTAACATCTCCTTTGACTCTCTTCTATAAAAATCCATTAACATGATCTTTATTAAGTCCAGATGTATGGGGAACATCCTAAGGATATCTTCTTACGACACTATCTACACTCAGATTCTTAACATTGTTTGGTGGTCCCTATTATTGAAAGTCCCTCTTATGTAAATATTATTGTTGTTTTAATGGGGCCTGACAACCTATATGAAACTAGACTCATTGAGTGGTCGAATACTGATCATAGATATGTCCATTTCCCATCTACAAAAGAATAAAAATATAATTCCCATATTAGGTTCGTTGAACCCACAAATCCTATAAGGGCATGAATGGATCATCAATGATTGGCTCCCCAGTAGCTAAAACAACCAACTGCCTAAACATATTCAACCAAAAAACTATTGTCCCACTCCTTGATATTCTCTACTAGATACTCTCTTGAGGATCACCTCCCAGAGAAATCATCTTATCATTAAGAACCACCATCTTCACCACCTCTATTTATGCATAATTCATAAACAGGGTGGCCATATACATGATTGTTGGGGGAAACACCTCCTCCCAACACCACACTCTGGACTCCTCATCAAGAAAATTATTAGGGGTAATGTTCCTTTGTTCTGTGAATCTAAACCCCATACCTTGTAAGCGTAGGATTTCTTATTGATGAGATAGAAGCTCCTACCTCTTTTAAAATTTCATTTCCAATGAAATGAATTTCAAATGTAACTCTTTATTCATGTCTGTCCACAATTCATATTCATATTTACAATGTCTAAGATATAATGTCTTCCACGGATGCACAAATCCTTATATCATACTAAATTCTAATGTCCCTCAAGACACTTAATCTTCTCAAATAACACAAAAAACAATATTGAGCACCACCAATTATTGCTCTTTCTCTAGATATAAGATACTCCCCTCATGCTTTCCAAATTTTTGTGGATGAAATGAATGCATGTACCACTTCAATGCCTCATACTCCCCAATCAATTAAATACTTTAATGATAAACTTGATCAGATTATTTGACCACTAAAACCCAATATACACAAGTTTTACGATCAACATCCATTTGTAAAAATCCAAGGGAAACCCTAGGCATAACAGCATGGAATTTAGTCAATGTTTATTCAATTAATTGATTTTAATTAAAAATAATAAACCAATTCATAAATGAATTAAATCCATCCCGCTACATGTACATATCCAAGGTCCCTTCCCTATTAATAGATCCACCTTACATGGTATTCCAATAAACTCTGAGTCATTTCATAATATCTTGGGGGCCTGAAATCGAGTTTTTGAGCCGATCTCCCAAGCCCATGTCACACATCAAGATCAACTGAAATTCCTTCCCTATAAACCCAAGAAATCATAATAGTTCCTAACACTAAACTCCATAATATCTCTCCAAAAATATCATTGATACCACTATTTCTTGATCACCTCCCTTTAGAGGCACTCCTACTGTGCTAGTAATAATGTAATAGAGATAATGACCCCCCGAGTCCTACCTCTAGTAGGACCTGGGTGGGGGACTTGTATCAAATGGGTTCGATATTATATCTGGGAGGAATTAAACGATATATAATATAAGTTTAGAAGATGATATAATCAAAAAACAAGATACTCAGAACATACTACTAATATAAACCAAAATATTCCCACAATTACATAAAAATAAAAATAAATAAAAATAAATGTATCCAGGTAAATACCAAAATAAATACCTATAAAAGTGGATTAAAACTTTTATAAATCATTATTATGTAATATATATCTTAGTTCTCCATGTACACCTAGAAACTTGAATAAATGTGTATATATGATGGGTGAATGTAATATTTATACTCTGAATTATCATACCAAAGGCCTCAAATGTTCATATGAAAAGAGAATACTAATGCACCCGTGAAGAAATAGTAAAACAGAAAAGCACCAATGCAGGTCAAATAACCAATACATACCTCACAATGGAATTCTATGCAAAAAAATCATTTAATAAAGTATCATAATATCATGTACATAATGAATATCCACCCCATAGTTTATGCGCCCTCGATTTCCCAATCTCACATGTCTATTCATCTCTAATGTGGGTCGGGATGCATCTTCACCTCCCCACACATGCATAGTATACATCATGTTCTAGCATTAGTCATCATCAAATAAAATTTTAATCACATCACATCAAAACCACATAACTTAACCAGGATGGAATGGTATCCTGAATAGGATGTAAATCAATCATATACCTTCCTCAAAACAAGAGTGGTCCCACTACAAATCACATCCCCATACCTAATGGGTAATATCAAACAACAACTTGTACCATCACTGGGTACTCTCCAACACTAACTTGTATCATCAAATCTATTAAAAGAATATCGTGGAAGAGCGTGTATCCAACCATTTGTATCACCACCAACATGGATAATGGGGAAAACATCAATAACCCCAAAAAATTGGAAGTTATTAAGGTTACAAAACTCTGTTGGGAACATATTGAAATAAAATAAAATATTTAATAGATATAAATCAACCAAATTCCACCGTAGGGGATTAAATATATTTAACCACCAAAAAAATAATACCACCATTTCACCAAATGAAATCCATCACAACTGATGCCCCCGTGAAATGTTTCACACAAAAAATCTACTATGACCAACCACACAACCCCACTTCTAATTTTGGGTTCAACTGTTTTCTATAGTTTAATAAATTCTCACTATCTCCCATTTAAAATTAAATTTATTCACATTGTCAAAGTCATTTCATTAGTCATTCATTCCACTAGAAAAATTATCACACAAAAATCATATACCATTTTAATTTATTTAGAAACCAATAAATTTTCATTTTAAGCATTACTATTTATTCCAAGGAAAACTAAAGAACTAACATAACCACACCACAGATAACATATTGACCATCCCATAATAACTGTCACTAAAAAACCACATTAGCCAATTCATATCACCAGAAAAACCGCATGTCACCACCACAGCACAACACAACCTCTACATGACACAACCATCAAACATCACCACAATCATCCAACCTCCCACATTGCATCCCATACCAACTAACTATCACATCATATTATACAATTTACACTCCTAATATGATCTCTACTTGCCCTAATAAAACCCACCATATATATGGTTACACAATACGCACAACCAGAGACACCATCACAAACTAGATTCCATAATTTTTGGATTTAGTAATGTTCTTTTTTATTTTAGATCACTACTAATCATTCATATTCTCACAAAAATTCTATATTTCAATGAGAAATAAATTCATTCAAATAATATACGTGATTTTCCATTATTTTAATGGTGATATCACCAAATCACACTACATAGTTTTAAAAACCATATCAAATATAACATAAGAAAGGCTCCCAACTATCTTTATTCTCAATAATGGTAATAAGAACGTATAACATCATCAATAATAACATAAAAACAGAGAAAACATGCTATTTTCCCCCATTACCGTAAATTTTAGTTAATGTATTTCAATATTTTAATTAATCTATCCATTACTATCCACCCAATGGAATAAAAAATCATGTAGTGATAACATACTGAGATTTTAAAATAAAACTATGTTCTATATCATATACCACATGGATCGCCGAGCATAAATGAACTATTTTTTTTTGTTATTTTAGAATGATCATTATAGTCGTTCCGTTGACTTAGTGGGTATGGATACGTATAACCCCATTATGATATATATATATATATATATCATACTCAGTAAAATTTTATTATCTAATTCTTAGGAAATAAAGACATAATATTTTATTAAACATATTTTAATCATAAATAATATGTTTTCTTAAAAAAATAAATTTTATTTCCTTTTTGAAAAAATAATTTAATATTATTTTCCTATTTTTAAAAAATTTATTTAAAAAAATTAACAATTTTTTAAAATAATCAAGTGAAAATTATCTTTCGATGCATTTTTTTGGCATCCTTCTTAAAAGATTATTTTCCAATTTTCTGTCAAATATACTACTTTATATTAAGTACTATATTTTTTTGAAGAACTAAAAAGTCCCAATGTTATTTAAAAATTATTAAAACTAAAATTATTAATCTAATATTATAAATAATCTAACAATATTTATTTTAATCATTTTTTGGATTCAATTTATTATAAAAATGATATACTTAAAAAGAAATTTTTATAAAAAATATTATTTTTCATTGTGCTTTGTGTATCAGTATAAAACTAAATTAAGAAAAATATTGAAATGGAATCTAGAAAGCAAAATTTCATATTTATAATAAAAACAAACAAATTTGGTATGTAGTTCGCTTTTAATTCTGGTTGTTATAAAAAATAATAATAAATAATTATCACCATAATAAGGTTAAAGTGATTAATTAAGGATAAAGATAATGTGATATGACATTAAAAATTAACAAAACACTTGATTTTGTTTCTTTATATGACTCTATTTCCTAAATAATAGAATTTTATTCTAAAATATGACCTTTTATTTTTATTTGACTTTTAGTTTCACCAATATAATATTTATGTGGGTGATAAAGAAAAAATGTCACTTTTTCATATTTTAAATGTATGATATTTTTTGGTATTGATAGATAAAACATATGTTTTGTTAAAAATAGTGATTGTAAATGTAAATAATATTTTTATTGTAAAATATTTATATCTTTGAGTGAGGAAATAAATAATTTTAATTCTTCTTCAACCTGAAAAATATATTTATTTAATTAATCAAAAATATAAATAAAAGGTTCAAAAAATACTAAAAATACACTAACATGAAATAATTATTGTGTTTTAATAATTTATTAGATAAATAAATCACTATAGTGATGTATTAATGTGTTATATTTTAATTACCTCTTTGTATTACTATATTTAAATTCAATGTAAATGAATAGTTTCAAAAATTAAATTAATAATATTTTACAATAAATAATAATTTAATAAATGATTTATATTTTATAGAAATATTATATTCTTACAAATTTTTGGGATATGAATGAAACCATTTAGCATAGTCCATTTTATTGTATATTTTTATTTTATAGTTAAATTATTTTCCCTTAAAGTGATGAATGATGTAATATAGTGGTAATTGTCGCAAGGGTTAATGTGGGGTTAAAACTAAAAGTTAATGGTGAAAAAATAACAAACAATTGTCCAAATTTTATTTAGTGGTATTATTTTGATCAATAATAATCTAATATTATAATTATATCAATTTTAATCCATTTTAATATGAATATTATTTTATATTAAATTAATAAATTCAAAATTTCAAAAAGTTCCCCTCCCCTCACATATATAAATGGGACCTCCTATAATCTTTCATTCACACATAAAAAACTTTTTCTGGAATCTAATACTTTCCCAAATCCATAATATTAATATCTTAGCACATCATATGGTTCATTTTTTGATCATAAATCCATTCTTGGAAGGTTTAGATTTAATAATATAAAGGTTGTTCGAAGAAGAAATGTCGTTCTTAATAGAGAAAAATTGTTTTATTTCTTATTCTCTCTCTGTAAAATATTATTAAACTTGGAAAAGATAATAAAATTAGTATATCACATATATTATGATGTTAATATGTAAATTTTATATCCTAAATCAATCTTTCGATCCATCAAATGGGAAATAGATTCAACATTCATGTGTACGGAGGACTACCGCCTTCTGAACCGATTTAATTCATTTTACCATCACTGGCTCGCACGACTAGTTATAATTATGAATTTAGTATATTTATATATATAAGATATTAATTAATTATTTATTATTATAGATAATTCATATATCATATATTTTCTTACCATCTTGTTGAGTGAAAAATAATAATGATTTTCATGCATAAGGGTTGGATTCCTCCTCCATGAAGTGATGCCATGTGTTTTTCACCAATGCATAACATTAATGTCATATATAATATTATTTATGAAAATTATATTTTATTTATTATATAATTATATTTTAGTAATGATAAAATTAATACTTACATTCTTTCAATCCTCATCATTGAAAAATGAAAAGTGTTACTCATGTATATGTAATGTCTACTATATCTATGATGCTAACATAGTTCATTTTTCTTTAAAATATTTATTTAATGGTTTGAAATATATATATTTTTTATAAAAATTATAATTATTCTTTAATAATTAATCTTTTTGTGCGTAAATAAAGAAACTATTTGACCATAGTAAACCTATAAAATTTATTTTGGATATATGAGTCATATATCGTCAAAACATCTGATTTGAACTTATTTTACTATAAAATGGTTAAAATTGAAGTAAAATGAATAATAAATATGAAATAATTTATTATGAAATTAATTAATTAACATAATTTTATTATCCTGGAAGATAAAGGATATACATGATAATTCATGAATGATGTAGGCGATTTCCTCACAATTTTTCTTCAGTGATGTATATTTTAATGTTATTAAATAAATTTTTATTTTAAGGTTTTTATAAAACACTTATAAATGTTATATCATGAATCCATAATAATTTATGGTATTATAAGTTTAGATTCAAATTATTTTATCCAATGTTATTTTAATTGAATGATACCAAGTTATATGGGGTTCTTTAAATCAATTGAAATTCATTGGGTTATACGTATACATCAATAACTATGTTATTCTATGAATATGTGTGAAATTAACACTGATAATTTTATATTATACTTCCAAATTTTTTTTAAAATTATTTGCACATACTAACATTATTAATTAATTCTTTCATCAATGGTACATTATCTTTAAGGGATTTCATCTTAATTTCCACTACATTGTTACATATTTGGTATTATAATTTTTTTTTTGTTTTTTTAGGTGTGTATACTAACCATTTGAGATATTTTACATGAATATAAATTTAATAAAAAAAATTACAGATTGAATTTATTTTATCTTCCAAAAGGCATGTTTAAATCAAAAGCTAGTCTTATTCCAATTTTTGATAAGGAATATTTCTCTTTCATGTCCATTATTTTCAAAATTGTTTTTAAAATGCCATTTTTATTTACTCAAATGATATATAAAGTAAATTTTAAATTATCCTCAAATTTGTACATGGTCTTATAAGAATATTTATATTTTTTCCCATAATTTTAATTTTCAACATTCATTATAATAAGGGAAATGGAATGTTTAATTATAATGATTATAGTGTTAAAAGAAATTCATGTTGCCATAACTGTTTTATTACCTTTAGATTCTCCTAAATGTTTTTAATGATTTTTCTATGAAATGAAATTAATGATTTTTTTAAAATATTCACTTCTATTTTCATCAATTATTTATAAAATTATTTTAATTTTCAAATATACATTGTCTATGCTCTTCTCTCATTAGTGGATTAATCTCATAGATATTAATTTTATCTAGAAACATTCACATTCTTGAGAACATTAGACTTGAAATTTTCTATAATTATTCATATTATTTTTTCATGGATTTGTTTATTGTATAACCTGTATAACATTTATACCAATTTTGTTTAACATTTAGATTTATTTTATTTATTAGTGAATTATTAAAAATATGTATCCATTACTTGATATAATTTTTTTATAAGACATATTTTTTATTAATTTAAGATGATAAATCAATATATGATAAATATATTAGACATGTAGTGATAGAAGGGGCCTAAAATTATATATTCCCTCGATTAATCAATAGATCTCCTGAGAAAGAATAGTAATCTTGTATTAAATTGGTTTATTATGTATACCTTGTCACATCCCAAGTAGGTAATTAATAATAGATATTTTATCTATGTCTATTAATGAATTAGATAGTGTTTTAGAGGCTTAAAATGAGAATAAATCTAATCTTAAGCAAGGAATACACTAATATTTTTAAAAGATTGTTTTACTGCCTTTTAATGGAAAACCATTTTTAAATCAAAATTTAGAAACTTTTATAAGATATTTTTGTCAAAATAAACTTATTATTTATGATTGGGACATTGAAATTTATATTGGATAATTTTTTGTATTTTTTCTGACAATGTTCATTTTTTTAATGAATAGTGAAAAATACTGCATTTTACATCAAAACTACGTTTTCATCTAATTTAATTATATGGTTAGATTATACTTTTAATTGGTTTTAAAGTGTAAATAGAATATATTTTTACCATTTAATCCAATAGTGGTCGTTGGAATTAATTTCACTTTGAAATTGGACTTAAACTAGTGTCAATCTTTTGATACATATTGTTTCATAAAAACACGCTATTTGTTTTGACAGTGGGAATTAATTATTAAATTAATTAATGTAACTTATATGTTTTGAATTTTTTAAAATAGACATTATTTTTGAATTCGGAATATCAAATATATCTTGGGGTGATGTTTTGGTATTTTTCTGAAAATCTTCAATTTTTGATGAATAGTGAAACCACTAAGTGGTACTTAAAAAACTGATTTTCGTTTAAATGAAACTTTACCACTTCTGTGATTTGATTTTCAAAAATCCAACATACATTGTTGTCATTAAGAAGTAAAATGTGGTTCAATGGGATTAAAATAATTTTTTGGTGAATAGTAACTTTTATGTTTTTAATCGCTATTAGAGGTAATTAGTGCAATTTAAGGGAAAAATGATATTATAATAAAATGAAAATACATAGACACATGTCTTACCCTTATTGGATGTGTCATGGCCTACCAAGACAATCCATGGGTCAACTTGGGGACCCCATGGAGCCACTTTGGATGTAAAATGACATTAATATCTTTTTATTTAATGTTAAAGTAAAAATGTCACAAACATGAGCTGTTTTACTAAAACAATTTTTAAATGGGGTTATAAAAGTCATATTTATGACTATAAATATTAATTATAAAGATAAAAAGATTTCATATATCATGATATATTTTTTATAATTTTTAGACATTAAATAAATTAAATTATTTACGACACCATGATAATGCAGTGATGACCTCAATATTTTACGATTTAAATAAAATGAAAATATAATGTAAACTATAAGACCTACACATGTCAAAAACCTATTGGATGGCTGGATTTAGAACTATTATCATCTTATCCTCGAAATATATAATTTTGGGAGATTTTAAATTTGAAAAGCATTTTATAATAAAGTATCCTTTTATACCTTTCCAAGAGTGCCCCTCCTCTCCTCTTATAAAGGGCCCCCACCTCTACCTCCTTACCCACAATTCCAAAGCCTTTGGCTCGGACAAAACCTGCCCATTTTGCCTCTCCACATCCCTCTCTAACTCCTAGAAGCCTCACTTTGGGAAGAAGTCTTCCCAAGGAAGCCTTTGAGCTCAAATCTAAAAGAGTTACCCGATTTAAAGGTAGTGTCCTCTATTGTGTTCTTATGTTTTATTTTACTTCTTCAACCCCCTAAACTCTTTTTATTCATTTCTATTGTAACAAAAACAGTATATTACATATACTAGGATGTTTTTATAAGAATTATTCAAGCTACACTTACACACACCAACATCTAATGGTTAATGAACATACTGTTTCTGTGGATGGCGAATTTCTGCCTCACGAAACGATGATTGTTCAATATTCTTTTAACACCTTCAAAGGTAGCCATTAAGATGACACTATATTTATATATATGATATATAATATTTTTATGTTTTAATTAAGCTTCTGTATTTTTCATTTATTGTATTCTTTTATGGTTTCCATTATGGGTAAACGCGATATCTTCATTTAAGGAATTGTGGACTACCGCCCCCTCAGAGTGATTTGATTCGTTAATACCATATGTGGGACATATAAAGGATTTAATTAATGATATTATATATGATATTATACTGGAATTATAATATACCTTTATATCATTATGATTCCATTTCATAAAATATGAAATAGAAATGAAAGTAGTGTTCCTGCGTACGTACGGCTTACCGTCTCCATGAACGGTGCATTTCATTTCTTACCTCTAAACGTTATGTAACATTATAAATACATGTATATACTAGATATATATGATATATATGATATATAAATCATGAGTATAACTCGGATATAATGGATATATGAACAACTTGTAATTATAAAGGGTTTATTTTTGACTCAAGTACCAATGATCGTTAAAATGACCATTATTAACTTAAATAATTACATAGTGTTCGTGGCATGGAAATAAGTGATATAAAAGGAATAATGAACTTGAAAAAGGTTCTTAAGAAAGTAGAAATTAACTCAAGTTTATTATTCAGGAAGTTAAAAGAACGATCGATTCAAGTCGGACTCGGGGAATGGGACTTCGTCTCAGTCTCCTTTCATTGAGGCATATTTTGTTTTATACACAACCTTCTTTTAATGGGGTATAAACCCCATTGAATTTTATGTTTATCCAAAAGGAATTCTTTTTATATGAAGTGTTTTACTAAATGACAAAAGGGAATGTTTTTGTCATACGTATGCGGCGACAACGACTTCTCCGCCGCCATGACCATTATTTGAGTTTCGGCTTCCTCTACAAGCCATACCTTTTTTTTAAAATGAAAAATAAATACCATGTTTAACTTTTCTTTTATTTTGGTATTGAAAATGGTTTTCGTAATGTTTTTATTATGTAAATGTGTTGTGTTGATATCTTGTGATTGAAATGTGGAAATGCTATGTTTCCTTTATGCATGTTTTATGTGATACGATTATGTTATGGTTCTTAGGCATTGTTATGAAGACGGGTGGTTCTGTGATAAACTATGGGCGGGTGAGCCTGATATAGCTCTCCAATGCATTGGGAAACACGAGTAAGTTAAACGTTAAGGTTTCTTTGAAGAAATTTAGGGAATATACTGTGATAGGTATTCCAAACGTAACCAAGAGGGTTACTCCCTACGTAAGAATGTTATGAATGCCTCAAGTTACATTTATGTCTTATGATTTCTATGATTTATTCATGATTTGATGAGGTATGTTAAAGTGATTTTGTTTTATGAGTAGAGTATGATTTAATTGATCCTTGTGTATACATGTACTCATGTTTCCTTTCCATATTTTAATATCCCTTACTGAGCTTTTTATGCTCATCCCAAGTTTTTGAAATGTTTTTCATAGGTCAAGGGAAGGGTACAAGATATGATGATATCAAGGAAGTATTAAGAAAGAATCCATGTTTTATTTTAAATATGTTTTCGTTGATGGGAAAAATGAATACTATCTTTTATGTAACCACTTTGTTTAAATGTGGAATATAATGCAAGTTTTATAATCTAATTCTCTGAAACTCTAAACCTGAAAATATCCTCTATGTTTAATCTTGTATTAACTCAAGATTCAGTAATGTTTAAGGCTGGGGCCTTATATTTGGTATTAGAGGTCAGTTTAGACAACTTTAGGAGCTAGAATTCTATTAAATGATGATCCAAAAATATTTTTTTAATGGTATAATTGAAATTATATAGCATTTAAAGGTTACCATGTTGCTTCGCCTAAGATATTTCTTTGTTAAGAATGGTTTTTTTCTAGAGGAAACAGAATAGATTTTCTGGGAAGGCATACTGAAGGAAATGACCTTTCAAATCATTATCATGAGATGGTCAGAATCAAAACTAAACAGTTTGTTGCAGTGATGGCTCAGTTGACTCAGGTGAAATTTTTTTGTTGTTTTTATTGATGATATTTTGGTGTTTTTTAAAATTAAAGTGGATCATTAAAGACATTTAAGGGTTATTTTGAAAACCTTAAAAGCAAATAAATTAATGGGAAATTCAACAAGTGTGAGTTTTGGTTGCAACAAATTTCTTTCCATGGTCACATTGTTTCAAAAGATGGGATAACTGTTGATCCTGCAAAAACAAAGGTTGTTGAAGAATGGCCAAGACCCAAAAATTTAACTGAGATTCGTAGTTTCCTTGGTTTAGTAGGATATTACCGAAGGTTTGTTAGAAAATTTTCACGGTTATCTAGTCCAATTACTATGCTAACTCGGAAGGGTGTTAAGTTTATGTGGACAAAAGAATGTGATGATTGACTTTAGGAATTGAAAAGAAGATTGGTGAATGCTCTAGTTTTGGCACTACCTTTCAAGAATGGGGAGTTTGTTATCTATAGTGACGCTTCATTGAAAGGACTTGGCTGTGTCCTAATTCTGAATGATCAGGTAATTTCTTATGCTTCATGTCAGTTTAAAACTCATGAGGTAAATTATCCTACACATGATTTGGAATTAGCTGCTGTTGTTTTCGCTTTAAAAATTTAGAGGAATCATTTGTATGGAGTAAAGTGTGAAATATATACCTATCAAAAAAGTTTAAAGTATATATTCACTCAGAAATAATTGAACATGAGACAGAGGGGGTGGCTTGAATTAATCAAGGATTACTATTGTACATTTCATTACCATCCAGGAAAAGAAAATAATGTGGCTAATGCTTTGAGTCGAAAAAGTAATGCTTCATTGACAATGTTGCATTTAGAACGTGATCCTTTGGTTAAGGATTTGATGAGATTTGGCATGGAAGTTGTTTGTGAAGGATGTCCTTCTATTTTGTTTTAGGTATCAGTAAAATCTTCTCTATCAGACAGAATTAATCAAGCACAGATGTAGGACAACGAGTTGCAGAAAAAGGTAGAGATGGTTCAGAAGGGTAAGTTGCCTGAATTTAACATTGATAATGATTGTGTTTTGAGCTTTGGGAAGAGATTGTGTATAGCTTGTGATTCACAAATGAAGAGAGAGTTGTTATGTGAAGCTCATAGTTCTCCATTTTCAGTTCATCCTGGTAGTACTATGATGTACAAAGATCTACGGGAGTATTACTGGTGGGATGGAATGAAAAGAGATATTACTGATTTTACTGTGAAGTTTTTGACTTGTCAGCATGTAAAAGAAGAGAGGTAGTTACCGAAAGGGATGCTTCAGCCTTTACCAGTGCCAGAGTGGAAATGGAAAAATATATCCATGGACTATGTTGTGGGATTGCCGAAGACACCTCGAGGTAATAATGCAATCTGGGTTATTGTTGATATCTTGACTAAATATGCTCATTTCCTTTCTATACGAGAAAATTTTTCCCTAGATCGACTTTCCCATTTGTATCTTAAAGAGATAGTCAGGTTACATGGATTTCCTCTCTCCATTGTATCTAACCGTGATCCCAGTTTCACTTCTAACTTTTGGAAAGGCCTTCAGAAGTCGTTGGGTACTGAATTAAATTTTAGTAGAGCTTTTCATCCTCAGTCAGATGGGCAGTCAGAACGAACAAGTTAGACAGTGGAGGATATGCTATCTGCTTGTTCGAAGGATTATCAGGGAATTTAGGACCAACATCTTTCCTTGGTTTAATTTTCATATAATAACAGTTTTAATTCCAGTATACAGATGTCACCATTTGAGGCGTTATATGAGAAGCATTGTCGAACTCCAGCTTTCTGGGATGAAGTGGGTGAAAGGAAGCTGATGGGACCAGAATTGGTAGAAGAGTTGGCAAAAAAAGTTCAGCTGATATAGAAACACATGAGAACATCTCAGAGCAGGCAGAAGAGTTATGCAGACAACATGAGGAAGGATCTCTCTTTTGAGTTAGGCGATCATGTTTTTCTCAATGTATTACCATGAAAAAGTGTGATGTGATTTGGTAAGAAAGGAAAGCTGAGTCCAAGGTTCATTGGACCATATGAAATTCTGGAGAGAGTTGGATCAGTTTCTTACCGTGTGGCTTTATCTCCGAGTTTATCTCATGTACACAATGTTTTTCATGTTTCAATGTTAGGGAAGTACATGCCAGATCCATCTCATGTTTTGAGTCCAGAGGTAGTTCAGCTGGAAGAGAACTTATCTTATGAGGAACAACTGGTCCAGAATCTTTACCACATGGAAAAAGTGTTGCGGAATAAGGTGATTCATTAGGTAAAGGTTTTGTGGAAAAACCACATGATTGAAGAGGCAACATGGGAATCTGAAAATGTAATGAGGGCTAAATACCCTCACTTATTTGATAAGTAAATAAATTACGAGGACAGAATTTTAAAAAGGGGGGAAGGATGTAACATCCCAAGTAAGTAATTAATAATAGATATTTTTATCTATGTCTATTAATGAATTAGATAGTGTTTTAGAGGCTTAAAATGAGAATAAAACCAATCTTAAGCATGGAATACACTAATATTTTCAAAAGATTGTTTTACTACCTTTTGATGGAAAACCATTTTTAAATCAAACTTTTGACAATTTTATAAGATCTTTTTGTCAAATTAAACTTATTATTTATGATTGGGACATTGAAATTTATATTGGATAATTTGTATGGTATTTTTCTGGCAATGTTCATTTTTTAATGAATAGTGAAAAAATACTGCATTTTACATCAAAACTGCGTTTTCATCTAATTTAATTATATGGTTAGATTATCTTTTTAATTGGTTTTAAAGTTTAAATAGAATATATGTTTACCATTTAATCCAATAGTGGTCATTAGAATTAATTTCACTTTGAAATTGGACTTAAACTAGTGTCACTCTTTTGATACATATTGTTTCATAAAAACATGTTATTTGTTTTGACAGCGGGAGTTAATTATTAAATTAATTAATGTAACTTATATGTTTTTAATTTTTTAAAATAGACATCATTTTTTAATTTGGAATATCAAATATATCTTAGGGTGATGTTTTGGTATTTTTTTGAAAAACTTCAATTTTTGATGAATAGTAAAATCACTAAGTGGTACTTAAAAAACCGATTTTCGTTTAAATGAAACTTTACCACTTCTGTGATTTGATTTTTTAAAATCAGACATACATGGTTTTCATTAAAAAGTAAAATGTGTTTCAATGGGATTAAAATAATTTTTTGGTGAATAGTAATTTTTATGTTTATAATCGCGATTAGAGGTAATTAGTGCAATTTAAGGCAAAAATGATATTATAATAAAATGAAAAATTCCTAGACACATGTTTTACACTTATTGGATGTGTCATGTACAACCAAGATAATCCATGGGTCAACTTGGGGACCCCATGGATCCACTTTGGAAGGAAAATTACATTAATATCTTTTTATTTAATGTTAAAGTAAAAATGTCACAAACATGAGTTGTTATATTAAAACAATTTTTAAATGGGGTTATACAAGTCATATGTTTGACTATAAATATTCATTAGAAAGATAAAAATATTTCCTACATCATGATATATTTTTTACAATTTTTAGACATTAAATAAATTAAATTAGTTATGACACCATGATGATGGAGCGATGACCTCATCATTTAACGATTTAAATAAAATGAAAAGATAATGTAAACTATAAGACCTAAACATGTAAAAAACCTATTAAATTTGTGGATTTCGAACTATTATCACCTTATCCTCGAAATATATAATTTTGGGACCTTTTAAATTCTAAAATCATTTTATAATAAAGTATCCTTTTATACCTTTCCAAGAGTTCCCCTCCTATCCTCTTATAAAAGGCCCCCACCTCTACCTCCTTACCCACACTTCCAAAGGCTTTGTCTCAGCCAAACCCTGACCAGTTTGTCTCTCCACATCCCTATATAACTCCTAGAAGCCTCAATTTGGTCATAATTCTTCCCAAGGAAGCCTTTGATCTCAAATCAAAAAGAGTTACCCGATTTAAAGGCAGTGTCTTCTATTGTGTTCTTATGTTTTATTTTGCTTCTCCAACCCCCTAAAATATTTTTATTCATATCTTTTGTAACAAAACCAGTATCCTACATATACTAGGATGTTTTCATAAGAAGTATTCTAGCTACACATACACACACATACAACTAATGGTTAAAGAACATACTGTTTCCGTGGATGGCAAATTTCTGCCTCACGAAATGATGATTGTTCAATATTCTTTTAACACCTTCAAAGGTGGCCATTAATATGAAACTATATTTATATATATGATATATAATATGTTTATGTTTTACTTAATCTTCTTTATTTTTCATTTATGGCATACCGTTATGGTTTCCATTATGGGTAAACGCGATATCTTCATTTTAGGAAGTACGGACTACCGCCCCCTCAAAGTGATTTGATTCGTTAATAGCATATGTGGGATGTATAAAAGATTTAATTAATGATATTATATATGATATTATACTGGAATTATAATATACCTTTATATCATTATGATTCCATTCCATAAAATATGAAATAGAAATGAAAGTAGCGTTCATGCGTACGTACGGCTTAGCGTCTCCATGAACGGTGCATTTCATTTCTTACCTCTAAACGTTATGTAATATTATAAATGCATTTATATACTGGATATATATGATATATATGATATATAAATCCTGAGTATAACTCTGGATATAACGGATACATGAACAACTTGTAATTATAAAGGGTTTATTTTGGACTCAAGTACCAATGATCGTTAAAATGACCGTTATTAACATAAATAATTAGATAGTGTTTGTGACATGGAAATAAGTGATATAAAAGGAATAATGAACTTGAAAAAGGTTCTTAAGCAAGTAGAAATTAACTCATGTTTATTATTCAGGAGGTTAAAAGAACGATCGAGTCATGTCGGACCCTAGGTATGGGACTTCGTCTCAATCTCCTTTTATTGAGGCATATTTTGTTTTATACACAACCTTATTTTTACGGTGTATAAACCCATTTGAATTTTACATTTATCCAAAAGGAATCTTTTTATACGAAGCGTTGTACTAAACTACAAAAGGGAATGTTTTTTTCGTATGTATGCAGCGACAACAACTTCTCCGCCACCGTGACCATTATTTGAGTTTCGGCTTCCTCTACAAGCCATACCTTTATTTTAAAATGAAAAATAAATACCATGTTTTAATTTTATTTTATTTTAGTATTGAAAATGGTTTTCATAATGTTTTTATTATATCAATGTGTTGTGTTGATATCTTGTGATTGAAATGTGGAAATGTTATTTTTCCTTTATGTATGTTTTATGTAATACAATTATGTTATGGTTCTTGGGCATTGTTATGAAGATGGGTGGTTCCGTGATAAACTAAGGGAGGGTGAGCCCGATATAGCTCTCCAATGCATTGGGTAACGCGAAGGAGTTAAATGTTAAGGTTTCTCCGAAGAGATTTAGGGAATATACTATGATGGGTATTCCAAACGTAACCAAGAGGGTTACTCCATACGTAAGAATGTTATGAATGCCTCAAGTTAACTTTATGTCTTATGATTTCTATGATTTATTCATGATTTGATGAGGTATGTTAAAGTGCTTATGTTTTATGAGTAGAGTATGATTTCATTGATCCTTGTGTATACATGTACTCATGTTTCCTTTCCATATTTTTGTATCCCTTACTGAGCTTTTTATGCTCATCCCAAGTTTTTGAAATGTTTTTCACAGGTCAAGGGAAGGGTATAAGATATGATTATAGTGTCAAGGAATTGTTAAGAAAGAGTCCGTGTTTTATTTTAAATATGTTTCCATTGATGGGAAAAATGAATACTATCTTTTATGTAACCACTTTGTTTAAATGTGGAATGTAGTGCGAGTTTTATGATCTAATTCTCTAAAAATCTAAAACTGAAAAGATCCTCTATGTGTAATCTTGTAATAACTCATGATTAAGTAAGGTTTAAGGCCGGGGCCTTATATTTGGTATCAGAGGTCGGTTTAGAAAACACTAGGTGTTAGAATTATATTAAATGAGGATCCAAAAATATTTTTTTAATGGTATGATTGAAATGATATAGCATTTAAATATTACCATGTTGCTTTGCCTAAGATATTTCTTTATTAATAATGGTTTTTTCTAGAGGAAACAGAATAGCTTTTCTGGGAAGGCATACTGAGGGAAATGACCTTTCAAGTCAGTATAATGAGATGGTCAGAATCAGAACTAAACAGTTTGTTGCAGCGATGGCTCAGTTTACTCAGGTGAAAATTTTTGGTTGTTTTTATTGATGATATTTTGGTGTTTTCTAAAAGTAAAGAGGAGAATGAAAGATATTTAAGGGTTATTTTGGGAACCTTAAAAGAAAAGAAATTATATGGGAAATTCAGCAAGTGTGAGTTTTGGTTGCAACAAATTTATTTCCTTGGTCACATTGTTTCAAAAGATGGGATAACAGTTGATCCTGAAAAAACAAAGTTGGTTGAAGAATGGACAAGACCCACAAATGTAACTGAGATTCGTAGTTTCCTTGGTTTGGCAGGATATTACTGAAGGATTGTTAGAAATTTTTCATGGTTATCTAGTCCAATGACTAAGCTAACTTGGAAGGGTGTTAAGTTTATCTGGACAAAATAATGTGATTATTGTTTTCAGGAACTGAAAAGAAGATTGGTGAATGATACAGATTTGGCACTACCTTCCTGGAATGGGGAGTTTGTTATCTATAGTGATGCTTCATTGATAGTACTTGGTTGTGTCCTAATGCATAATGATCAGGTAATTGGTTTTGATTCACGTCAGTTTAAAAGTCATGAGGTAAATTATCCTACACATGATTTGGAATTAGCTGCTGTTGTTTTCGCTTTAAAAATTTGGAGGAATCATTTGTATGGTGTAAAGTGTGAAATATATATCGATCACAAAAGTTTAAAGTATATATTCACTCAGAATTAATTGAACATGAGACAGAGGAGATGGCTAGAATTAATCAAGGATTATGATTATACAATTCATTTCCATCCAGGAAAAGCAAATAAAGTGGTTGATGATTTGAGTCAAAAAAGTAATGCTTCATTAACAATGTTGCATTTATAACATGATCCTTTGGTTAACTATTTTATGAGAATTGGCATGGAAGTTGTTTTTTAAGGATGTCCTTCTTTTTTGTTTCAGGTATCAGTGAAATCTTTTCTATCAGACAGAATTAAGAAAGCACAGAAGCAAGACAGCGAGTTGCAGAAAAAGGTAGAGATGGTTCAGAAGGGTAAGTTGCTAGAATTTAACATTGATAATGATTGTGTTTGGAGGTTTGGGAAGAGATTGTGTGTGGATTGTGATTCACAGTTGAAGAGAGAGTTGTTATGTGAAGCTCATAGTTCTCCATTTTCAGTTCATCCTGGAAGTACTAAGATGTACAGAGATCTGCGGGAGTATTACTGGTGGGATGGAATGAAAAGAGATATTGCTGATTTTACTGTGAAGTGTTTGACTTGTCAGAAGGTAAAGGTAGAGAGGCAGTTACCAAAAGGGATGCTTTAGCCTTTACCAGTGCCAAAGTGGAAATGAGAAAATATATCCATGGACTTCGTTGTGGGATTGCCTAAGACACCTCGAGGTAATAATGAAATCTGGGTTATTATTGATCGCTTGACTAAATCTGCTCATTTCCTTGCTATACAAGATACTTTTTCCCTAGATCGACTTTCCCGTTTGTATCTTAAAGAGATAGTCAGGTTACATGGAATTCCTCTCTCCACTGTATCTGACCGTGATCCTAGGTTCACTTCTAACTTTTGGAAAGCCCTTCAGAAGTCATTGGGTACTAAATTAAATTTTAGTACAGCTTTTCATCCTCAGTCAGATGGGCAATTAGAACTAACAGTTAAGACATTGGAGGATATGCTACGTGCTTGTTCGATGGATTATCAGGAAATTTGGGACCAACATCTTTCCTTGGTTGAATTTTCATATAATAACAGTTTTCATTCCAGTATATAGATGGCACTATTTGAGACGTTATATGGGAAGCGGTGTCGAACTCTAGCTTTCTAGGATGAATTGGGTGAAAGGAAGCTGATGGGACAAGAATTGGTAGAAGATTTGGCAGAAAAATTTCAGCTGATACAGAAACACATGAGAACAACTCAGAGCAGGAAGAAGAGTTATGCGTACAACAGGAGGAAGGATCTCTCTTTTGAGGTAAGTGATCGTGTTTTTCTCAAAGTATCTGTTGGAACCAGGGTCTTCAAAGCATAATTTGGCATATGGTTTGTGTTTGTTGTCAATACTCAGTGGAAGTTCAGAATGTGTACCAATAAATAGATCATACCATTCAAGCAGAAAACAGTAGTGAAGGTGGCGCTGTTTCCCAGTGATTGCCAAATTTTTGGGCCTAAAAAATCGGCCAATAAAGTGAAGTGTTTTTGGCAAAGGTACTTGCACGCCGAGGTCTTGGAGGATAAAAGACATGCACGCCATATGTTTTTTAGGATAAGAACTTCAAAATTTGGCTAAGGAAAGAAGGTCGCGCAAGTATTGGTTTGGTCGCGCAAGTGAGTTGCGCGACAGAGGTTACGGGAGACAAGACTTGCGCGCCAATGAGGGACTTGCGCACCTCCGCGCAGGGGGTCCAGTTTTCCTATAAATACTGGATCACCCCTCCTCATTTTGGAATGGAGTTCAAGACTTAGAGTTCGTTCGAGCTCTCATCGCGCAGGTGGTTGAGCCACGCAAGTGGTAGTTCGGTCGTGCAAGTATAGGTTGCGCGCCGATTGTTGGTTGCGCGACCAAGGCGGTTGGGGAGACAAAGGCGCAACATCACGCAAGTTTGAAGTTGAAAGAGGCAGCGTCGCGCAAGTTGTTTTGTGTCACTTGCACGCCAGTTTCGAAACTTGCACGCCGGGCATGGAGAAGCGCACCAGTGTTGATAAAAGTACATCTATCCTCTTTGAAGCTTCACAAAAGCTGGAAGATTGCCCTGTACCCTTAGCACAAATTTATATTCATCTTCTGGTGATAATTGGACTTCAATAGAGCATCTACATACAACATAGGATGCATTCTTATCCATTGATGAAAAGACCTTCACGTCTATAAACTGAGTGGGACTTCACCAATGGCAGTGAGCCAGGGGGAGTCAACGGGAGTGACCCGAGGGAAGCAGTGGGCTATCTATGAACCTTTGTAAAGGCATTGAGCCTGGGACAGAGTGACTGTCTCCAAACCTTTGTAATCTATAGCTAGTGAAGCATAGTGGATTTTGGTACGACCGACAACCTGTCGGCGTATGCTCCTTGGACGTAGCCCTTAGTGGTGAACCAAGTAAAAAGGGTTGTTTCTTCTCTGTGCATGTGAATGTTTTATTTCTACTCATAATCATCATACAGGTTCAACAAGTTCCTACCAACGTGGGAACAAGATCCATCACTTTAAAAGAAAAAGTGGTCACCCTGATTCACCCCTCCCCTCTCAGGGTGTCCCGGGGTCCTTCAAGTGGTATTAGAGGGTAAAGGTTGCTGGTGTTGAATCTGACCTTTTTCATCATGGAAAACGAGGTCTATGTCAGGGGAGTCCCTCACTTCGATGGAAGAAATATCAAGATCTAGAAGAACAGAATGAGATCTCATCTAAGATCTCTTGGAATGGAAGTTCTTTTTTCGACTGTGAAAGGAATACAAGTCACTGATCCAACAGGCCTCGCTACGACTGAAATAGATAGGAAACTTCTTGATGCAGATGCTAAAGCATAGAATGCTCTCACTATAGCCCTTTCTGATCAGATCTACCTGAAGGTGATGAATTTAATCTCAGAAAAATCCATGTGGGATAAACTTGAGAATATTTATGAAGGAGATAGCAAAGTGAAGGAGGCGAAACTACAAGTTCTACACAGTCGGTTTGATGATCTGAAGATGCATCCAGACGAGAATGCAGACGCTTTCTTCAATCGAATTACTGAAGTGGTTGGAGCAATTCGAGGTCTAGGAGAATAAATCAAAGACATTGATATTGTAAAGAAAATAATAAGAAGACTTCCACCTCTGTATAATGCGAATGTGTCATCCCTTGAGGAAAGAGATCTTTCCAAACTTTCTCTAGATGATCTACTGAGCAGCTTGGTAGCATATGAAATGAGAGTCAAACCAGAAGATGCTACGACTCGGGTGAGCAAGGAAATGGCATTCAAGGCCATGGATAAATTGAAAATCTCAAAGGATTTTAGTGGTGATGATGACGAAGAGAAAGAAATTCTTTCTCTCATTGCAAAGAATTTCCAGAAGGGGAAAGGGAAATTCAAAGAGAAGTTACCTCTCACATGTTTCCGTTGTGGAAAAGTTGGGCACATTGCCTCTCAGTGCTTGAGGAATATCAATGATGATGACAGTGAAGATGAAAACTTCAAGAAGCCTCAGAGAAGGTTCTTCAAAAATGGAGACTTCAAATCTATTAAGAAAATGCAAAGGAAGAGTATTGTCTGTGATGAGGAAGAAGATGATAATGAATTCTGTGATGAAGAAGAACTAGAAATCAAAACTGGGAACCATGCTTCTATGATGGAAACTGTTGAAAATTCAGAAGATACTGATGGATAAAAACAACTGAGAACCTGTGTAGATCCTGAGGTGCAACTTAAGGATGCGGTTAGTAAGCTTAAGATTAAATGTAAGAGCTACAATAAGTGGAAATCAATTGTAGAAGAATCAACTGAATACATTGATCAACTTGAAGCTGAAATTGAACGACTAGAAGAATTTGTGAAGGTATAGTATAAAATAATTGAAAGAAATGATGATGTAGTAGATCTGAAGCTGAGAATTGAAGAGCAGGCAAAGGTAATCAATGACCTCACATCCAGACTAGATGAAAAATCCAAGACTACTGAAGGTCTTGAGGAGGATGTAGTTACTCTAAGGAGTAAACTGGAGACTGAATCTGTTCCAAAAAAATCAAGGAAGAAAATACAGTTTGGAAGATTCTCAGATGCAGAATTACTAACAAGAGAAAAGTGTGGTTCATATGGGGTTGGAAAAATCTTGAGTGATCAAAGACCCGCTTGCATGGGAAAGAGTGGAATTGGCTGTGAGGCTGAGTCATCAATGGCTGGAAGTGAAATGATCCAAAAGAAAGATAAGATGAAAGTTGAACATGTTGAAATGTTATCTAGAGTGCTGAAAAAGGAACCCTCAATCCAAACTAAAACGAGACATGAAAATTATCCTCAAACTTTCAAAAATGACAGACAGTATTACTATTCTCCCAAGGAAGAAGGTATAAGGAGACATTCATGTGAGAAGACATTTCCTCTCATGAAGTGTCAGTTCTGTGGCTATCTGTGCCATACCATGTCTTATTGTGAAGAGGAAAGAAGCTATCTGAATGGAGAAGATATAGATGCTCAACAAAGGAGAACAATTTCATATCCTAATTCTTATAGAATAAATAATTTCTATGGATATTGTTTTCGTTGTTCTAACATTGGTCATAAGGTCGCTAATTTCAGGCAGAGTAGGGACATGGACACCTCATACCGAAGTTCAAGACAAGTCAAGTCTCGTCAGCAAGACAATGTTGCTCTTTCAAACAGGTTCTCACCTCTCAAAGAAGACTTTGACTATGAAGAACCTGGGTATGCGGAAGAGATAGTTGAAAGGCCATTAGTTCTATATACTCAATCTAATGTCTCATAGAAGGAAAGGAAGAAGATTGAAAAATCCAGCCTTGCAGAGGTAGCCCTCAAAGCTACAAAAAACAACAGTACCTGGATTTTGGATAGTGGTTGTTCATCTCATATGACAGGTAATGCTGGCCTACTAACGAATATCATAAAGAATGTTGAGGGTACAGTAAGATTTGGTAATGATGGGGCTCTGAAAATCAAAGGGAGTGGAAGTACCAAATTAGCTAATGGAGAACTAAAGAAGACTGAAGTCCTTTACATAGATGGCCTACATCATAATCTCCTCAGTGTGAGTCAACTCTGTGACTCAGGACTTATAGTTACTTTTAATCAGAAAGGCTTCACTATCAAGTGAAAAGCCGGCAATTCACTGATGAAGGGATGTAGAACAAAAGGCAACTTGTATCAGGTTGATAGTGAAGAAAATATATTTTACATGACTGTTGAAGAAGAAAACAATTTGTGGCATCTGAGATTTGGACACATCAATAAACAAGACATGGAGAAAATATCAAAATTGAGAATTTTCAGGGTCATTCCCAACCTGAATCGTGAGCGTGAAAAATCTTGTGATGCTTGTATTCGTGGGAAGATGGTCTGCAGTTCATATCGGCCAAAGAAGAAAAGGGCGTCTCACCTTCTTGATCTGATTTATACAGATGTTTGTTGGCCAATAAATGTTGCCGGAACACATGGAGAAAGGTACTTTGTCCTTTTCATAGATGATTACAGTAGAATGGCATGTGTGATGGTCATTCACAGGAAACGACAAGTCCTTGACTTCATGAAAACATATCGGCGAATCGTCGAGAATGATACTGGACAAACAATCAAAGTGTTGCGATCTGACAATGGAGGAGAATACACATCCATTGAATTTGAGAATTATCTAAAGAAGCATGGGATACAACATGTGGTAGCTGCTGCGAGAACTCCACAACAAAATGGAGTTGTTGAATGTAGGAATCGACAGGTGAACAACATGGCACGAACTATGCTGATTGAGAGTCGTATTCCATGAAATTACTGGAAAGAGGCTGTTCAAGCTGTAGTGTACATTCAGAATCGAACATGACTTTATATGGGTGAGACAAAGACACTATATGAATTGTGGCATGGATGGAAGCCTTCTCTAAAATACTTTCGTGTCTTTGGAAGTAAATGCTTCATCAGGAACAAAGAAGGAAATCAAGGGAAATATGGAGACAATGCAGATGAAGGAATTTTCCTTGGTTACCCAATGAACAGCAAAGCCTACAAATGTTTCAACAAGCGTTTGTGAAGAATTGTGGAAAGAAGTGATGTTAAGATAATTGAAGAGAAAACCACAAATACTTTAAGGACGTTATATGCTGATGTGATAGAAAGTCAGGAAGAATGTGAACGCGAATAAAATACAAATGCAGAAATAGAGGAAGCTGTTCAAAACACTCAGCAGTCACATCATGATGTTGACTCAGAAGAAGAATCTGAAGAAGAAACTATGGCTGAAGAGAATACTACTGAACCTCACAGGAGAAATCGAAGAGCTGAGATTCATCCATCCAACATAATTGGGGACAGGAGTGCACCCACTCAAACAAGAAGGGTGAGGAATACCACGCAATCTGCATTTCTATCAGTTGTAGAGCCATCCTCTTTCGAAAAAGCTGCAAAAGATAAATCTTGGGTGAAAGCCATGAATGATGAATTAGATCAGATTGACAAGAATCAGACATGGGATCTTGTCCAGAGACCTGAAGGTCACAATGTGATTGGTACAAATGGATCTTCAAAAATAAGTTTGATGAGCATGGAAGTGTCATAAAAAACAAGGCACGACTGGTATGTAAAGGATACTCTCAGATTGAAGGCATTGATGTTGAAGAAACCTTTTCTCCAGTAGCTAGACTGGAGTCAATTAGGCTTTTCCTTGCCATGGAACTCCAATGAGGATATAAATTATATCAAATGGATGTCAAGACAACATTATTGAATGGTGTACTCGAAGAAGAAGCCTACATTGAACAACTAGTGGGCTTTGTTTTGGGTAATGATGAAACAAAGGTCTGAAAACTGAAGAAAGATCTATATGATTTGAAGTAGGCACCATGGGCATGGTACTCAAGGTTGGAATCATATCTCAAGATGTTGTAATTCAAAATAAGAGGAGTTAATCACAATCTCTATGTGAAGAATTCCCCAAAAGATCAATTCATGGTTCTTGTCTACATTGATGATATCATATTTGGTGGCAGCTGGCAGAAATCAGTGGATGAATTTGCCAACCACATGAAAACAGAATTTGAAATGTCTATGATTGGGGAGCTCACATATTTCATGGGGCTGCAAGTGATTCAAAAGAAGGAGTACACTTTCATTTCTCAGGAAATATATACAAGAGAGTTGCTGAAGAAGTTCAATATACAAGACTCCAAACCAATATCAACTCCGATTGCAGTTGGAACTAAACTTGGAAAGCATGAGGATGGGACTCTGTTGATCCCAAAATGTACAGGAGGATCATTGGAAGCCTACTGTACCTGACAGCGACAAGTCCAGATATTTCCTTTGCAACATGTCTTGTGGCCCGCTTTTAGAGTAATCCAAAGGAGGAACATATGGCAGCAGTAAAAAGAAACATGAGGTAAATTCAAGGTACACATAACATCGGGTTATTTTTTCTTCAAGCACAGACAATGAATTATCAGTGTTTTCTGATGCTGACTGGGCTGGTGATATGGTAGACAGAATGTCCACTAGTGGTGGAGCTTTCTATATTGGGAATAAATGTGTTGGCTGGTTGAGCAAGAAACAAGAAAGTACTTCTCTTAGTACTGCTGAAGTTGAGTATATCTTTGCTAAAAAGGCAAGCACTCAACTGCTTTGGATGAAGCAGAAACTAACAGATATTGGTGATAAGGTGCAGCAACCAATAGTGATTTACTGTGATAACAAAAGTGCAATTGATCTTACGAAGAATCCGGTTCAGCATTTCCATACAAAACATATCGAAATACGGTATCATTGTATCAAAGAAAAGTTTGAACAATGCGTGATTAGAATGGATCATGTTGGAACTGAAGAGAAAGTGGCTGATATCCTGACCAAGACATTGTCCGTGGCTGTGTTTGAGAAGCATCGGTTGAACCTCGGCGTTCAACCACCTCCTACTGCATAAGGAGGCTCCGGAAATCCCCTATCCCTATTTTTTTATAACTGTTTTTATCTGCTTATGGCTGTGATGCTTGTTTATGGGGGAGATACTTTCCAGGGGGAGTATGGCTTGAGATGAACGTTGAAAAACTTCTCGGTCTTTGGTTTTATTGTCAATGGGGGAGAAAGGAATAAATTCAAGGAAAGAAATGCTCCTGTGATGAGAAGTATAAGATGGATACAATCGGGCGTCATGGAGAATTTCAAAACACTGGAACCCAATTCAAGCTTCCTCTCTTGTTTTCTACACCGAGCATTGCTCACGTAGACTTAGAGTGTTGGCTGATTTGATTCTTGCGTTTTGGGTTTGCTCATGGTTGGAGATCTATTGAATTTATTCTGATTTCCAAAAGACCCAAAGGGGGAGATTGTTGGAACCTGGGTCTTCAAAGCATGATTTGGCGTATGGTTTGTGTTTGTTTTCAATACTCAGTGGAAGTTCAGAATGTGTACCAATAAAGAGATCATACCATTCAAGCAGAAAACAGTAGTGAAGGTGGCGCCGTTTCCCAGTGTTTGCCAAATTTTTTGGCCTGAAAAATAGACCAATAAAGTGAAGTGTTTTTGGCAAAGGTACTTGCGCGCCAAGGTCTTGGAGGATAGGAGACTTGCGTGTCATATGTTTTTGAGGATCAGAACTTCAAAATTTGGCTATGGAAAGAAGGTCACGCAAGTATTGGTTTGGTCGCACAAGTGAGTTGCGCGACAGAGGTTACGGGAGACAAGACTTGCGCGCCAATGAGGGACTTGCGCGCCTCCACACGGGGGTCCAGTTTGCCTATAAATACTGGACCACCCCTCCTCATTTTGGAATGGAGTTCAAGACTTAGAGTTCGTTCGAGCTCTCGTCGCGTAGGTGGTTGAGCCGCGCAAGTGGTAGTTGGGTCGCGCAAGTATAGGTTGTGCGCCGATTGTTGGTTGCGCGACCAAGGCGGTTGGGGAGACCAAGGCGCAACATCGTGAAAGTTTGAAGTTGAAAGAGGCAGCTTCGCACAAGTTGTTTTGTGTCACTTGCGTGCCAGTTTTGAAACTTGTGCGCCGAGCTTGGAGAAGCGAGACAGTGTTGATAAAAGTACATATGTCCTCTTTGAAGCTGCACAAAAGCTGGAAGATTTCCCTGTACCCTCAACACAAATTGATATTCATCTTCTGGTGAGAATTGGACTTCAATAGAGAATCTACATACAACAGAGGATGCATTCTTATCCATTGATGAAGAGACCTTCATGTCTATAAACTGAGTGGGACTTCACCAACGGCAGTGAGCTAGGGGGAGTCAACGGGGGTGACCCGAGGGAAGCAGTGAGCTATCCCTGAACATTTGTAAAGGAAGTGAGCCTGGGATAGAGTGACTGTATCCGAACCTTTGTAATCTATAGCTAGTGAAGCATAGTGGATTTTGGTACGACCGACAACCTAGCGGCGTATGCTCCTTGGACGTAGCCCTTAGTGGAGAACCAAGTAAAAAGGGTTGTGTTTTCTCTGTGCATGTGAATGTTTGCTTTCTACTCATAATCATCACACAGGTTCAAAAAGTTCCTACCAACGTGGGAACAAGATCCATCACTTTAAAAGAAAAAGTGGTCACCTTGATTCACCCCTCCCCTCTCAGGGTGTCCCGGGGTCCTTAAGTATCACCATGGAATAGTGTGATGCGATTTGGTAAGAAAGGACAGCTGAGTCCAACGTTCATTGGACCATATGAAATTCTGGAGATAGTTGGATCAGTTGCTTACTGAGCGGCTTTACCTTCGAGTTTATCTTAGGCACAAAATGTTTTTAATGTTTTAATGTTAGAGAAGTACATGCCAGATCCATCTCATGTTTTGAGTCCAAAGGTAGTTCAGCTGAAAGAGAACCTATCTTATGAGGAACAACCGGTCCAGATTCTTGACCACATGGAGCAAGTGTTGCGAAATAAGGTGATTCATCAGGTAAAGGTTTTGTGGAAAAACCACATGATTGAAGAGGCAACATGGGAATCTGAAAATGCAATGAGGGCTAAATACCCCCAACTTATTCGATAAGTAAATACATTGTGGGGACGCAATTTTCAAAAAGGGGGAAGGATGTAACATCCCATGTAAGTAATGAATAATATATATTTTTATCTATGTCTATTAATGAATTAGATAGTGTTTTAGAGGCTTAAAATGAGAATAAATCCAATCTTAAGCATGTAATACACTAATATTTTTAAAAGATTGTTTTACTACCTTTTGATGGAAAACCATTTTTAAATCAAACTTTTGAAACTTTTATAAGATATTTTTTTCAAAATAAACTTATTATTTATGATTGGGACATTGAAATTTATATTGGATAATTTTTGGTATTTTTCTGACAATGTTCAATTTTTAATAAATAGTGAAAAAATACTGCATTTTACATCAAAACTGCGTTTTCATATAATTTAATTATATGGTTAGATTATATTTTTAATTTGTTTTAAAGTGTAAATAGAATATATTTTTACCATTTAATCCAATAGTGGTCGTTGAAATTAATTTCACTTTGAAATTGGACTTAAACTGGTGTCATTCTTTTGATACATATTGTTTCATAAAAACACGCTATTTGTTTTGACAACGAGAATTAATTATTAAATTAATTAATGTAACTTATATGTTTGGAATTTTGTAAAATAGACATAATTTTTGAATTCGGAATATCAAATATATCTTAGGGTGATGTTTTGTTATTTTTCTGAAAAACTTAAATTTTTGATGAATAGTGAAACCACTAAGTGGTACTTAAAAAACTGATTTTCGTTTTTATGAAACTTTACCACTTCTGTGATTTGATTTTCAAAAATCCGACATATATGGTTGTAATTAAGAAGTAAAATGTGGTTCAATTGGATTAAAATAATTTTTTGGTGAATAGTAACTTTTATGTTTTTAATCGCAATTAGAGGTAATTAGTGCAATTTAAGGCAAAAATGATATTATAATAAAATGAAAATACCTAGACACATGTCTTACCCATATTGGATGTGTCATGAACGACCAATAAAATCCATGTGTCAACTTGTGGACCCCATGGAGCCACTTTGGAAGGAAAATGACATTAATATCTTTTTATTTAATGTTAAAGTAAAAATGTCACAAACATGAGTTGTTTTACTAAAACAATTTTTAAATGGGGTTATAAAAGTAATATTTTTTACTATAAATATTCATTAGAAAGCTAAAAATATTTCCTACATCATGATATAATTTTTATTATTTTTAGATATTAAATATATTAAATTATTTATGACACCATGATGATGCAGCGATGACCTCATTATTTAACGATTTAAATAAAATGAAAATATAATGTAAAATCTAAGACCTACACATGTCAAAAACCTATTGGATGGGTGGATTTAAAACTATTATCACCTTATCCTCTAAATATATAATTTTGGGACCTTTTAATTCCGAAAAGAATTTTATAATAATGTATCCTTTTATACCATTCCAAGAGTGCCCCTCCTCTCCACTTATAAAAGTCCCCCACCTCTACCTCCTTACCCACACATCCAAAGCATTTTCCTCGGCCAAACCCTGCCCATTTCGTCTCTCCACATCCCTCTATAACTCCTAGAAGCCTGACTTTGGGAATAATTCTTCCCAAGGATTCCTTTGAGCTCAAATCAAAAAGAGTTACCCGATATAAAGGTAGTGTCTTCTATTGTGTTCTTATGTTTTATTTTCCTTCTCCAACCCCCTAAACTCTTTTTATTCATTTCTTTTGTAACAAAACCAGTATATTACATATACTAGGATGTTTTTATAAGAAGTATTTGGGCTACACTTACACACACCTACATCTAACGGTTAAAGAACATACTGTTTCCGTGGATGGCGAATTTCTACCTCACGAAACGATGATTGTTCAATATTCTTTTAACACATTCAAAGGTGGCCATTAAGATGACACTATATTTATATATATGATATATAATATTTTTATGATTTACTTAGGCTTATTTATTTTTCATTTATGGCATATATTTATGGTTTCCATTATGGGTAAACGCGATATCTTCATTTTAGGAAGTGCAAACTACCACCCCCTCAAAGTGATTTGATTCATTAATACCATATGTGGGACGTATAAAGGATTTAATTAATGATATTATAAATGATATTATAAAGGAATTATAATACACCTTTATATCATTATGATACCATTCCATAAAATATGAAATAGAAATGAAAGTAGCATTCATGCGTACGTACGGCTTACCGTCTCCATGAATGGTGCATTTCATTTCTTACCTCTAAACGTTATGTAATATTATAAATGCATGTATATAATGGATATATATGATATATATGATATATAAATCATGAGTATAACTCTGTATATAATGGATACATGAACAACTTGTAATTATAAAAGGTTTATTTTTTACTCAAGTAGCAATGATCGTTAAAATGACCGTTATTAACTTAAATAATTACATAGTGTTCGTGACATGGAAATAAGTGATATAAAAGGAATAATGAACTTTGAAAAGGTTCTTAAGAAAGTATAAATTAACTCAAGTTTATTATTAATGAGGTTAAAAGAACGATCGAGTCAAGTCGGACCCGAGGTATGGGACTTTGTCTCAATCTCCGTTCATTGAGGCATATTTTGTTTTATACACAACCTTCTTTTTACGGTGTATAAACCCCTTTGACTTTTACGTTTATCCAAAATGAATCTTTTTATACGAAGAGTTTTACTAAACGAAAAAAGGGAATGTTTTTGTCGTACGTATGCGGCGACAACGACTTCTCCGCCACTGTGACCATTATTTGAGTTTCGGTTTCCTCTACAAGACCTACTTTTTTTTAAAATGAAAAATAAATACAATGTTTTACTTTTCCTTTATTTTGGTATTGAAAATGGTTTTCATAATGTTTTTATTATATAAATGTGTTGTGTTTATATCTTGTGATTGAAATGTGGAAATGTTATGTTTCCTTTATGTATGTTTTATGTGATCCGATTATGTTATGGTTCTTGGGCATTGTTATGAAGATGGGTGGTTCCGTGATAAAGTACGGGCGGGTGCCCAGATATAAATCTCCAATGCATTGGGTAACATGAAGGAGTTAAACATTAAGGTTTCTCTTAAGAGATTTAAGGAATATACTGTGATGGGTATTCCAAACGTAACCAAGAGGGTTACTCCCTACGTAAGAATGTTATGAATGCCTCAAGTTACCTTTATGTCTTATGATTTCTATGATTTATTCATGATTTGATGAGGTATGTTAATGTTCTTATGTTTTATGAGTAGAGTATGATTTCATTGATCCTTGTGTATACATGTACTCATGTTTCCTTTCCATATTTTTATATCCCTTACTGAGCTTTTTATGCCCATCCCATGTTTTTGAAATGTTTTTCACATGTCAAGGGATGGGTACAAGATATGATGATAGTGTCAAGGAATTGTTAAGAAAGAATCCATGTTTTATTTTAAATATGTTTCCGTTGATAGAAAAAATGAATACTATCTTTTATGTAACCACTTTGTTTAAATGTGGAATGTAATGCAAATTTTATGATCTAATTCTCTAAAACTCTAAACCTGAAAAGATCCTCTATGTGTAATCTTGTAATAACTCAAGATTAAGTATGCTTTAAGGCTGGGGCCTTATATACCTACCCATCAATTAAACTATCTGGGTTCAAAGATTTCATGGTATAGATAAAAAGATGTGTGAAATCCTGATATATGATATTTAAATTTTTTTTCATTGGGAATATAGTTATTATTATTTAGGATATTATAGAATTTATGTTATCAATGGATTCAGTTTGTAATCAAGTTATTTATGAAATGGGATTTTATTTAGTTATTTATCTTTCCTTATTGATTATTCATTATTTAAGCGTCATATCATTCAATGTATGTAAACCTCACTAAGAGTTTCAGATAAAACCTTATTTGTTTTCCTCTCCACATGATTTAATTAATTAATAATTGAATGTGTTCAAGGATGCAGAATAATTTATCTCACTATGTTTCATATTTAATTTCCATTGTAAAATTGGAAGAATGTATGCATACAGTTCTTCAATACAACTAAACTATTTGGTCCTTTGGGATGTGACCACCTATATATTATGCCAATGTAATAATATAACAACTAGATTTGGGATACTAGGGTTAGGGTGTTTATGGTTGGTACCACATAAAGTTTAGTAGAAACAATAGGAATAATATTTTAGAAAACATAGATTAATGAACCTAACCATATGACAGATATTGAGTAAATTCGTTAAAGACACTGTATTTGATTCTTTTGGGTATTGTTTAATATTTTCAGGTGCCATAATAGTTGAATAAGTCTAAGGATGGGGATATGTTTAAATACAGTACTACCCTTCTTGGGTTTTATGTAATGGAAGTACCGTGGAGACATTTATTGAATTTTAATATATGATTTCATTATTTATAACACCTATGTATAATTTTATATCGAGATAATTAATTGGTGAAAAATTATTTTATATTTATTATCATACATTTAATGTTATTTTTAAACTTTATGGTTAATAAGATCACTGATTTTATGGTTGTAATAGTTAGTTATTATTGTTTTATTTTAAATAAATAAGTCAAATAAGAAACCGTTGTGATTATAAAGTGGTTTGATGACTAATTTTATTATGTATGTTCATCATATATTGGGAATTTTATTAGAATTATAATAATAGTGTTTTAGAGAAAGGATATTCCACTTTTGGGATGGTTACTTTTCACATCTGGTGAGGCTATAGGGCTTTATCCCACAACCAATGTGAGACAAGGGTGTAAATCATACAATTAGAATATATTATTTCCTTGTTAGTTTGATATTTTTTAATAATATATATTATTTTTGAAAATTATTTTGATTTTGGGAAAAATATTATAGGATCTAATAATTTGGAGTTTTTGTGGTGATTTGAAACATTTATAATGTTTTAGGATGAATACTTTATTATGGTCTAAATAACCCTTTTGGTTAGTATATGATTGTATGTGAAGGTAATTTTCCTCTTTTGGATTGTAGGATATAGCTAATATTGGTGTATTATAGGTGATTAATTGATAAGGTTATATTTTTGAAGATATTTATGGTAAATATAAGGATTACTATTCAAGTTAGTATCTAAATTTGATTCATGATATTCTTTTAAAATTTAATAAATTATAAGATAATATTGTTATTTTTCATGGTCATTAACAATATTTTGTGATGGTTCGTTGGATTTAAGTATACATAAAATTATGGATTAACCTGTTATTTAACTGAAATATTATTTGTGAATAATAAAACTAAAATTGTGAAATGTAAATTAAAATATATGTGATCATCAATGTGATAAAATAATTATTTAATTTTGAGGTTATTGTGGTTAATTGGGGTTTATAGTTATTTCTTTGGGAAATAATCAATGTTTAACCTTTGTTGGAAATTAATTAAAGGATAAAATTTTTCTTTTCAAATAAGTATATTTCCCTATGACCTTATCCAAGATGGTTATGAAATTCATCAACTCTATAAAAAATATCTAGAAAGAAAAATGTCAACCTATTAAATCCAACTAAGAAGATTTGATGGTCTTTTTACCCATCATAGATTCATAGTTTTGTGGTTGTTACATTTCTCTTGATCAGGTTCTCATTTACTCATTACTTTTTATTAGGTGGAATTTATTTACCTCATGTCTATTTTTTCAATTACCACTAACGTTCTACTATTTGAAACCTAGTATTGTGTAATTATATAGATCCTTTGTATTTTCCATTCCCTCTTTTTATGAGGATGATTTGTTATATATTTTCATAATGTGTGGTATCCAATATAGAATTTTCAAATTTTAATCACCTGATTATAGAGAAAAAGTACATATTATGAGGATGTAATTTATTAATGGTGCGATTTTACCACCCTAATATTTTAAAAGTTAACAATGTTTTATAGCATATACAACATGCAACATTGATATTTATTGAAATAAAAAATATTATTATTTAAATACTACCATTATAACTAAGCCATCGAATATGATGGTATGAATATGAATAACCATATTATGAAATATATATTAAGGACATGGCCAATAAAAGTTAAGTGATTAATTAATTGGACATAAACACTTGCTTTTATAGTAGTCATTTTACGCTTAAAAAATGTGTTTTCATCAAAAATAATTTTATTTTCTTTTTGTGAAAAATATATATATTTAAAATTTTCCATATTTTGAAAATTTATTTGTTAAAAGGAAATTCAAAATTATCTTAGGATTATTTTTAGGGGATTTTTGAAAAAAAATTTATATTTTCCAATAAATACTAAAAAATATTTCTTTATATTAATAAAATATATGTACCATATTTATTTGGAAAGTCCAATTTAGATAAAAATTTCATAAAATTAAAATTAATTATTTAATTATATGAATAATATAATTACATTAATTTCAAACTGTTTTAAAAATTAATTTAGAGTAAAAAAATCAATTTAATAAGAAATTCAATTTTTTGAAAATCTATTTTTTGAATTATTCATTTTAATAATATACTATTTTCGTAAAATCATTGAGATTTTATATTAAAAAATAGAATACATATATTCAATTTGGATATTGAAATTTTTTAAATGGGCCTATTTTATTTCTATTCATTCTGAATAGTTTCAAAAATAAATAATTTTCCGTGAGGTAATTAAAAATTGAGTAATTAAGATTTAAAAATGAATTAAGGGATTAAAATTCAACCTAAAACATAACACAATTTTATTTATGATTATATTTCATCCATAATCCTACAAAATTAAAATAAAATTACCTTTCATTTTTAATTGGAACTGATTTTGACCATTATAATATTTAAGTGAGAGATAAAGACAAAACTGGGACTTCTATCCTTATAAAATATATATTACTTTTTTATAATGAAAAATAAAACATATTTTTAGTTAAAAATATTAATTTTAAATAGAAAAAAATTATCATTGAAATTTATTTTAAATTTTTAGTGTTGAAATAATTACCTTAAATGCATATGCAACGCCGACACAACATTTATTTATTAATTGGATAATAAAAATGATTTAAAAAAACTAAAACTAAAACAATTTGAATTAAATATATCCATTTAATGATTTTTTAGATAAATATAACATAATAGTTATATGTCATGTTATATGTTAGAATTACCTAATTTTATTCATGCATTTAATGTTGAATTAAATGAATAGTGTCTAAATTGATGCAAATGAAATTTTATAATAAAAATTATTTTACTAAATGATTTTAAAAAATTATAAATATTATATTCATAAAAAAAATTTATATGGTCTATAACACCATACATGGTTCATTTAAAGGACTTTTTATTTTATAATAACATTAATGACCCTTAAAGGGTGAAAAACATTAATATAGTGAAAATTGTCAAAAGGGTTAACGTGGGATTAAAAGAAAAATATCTGGGTAAAAACATAAATAATTCCAAATTTTATTATTCTAAATAATTTAGATTCTTCTTCTTCATATAACCTAATTATATCTTTCTGGTGCAATTTTAATATGAATGTTTTTTACAATAATTTAATAATTTATGAAATTCCAAATAAGCCCCTCCCTTATAAAAGTGAAAATCTTCTCCTATTATTCTCTAAATTAGAAAATAATTTTTATTCATGAAATAAATTAAAATATATATTCATTTAATAACATTACAAATCCTTGATTCGTTGGTTTTATCATAATGTTAATCATGAAATTCACTATGTATAATCCTGAAAAACTAGTCTAAAAAAGAGGCGTTATTCTTAACCAAGCATTTTTATTATTTATTCTTCCACCTCCTTAAATTATTATTAAAACATTCCAATATTATAACATCAAGATATAAATAATAGTTTAATTTTATTATATTAATTTAATAATCTGCATCCATATCCTCATCAATTAAATTTCAAATTAAACCATCATTCATGTGTACGTCAGACTACAACCTTTCCATATAATGTAATTCATTTTCCATCACTACTACTCACTAATGGTTATAATGATGGATTATATATATAATATTATTTATATATATATTATTTCATATAATTATTATACCAAATATCTTCTTACATTACCATTCATTGAGAAATGATAATGTCATTCATGATTGCTTGTGGACTACCATATCCACGAAGTTATGTGATTAATTTTCTACCAATACATAAAAAGAATAGTATATAAAATTTTATATAAATAAATAATTTTATATTTATAATATAATAACCAATATATAATTTTAAAATAATACATAACATCTTTCTATCATAAATGTTGAAAAATGGAAAACATTACTAATGCATAAGTACAAACATCCATTTCTATGATTATATCATTTTTCATTTTTATTTACCAAATATTTTGATTTGTTTTAAATTTGTCATTGAGGAATATAAATAACATTTGTGTTAGAATTATAATTCTGGAGATAGTGAAATAATAAACACTTTAACAATAGTCAACCTACCAAAATTATTTTGGACATATGGGATGAATATTTTCAAAAGATATGAGATGAAAATATTTGAAAATAACATGGTAATATAAAAAATAGAAGGAATAGTGAACTTGAAAAATATTTTTGAATAGTTAAAAATTAACACAAGTATATTATTCATAATGACAAATAACGTAAATGGCAATTCATGCTTGAGGTAAGGTATTTCATCTCATTTTTATTCATTGAGGAATATTATACTCTTATTCAACAAATTTATTTTATATGGTGTATATAATTCAATTTTACAAGTATTATAATGAATCCCTCCAAATTAATCATATTTTGAGTTTAAATTCAAATTATTTCATCCATGGGAATTTTACATGAATGTAACCAGGTGATAAGGGGTTCTTTTATTCAATTTCATTTAATTGGATTGTAATTCTAATTCAGTAACAATGTTATACGATGATTGTATGTGAAATTACCTTTTATATTATTTTTTTTGTTTCCAGGGATTTTGTTTTTATATAAACTTGTAACACATAATAAATATGTTAATAAATTATCAATTCAATGATATGATCTTTTTATGGTACTTCATCTCAAATTCTACTCCATGGAGACATATTTTTGATCATGCACCAATTTATTTTTATGAATTAAATATATTATCCATTTATGTTATTTTACATGGGTATCCGTTTATTAATGATTATTAATGTTTCAAATCAAGTTACTCTTTCCTGGGGTATGTTTAAAAGATAAACTGATCTTATTACTCTTTTTGATCGGGTATATTTTCATTCCATATGAATATTATTCAAAATATTTTTAGATAGTATTTTTTTCACTAAAATGATATATTAATTGAATTTTATATTATAATTTTATTTTTACATGGTTTGAAATTATACTATTTAATATTTTCTTAAATGATTTATTTTCATATTTTCTTAAAAATGAAAAAAAAAAATTCTTTTAACATTTATTGTGTTAACGACCTTTCCCACCACCATAACTATTTTACACCCTTTCCGTTATATGTAATTTTTTCAATGGTTTTAGAAATTAAATTATTTAATGAATACATATTCTAAATTATTCATTTTAATTTTCATATATTCATTTAAATATTCTATTTTAGTAAAAAATACAATTTTTATGGTAGTCTCTCATATCATGATTAATCTTAAAAAAGATTAACATTCTCTTTGAAAATTAACATTATTTAGATCATTGGACATTATGTTTTCCTGAAATATCCATATAAATATATCATGATAGACCTAGTTCATAAAATTTATAACATTTATACATACAATGTTTTAATTAGAAAGTTATTTGGTTAACTAGGAAATTATTAGCAATATATATTCATTACATGATATGGAAATATATGGATAATGTATGTTGTCTATTAATTTAACATGAACATTCATCATTTGAGGAATGTCTTAGACATGTAGTTATTGGTGGGGCTTAGAATTATACAAACCCCTAAGGCATCAATAGGTCCTATCATAAAAATTAGTAATCTAGTCTTAAATGGAGTTTCAGTGTATACCTTCACATCGATTAAAAGGTCATGAAAAAAAAGGATTTTATGGAATAAATGACATGATTTCTGAAATCATGACATTAAATGTTAATAATTTCATTCATTGAGAATTTAACTATTGTAATCAGTTATATTATTACATTGATATTATCCATTTATGCATTATGTTCTCATGTTATGGATTAACTGACATGTGTTACAGTTATTAACATTGATTATACCTTAATAACTCTTGATAACTTCATTTGTAAATAACCCACTCAGAGTGCCTATTATTACCCAATATTTATTTTCAATTCCAAAATATATGAATAATGATTCTTCAATTGTGTTCAAGGATGGGTAATAATTTATATCAAAATGTTTTATATTTTATTTTCAATGTAAAATGAGAAGAACATTTGTATTTGTTTCATCAATAATACTGAACTATTATTTTATTTAGGATGCTATTTAATGTATCTAATTATAATTTAATGATATAAAAACAAGATCAATGATACTATGGATGAGGTATTTATGCAATCTGCACACATAAACATAAATTGGGGAGAACTTGGATCCCCAACATTGAAGGTGTTTTCTAAATCAATGAGCACATGAGGGTGATATATAAATTACCAGAAAACTATAACTATTAAGGGGACTTTTAAATTACACTATTTAAGAAAAATCAGTAATAATTTTATTAAAATATGTATTTTCACTATTCAATAAAATGTAATTTTTTTAGAAAAATCCAAAATATTTAACCAAAGATTTTATTGAAATTTTAAATTTAATAATTATGTCCTTTTTATAAAAAAAATTCAAATGTGTTTTTAATTGATTTTAACATCCACAAAAAAATTAAATAAAAACTATTTTTAGGGATAAAATTATTTTAATGAATAAAATGACATTACTTAAAATTGGGTACTTATATATTATTCATTAATCAATACAATTTATTTATTTAAGACCTTTTTAAATATGTATAATAACATGTTTATTATTATAAATATCATCAATTTAGCATTTATGTTATAATGGACACATTTAATTTTTTATATTTTTATTGTATATCAAAGTTCACCTATAGATTGGTTTTTATTTTTTAAGATAGATCTCAAGCACAATATCATTTTAAAAAATATTTTTTATGTCTTACATTATCCCACCCTTAAATTAAGTATGTTCCCACATTATTTATCTTGATACTAGAGTCTATTATATTTGAAAATACCCTTTATTAAAACACACATTATACAAAGGTATCATAAAACCTCATTATAAAATGGTAATTGGGTAACAAAAAGGTCAATATAAATAAAACAAAAATGGGTTACTTGATAAGGATTCCATTATAGGGAAGTGAAAATATGGACATGGAGGAGAATTATAATTTCAAATGAAAAATATAGTGTGATATAGAACATGTTCATGATAATGTTATAGTATTATAAATCTTGCAGTGGTGTTAACTATAATCAATTCCTAACAAATGATTGTAAAAGAAAAATGTTATTATTACAATATCATTTTAATATATATGAGGTATTAATTTAAAACCATGATAGAATTCAAAAAAAATATATGCACTTTATTTATTTTTATGTCATAAGTATAATTCCATCCCTTGGTTGGGATTTGATCAATTATCACTTTATCTATTTCTCAAATAAATTTATATTTAACATAAATTATTCAGGCATGTGACACTAAATTTATATTTAAATAGATCATAATATTTATAATAGAATGATAAGTCAATCCTATTATCTCTAAATATTTTACTAGATCAAAATTGTTAGAACATGTTATCCAATAATGACAAATCATTATATGATGAAATAAAACATTAATCTCTAAAGAGATATAAATGACACTCACTAGAAAAACATCACAACTGAGAATTCAAAAATTAAAAAAAGATAATGTGGGAGAAATTGTAATTTACTCACCATAAATTTCCAAATCTCAACATATGGAATCAAAGGATTAAAAAATAATAAAGGGGGGGGGGGTAATGGATCCTTCAAAATTGCCTATTTTTTCTAAAGGTTAGATTAGAATTAGAGAGAAATAAAATAATATGATCTAGCCCTAGAATTTATTGACATTTTTAAATATGCTAGATTCATTTTATAAAAACCAAACACATATCATGAGTTTTAGTTTGGCCCAAAGATTCATGATGTAGAATATATTAATTCTGTGAATATCTCAAAATCAAAACCTGATGATTTTTTTTCTAATTTCTACAAAGTTAATTCAAATCTTGAATAATTATTTTATATTAGGATTTCATTAGTAATAGTACTCCAATCTAAAACATCATGTCATGTATCAATTACCTACTATTTGTGAAGAACCTATCACATCATGAATACATATTCACATCATAAACAACCTTATACAATAAATTATTATCCCTAAACACTATAATATGCCCTCATCATCAATAAAATTCCTCTAATTACCAAACCAAAAATTTAAATTATTAATAAGTAAAAAAATATTACATTAAACATAACAATCTTAGATCCTTCAGTAATATCATATTGAAAACAAAACCATAAATAGGGTTAAGATAAATTCTTAGTAAGGGTAATCAAGGAAGAAATAAATGATAATTTAATAATAACATGAGTATAAGTATATGAGAGAATGACCATGATATATATAAATCATAACCAGCTATTCATAGATCATAATTATGATTCGTGTAATTACACTTGGAAATTTATAATCCATTAATCATTAAAAAATTAATGGATAAAACACATGATAATATAACAATGACATAATTTCTTGTTATATAAGACTTGAATAATGTATGGAATAACAATAATCATAGAAATATTATATGAAATATAATTATAAATATATTAAACACATATTAGTTTTTTGATCACCACCCATATACATACTTTGTTCATGGAATAACATCTCTTGTACCATTGTTAGGATTATGATAGCAACATATATACCATATTTTGGGATTTTGATAACCTCTCATGTACCTATGAAGATCATAAAACATAAATTAATACCCATTTCATTATAAGGATATAATGGATCCACTCATCACATAATCATAATCCATTTTATATGTATTCTACAAGATCATAATAACATTTATCAATTCATCCTAACATAACCCATGGAAAATAAAACCTGTCACAAATATTTCAACTTCAAAATAATAAAAAATCTAAGGAATTAATAAATAAGGGATCATGTGATTATATCCCCAATGAGGTATATGTAACATCAATGGTTGTTTTTCAAAAATAAAAATATCTTACAAAAATCGATGGAACATTTTCATTAGGAAAATACCCTTATAATTTTGAAATTATTTATTTAAAATATATAATTTTCAAAGAAAATTAGGAAACCATATTATTTGAAATTAAAATATTAAAATATTAATATTATCATCAAAATATTTAGTATTGTCTATATTGTGAAATTACATTATTTCAATAATCATTATGATAAATATTATGTTTACACCTTTGGTAAAAAGTAACTCATTCATAAAATAGAAAGAAGATTCATCATAATCCATTTTTTAAATTTAATAATACGGTAAAAATAAATTTAATAAACTTTATTATATTAATATAAATATTTGTTAAATCATTTTAATTTAAATAAGGGCATAGTTGAAAATGATACCCTGCCAAATAAAATAACATACTTGATTTTCATTAAAACCATTATTTTGGTATCTTGAGTACATACAGAGATTAAAATGAAACAAAAACATTTAATCACTATAAATTATCATAGTAGAATAAATTAAATATTATTTTGGGTCAATATATCATAAAATATTTTCTTCATAAAATTAATCTTAAATAATCCCGGTAAAAATTATATTGTAATGTAAAACACTTACCACAACTTTTACATTTTTGGTAAGCCATATTAACTCATTTATAATTAATTAAAATTTATTATACTTATATAAAATAACAATTTTCATGCTAAAATATCATATATTATCTAAATTTAATAAGCAAACACCCTTTTAATTAATATTAATTTTTAAAATCGTCTTTTTTGGGTGTTAATTATTTAAATTTTGATGACTATTTCTATTAAGTAATCTTTATCCATATACTTTGTTTAAAAATCTGTAGAATATTAATAATGATATAAATGTCATATTTATTTATTATATAAATATTTATAATCATCTATAAAGTATAGAGGTAGAAAAATAATTTACAATATTAATAGGGATGATAATCATTATGTATAACTGAATGTGGTTTTTATTTATTAATAAATAGAATAAAATAATTATTAAAAAAATATAATTAAAAATTAATATTATATAATATATATTTATTAAATAAATCCTTCTAAAAAACTATGTCAGTTGGTTATGGAAATTTAATCATATTCATATGTGATTATGGTAGTCCATAAGTTCACACAAGTGATACTTTAATTTTTGATTTGATGGAAAGGAGGTGGAAAATCCTTAAACGCACATCATAATAACATGTATTTATGTTTATGGTACTATATTAATCAATAAATGATATACATAATAAACTTAATGAAGGTGTAATGAGATATTAAATTGAAGGTACTCAGTAAAGATATATATTTATTCATTTAAAAACCTCCTTTTGATTACACCCAAATCCTTGAAAGGGTGGAATAATTTTCAAAATATGACAAATTGGATGATGGGATAAATATTAATATATTATTATGTAAATCCTTTTATTATTTAAAATTAACTAATTTTGTGATTTTGGTTTGATAGGAGGTTCCCTTTTATAAATGAAAGAGATGACATAATAGACATTTATTAAAAGATTAAAATATATGAGTGTATTATTCCAAAAAATGTTTCCAAAATGAATAATATTATAATTTTATATTATATAATGCCTAAATATTTCCATCCAATATTATTTAGACCTATTTATGTGGAAATCATTCACTTATCTCATAGATTAACCCCCAATAAACTCCTTTCAACCTTAACCTTTGTAACAAATTTTTTCTATTTTTACTATTCATTATGAGGAAAAATGAAATTGTGATAATTAAAAAGTAATTAAATTTTGGTTCCAAATATTAAATACATTTTATTAATTTATATTCATATAACTGGTAGATATTACTTTTAAAATAAAATCTCAAAACATGACCGAAAACATTTTCTAAAAAAATATTTTGAAGTACAAAAAAACATCAACACCAAAATAAATAATAATATATATTAAATTGAAATTTATTTGATTATATTAAATCAAGATTTAATAATTAATATTTTAAAATAATTTCATACAACAAATGGGACTTTGTAAATATTTCAACAGAAAAGGAAATTTTTTATAAAATGTTTATTTATTCACTATTCAATGAGAAATTAATATTTGAAAACAATTTTCCTTATGATAATATTGATGTGACTATTTAAAAAATGATACCATTTTTTAATTATAATTTATGAAGGTGATGGAAAATAATTATAAAATTCATGCATAAAATTTAATATATTTAAATTTAAAAAAACATATTTTTTAAGTAAAAAAGGATTTTATTGAAAATTGAGTACCTATTTATTATGTGTTAATGAATATATTTTATTTACATAAAACCATTTAATATTTCTAATATAATATGATGATGATTATTTTTCATCAATCTAATTCAATAGTTAAGTTACAAAGGTTACATTTAAATAAAAATGTAAGAATATTATATCATGGTTCATTCGGAATCATTTTTACTTTTATGGAATTATACTAAATAATTAAAGTCTAGTTATGAGGAAATACCTAGAATATCATGGGGTTTCAAAGCAGTAATTCTAAATAAAATCCACAAATAATTAATAGAATATAAGTAAACTTTTGGACCATTTTGATGCTAATGTTGAATATTCAAATTTAAATGAACATGTTGTTGTGATGTATGATAGTTTCATGTAACTATTATAAAAAATTTTACTAATAGAAAATGTTGAATTTAATTGAAATTTATATACCAATTGTTTCAGCTATGGAGGAATTCGTATGGTCATTAATGATCATTATGTGACCAGGTGTTCTCTTTCAAGGGATTTTTTTCATTGTTTTTTTCATTAGTGTTTTTTGGTAGTTTCATATACCTATTCAAATTTTCCACGTTATGTGGTTTTCATATCCCCATCACCCACATTGCTATACTCTTCCTATTTTAGTGTTTTACTTGTTGAATCATCTCCCCTATAATTTTCTACATCGGGCCCTATGGCCCCTATATTTTACCCCAATGTCTCAGTCTCTATTAAGGCCTTATAAAATACCTATATGTTTAGATATAGACTCATATTTTCCTTTATCATCACCTTTATCATTTTAATTTTTTTTATAGTGGCCTTTCACCATGAGGTGGTCGAAAGGATTTTATTCTGCATGGATATGCTTTGTTTCCCCATTTTCTTTGTTGTAATTGATTTTGATTTTTAGTTTGGTATGTTGGGGGAGCCTGATGTGGAACTAGTTTTAATTTTTTGGGTGTATTTTATTATAGGAGTCACACAAATTGGATATGGTTTGGGTCATCATTCACATATGAATTGTGTTGAGTGAGGTTAGTTTGTTAGGCTCACTATTGAAGATGGTGGCATAATAGGTGTTTGGGTTATGGATTTATGATAATGTGGAATGTTTCCAGCTGGAATAGGTCTCATCCTTATGTGATCATTTCATCATCGGGGGGTGTTTTAAGATTTTTTGGCCTTATTCTATATAAAATGACTCTATTTATTCTAACAGCATCGAGTGGTGGGTAGATTCCTTAGTGGGTTGAGAGAGGAACTTAGGATATAATCATGAAGTGTAAATGGGAAACGAGGACACATAAATAATTCCTTCATGCCACAAGACCTTCGATCCACCACATGCCCTGTAGATAAGGGATCACAACCTATCAATAATAACTTCCTGACATATAACCTCTACTTTATATAGTAGTCAGATCTGACCACATAAGATCATGCCCTATTGGGGGACATAGAGAACGTAGCATCCACTAGAGAAGACATAAAATGATTGAGATTAGAGAAATGGAAATGACCGACTACTAATATAGGATTAAAACAATGAAACTATACATGAGGAAATTAATGAATATTAGAAATGCCATGGGGGAACTGGGAAGTATCAACTAAGTTGATTATAGGGAGGGGTAATTTAAATATACGTAGGTCATCAGTCTTTCAGGTAATATATTAGGCCTTATGCCTCTAGTCCTCTATACCATATATTTCAGTATTTTTTCTTCTAGGAAACTATATAATATAATTTTTTCTTTTCATCCTAGTTAGGAAATTGTATTATGTAGAAATAAAAATAAAAACATAAGGCATTAGGTCCATTCCATCAATCGATCTATATATGAATTGGATATTTCTATATAAGTTTTATAATGATGAAAAATGGTGAATGTGGAGATGACTTGGAGGTATCTAATGATATTTTTTTTGAAGAATTCAATGAATTTATAAATGGGGTTTTTATCATTAAATAGTTTAAGAAAAAATTCTTTAACCAAAAGAAGGATTAATTTCTGTAATAATGATGAATGATCTTATTATGGTAGTCAGAGTGGTTGATCATCAGGTGGCTGTATTAGTTCCTATATTAGTTATAGTAGTTGCAATAATAAATTCCATTGTGTAAAGAAAATTAGATGACTCAATGAAGGAGGAAGTTATTTTATCAAAAAGAGGTAAAGAGTTACATGAATCTCAATTAGAGGTCATTTTGAGGAAACAAATGAAGAAAATCATCAGAAAATTTGATTAGTTTGAGAATTAGAATCATTGAATAAATAATTAATATAATATGGTTGAATTTGAAAAGTACGTATTCATAAATAAGGGGTCTGAGTTTATTATAGGTTTTGAGAAAGTAATAATTTTACCCAACAAAGAGAAGAATAAATATAAATTTTGAAAAAATACAAGCCATTCATATGAAAAATTACTAGAATCTCTGAAAGTATATTTTTTAGAAGAATAATATTATATTGAAAATTTCAAAAATGATTTTTATAATGCTAATTAAGAAGTGGTAGATTATTCTATGAAATGGAAATATGTTGCATATGTAGTGAGACTTTAATATTATTTTAGTGAAAATTTATTTCAAAAAATGTTCCATAAATATCATGGAATAATAAGAGGTACGGTCTCATCCCTATAGGTGTTTGGAAAAGTTAATAGAATCTCAAAAAAGAAGACATTTTAGAATATAGTTTCATAGAGAAGGTATATAATTAAAATAAATATCCTTTTATGTAAATAAAATAGTTTTGTTGAAAAATTTACAATAGAAAGCCAGGAATTTTTCATGTTTTCATTATTGTCAGGGGTTCTAAGTAGTCGTGTCATAATGGTGCAGCTCGCACAATTAATCATCAGAATGATAAATTTATATTTCATGATGAATTTTTTCATTCAATATCCATTCCGAAGTATGATTATCATGGGAATGTTTAATATAATAACGACATGCTTTATTTCTATTAAATGTAGGACTTTCTCTAAAAGGGAAGGTATATAATGTCATTAAAATGGTGATGGTTGATCATGTAGTTGTTGAAATATTAATTTTTTTAGGATTAATTAAAAACTGATATTCCCCACTATAATTGTATGTGTCACATTCTAATTGATTAAAAACTATAAAATTTATTTATTAGTATTATTTCACACCTTACAAGTTAATGAATAATAATTACTGAAAATACATAATCCAAATTATAATATAAGAGTGGATAGGTGTTACACCCTCAAATTTAATCTTATATAATCTCTTTAATGTAATTTAATAGCTTATATTGCATGTAACACCGACTTGACTTTCATTATATGCAAGATTGAATTTCTAAAAAACAACACATTAGTGTAATAATTATTTAAATTATAAATTTATTTATCAATTAAATATTGTAATATGAATAGTAACAATTAGATTTCATATGTTATTTATAATGTTTTCACATAAATAAAAAATATTTATATGAAAATGTATTAGTTCTTTTTAAAGGGTTATATATTTAGAAAAATTATTTTCTCCAAAGAACTACTTTTTATGTCCTTTGGTAAAAATTAATAAAATTAATTTTAGGCCCTCCTAAAAATTGAATTTAGAAAGATATAATTAATTTTTATATTCAGAATATCAAAATTAGCATAGAGTAATTTTTTGTTATTTTTCTGAAAACATTCAATTGTTTATGAATATTGAAAAATTGTGCATAATACATAAAAATCGAATATTTTATTTTAACAATTATTTTTAATTAATTTTTATCTTAAGGTAAAATTAGATATATAATACATATATTAGTCCAATTTCATTAGAGTCATTTTATAATAAGATTATATATATATATATAATTTTCATGAACCCTTTTAATATCTTTTAACCCACCTTCTAGGCACATTTACCGACCTTCTAGGGAAATTGGCCAATTTTTATAAAAAATAAATTTACTACTTAAATAAATATAATTTCAAAAATTGGAGAGACATGTTTTACATTAGTAAGTTAAATATGGTTCAATAGGATGAAAACAATTTTTGGCGAATAGTAACTTTTGAATTTTATTTGCCACAGTTATAAGTAAATAGGTTAATTAAAGATAATTATAATATTATAATAATATAAAATTACCCCAACACATGTCAAAATTTTATTGGATAAGTATTTTTCAACTAAAATAAACATTATGAAAAAAATATGATCTCTTTTGATTCACTTGGGATAGATTAGGACATTTATTATATTTTATTTAACGAAGAGTGAAAAATGTTAAATTCAAAGTTTAATAACTAAACCATTTTTAAAATAGGGATAAACCATAGATAAATTAGACTATAAGTATTCATTATATATATAAAAACATATCTTGAATCTTAGTTTTTATTTATAATTTTATGAAATTAAATTATTATATTTATTTATGACAAATTGTTGATGTTTTAATTACCTTATTAATGAAAGATTTAACTAATTGATGTTATAAATATTAAAATAAATGTAAATTAAAACTTTTTTGGCCATAAAATGATTTTATATTTGAATATGATATGTTTGGGTGGATTAAATTTATTTTTTTTAAGAAATAATGTTTTTATAACTTTCACAAAATCAAAATACGAAATATTGTAAAAATTTACATAAATGAGTTTAAAAAAATACTATATTATTAAATGACATAATATTCCTACAAATCTAATATTTGTGAAAATGACTTATATAATTATATATATGTAATTATAGAACAACTTGAGGTTCTCTTGTCATTTTATAGTATCTATATTAACCATGTAATATATACGTACAAGAAGACATGGTAAAAGTTAAAATGTTTCAAAAAGAGTTAAATCTAAATGATAAGGTGAATATGGTGACCAAAACATGTCCAAAACCTATTAGTTGATAATATTTCGACTTATAAACTCCTTATTCTCGAACCAAATCAATTTGGTGCCATTATAAATGGAATATGATATTATAATAAAATAATATTTCAATCTCTTCTAAAATTTCCACTCACCTCTCGTAAAAAAGGGTACTTCCCCATCAATTTAATTCACACCTCCAAATCCATTTGGCATGGAAACACCCTACCCGAAAATCTTCCCAAATACCCTAAATTCATTCTATATTACTTAATTTTATCATTAAGACAACCTATGGATCCCATTTGTTCAAATCAAAAGGAAGCGCTTGAGGAAGAGGGAATTATTTTATCACATATTTCAAAGTTCTTTTCTTATTATTCTTCATATTTAATTGTTATTTCCATACTAAAATAATATATTAAGAACCTTATAAATACTTATATGTTATTATAAATATTAAAAAACCTTATTCATTATTCTATCCAACCTATGAATGACTTAGTCACTATACGTGCGTATGTACAGATTACCATCTCCAAGCCGTGGTGTAGTTTGTTATTCAACACTTCATTATTTGGATGGGTATAAAAATGACTATAATTGATGTAAATAATAAATATAAAATTGTAATTATTCTTTATTTGTAAGATAACATCAAATTAATTGCCATTTCCCCATCAATATAATGATATTGTCGCTCGTGCGTACGTACGGCTTACCGTCTCCACGACGCGTTGAGATTAATCTTGAACTATCACCCTTAATGAATTATTATAAATACATATATATTTATTAATTATGAGGTTTATGTAATAATATTTCTATAGTAATATTTATATATATTTAGATAAATATATGTCATTTACTTACTTCCATACTATATATTATGAAAACGGAAACAACATTCATGCGTACGTACGGACTACTATCCCCATGAATGGCATTTCTATTTCGTATATCTATCTATTATACAAATTTATATTCCGAATATATATGATATATAACTCATGTTTTATATTCTATAAGTATTTAAATCATGTTCTATGTGATATGATCAAGAATAATAAGTTAAAGCATGTACATTAAAGAAAGAGATCATTACCCGAAATGTTACTTTAACATGGAAATTATTATTAATTGGGTATTAAAAAGTAATAAATGAATAATATATGATAATATAAATATTAATATGGTTATTTTATAATTTAATAACATACTATGGTAATTATAAATGAGATTAAATGTACCCTCGACTAATGGAAAGTACAAGGTATGGATTAATTCCCCAATGTCATTATTATTCGAGATTGTTTAAGTGTAAGTATTAACTGGGACATATTTAACATCCATGTCCATGTTTCATAAAAATGTTTTCAAAAGGAATATTTTATGGTCTTGTGAGAGGGGCTCTTTTTCTATATCATCATTTTAAATTTTTTAATGATTTATTTTTCTAAATCATTTTAATTAATGTCATTATTTTCAAAATTAATTTAAGGATTTTTTAATACGGAAATGATTGTTTTAAAATGTTAACTAATCTCAAAAGATTCATAGTGAAATGGGAAACTTTGATTAAAAAATCAATTTTAAATAACTTTCTTCATAAAGGTGGGACTTTTAAAAGATTTAAGAAAAAAGGGACATTTCTCTCAATGATTTTTACTGATCATTTTAAACTATGTCAAAATCCATTACTAGATATTATTATTGGTTGAGGATGATTTATTATAATACAATTGTCTATTTTTTATTGAATGAGTTATGATATGTTTGAATATTGATGTTCTATTTTTATACCATTCATGGTTTATGGTAAAAGTATTGACATTTCTTATGTTAGTTTAAATAAGAATGTTTATGTTAGGTTTCACTATTTTCATATTAGGAATGCATTGGACTTCATATGTGACGGGCATGGCCCTATATAGCCCTTTGATGCATTAGAAGGTATCTTGAGACAAACTAGTGTCTTGGAAAAAGTCCTTGAAAAAATTTATATTTATTATCTTGGAATGATGACTTCACTATGTGGTTAGGATATCTGGCATTGTGCATTCCATCAATATGAGATTAGTTATAAATGTTAAATGTGATTATTGAACTGGTAGAATATCTAAGTGAATAATTAAATGGAATTATTTGATTTATTAGTGTCATATTATGTTGATGTTTATTTTTAAAGTGATTGTGTATCAAATTTATTCTCTTCCATAAATGTTTATGATTATTTATGATAGCTTCCACTATATAGTTTATCCTTACAGTGCATATGGGCTCACCCCTTTCTTATGTTTTATTTTACATGGATACCAAGAAGTGTATAATCATTCTTATGCTGGGTTATTCTGGGGAAATAATGGAGTATTGAAGGATTATTTATGTTGTGTTTTATGTTAGAAAGTGTAATTTAATGTTCAGGTATGTAATCTATTTTCCAAGGCTTCTAATTTGATCGGTCCTTAAAGACTTTTTCATTGTAATCATGCTAATGTATTAAAATAATTACCCAGCTCCAGGCTTCTGGGGTTAGGGTGTTATAGTTGGTATCATAGAATTTTTATCAATAACCTTGGATACTATATTTAGATAAACTCTTGTTAAGAAACATTACCCTAAGATAGACTTTGATAATTAGTATGGAAGAACATCCAATTTTTTTTTGGAAATGTAGATATTATATGGGGCTTCCAAGAGATAAATACCCGTCTGAATACTATTAGTGGATGTGGTACTGGAAAAGATGTACCTAGGACTGAAAACATCAACAAGGAGTTTCGGTCTTGACCTTGGGTATCCTGGTATATGACAACAAGGCTTACTGCGCTCCTAGTTTGACACTCTCGGGGGATATGTTTAGGATAATTCCCAATTTTGTTACAGACCATTATGAAGTATTTATGAGTAAATATGTTATCAAAAAACCCATATTTATGATTATGAGACTAGAAGGGTAAAAATCTTCAATTAATGTTAATAATTTATCTAGTTTTTGGATTGTAAATTATGATATGATTTATCCTAGTGAATCTCATCAATTAGAAATGGCACCCACTAGAAGGATTGAGAACTCCATCAATACGCATGATCCAAAGATCAATAAGAATCAAATCTTTCCTAGTCTTATGACAACAATTATAAGGGATATAGTCTCCCACGTATTCTCCTCATATAAAGAAATAGTATCATGTGTTAATAAGATAAGTAATGAACTATCTGGTTCTTTTGGATTTGAATGGAAACAAGAGAAGAAGAGGAATGCATAGAGAACAAGGATAATGGGAAGAAGGGAAAGAATGATTTCCCTATATATGATAACCATGGAAATAATCACCATGGGAAGTGCCTGAAAGGACTGGGTGTTTGTTATGAATTTGTAGAAAAGCGTAATTAGGAAAAATAATTCAAAGAGAACAATGAAAAGAATAATATTCAGTGTTTCAACTATAGTAAAATGGGAAATATTCAAATAAATCTTCTAAGAATCAATGAAATATAGCTCAGAAGAATCAAATGGGTCAAGGTCAAGCATAAGCTGTTAGTATGGTCAATGTGGAATAATTAATGTATTTGTGTTTTTGGATTGAAGAATTATGTCATTTTAGTGTTGTATCAATGAAGCACTAATAATATAAATCATTGAAATAAATAATCATTGTAATGCAGTACTATTACATTAAGTATTTGAGATTGTATGGTACAGAGTAAAGAAACACAGTTTTAAGGTAAATATTTTGGATAATACATGGTTGAGAGAAATATAAACATTAATATGGTCCTGATATTGAAGTAGTGATTTTGAAAGAATAGATAATTGATTTCTATAAAGTAGATGGTTTATTATTTACATCCTTGGAACTGATTAATCATTAGTATATTCTATTATTGTTTGATTTCAAAACATTTATGGATTTATGGAGAATATCCATCATTCTCTGTTTTATCGACATAATAAAGAAGTACATACATATTCAAATAAGGTTTTATGGTAATTCAAGTTATTACCATGTTGTAATAAAATACATGATGAAGGTATTCACATGTTGATCTTCATTATGTTTTGTTGAAGTTACTTAAAAAATTCTAGACTGTGAGTTTGGACGTAAGTATTTTGGTTGAGTCTAAAGGTTGTAATTGAGTAAGTTAAACACATGGTTTTTTATGAGGATAAATTATGATTTGTTGGATACTTTGGCATAACCTTTCAGTATTTAGTAAAAATTTATAGAATTAATGAAATACATAAAGACCTTATTATTTATCAAAAGATATTTAGGTGTAAAAAATCAATTTTTTGAACATTCATTTCCTAGTGTAAGGGAGGAAGTCAAAATAGATCAAAGCACAACCAAATGATGTGATTATTATTATGATATGTAATGAAATAAAGTATGTTTTCTTGAGTTTGTATCTCAATTTTAAATTGATCTCTCCTATTTAAAAAAATGTATCTAAAAATATTTTATCCTAATACAATATGTTATGTTGAACTGAGGATACATTAAATTATCATAGATTTATAACTTCGAGGCCCAAAATTTTATATTTTTTGTTTTCTGGTTTGTCATTGATGACCTCCATCACTCCCTATAAGTATTTAAACTTTCCCTCTAATTATGTGTATCCAATTTCCACAAATTTTAGTCTATTTGAAATCATAATTTGGTGGTGGCTTTTTCATTTCCCTTTCCCTATTATTAAAACTAAATTTTATTAACCCAATTTCTGATGTGGGTTTTTCCAGAAAGGTGTTTTCTATTTTCAACCTTTCATTTTTGACGAACAATTTAAAATTGCGAGGATGCAATTTTTTGAAGGATGGGAGAATGTAACACCCCATGATTTCATAGAATGTTATCTCTTTAATGTATTTTAATATATTATATTTCTTTCAACACTGACTTGTCTTCCGTTATATGCAATATTGAGTTTCTGCAAAACAACACATTTGTATTATAATTATTTAAATAATAAATTATTTCTTAATTAAATATTGTAATAAGAATAGTAATAAATAAAATTTAAATTTTATTTATAATATTTTCACATAAATAAAACATATTTATATTGAAGTGTAATTTTTTTTAAAAAATTCTTCAATATTTAGAAAAACTATTTTCATCAAAGAGATAATTTCTATATCCTTTTGTGAACAATAATAAAATTAATTTTAGAGTCTTATAAAAATTGAATTTGGTAAAATAGACCCTATTTTTGAATTCATAATATCAAAATTAGATGAAGGTGTATTTTTGGTATATTTTTGAAAACATTTTTTTTTTGATGAATAGAAAAAATACCACATAATACATAAAAAATAACCTTTTCATTTTCATAATTTTGTAATTAAAATTTATCATCAATTCAAAATAAATACATAATACATATATTATTCATATTAATTTAATTTGAGTCATTTTATAATAAAATAATATATATTGAATTTTATTAAACCTTTTTAATATATTTTTACCCACCTTCTAGGCACATTTACCCATCTTATATGCACATTTTCAAATTTCCTTAAAATGTAATTTTATAGCTTATGTGAATTGAATTTCAAAAATCTAAGAGACACATTTGACATCAGTAAGTAAAATGTGGTTCAACAGGATGATTTTTTGGGTGAATAGTAACTTTTGAATTTTATTTACCATCGTTAAAATTAAATAGGGTAATTAAATGAAAAAATAATATTATAATAATGTTAAATTACCACAAAACAAGTCTTAATTCTATTGGATAAGTTTTTTCATACCAATATAATCCTTAAGACAAAATTGTGTTCTCTTTTGATTCACTTGGGTTAGATTAGGACGTTTATTATATTTTATTTAAATAAGACTTAAAAGTGTTAAAATCAAAGATTAATAACTAATTTTTTTTAATATTGGGTTATGCAGAAGAAAAATAAACTATAAATATTCATTAGAATGTTAAAAATATTCCTTATATTATAGAAATTTATTTATTATTTTTAGACATTAAATAGTCAAATTTACTTACGACACAATGATGATACAATAATTACTTTATTATTGAAAGATTAAAATAATTGAATTTATAAATATTAAAATCAATGTAAAATGAAACATTAGATGCCACATACAAATTTTCATGGTGAATATGACATGGTAGGGTTGATTAAATGTATATTTTGAAGCAATCAAGTTGTTATGAGTTTCAAAAAAACCCAAAACTATATAATGTTAAAGTTTACATAAATGAGTTTTTAAAACAGAAACTATATTATTAAATGATATAATATTCCAAAAAATATATTTCATCCAAATGACTGATATAATGTTAGATATTCCATTATGTAACCACTTGAGGTTCTAGTGGTATTTTGTTTTTACTATATTTACCGTGTAATATAAATATAAAAAAAGACATGGTAAAAGATAAACTATTTAACTAAGAGTTAAATATAAATGATAAGGTTAATATGGCAACCTAAAATTATCTAAAACCAATTGGTTGAGATGTTATCGACCCATCCCCACCATATTCTCAAAATAAATCAATTTGAATCTATTATAAACCAAAAATTATTTTATAATAAAATAATATTTCAAGCTCTTCATAAAGTGCCCCTCACATCTCTTATAAAAGGGTACTTTCCCTTATCTAAAATTCACACCTACATAGACATTTGGCATAGCCAAACCCTACTCAAATATCATCCCAACCACCCTCACATAATCCTAGAGGCCTTACATTGATCATAATGCCAACCTGAGTAGCCCTTTTGTACCAATCAAAGGAAAACACCTAAAGAAGTGGTAATTATTTTATCACATCTTTGAAAACAATTTTTTATTCTACTTCCCATTTCATTGTTATTCTCAAAATAAAATAATAAATCTAGTATCTTATACATAATTAGAAGTTATTAAAAATATAGTACAACCATATTCCTTTTTCTATCCATCCAATGAATGACAAATTCATTATACATTCGTACGTACAGCTTACCGTCTCCACGTGGAGGTGTAGTTTGTTATTAAACACTTAATTATTTGTATGTGTATAATAATTAGTATAATTAATTTAAAAAATAAATATTACATTATAATTAGTATTTATAATTAATATAACTTTGAATTAAACACCACTTCAACATCAATTACATGATATTGTCGCTCTGCATACATATGACTTACTATTTCTATGACGCGATGAAATTCATCTTCAACGATCACCCTTCAAGAATATATATATATATATATATATATATATAAATTTATTAATTAGGAGGTATATGAAATAATATTTCTACAGGAATAATATATATTTACTAAGATAAATACATGTTGTTTACTAACTTCCATATTATAAAATAAGAAAACAGAAACAATGTTCATGTGTATGTACGGACTACCATCTCTATGAATGTTGTTTCCATTTCATATATCAATCAATTATACATATTTATATTCGGAATATATATAATATTTAAATCATTTTTTATATTCTAGAAATATTTATATCATGATCTATGTGATACGATCAAGAATAACAAGTTAAAACACGTACGATAAAGAAAGCGATTATTACACAAAATGTTATTTTAACATGGAAATTATTTTTAAATTGGAAGTATGAAGTAATAAATGAATAATATATGACATCATATGTATTAATAAGGCTCTATTATAAATTAATGACATACTATGGTCATTATACCGAAGGTTAAACGCACCCTCGACTAATGGAATGTACATGGTAAAGGTTAATTCCTCAATATCATTATTATCCACGATTGTTTATATGTAAGTGTTTACTGTGAAATATTTATCATACATGTCCATGTTTCATAAAAAAATTTCAACAATAAAATTTTAATGTTTTTTGGAAGGGACTATTTAGTAAGATAGTTTTTTAAATGGTTTAATGATTTATTTTTCAAAATATTTTTAATTAATGCCCATGGATTAAAATTAACTTTATGGATTTATTCATATGGTCAAGAATGTTTTAATATTTTCATTCCATTCAAATGATTCAATGTGGAATGGGACACTTGGATTCAAAAATCTATATTAAATTAATTCTTTTATAAATGTGTGAATTTTAAATGATTTCACAAAAACAGATATTTCTCTCAAAGAGTTTTACTGATCATTTTTAACTATATCAACATAATTTACTGTATATAATTTTTGATTGAGGTTGATTAGTTATAATACAATATTCCATATTATATTTAATGAGTTATGATACATTTGACTGTGGATGTGCTATTTTTATACCATTCACGGTTTGTTGTCAAAATATTGACATTTCGTATGCTAGTTCTAATATGAATGTATATGTTATGTTTAAACATTTTCATATGAGGAATGAATTAGACATAGTAAATGACTGGAGGGGACTACTATAGCCCCACGATGCATATGTAGGTCTCATGAGACAAACTAGTGTCTTGGAACAAGGCCCTGATAAACTTTATATATAGGGTCTTGGCACGAGGCCTTGAGTTTGTGGTTAAGATTTCTGGCATTATGAATTTCATCATTATGAGAATAGTTATTAATGTTACATGTGATTATTCAGCTAGTAGAATATCAATTTGAATAAGTAAATGGAATTATTTGATTTAACTTTTCCATATTATGCTGAAGGTTTTGTTTAAATGGCTTGTGTTTCAATTTTATACCTTTCTATAAACATTGATTATTATTTATGATAACTTCTTCTATATTATGTATCCTTACTGAGCATCTGGTGTAACAGCCCGAGATTTTATGAAAAATATTCTTTATTTCACTAATGTCTTGTGTTGTACGCTACACCAAAAAGAGCTTGCACAACACGCATCCTTGACTTGCCTTGCATTACACGCAATCTCAACCTTCCTCGATAGCGTGTGTAGTACGCAATACTGAGTTTCACGAAACAACGATATGCTATTAAAATATTATTAAAACTAGCCGTTATGAATAGTAATAACCACCTTTTAAATTTTAGAAATTTAAGCTCTCAAAATGGACTTCATTTTTGGATTCGGAGTATAGAATTTAGCCTAAGGTGAAATTTTGGTACTTTTCGGATAACTTTCATATTCTGATGAATAGTGAAAATTACTAAATTATAATTAAAAACAACTTTTTTAATCGAAATAATTAATAGTGATAAATCATTAATTTTAGTGGTTTTAAAGTATATTTAGAATATATTTTTACAATTTAATACAATGTTGGTCATTGTATGTAATTTCACATTTAAACCAGACATAATCAAGTGTCAATCTTTTGATAGATATTGTTTCTTAAAAACACGCTATTTGTTTTAACAGTGGGATTTAATTATAAAATTAATTAATTCAATTTCTATGTTATGAATTTGGTAAAATAGACTTCATTTTTGAATTTGGAAAATGAAATATAGCTTAGGATGAAATTATGGCATTTTTCTGAAAACTTTAAATTTTTGATGAATAGTGAAACCACTAAGTGGTAGGTTAAAAAACTGAATTTTGCATAAAACGTAATTTTACCGCTTCTGTGAATGGAATTTCGAAAATCCGACAGACACGGTTAATATCAAGGACTAAAATGTGGTTCAATGAGATGAAAATAATTTTTGGTGAATAGTAACTTTTTACTTTTTTTTACCACGGTTAATAGTAAATAGGGTAACTAAGGGTAAATATGATATTACTATTACCCTAACACATGTCCTAATTCTATTGGATAAGTGTAATTCGACCAAAAACAACCTTATAAATATAATATGACCATTTAGGTCCACTTGGATTAGATTATGACATTTAATATTATTTTATTTAATGAATAGTTAAAATAGTTAAAATCAAAGTTTAATAACTAAAACATTTTTAATATGGGGTTATACATAAGATAAATTCGACTATAAATATTCATTAGAAAGCTAAAACGATTTCCTACATAATGATATTTTATTTATAATTTTTAGACTTCAAATAAATTAATTTATTTATGACACAACGATGATGCAGTAATTACCCTTTTAAGGAAATATTAACATAATTGATGTTATAAATGCTCAAATGAATGTAATTTGAGACTTTTTATGAATTCCACTAATTTTATAGGTTAATATGCTATATTAGTGTTGATTTAATCAACTTGGTTCGAACATATAATTCTGTTATGACTTTTACAAAAATCATATATCAAATAGTGTCAAAATTGACACAAAATAGTTTTTAAATCAAATATTATATTATTAATTGTTATTTTATTCCTAAAAATCAAAGGTTCGGCCAAATGACATATATAAGGATATATATATTAATAATAAACAATTTGGGGTTCGTTTGGCATGTTATAGTAAGTGTATTAACCATATAGTGAAAGAAAACAAAAAGACACGGTAAAAGTTAAATTATTTAACTTAGAGTTAAATCTAATTGATAAGGTTAAAATAATACCTTAAACTTGTCTAAATTCTATTGGTTGATAGGATTTCGACCCATCCCCACTTTATCTTCGAAATAAGACCCTTTGGAACCATTATAAACCGATTTTGACATTAATATAAAATAATATTTTGAGGTATTCCTAAGGTGCCCCTCTCCTCCCTTATAAAAGGGCACCTCCTCCCCCTCCTCCTCACACCAATTTGAGCACTCAAGCTCGGCCAACCCCTGCCAAAATATCTTCTCCACTTCCCTAGCAACATCCTAGAGGTTCTGGTCTTCCTCAAAGACCAATTTTAGTTCCCTAAGAGGAGGTCTCAAAGAGGCGCTTCAAAGAAGAGGTAATTACCGTTACCAATTCTTTCATCTTTATTTCTTCTTCCTCTTCTTCTTCTTAGGTTGTTTCATTATGAAGTAATAAAATCAGTATCACTCATATACGTATGTGTTATTATAAGTATGAAACAACCCTATTTCACCATCTATCCATCCTACGGAAAAAGAAATCACCGCGCGTGCGTACGTACGAAATACCGTCTCCACGCCGTGGTGTAATATATTTTCTGTCACCAGCTTAATTGGATTGGTATAATGGTGTAATGAGTAACTATATATGATTATTATAAAGTTATATTGATACTGAAATAGTATACATACACTTCAACACAATTCCACGACCATGGGAACGATATCATCGCTCGAGCGTACGTACGGACTACCGTCTCCACGACGCGATGAGATTCATTCTCCATGTTAACCATTTAAGAATGATTATAAAGTATATATAAGAAATAATAATGAAATATATTACATTATAAAGCTACTGGATTTATGTATATATATATATATGTATGTCATCTACTTACTTCCATTCAAGACAATAAGGAAAGGAAAACAGCGTTCATGCGTACGTACGGACTACCGTCTCCATGAACGGTGTTTTTCATTTCATTTATCTATCTATTATATATATATATATATACTGAATATATATGATATATAAATCATATTTTATATTCTGGAAGTAAGTAAATCATGATATAAGTAATAATAATATCAAGAACAACAAGTCAAAACACCTACGATAAATGAAACGATTTTACCCAAAACGCTTCTTTAACATGGAATTTACAAAAGAACGGGTAATATAATGTCCTAAGTGAACCATATATGATATCATAACAATGAATATGATTCTGTAATAAGTCAATGAAATTATTTAAATCATTATAAAGGAGGTTCGGACACATACGAAGCAAATCGGACCTAAGGTAAGGGGAAATATCTCAATCTCATTTTTTTATCCGAGATTGTTTATTCGTAAGTATTTACTGGGGTGTATTTTATCATCCACATCCATGTTTCATCAATATGTAATATTATTTCCATCCACCTACAATTTTTTAAAAGCATTTATACCCTTAGGTGAGTTTTTAGTAATATGTATGAAAGGAATCTTTTGTCGTTTTTCGTACGAGGTACTTTTTGACTTTTCCGACAAAAGTACGAAGAATGTTTTTTTTAAACTTATACGGCAAGAATGGATTTTTAAAACATTATTTCCAAGAATCTTCCTTTATAAGTTTTCATGTTTATTTTTAATCAACTTCTTTCAGTTTATAATTGTATGACATGTTAAGAAAAGAAAAGTGTTTTTGAAGTAGAAAGGATATTTTCCTCAAGAATGAAGTTCAAGTATTTTATCAAAATTATTTTCCATCTAAGATAATAAAAGGGTTCTATTTTTATCCCTATTATTACATGGATTTGATTATGTTGTGATGGAAATATTTTTATGAATTCCTTTATCTTATATGAATTGTTTTATGATGTCATGTTGTTTAAGAATCCCATTTTTATTACATGGGTTACGCTATGATGTATGGTTTATGATTATGTGGCACACATAAGAAAAGGATTCATTATAAGATGGGTGGGACCTATATATCCCTCCAATGCATTGGGTAAAGATTTCATATCTCATGAGATAGACATGGCTGGAATGGTAGGTTATACCGGTTCAGTGAAACAGGACTGAAACGAGGGTCACTCGATTCAGAAATGGACTTTGTCCACTAAGATAGTCTTGGTAATGAGTCTTGACTAACAAGAAATGATTCTCTATGATTATGTGTGTATGCCACAAAGTTTCATGTTTTAAGTTATGCTTATTGGGATTTCATTTCACTACTATGATTTATCCCATGTTATGAAAATATGCTCTCTTTTGCAGGTTCAGATTTCCAAAAGTTATGTTCTTATGAATATGATGTGATTGATTTTCTTTTGTTTACCCTTACTGTGCATTGGAGCTCACCCTTTTATGTTTTCTTTTCCCCAGGATATAAAGAATGGTTTTAGGTAAAAAAAGGGATGATCATTATGGGAGATATTGAGGATCTTTCACCACGATTAGAAGATTACGTTCCGAGTTTCCAAAGACACTAAACTATTACGATCCTTGTGTGTGTGTTTATGTTATGTACTAAGTATTCCAAAAAAGTAATGTAATGTCCATGTATGATAAGCTTCGGGTCTCTACAGTTGGTATCAGAGGAAAGGTTTAGTCAACCTTTGGAAACTAGGATGCGAAAACGTTAGTGAGATCCCTAGAGATATTTCTACGGTATGTCTAGGGATGTCCCTAAGGTTAAGTATACGTATAGGTTATAGTATAGAACTACGCTAACGATCATATAATTAAACCTAAGATGTTAAAGGTACTCCCCCTTTATTATGTTGTTTTCCCTAGCATGATTTTTGCCTCTCACACTATTCTTTTTGGGTTTTAGACGATGGCTGGAACCCGAAGGAACCGTGTTGATCAATGCAATGGACAATGCAATGATTGTCCTCCTGAACAAACAAATGTTATGGGAGATGGAGTGCAAAATCTTATTGCTATACTTACACAAGCTATGAATCATTCTGGACTTCCAAATGAGCAGAGAAGGGAACAATATTCTATTGAGTCCTTCATGAGGCAACGTCCACCTTCTTTCAGTGGGTCTTCTGATCCACTTGTTGCTGAACAATGGATCAGTACCACTGAAAAGATATTTTCAGTTCTTCAATGTTCTGAGCATGATAAAGTCATCTTAGCAGTATACCGTTTGGAAGGTGAAGCTGATCAATGGTGGAATCTTATCAAGAATACAAGGCAAAGAGATGAAATTGAGTCCATGGAATGGGATGAGTTCAAGAACTTATTTTTCAATAAGTACTTCCCTCGTATTCTTCGAACAAAGATGGAGAAGGAGTTTGTTGAACTAAAGCAAAAGGATGATGAATCTGTTGGTATATACGAAGCGAATTTTACAAGACTTGCAAGGTATGCATCTGGCATTATCATCCAACCTGAAAGTAAAGTTGATCGATTTTTCAGTGGCTTAAAACCTAGTCTTCGAAGGGCATTAGCTATAAGAGACTTCAGTAGCTATGAAGAAATTGTGCGTTGTGCTATCAAGGTAGAAATGGAAGTTGGTGTTACATATCCATCTCATGGTTTTGACAAGAAACGAAAGATGGAGTTCAAGGAGAAATCTCAGAATAATGGTGAAAAGAAGATGAATGTTTCCTTATGCACAAAGTGTGGAAAGAAGCATGGTGGGGATTGTCTTAAAGGGACTAGAAAATGTTTTAAGTGTGGAAAAGAAGGTCATCGAGCAGCTGAGTGTCGGAGTAATGGAAAAAGGGTTTCTAATGATGTGAATAAAGCAAACACTACAGAGAACGCACCACCAACACTTCAATGCTTCAAGTGCAAGGAAATGGTGCATTATGCTAATAAATGCCCTAATCCAAGGGTTAGTGATGATCAACATGAGCAACCACTGAAGGCAAAGGTCAAAGGGAAGTCACATGCGATCACTATTGGCAATGTTGAATATGACAACGATGTGGTGGAATGATTAAGTGTTTATGTAATGGGATTCCAAAATAATGTTGTATCATTGAGTATTGCAATATTTATTGATGTGGTATTCAAAGTGATTGAGATATTTTTTAGAAATAAGATGATATGCGCATAATGAAGGGAAAACGAGAAAATGAAATGTTTAATAGTATTCATGAGCTCATGATTGATATAAGGACTAAGTGATATCATGGTTTGAGTATATAGAATTTTGAGGATTTTGGTATGTGGAAAGTGTTAACTTTAAACTGCATTCATGTTTTCACTAAGGTATTCAAGAGAATACATGATTACGGACTTTGAATGTTTGGAATGTGACCAACAAAACATATCTTATGATATATGGGGATCAACGATGGTATTAAATCTCTGGTAATCGTTTTCACTATGTTATGAGAGTGGACTGCAGTATTATTGATAAGCCTAAAGATTGAAATGGATTATGTTGGACATAAGTGAGTATTGTTTAAGGATAGAAGTTTTTTTTTGATATTATTGATGGGATGTTATAGTAATGTAGTTTTAGAAAAAGTACAACCTGCAGGACGGGCGACAGCCCATCGCTTCGGACAAGGCTGTGGGAATCGAACCCACAACCGAAGTGCGACTGGCCTTTATCGCCTACCACTAGCCTAAAGGAACTCCCTGTTTAGTAGAAACTAGTTTTATTATATTAAGCAGTATGATATATGAAATATAAGTCCATTTTTGGAACCATATGTGATTAATCTCACTATAGATCGACTTATGTATATAATTTTTGCTAACCTTTTGTTTGAGACAGATGGAATGACCCGTCATTCTATCACATGATCTGCTAACACTTCACGAATAACAAATTCAACTTCATTTATTTAAGAGATGAAGTGGAAATTGTTCAAGGCATGAACAACAGTGAGATTGTACCAAAATAAAGAAAGTATTTATTCTAATTCAAATTTTCAACTTTAGGGAAATGATCTTGAAAACCAAAAATGTTGCCCTAGTGATCTTATACCTGATGAATCAGATGGTTCCTTAGATCGTCACAAATTTATGGATTTGTGATTTACTGGATTTTCCATAGCCATGTTCTCTACCACTCTCCATCAGAACATGATGGTTAGATTTCTCTTCCATATCCATATTTTCACCTATGTGGAAACCCAGTGATTAGTTTATTTGGGTAATCGTTACATTTCATACTTTAGTTTTTAAAGCCAAGTTTCGGTATTCCTTTTTACGATGTGGGTTTCTATTAAAGAAACTTTCGAATAGTAAACCATTTATAAACCCGACGAATTTCGAGGGCGAAATTCATTTTAAGGGGGGTAGAATGTAACATCCCGAGATTTTATGAAAAATATTCTTTATTTCACTAATGTCTTGTGTTGTACGCTACACCAAAAGAAGCTTGCACAACGCACATCTTTGACTTGCCTTGCATTACACGCAATCACAACCTTCCTCGATAGCGTGTGTAGTACGCAATACTGAGTTTCACGAAACAACGATATGCTATTAAAATATTATTAAAACTAGCCATTATGAATAGTAATAACCACTTTTTAAATTTTAGAAATTTTAGCTCTCAAAATGGACTTCATTTTTGGATTCGGAGTATCGAATTTAGCCTAAGGTGAAATTTTGGTAATTTTCGGATAACTTTCATATTCTGATGAATAGTGAAAATTACTAAATTATAATTAAAAACAACTTTTATAATCGAAATAATTAATAGTGATAAATCATTAATTTGAGTGGTTTTAAAGTATATTTAGAATATATTTTTACAATTTAATACAATGTTGGTCATTGGATATAATTTCACATTTAAACCAGACATAATCAAGTGTCAATCTTTTGATAAATATTGTTTCTTAAAAACACGCTATTTGTTTTAACAGAGGGATTTAATTATAAAATTAATTAATGCAATTTCTATGTTATGAATTTGGTAAAATAGACTTCATTTTTGAATTTGGAATATGAAATATAGCTTAGGATGAAATTTTGGCATTTTTCTGAAAACTTTCAATTTTTGATGAATAGTGAAACCACTAAGTGGTAGGTTAAAAAACTGAATTTTGCATAAAACTTAATTTTACCGCTTCTGTGAATGGAATTTCGAAAATCCGACAGACACGGTTAATATCAAGGACTAAAATGTGGTTCAATGAGATGAAAATAATTTTTGGTGAATAGTAACTTTTTACTTTTTTTTACCACGGTTAATAGTAAATAGGGTAACTAAGGGTAAATATGATATTACTATTACCCTAACACATGTCCTAATTCTATTGGATAAGTGTAATTCGACCAAAAACAACCTTATAAATATAATATGACCATTTAGGTCCACTTGGATTAGATTATGACATTTAATATTATTTTATTTAATGAATAGTTAAAATAGTTAAAATCAAAGTTTAATAACTAAAACATTTTTAATATGGGGTTATACATAAGATAAATTAGACTATAAATATTAATTAGAAAGATAAAACGATTTCCTACATAATTATATTTTATTTATAATTTTTAGACTTTAAATAAATTAATTTATTTCTGACACAACGATGATGCAGTAATTACCCTTTTAAGGAAATATTAACATAATTGATGTTATAAATGCTCAAATGAATGTAATTTGAGACTTTTTATGAATTCCACTAATTTTCTAGGTTACTATGATATATTAGTGTTGATTTAATCAACTTGGTTTGAACATATAATTCTTTTATGACTTTCACAAAAAATCATATATCAAATAGTGTCAAAATTGACACAAAATAGTTTTTAAATCAAATATTATATTATTAATTGTTATTTTATTCCTAAAAATCTAAGGTTCGGCCAAATGACATAGATAAGGATATATATATTAATAATAAACAATTTGGGGTTCGTTTGGCATGTTATAGTATGTGTATTAACCATATAGTGAAAGAAAACAAAAAGACACGGTAAAAGTTAAATTATTTAACTTAGTGTTAAATCTAATTGATAAGGTTGAAATAATACCCTAAACTTGTCTAAATCCTATTGGATGATAGGATTTGGACCCATCCCCACTTTAGCTTCGAAATAAGACCCTTTGGAACCATTATAAACCGATTTTGACATTAATATAATATAATATTTTGAGGTATTCCTAAGGTGCCCCTCTCCTCCCTTATAAAAGGGCACCTCCTCCCCCTCCTCCTCACACAAATTTGAGCACTCAAGCTCAGAAAACCCCTGCCAAAATCTCTTCTCCACTTCCCTAGAAACATCCTAGAGGTTCTGGTCCTCCTCAAAGACCAATTTTAGTGCCCTAAGAGGAGGTCTCAAAGAGGCGCTTCAAAGAAGAGGTAATTACCGTTACCCATTATTTCATCTTTATTTCTTCTTCCTCTTCTTCTTCTTAGGTTGTTTCATTATTAAGTAATAACATCAGTATCACTCATATACTGATGTGTTATTATAAGTATGAAACAACCCTATTTCACCATCTATCCATCCTACGGAAAAAGAAATCACCGCGCGTGCGTACGTACGGAATACCGTCTCCACGCCGTGGTGTAATATATTTTCCGTCACCACCTTAATTGGATTGGTATAATGGTGTAATGAGTAAATATATATGATTATTATAAAGTTATATTGATACTGAAATAGTATAAATACACTTCAACACAATTCCACGACCATGGGAACGATATCATCGCTCGTGCGTACGTACGGACTACCGTCTCCACGACGCGATGAGATTCATTCTCCATGTTAACCATTTAAGAATGATTATAAAGTATATATAAGAAATAATAATGAAATATATGACATTATAAATCTACTGTATTTATTTATATATATATATGTATGTCATCTACTTACTTCCATTCAAGACAATAAGGAAAGGAAAACAGCGTTCATGCGTACGTACGGACTACCGTCTCCATGAACGGTGTTTTTCATTTCATTTATCTATCTATTATATATATATATATATACTAAATATATATGATATATAAATCATATTTTATATTCTGGAAGTAGGTAAATCATGATATAAGTAATAATAATATCAAGAACAACAAGTCAAAACACCTACGATAAATGAAACGATTTTACCCAAAACGCTTCTTTAACATGGAATTTACAAAAGAACGGGTAATATAATGTCATAAGTGAACCATATATGATATCATAACAATGAATATGATTCTGTAATAAGTCAATGACATTATTTAAATCATTATACTGGAGGTTCGGACACATACGAAGCAAATCGGACCTAAGGTAAGGGGAAATATCACAATCTCATTTTTTATCCGAGATTGTTTATTCGTAAGTATTTACTGGGGTGTATTTTATCATCCAAATCCATGTTTCATCAATATGTAATATTATTTCCATCCACCTACAATTTTTTAAATCCATTTTTACCCTTAGGTGAGTTTTTAGTAATATGTATGAAAGGAATCTTTTGTCATTTTTCGTACGAGGTACTTTTTGACTTTTCCGACAAAAGTACGAAGAATGTTTTTTTTAAACTTATACGGCAAGAATGGATTTTTAAAACATTATTTCCAATAATATTCCTTTAAAAGTTTTCATGTTTATTTTTAATCAACTTCTTTTTGTTTATAATTGTATGACATGGTAAGAAAAGAAAAGTGTTTTTGAAGTAGAAAGGATATTTTCCTCAAGAATGAAGTTCAAGTATTTTATCAAAATTATTTTCCATCTAAGATAATAAAAGGGTTCTGTTTTTATCCCTATTATTACATGGATTTTATTATGTTGTGATGGAAATATTTTTATGAATTACTTTATCTTATATGAATTGTTTTATGATGTCATGTTGTTTAAGAATCTCATTTTTATTACATGGGTTACGCTATGATGTATGGTTTATGATTATGTGGCACACATAAGAAAAGGATTCATTATAAGATGGGTGGGACCTATATCTCCCACCAATTCATTGGGTAAAGATTTCATATATCATGAGATAGACATGGCTGGAATGGTAGGTTATACCGGTTCAGTGAAACAGGACTAAAACGAGGGTCACTCGATTCAAAAATGGACTTTGTCCACTAAGATAGTCTTGGCAATGAGTCTTGACTAACAAGAAATGATTCTCTATGATTATGTGTGTATGCCACAAAGTATCATGTTTTAAGTTATTCTTATTGGGATTTCATTTCACTACTATTATTTATCCCATGTTATGAAATTATGCTCTCTTTTGCATGTTAAGATTTTCAAAAGTTATGTTCTTATGAATATGATGTGATTGATTTTCTTTTGTTTACCCTTACTGAGCATTTGAGCTCACCCTTTTATGTTTTCTTTTCCCCAGGATATAAAGAATGGTTTTAGGTAAAAAAAAGGGAAGATCTTTATGGGAGATATTGAGGAACTTTCACCACGATTAGAAGATTACGTTCCGAGTTTCCAAAGACACTAAACTATTACGATCCTTGTGTGTGTGTTTTTGTTATGTACTAAGTATTCCGCAAAAGTAATGTAATGTCCATGTACGATAAGCTTCGGGTCTCTACATCTGGGCACACCACATTCTTATTCTCTATTATCAATGAATTCCACGAAGCGTATTTTGGATTTTTATGTAATGTTCATGTATGTAATCTATTTTCCAAAACTTCTAAACAAATCATTCCGTCGAGACTTTTTTCACTTTAATCATGCCAATTTATTAAAACAATACACCAGCTCTAGGTTTCTAGAGTCAGTGCGTTACACTAGGTGTATACCTTTATTAGCTTATAGATAGAAAATAATATCAAATGGTTGAATTATAAGTTAAAAACTGAAATTGATTATGTATTTTTTTTGAATAAGAAGGGATTATAGAATATAATATGATGATAAAGGATTAAGATTATTATGACAAAGTAGAGTACTCCCCTTATATATGACAAATCATCAAACATGAATTCTGTGTTTAGGAAGAAATAAGTTTACCTTAACTCTATTTTTTTGATGATGTTTGGTAATACTATTCACTTATGGGATAAAATCATTCAATGAAAAAGGATAATCCCTAATGTAGTGAATATAGGATAACATTTGCAACAAGATTGTTTAAGGATGAATCCTTTCTTCTTTTGACATAAGACTTATTTTTTGTATTCTTGTAACATTTGTTCACAGATATATCGTGATAATTCTATGAACAATGGGTATTCTAGAAACTTTTTTGGTCTATTGTTTTTCTCAATAATTCTATAGATATAGTTTCTAATTTTGAGTGACGAATATTGAATATCATGTGTTATTTTGTTTCTTTATTTACATGGTGTGCGGGCTCTTTAATAGTGATATAATTTAATTTTTCAATTGTTGGATGTGATTTTTTAATAAATTTAAAAACTAAAAGATGATGTATTGTACAATAATTCACCCCTCCCCCAGAAACCATCAATGTATAGTAGATTCGTAAAAATTTATACAGGTTTAATGGAAATAAATTTTATTATTGATGCATCTAGTATTTTTTTATTATTTTTTTCTACAATCGAGCCATTTATTTTTTATTGTTGATATGATTTTTTGATGGATTTTGATCTAAAATAGGATGAAAATGACACCATGTATATTATATTATGTTTTATATTTTTCTTTAACATAGTGAATGTTATTAAGTCATTATGTTGTGTGTATGAAGATATCTCATTATTAGATATAATGTTTAATCATTTAAATATCTACTCCAAATGATATCATGGCGAGTTAAACCATTTTTTTTGGAGAATGTGGGGAGGTTAAATATATTTCATGATTTTTCAATGTTAATCAATAAATATGGTGATTATTACATGTGTTTAAATTTTATTAAACACATACAACATTTATAAAACACTCCAATCAATATGGGGAAAAATTGAGATCTTGATAGACTATAAAAAGTTAATGAATCTCATGAATGTTTGTGTTTAATTATTTTTATTGAAGTACTCGTTAGAAATTCTCAAAGTTTAATTCCTTTAGATATCATTTATATTGATTATTTACACATAAAATAATATAAAAACAAGACATGTTAGGTATAAATTTTAAGAATTTATAGACTCATATGATATAAAGATACTTCAATTGGAAGGATGTGTTCAACTATTTCATTGTAATCTGAATCAAACAATTGTCTTTAGTTATGATAGGATAGATATATTAGTATAAGTTTGGTAATTATTGTTATTTTTTATTTATATTTATTCCACCCATATAAATAAATTATAGGTTTAATCAGGGTTATTTTGTTCTTTCACAAAATTTTTGTAGTAAATATCACTTTCATACCCTTCAATGATATTAGAGTCAATCAATCATTATCTCATAATTTCTAACAGAAAAATATTATTAAAAAAAATGTTTTCCAACATTCAAGGTATAAATTCATCCCAAATACATATTATTTTTATGGAGAAATAATGTCCATGTGATATTTCTTTTGAAAACATGCGTTTTAGTATATTTTGCAGAAAACTCATGGAAAAAATAAAAATTGGGAATAATGATGAAATATTGAAAAACATATCATTTTTGAATGGTTCTTTATGTTGTGTCCAATATATCTATTTCATGATGGGATTCAAAACAAATACCACCATAATAATGTTTAAAATGTAAATAAAAATTAAAAATGGATTGTCCTTCTAAAACACTAGCCAAAAACAGCCTGAATAGGTGACATATCATCATAAAAATCCATATTAAAAATATATTGGATAAATAATATATATATATATCCCCCTTTTATACATGTTGAGTCATAGGTTAGTTTAACATTGTCCTTATTTTATCTCTTTTTATGTTCTAGAGGCTTACGTTAGATGAGGATCATAAATATAAATCTGTGGGTATAATAGGAAAGGTTCTTGGTTTAGTGATATAGTTTCTAGTAATATTATAGTAACCCTGTGATTTGGATCTCTTGGTTTTAGAGATTATTTTACAGTTTTGAACACAGATTGTCTAACCAGGCGAGTCCCCAAGAAAACCACATGGATGTTTTGTGTTAGGTCGAGTGGTTGTAACAAGCTTTGTGAACGTTTTCTCTTAGAATTATACAATTCCCATGATACTATTCACATTATCTTTTAAAGGACCATGGATATTATATGGTTTGTACATGGTTTTTCTACCCACATGGAATAACCCTCCAACCAAATCTAAACAATTCAAAATAGAAAATTACCTTGAAAAAATTGATCTTTTTAACTCTAATCTCCTCCTAGAATCTAATTATATGAAATAATAGCATATATGGTTCTCAAGAGGACTCTCCGATTGATTCCTTGGTGATCATTGATCAATTTGGGTGGATCTATCTGAGGAATTTTTGGATTTTCCATTCATTTTTCATCTTCTCTTATAGATATATCATCAATAACATTTACCATTTATTCGTTTGAACCTAATTGGATTGTAATTGTTGGACCTATATATTTTTGTGGAGAATAAATGATGATATTTGTATATTTAGTTTTGCAAGGATGTGATATTTTTTTTCAATTTACTGAATTTTATGGTGTTAATGTTTCCTTAATTATGAAATTTAGTCTCTCTGTCAAATGAAATCATTCCCAAGGAAAACATGAATGTTCTCAAGAAATAATTTTATTTTTTAATATTAATATAATATGTTTGACGGTTTTTTGTGATAAACTAAAATACATAATTCTTAAATGATATTTTTTGGGAATAAAAAATATTATTTGATATTATTCTCTATAAATATATCTATATATAGTATGTCTTTTATGAAATGCCATTTTTTTAATTTACTTGGATTGGGTTCCATTTCATGTAATGATTGAATTTCAAACTTGGGGAATACCATGGTATTTGTATCTAATTAGGTAACTAGTGTTCACTATATCCGGTAGTGACTTTAGAAGTCCCCGTATCAGAGACCCTATCTTGTGGCCCATTTTCACTTCATAATTAGACGTTAATTGGATTCATGCACTTTAATGTCCCACTAGTTTTATTATTCATGGATTTCATGGTTATTTCCATTTATTTTATCACACAGGTTTTATAATATTTTATTAAGACATGAGATGTGTATTTTTCTATAAATGTAAAATCAGTGTAATGTTTTATGAAAATAGGACTTCTGGTGAACTACATAATTAAACCAGCTTTTGTTTAAAATTATAAATTAATTATTAATTGATAAATAATATGTATAGATTCATGGTAGTGTTCTACCAGTAATATATTTACATCATACCGAATCTAATTTATAAATATATACATAATTTTTAGGACCCTACTAAAGGTAATGGATTCGTATTTACAAACAAAACATCCAAGTCAATGTCATATTTGTGAGGTTTTAGATGTTGGAGACCAATTATCACATGGATTTAGTCTCTTGCCAATTGTTTTTTCTTATGATCTGGACAATTTATTATGTGTAATGTTATGTCATATTTTTTTTTAGAGTTATGTATTTATGTTTTGTTTCCAATCCTTATTCTTATATCTATTTTATTTGGTATGAATGGCGTGTCTTGGTGATGATCAAGGAATAATAATTCCCATTTTTTTTATATTTATACCTAGGTTATATTCACTGATCCATTGAGATCATAAATGTTCCTCAGTTATATGGTGAGTTGATTCTTGTGATTTGTTAGATCAACATAGGATGGCTCATTACAAAATAGACTCAGATCCATCCCCAGCTATAATTATCACGAATATAACTGGGTTTGATACATATATTAGGGTAAACTAGAGTAGAATCATAAAAAAAATGTGCAGTAAGATCATATGGGTGCCTATCAAGTTCAATTCCATATCTTGTCTTGAGTTACCATGGGAGGTAAAATACTTTTCATTAATCCTGAGAATTATATTTGTGTAACCTAGATAAAAATGATTTAAAGATTGTTTTGGTAAAATGTGTCTAGTAATTTTTTTGTTTCCATTTTTAATATATATCATTCTATGAAAAAATTATTTACAGAGGATATTGTTGTTTAACAATTTTATTCTAGATTATTAACATTAATTTTTTTATTTTGAGTTGTGATCCTTTTCTGATCAGGCTCTTTGTTTTATGTTTAACAAATAATTCCTCTTGTAATACCATTTCTAAATCCCTTAGAGGATGTTGTGAGACATGTTCCACAATAAAATCTTCCATTATAACCTTTATTATTAGAGGTAGTTATCTAGACAATCCAGACTCTAGGTTATGTGGTTTCTGGAAACTGTGAATAGACAATGTGTCACAACCCATCCCCCGGGGCCCGTATCGTGACTACCCCAAGCCCGCCTTCAATAGGCCAGGGGCTGGCGACTAGTACCAATGGCTTAAATCCCAAAAAATGGGAAGGAATTGCCTTTATAAAAAGTAAACTCACGCAACCAGTGTATAGAAGAAGAAAAAACTATGTAAAAGATGTATAAAAAGTGTACTGAAATTAAAGGGGTTGGAAATAAAAGACCAATAGTAAAGTAAAAGGAAAGGACAAATAGGTACAACTAAAAAGACAAATAGCTGGAAGGTGTCTAGCAGCTCCTGGATCATCCTCAGGGGTTCCAACCTGACTGGTAGGTACAAATGGCCTCCACAGCACTCCACGTCAGTCAGACTCTACCGTGTACTGATAAATTGTAAGGTCCTCCTTCGGCTATCATCAGGTCCTAGCACTCTCAGCCTCCATCAGCATTGTCCGTCGATTGCATCCAACACAACGAAGTGCTGGCATAGGCCGTGCAGCGGTGAGTATAACGATACTCATTAGGGACCCTGAGACCCTCATGGTCACAAAAAATCCCACAAGGATAAACCACAAAGTATGTAATCAATGGATAACCATAACATAAGTATATGTCCATAGATATACCTAAGTTATCATGTAACCCATCTCAATCATGAGGAAAACACAATGGTCATTGACTCAGCTCAAAGCAGGATTTTCATTATCGAAACCACGACTGCTCGAGAACTCCTCCTCTATCGTGTATAGTGGGCCTATTGCGACACCGAGACACTTCTCACTGACCTTGGACTGCTAAGGTACTCCTCCTGTCGAGTACCACGAGTCTGCTGCCAACTACCAGGTACTTCATTTGTTGTGGGTCTGCCGCCAAATCCCAGGCATTGCCCATAATAGCCTATAGAGGTACTCCTCCTATCAAGTACCGCGAGTCTGCTACCAACTACCAGGCACTCCGTCTGTCGTGGCTCTACCTTCAAATACCGGGCGCTCCGTCCACTGGGTCAATCGAATCACTCCGAGTCAAATTGGTCAAGCAGTTGTTAGGTCTACAGTTACTAGATCTCCAAACTCTGACTACTCATCACCAGAAGGATCCTCTCCACGAGATACTCGTTGATACTCCACGTGTCATGAAGTCTCACATATATGTATCTCAAAGGACCACCACATCACAGGGGTCTCAACACAATAGACGGTGTGCCAATCAGACGCTCGGTCTGTGAGTTATTAGCATTTTAGTCCTGGGGCCCGGTTGGAATCATGTACTATCCAACCTGACCGTAACTCAACTATAACCCAAACTCCAGTGGGGTATACTCAAAGGGATTATTATGCTCCAAGAATACTGGTGCCACTAACAGTTCATCAAACAGATGTCTAGTGCCAATGATATGGACCAAGAAGGTAATGGGTCAGTAATAGACCTGGGTCCGGTCCGACCCGGTCGGACTGACTCGGCCCAACCTCATCTGGGCCGACCTGGTCTTGGTCGAACCGGTCAGACTCACTGGGTCTGACCTGGACCATTGGTCAGATCAACCCGCTATGTTTTGACACGGTCCGCTGGGCTCGGACCTGCGGACCGTGAGGGCGGTTCGTCCTGGTAGTCGCCACGTACACGACTCAGTAACTCGTCCTGGGAGACTAGTCTAGTTCAGCCAGCGACACCGCGAGGGACGCTGCGGGTCATCTCGGGAGGCCGGTGGCCGGGAGGCTAGCAGGCAGGCCACGCGGGGCACGTGCAGGTCGGCTGGTCACTCGGAAGGCTGCGGGTGCACCGAGAAGGGCATCGTGGAACCGGGCAGTGCTCCGGGGCAGTGTGCTGGGGAGTAGGCAGCACACCGGGGTGCAGGGCATGCCGCTAGAAGGGGGTGGGCATGCCGGGTAGGCCGCCCGCGGGGCGCGGGGGCACCGGGCAGGCCGCCGGCGGGGCGATGGGGCGCCTGAAAGCACACCGGCGGGGTGCGAGGGTTCCAGGTAGCACGCCGGTGGAGACAGGCTGCGTGCGGGGCATGCGGGTAGCACACCAAGGTTGCGCGCCCAGGGGCGGGAAGCATGTCGGGGCGCTGTGGGGGCGGCGCGGTTCACGAAGGCCACGGGTAGCATGGCCCTGGTGCGCCTTCTTCGTCATTGTCGCCTCTTTTCCAAGCCGTCGTCATCGAACAAGAAAAAAAATGGGGAGGGTCGGACCGTGTTCGTTCGGCCCGAGCCCTCCTCATTACGGTGATAGAAATTGGCGATTCTCATACCATATCTTTGTTCGACTAGGAACATGGTTTATATTCAAATATAAAATAACACAAAACTCCCTACCTGAAAAGTCGGGCGTCAATGATGAAGTTGTGGGAAGAAGGAATATTCATTCGTTGACATCATGGAAGGTTGGCTGCAAATCCATGGTAGTCGATCATGTCCCACGTCGAATGGGTCCAAGGAAGAAGGTCAGCGAAGAAGAGTGTCGTCAGTGTTCTTTGCGTTCTTCGCGTTCTTTGTTGGGAGGACGATTCTTCGTTGGGAGATTTTTCCAACAATCCCACCAGAAGAGAATGCCAAACCAAATAAAATAATAGTTTTCTTATTATTTTAAGTGGTGGCACGTAATTCAAAACGGTGAATTAATAACTCGGCTCTACCCAATAAAAACACGTGGGTTGGCATATTAATTGGCGAGTTGGAAAAAATTCAAAAGATTTCAAAAGTTGATTAATTAAATGAGACAACCCTACATATTAATGAGGGTGGTGAGGCTCAAATAATTAATGGGGGAAAGGTGAAGAGGCTCTCCCTCATTTATGAGGGAGAGTTGAGAGGTTAAGGTATCCTCCCATTAATGAGGGTTTGAGTGGACTCGTGTGGTCCCCACCACATTTAACCTCACATGAGAGGTTGGGTTTGGGTAGGCCCCACCACCATAAACTCTCATGAGAGGTTAGGGTGTGGCGGTCCCACCCCTAACTCCCATGTGGAGGTTCCAACTACCCGTACTCAAATGGCGGATGAAATAAAATAAATTGTGGCTACACTTTATTTTTTTATAAAAATCAAAAAACTAACTTTTATTCTCGACCACCTGTCACTGAGGTGAAAGTATTCTTAAGGAAAAACTGGTGTTGCGAGATCAAAGGTGCCCTCAAATTTTAGTTCCAAGAACCAGTTCAAAAATTTTAAAATTCTGCTCATACGTTTACTGAACGTTCCTGAACAAAACTTTAGAAATTGATTCCGGACACACCGGGCCTCGGAATCAAGCTCTATTAGAAACTGCAGACTTGTAAAAGTTCCATTTATTTTAAAAAATGTTTCCACAGGAAATCTGGGTCTTTATATTCTCCCCAAATAAGGGATTTACATCCCCGTAATCTACAACTTGAACTAAGGGAACAAATGGGGGTAATGAGCATGCATCTGAGCCTCCCACTTCCATGTGCTCTCATAGAGGTTCCTATGCTGTCAGCGAACGTGCACCAGAGGTATCGACCATCCACGTAGGACCCACTCCTGTCGATCCTCAATCTCAACAAGAACCTCTATGAAAGTCTCCCCGTCATCAATGTCTAGCTCCCAGTGGTCGATGATGTGGGATGAGTCATGCACGTATCTTCTCTACTGAGATATGTGGAAGATGTCATGCACCTGGTGCAACTAAGGTGGAAGATCCAAGCAGTAAGCCACCTCGCCTAGTCTGCTGAGGACCGGAAAAGATTCGATGAACCTCAGAGATAGCTTGTTGTTTTGGCAAAATATCCGTAGAACTCGCTGAGGTGAGACCCGTAAGAAGACGTGGTCCCCATCCTCAAACTCCAGAGGTCTCTGTCTCATGTCAGTATATGACTTCTCTCTACTTTTTGCAGTCTTCATCCGCTCCTGGATTATCTAACACTTCTCCGTGGTAGCTCATACCATCTCTAGTCCAACTAGTGCTGACTCCCCTGGGTCTGTCCAGCAATGTGGCGATCTGCATGGTCTCCCATACACGACCTCAAAAGGTGCCATACCGATGGTTGAGTGATAGTTGTTGTTGTAGGAAAACTCCACCAATGGAAAGTAATCCTCCCAACTACGACCGAAGTTGAGGATGCATGCACGAAGCATGTCCTCGAGGTTCTGGATAGTTCTTTCTGTCTGACCATCTATCTGAGGATGGAAGGCGGTGCTCAGACATAGATATGTCCCGAAAGCCTCCTACAACCCCTTCCATAGCCGGGAAGTGAAGCGTTCATCACGTTCAGAGACAATAGAAAAAGTTACTCCATGCAAACTCAATATCTGCTGCATATAAAGGCGTCCCAAGCTCTCAACTGAGCCCCACTCTCTGATCGGCAGGAAGTGGGCCGACTTTGTGAGTTAGTCCAAAATAAACCAAATTGAGCCATGACCCCTGGGTTTATGTGGAAGACCCATCACGAAATCCATGGATATACCATCCCTCTTCTAATATGGGACCTCTAAGGGCTGAACCAAGCCTGCGGGTACCTGGTGCTCCGCCTTAGCATGCAGACAAGTGAGGCATCGTAAGACAAAATCCTCTACTGCCTTCTTCATACCTGGACACCAGTGTTGTCATCTGAGGTCCTGATACATCTTTTCCACACCTAGATATACTGCTAAATGGGAAGTGTGGAACTCCCTTAAGACATCTTCCTAAAGTGGAACTGGTACCATGGTACGTCCTCTGAAGAGGATGACGTGCTTCCCACCTTCAGAAAATCTATCACATGCCTGCCCTGGGGATATCTGGGCACGTTGTGTCTCACTATCAGCATCCCCATGTTGTGCCTCCCTAACTCACTAAAGAATTGGGGGAGTGACTATAAGAGACTGTAGATAGGCTCCTCCATCCCTATCCACAAAAGATATCTGTAAAGCGGCCAGCTGCTCTGTCGCCTCTCTTAGCAGCTGTATGCCAGTCCTCCTGCAGAGCACATCTGCAAAAAAGTTACCCTTCCCAAGAGTATAGACTATCTTGAAGTCATTGTCCTAGAGGAACTCAAGCCATCGTCACTGTCTCAAGTTCAGGTCCATCTGAGAGAAGATATACCTGAGACTCTTGTGATCAGAGTTGACGGTAAAACATTTTCCCATTAGACAGTGTCGTCACATATTCTAAGAGAAAACCACTGATGCTAACTCCAGGTCATGGGTAGCGTAGTTCTGATCATGTTGTGTCAACTTCCAAGAACCGTACCCTATCACTGCTCGCCCCTGGATCAGGAAACACCTGTGTCCGGTCCCTGATGCATCGCAGTAGACTACGTACCCTATTCCTTCCTCTAGAAGCCTCAAGATTGTAGCACTAGTCAGCCTCTGCCTTAGCTCCTAAAAGATTTGCTGGCATCTCTTTGACCACATGAAGGGTTTCACCTTCTTTGTCAAGGCTGACAGTGGTGCTAGAACTCTGGAGAAGTCTGACATGAATCTCGGATAGTATCTATCCAAGCCCCGGAAACTCCGAACCTCTGTCACACTCCTGGGTGGCTCCCATGCAAGTACCGCCTCGATCTTTTCTATATCCACTGCAAATCCAGCCTTTGAGATGACATGTCCCAAGAAGTGAACCTCTCTAATCCAAAACTAGAACTTTGAGAGCTTACCATAATGCTGGGGCTCTCAGAGTGTGTCTAGTACTACCCGAAAATGGTAGGCATGCTCCTCCTCAGTAGTCGAGTAGATCAAAATGCCTTCGATGAAGACTATGACAAAGTGACCGAGGTATGGCTGGAAGATCCTGTTCATGAGACTCATAAACATTACTGGAGTGTTGGTTACACCGAAGGGCATAACCAAGAACTTGTAGTGGCCGTAACGACACCAGAAGGCCATATTCTGCATATCATCATCTTGAACTATGAGCTGGTGATAGCATGATCTGAGTTATATCGTTGAGAACCATAGTGCTCCCTTGAGATGATCAAAGAGGTCTTCAATCCTCGGTATTGGGTACTTGTTCTTCCCGGTCAGCTGGTTTAGGCAACGATAGTCAACACAAAGCCTCAAGCTCCCATCCGCCATCTTGGCGAACAGAATTGAGTCTTCCCGGGGAGAAACAATTGGCCGGATGAATCCCTTTCCCTACAAGTCCTCTATCTTTCCCGTAGCTCACGAAGCTCTGTGGGAGCCATCTGATATGCTGTAGTAGATATCGGTGCTGTCTCGGGGTACATGTCAATGTAGAAGTCCACCTCTCTATGAGGAGGTTATCCTGGAATTTTGTATGGGGAAACATCAAAGTATTGGTCCACCACTAAAGAATAAGTCATAATCTTCACATCTACTACTCTGAGGGTAAGGCACACCAACTAGTGAGTTATCGGCTAAACCCTCCTCCGAGAAAGTCTGTCTGGCGCTGCAAAGGTTCCTTCTCACCAGTAAAGGTGAACCTGGTCCCATCCGTGCGGACAAACCTCACTTTTCACCTAATACAGTCGATCTGAGCATGAAATATAGATAACAATTCCATACCCAAGATGAAGTCGTAAGGACTCAACGCCACTATGAGGAGATCCCAGCCAATGCTCTCGCCTCCTAGAGTAAGCTCACACTACCGGCACCAATGCGTAATCGTTGAGTCTGCTCCCATAAAAGTCTCTATACATAGGGATCGAGCCAACGGATCTGTCGGAGTCTTCGAGCTCCGAATGAGGGAAGTGGTAATAAATGAGTGACTGGAACCTGTGTCTATAAGAACTACATATAAGGTGGAATAGACACATATCATAACTCAAATCATCTCTGGAGTACTGTGATCATAGGCCTCCACTGCCTAAAGCTATGCTCTGCCCTGTCCTCCCACTCCCTATGGTCAGGGTGGACCTCCTGGTGGTGGTGGCGGCATCACCTCATAACGTCATCCATCGCCAGCTACACGGCCAGCTCATCTGCCTCACCTGCCTGCGTCGTGCGGACCGCCTCAATCAAACCCCTACCTTTGCCTAGGAGGTCCCTCAAATGTCTTCTAATCATCAAGTGGCGTGTCGGACAGTCACGAGCCATGTGACCATGCCCGCCACAAGAGTAACAATGTCTGCTCCTGGCATGACTTGGTCTGTCTCCACTCTGGGTGCCCCGCACAACCGATCCTGAGTCATGAAGTCGACCACCTATGGGTCTGGTCCTCTTGAACCTCTACGTCATCTGTCTACTGCTAGCTGTAGAAGACACCACTGCAAGTCGGATGGTGGTGGGTCTCACTGCTGGAGACTGCTCAGCAAGAAAACTCTCCACTAGGAGGGATCTCTCCAACACTCCTACCTATGTCGGGATACTGTAGGAGATACCTAAAGCTCTAATCTCTCACCTGAGTCCCAGCTCAAAGGTCCGGGCCTGGGAGAACAGGTCCCATACATTATAATTGGAGTTGAATGAGAGGTTGGTGAACCTCACTGAGTACTGCACCACCATCATGCTACCCTATTGTGGATGTAGTAGCTCCTATATCTTCACTGCTCGAAGGGTGGCTGGTAAAAAATCTGCCAAGAACAGGCACTCGAATTCTACCCTTAGAAGTGATGCCTAATCATGAATATGGGGAATCATGCTCCACAATCTACATGATGCTTCCTGAAGGAGGATGACAACAAGGATCACCATGAAGTCGGCTGGTGTCCCTACTAGTCTGAAGACTCTCACCACAACCTCCAGCTAATCCTCAACCGCCTGTGGATCTATCTCTCCTCTGAACCTGGGTGGCCTCTGTTGCTGAAAATCGTGCAACATGCTCAACCAGCGTGCATCGTCTGCTACTAGAGCTGGTGGCATTGGTGGGCCAACGGGAAGTAGTACCACTGGTGCCTCAACTGGTAGAGGACCCTATACTGAGGCCTCATCACTCGGTGGGCTGTCAGTACGTATGAATCTCGGGGCTCTAGATGGTCATCCATGGGGAGGAATCCTGAAGGAAAAATATGTGACACAGTCAAAAGACTAAAACTAGTGAGCTGACCTAGTTTGAGTTGACTTAAAGAAAACTTTTGAAAACACACACACAATCAGTGTTTTCGTGCATTGAGTCGGAAATCTGATGTCAGGGTCCTGGTGTATGGATACGTTAGCCACCTGCACCAACACTAGACTACCTGAATTGAAAACCACACATAGTACCCTTTACAATATTTCTTCACAGAAAAGAAATATCAGAGTCCTAAGTTTTGCGGTAGAACCGACATCCCCTGATACCAATTTTTCACAACTCGTTCCCCATGGCCTGTATCGTGACTACCCCAATCCCACCTTCTTTAGGCCAGGGGATGGCGACTATCACCAAAGGTTTAAATCTACAAAACTATGAATGGATTTCCTTTATAAAACTTAAACTCACACAACCAGAGTACAAGATGACGAAAACACTATGTAAAAGCTGTATAACAAGTGTACTGAAAGTAAAGGGTCTGGAAATTCAAGCCCAATAATAAAGTATAAGGAAATGAAAAATAGGTACAACTAAAAAGACAAATATCTAGAAGGTGTCTAGAAGCTCTTGGATCATCCTCCGAGGTTCCTACATGAAGGGTATGTACAGATGGCCTCCATAGCACTCCACGTCTATAAGACTCCACCATGTACTGATACATCGTAAGGTCCTCCTCTGGTTACTGTCCAATCCTGGCACTCTCGGCCTCTATTAGCGCTCTCCGTAATCTGCTTCTAACACAACGAAGTCCAGGAATAGCCCGTGAAGGGGTGAGTATAACAATACTCAGTAGGGACCTCAAGACCCTCAAGGTCTCACAAAATCCAACAAGGATAAACAAAAAAGTATGAAATCAACGGATAACCTTAACTTAGGTATATTCCCAATCATATACCTATGTTATCAATTAACCCATATCAATTATGAGGAAAACACAAAGGTCATTGACTCAGCTCAAACTGGGATTTTTATTATCGAAACCACAACTACTGGAGAACTTCTTCTCTGTCATGTACAGTGGGCCTGTCGCGACACCGAGGCACTTCTCACTAACCTTGAACTACTGAGGTACTCCTCCTGTTGAGTACCGCGGGTCTGCTTCCAACTACTAGGCACTCCGTCCACTATGTGTTTGCTGCCAAATACCGAGCGCTCACCCCAATAGCCTACAGAGGTACTCATTCTGTCATGTACCGCGGGTCTGCTGCCAAATACCAGGCACTCCGTCTACCATGGTTCTGCTGAAAAATACCAGGCGCTCGGTCCACTAGGCTAATCGAATCACTCAGAGTCGAATCGGTCAAGCAGTCATCAGGTCTACAGCTACTAGGTCTCCACACTCTAACTGCTCGTCACTAGAAGGATCCACTCCATGAGCTACTAGTAGATACTCTAAGTGCCACGAAGTCTCATGTAGAAGTATATAAAAGGACTTCCATGGCATTGGGGTCTCGACGCAACAGACATCGCATCAATCGAATGCCCAGTCTGTGAGTTATTAACATTTTAGTCCTGGGGGACCTATTGGATTCGTGTACGAACCAACCTGAACCTAACTCAACTATACCCCAAACTCCAATGGGGTATACTCAAAGGGACAGTTATACTCCAAGAATACTGGAGCCGATGAAGGTTCGTAAAACGGATGTCTGGTTCCAAAGATATGGCCTAAGAAGGTAATGGGTTAGTAATGGGACGAGGTCCGGTCCGACCCGATCAGACCGACTCAGCCCAACCCTGTCTAGGCTGATCAGGTTTGGGTCGACCTCGTCATACTCGCTAGGTCTGACCCATCCCATTGGGTGGGTCAACTCGCTATGTTTTGACCAGGTCCGCTGGGCCTGGCCCAGCAGACCGTGGGGGCGGTTCATCCCGGTAGTTACCACGTAGGTAGACCGGAAACTCAGACTGGGAGACCGGGCCAGTTTATCCAATGACACCGTGGGGGATTCCGTGGGTCGGATCGGGAGGCCAACAGGCAGGCCGTGCGGGGCGCGGGTAGGATGGTTGGCATCGGGTAGGCCGCGGGTACACTGGGGCACCGGGTAGCGTGCCGGGGCAGCACGCTGGGGCGTGGGCAGTGCACTTAGGTGCCGGGCAGGCCGCCGTTAGGGGTTGGGGTCGCCGGGAAGGCCGCTGGCGGGGCGTGGGGGCACCAAGTAGGCCGTCGGTGGGGTGCGGTGGCACCAGGCATTGCGTCGTTGGGGCACGGGGGTGCCAGGAAGCGCGCCAGAGAAGTGTCGATAAAGTCGGGCATCACCAAGGCGCGAGAATCATGCCGGGGCGCCACGGGGGGGGGGGGGGGCACGGTTTGCGGAGGCCACATGTAGTGCGGCCCTTGTTCACCGTCTTTGTCATCGTTTCCGGTTTTCCAAGCCGTCCTCATCGAACAGGAACAAACAAGGGGAGGGTCGAACAATTTTCATGCGGCCCGAGCCCTCCTCATTACAGTGATAGAAACTGGCGATTCTCATACCATATCTTTGTTCGACGAAGAAGGAGGTTTATATTCAAGTATAAAATAACAAAATACTCCCTACCTGAAAGCTCGGGCATCGATGGTGAAGTCGCGGGAAGAAGGTGTAGTTGTTAATTGACATCGTGGAAAGATGGCCGTCAATCTGTGGTAGACGATCACATCCCACGTCAAAGGGGTCCGAGGAAGAAGGTCGGGGAAGAAGGGCATTGCCAGCGTTCTTCACATTCTTCACATTCTTCATTGGGAAGATGGTTCTTCATAGGGAGCTTTCTCCAACAATCCCACCAGAAGAGAATGCCAAAACAAATAAAATAATAGTTTTCCTATTATTTTAAGTGTTGGTACATAATTCAAAAGGGTGAATTAATAACCCGGCTCCACCCAATTAAAACACATGCGTTGGCATATTAATTGGGGAGTTGGAAAAAATTTAAAAGATTTCAAAATTTTATTAATTAAATGAGACAACCCTACAAATTAATCAGGGTGGTGAGGCACAAATAATTAATGGGGGAAAGGTTAAGAGGATCTCCCACATTAATGAGGGAGAGTTGAGAGGTTATGATCTCCTCCTATTAATGAGGGGTCGGGTGGCCTCATGTGGTCCCCACCACATTTAACATCACATGGGAGGTTGGGTTTGGGTAGGCCCGACCACCATATCCTCTCATGGGAGGTTAGGGTGTGGCGATCCCACCACCAAATACCAAGTGGAGGTTCCAACAACCCGCACTCACATGACGGCTGGAATAAAATAAAGTGTGGCTACACTATATTTAATAATTTTTTTTATAAAAATCCAAAAACTAACTTTTATTCCTGACCATCTTCCTTCGAGGTGAAATTCTTATTAATAGAAAACCAGTGCTGTGAGTTCAATGATGCCCTTATATTTCAGTTTCGAGCATCGGTACAAAAGTATAAAATCACACTCGTACGTTTACTGAATGTATCAAAAAAAACTTCAGAAATTGATTCCGGACACACCGGGCCTCGGAATCAAGCGCTGTCAGAAACTGCAGACTCATAAAATTGCCATGTATTTAAAACAAAAATTCACATGGGAAATCCAGGGCTTTACCAAATGAACCATATATTAGAGTTTACCAAGAATAATCCACCTATATTACATAGTGATATGTGAAATAAATAACCCAAGGAGTGTCGTGCATAGTGTAAAATAGTTTTCCACTTCTTGAAGACTCCAAAGGACTCAAAGGTATGGTTCACCATATATATTAATGACATCCATGCAGGTAATTGGTTAGACTAAATTGTTCAAAATAAGTTTAATGTTGATCATAACCGGACTACATTTAATAACCTTGTAAATCATTAATTTAATCCTCAATTTTGGGGAGTGGAGATGTCTCAGTATTTTTTGACCTTGGAGAATGGGGTACACTCATTTATGGATCATGAAAACCATTTCACTATGTTATCACACATATCAACCATGATTTTTTCTAATCACTACCTTAAGGATATGAGATTTGATTTGGGTTTGAGGGATGATATTCAATGTATGTTGGTACTACTACATCAACTAAATATTGTTGTGCTGGTAGATAAAGTTGATATGGTTGAGGATGACATATCTTGGAAGATTCATCTTAGCTCATTTTTAAGAATTATATATGGAATCCCTAATGTGTCTCACATACAGAATATCAAATGATGTGAGCCCCTCCAGGGTAATGATGGTGGTTTGAAATTGAAACCATCATAATAATAAAGAATACATTCCATGTAGTAGATATATACACACCAATATTGACTGTAATAAATCACCTAGAGCATTCCATATATGTGGAATGTCTAGATATCTCCAATTATATTATGGAAAATTAACTCACGATATATGGGATTGTTCTATGTTTACTAAAGTCTTTGATATACAGTATAATATAGAAACATTTAGTAGATATAACTCTTTTGATAAAGGGGATACTAAGGCATTGATGAAAACATAAGCTGGAGTTGAATATAGTCATCTATATGCAGTGGTGTACACACTAAGGGAATCTAAAGTAAGGCTATCTACTATGAAGGGTAAAACATTTATTTCAACATCTATTTTCATAGAATTATTTGGTATAGGTGAATCTAATTTTTAAATACTCTTCTTTCATAATGATAAACTCTTATTTACTTCGGAGCTTAGGGACAATATGATAGATCTTTTCACACTTGTGGGAATGTGGATGGAAATATGATTTAAAATACATATATTTGAAGTGATAATTATGGATTCTGATTTTATAAGGGATTTATTGGTTCATGATATTGATATCATAGTCCTAATTATTAGCATTGATTGGATAATTGATTTTATGACTAAGATCCACTATTTTTATCATAATGTATAATTTATATATATCTAATGAAGTCCCTCATGTCTTCTAGGGTGAGTGCGATCTTAGATGAAGTGGAGTGGGTACTTTGGTTACTTAATCAATATTAATATCATTCAAGTTATAAAGTATGTCTCTTAATATCATTTACCAGTGTTTGATTATACTCTTATTTTGGTGGTGATTGAGTACCCTGAGGTCATTCCAAAATATTTTTTAGGTGACAACCCTAATGAGAGTTATAGATAATTATTGACCTTTGTCTGGGGATGAGATTCAATTTTATTCCATCTTATCATATTAAACTAGCTGAATTAAAGGAGATTAATTGTTAGTGTGATGATGTTGAGGTAAAGGGATTTATTCATCCTTATGTGTCCCTTTGGGCATTTCTAATTATGTTTGAAAAGAAGGAAGATGAAATCATTGTTTTTTGTATTGATCACCAAAGGCAAAGTCTACTAAATGTAAAGATCAAGTATCTTTTCATATGAATAATGAGAATTTTGATCAAATCAAGGGTTCTCTATTTTTTCTAAGATTTACATGAGATTGGTGTACCATCAGTTGAGGGTGTGAGAAGAATATTTTCCTAAGACTTAATTTTGGAGCATTTATAGGGATTTTTAATAATTATTTGTACTATTCACTCTTATTAATTATATTTTGATATTTATGGCCTTGATGAACCATATATTTCATTTTTTCTTCATCTCGTTTGTAGTTTTCATATTCGATGATATTTTTTATACTCCATGCTAGTGGGGGAAAACATGGATCATATAAATATCATCATAAAAATCATAAAGGAACATCTTCTATATAGGAATAAATTTAAATGTGATTAATGGATCAAATATGTGATGTTCCCAGAAATATCATATCTTGACGGGGGATATATGTGGATCCTAATAAGATTTTGGATGTTATGTCTGGGGAACAACATAGAAATGTGATTGATAACTTAATATTTTTGGTTTTAGTTTAATATTGTAGATTATTTATTCAGGACTTCCCCAATTTGGAATTTTCTATAAGACAAATGACATGTACGGGTGTTATATTTGAATGGAATGATAATTTCCAAATATCATTAATAGAATTCATTTTGAGATTGAATTTTTATCTAGTTCAAATTCATCCAAATATGGGATTGAGTTGTTGTGTTTACTAGGATTCTTGACGTATGTTATTGGGATGTATTCAGGTATACTAGAAGTATGTGGAATCCCATGGTTCTGGCCAAATATTTTCTTGTGATAATAAATATTAAACCTATAACTTTATGTTGGCATCTTGGATGCACCATCTCATGACATGGAGCCACGATCACATCAGGGTGTTATTTACAATATATTTAGGTTATAAGAGACTAAAGTATATTTTGATCTAGGGAAACATGTAATTTTGATAGATACAGTGGGTTTAATATTATTAGCCTTTGAATATTAGTATTTCATATAATCAATTAATTGGTAATGTGGTTGTTGATGCATTGAGAATGAATTTTCAAACGGATTCCATGAATGAATCATTATAGGAGGGGTATTTGATGAGTTTATTTTGTAATTTGATCATTCATATTAAAGAGGTGGATGTGAATTTTTATTATCTTATGGAAAATTTGATTCATCATTTCATGATCTTATTCATAATATGGATGAATAAATCACCAAATACCAGTGTTTTAGTAATGTCCTATATAATTGGGAGTCTTTGGGTGATTGATCTTAGTCTCTCAATGGTGAATTTCTATTTTGAGATAGATTAGTCAAGAAAAATGTGACTAATAATGGAGATCAATAGAGTTGTTTTATACATCCTGAATGTACCAAAATTTATAATGAATTAAGACATAAATATTGGTGGATTCTGATACAACATTTTATTGAAATCTTCATTCCATGATGTCTTACTCTCCATAATTTTTGGGCTTAACACCAGAGACCAATAAATATTTTTCAACCCTTAACCATTATAGTTTAGAATGGGAAGGTATATCCCAAGAATTTTTGATTGAAAACCCGCAAAAACTTCGTGAAGAAAATGATATTTGACTGATCATTGATCTACCAACTAAATTAGAATATTTTTTCCCTTAAGGAGTTGAAAAATTTATAAGAGCTAGAGTGATTCTATCTCTGATATATCCTAATGATCAATAGAGTGCCTTCTATTTTTTTTATAGAGACTCATGCTTTAAATCCTGGTTTTTTTTGGATTATAATATTTTATGGTTAAAAAATTAATTTTAAGCATGTCATATCAACCAAAGATGGATGGTCAGACAGATTGAGTTATCCTGATTCAAGAAGATATGATTTATATTTACATGTATGACTTTAATTATTAATGGGAGAAGCATCTTCCATTAAAAGAACATTCATATAAAATTAGTAATTATGATTTTATTTGAATATCTATATTTAATGTGTTTTATTGGATTCCTTATATAACACCTTTTTGTTGGGAAGAAATTGTTCTGAGGTAACTTATTAAACGGATCTAGGTCCATGAGATGATGAATAAGGTGTGGTTTATCTAAAATATATTAGAGATATCTCACAGTCTCAAAAAATGATATGTTTATCATCTTCAATGACCATTTTAATTTGATTTTGGTGATCATTTTTTTAAGAGTTTCTCATAACCTAACAAATCATCAATGTGGTATGTATGGTAAGATGGATCTTTTATATATTGGTCCTCTTTTTATACTATTTAGGGACAAATAAAGTTGTTATATTGATTGAAATTACCATCCCTCTTGACATAGTTATAGTACATCTTTAAAGATTCCATTCTGAGAAATTATCATCCAAACCCTTACCACCTAATTGAATGAAAGGATATCGAGATTGAACCTATGACCATAGTGGTTAATCAATCGGTGCAGATTATATATCGTCAAGATATGTTTTTTCATGCTAAAATGATCACTTGGGTACATATTTTGAGGAAAAATATTTGAAATATCCAAAATACAATGTAACAGGAAGGCTTTATGAGGATTTATTGGTCGCATATGTTCATGATTCCATAATGTAGAGTGAATTTCAAAGAAATAATTCTTTTTGGTTGGGAGAATAATGATTCCCTCTGGGTCACAAGTATTTTTAATTATCATCTTTGTTTAATTTATTAATGTTAAATTTAAATTTGATGGTTGGGGTTCTAAAAAATAATGTTTTTAGAAGAACATTCATGATAAAAAATTTGTGATCATGGTCACTAGTAGCTGTGTGATATATATATATTTATTCCAATTTATATTTTCATGGTTTTTGTCATGGGTTTTCTAAGTATGCATGTCTTCTAAAAAACATGAAGTCATTTAGTTTTCATTATAGTGATTTCCATGGGACTTTGGTACATTTTTTATAACTATGTGTCAATTCCTAGGAAACCATATGATTCTTATTTAAATAGAAAATTTCCTCATATATGTAAGCACATATTTTATCTAACTATGCATCATAACATTGTGACTCAATAAAAACATCTTTAATTTGAAAATTTACCTGATTTCATTAGACATTTTAACTCTAATATCATTAATAACTCTTATAATCTTAAAAAAAAACCTACCGAATTCTTCAGAGGAAACTCCTCTTTATTTATTGTTGATCCTTGATGGATTTTTCTAGATCTCATTGACATATGTTCATTTACATCATGATTCCCCCTATTTTGTCATTATATATCCTTGGTCACTTTTCCCTTTCATCTATTAGAATCCAATTGGGCTATAATCAAAAGATCTATAGAGGTATATGGGAAATTTATTATTTTATTTAGAGATCTAGACTTGTGAGGAATGTATCAATTGTTCCCCTTAACCAAATTCAATGGCATCAATGATTACTCAGTTTGCGTGGTAGGTGTCTCAATCTAGTTGATTTATTCTATCTGAAAACTAGAATGTTATTTTAAAATTATTTCACTTTATAATATTTAAATTATTATATTGATTATTTTAGGGGATAAATTGAAATAAACTATTACTAATTGATATTTTGTGGTATTGGAAAATGATTTAAAGGGAGTTTTTCATAAAATGGTTTTATAAACATTATTTTTTCGATGAAATTTCATAAGGATGATTTGAATTAATGGTCTTGGGATCAATTTAATTTACATATATAATTTGGAACATAGTAAAGACCTTGGTATACATTTCTTTTTGGGTGCACATGATTCATCATGTCAAATAGAGACCTTGGATATCCCGGTATCACAAACCGAATCTCATGTCTAGTTTTTCATTGTTAGTATACGTCACATGAATTATTGTGATTTACCTAACCATTTTTTTATTAAAAATTGATTTATTTTATGTTTCCTAATATTTAATAAATATTTTATTACATCCATATCCTTAATAAATGGGATATGTATTTTTCTTCATAAGGACTATTAAAAAATAAACTAAAAAAATCTTCCTTTAAAATTTAAAAAAATAGGTTTTTATTTAATATGATAACTATTGAGTGCATGGTAATATACATTTTATTATTTAATGGTGGCATCCTAATAGGAATTTCCTCAAACATAAAAATTCCTTTGGGAATTCATAGACATAATTTTTTATGATATGGGAAAAATTAATGGAATATTGTTTCTTAGAAGAACCTCATTGTTGAAATCTTCTTTTTGTGGCCTAGGATGCTTATGACTAATTGTCACATAGAGTTATTCTCCTAGACCATGTTTATTCACGTGTTCTGTAACATTATTTTTTTCATCTTACGTATCATGTCAGTTTTAGACATTCTATTTGTACCAAGATTTTAGATTTATATTATTATATATATTTTATTTGGAATGTGAGACATGTCTTAATTGTGATAAGGATTAAATCATTCCAATTATTATGTTACGGATTAAATAATATACATTCTATCAATATTATTACCCATGTTCTATTATCCAACTTGTATCGATAAGGAACGCGCTTTAATCCTTATGATGGGCTGTTTTGGGCGACGTGTTAGGTAAAACCAAGTTGGTCATTACACCTTCCCTTGGAATAAATTTTCTCTTTTGGAATGATCACAATGTAGGGTAAGGTGTTTTAAAGGAAATTTTAAATAAAATAACATTTTTTACTTATCAAAATCATCCACTGGCATGGTCCCTCTAAGGCCACTCCAAATTTAGGTGGCATTTTAAAACTATAAAAAAAACGTTTTGGTATACATGGTCTATGTTTATGGTTTATTTTTATGGTTTTACAATTTAAAAATCATTTTTATATTTTAAAATAAGATATATATAATTTTGGTTACATTTAATTATGAATTTTTTATAAATTTATGTACATAATATTTATATTAAATCTTTATTTGAAAATTTATTCAATATATTCCAAAATATGTCTTGGATGATATAATTAATGAGATAAACAATCTCTTCTTTGAGGTGTAATTTTTATAAAAATTATATATGTAAAATTTGAAATGTTTATTATTTAATAATAAAAGTGTTCATAAATTATACTGTATTATGAAATACAAAGGTGTTTATATGAAAAATATGTAAATGATAACATGATATGTTCATATTGGATAAAATTATACTCTTCAAGATTATCAATTCTAAAATTGTAGAATTTTTTATATTTTGTTATGAATTGTTTATGAATATTGTATTTTTTGTTTAAAAATGTAAATTGTTAATATAATAATTTATTCCCTATGTTATTCATAGACATGAATTTTTTATATTTTCAATTTTGATCTATGATTTAGTTCAAGGTGTTATATTACTTTGATAAATTGTCATACCTACATATATGGGGTCATATCATATGTATGATAATTTATTTAGTTTTTTTTTCTACCTTGATTCTTTATAATACACGGATACAATATTGAAAAATTTAGTTAATTATAGTTTTTATATATTAATTGTAAAAATTATGATATAATTTATGTTTATATGGAATATATTGATATATGGAATTTGGGAGAGACTAATCACTATCCAGTAGGCTTATGATTTATCTATAAATATGGGGGATAACTATAAGTCACTCTAGGATTAGTATTATGTAGATTGTTGTTTGACTTTATATCCATACATTTAATGTACCTCATGCATAGTATAACTTTGGATATGTAGGAATGTAGTTAGAATTTAGTTTGGGTGAATAACACAAGATATGAGTGGTGTATAGAATTAAACATCAATGTGGGTTGAACATATTTATTTGGAAGAAGAAATATTATTCCAAACTAAATAATTATAATATAATTATAAAAAGAATAAAATGATATACTATGTTGATGTTAAATTAAATTTTAAATACTATGTGGCCTATTTTTTCAAATGTAGTCACATTTTATGACCTTAATTATCCAACAAGTTTTTTACACAAAAAAGAGATATTCCAATGGATTATATTGTGTTTGAGAACCCAATAATGTGGTCATACTATGATTTAGTATTCCTATTTTTGGAGTTTTCATTCACATACACTTATTTATATACACCAAGTATAAATATACCATAGTAATAGAGTTGAGTTTATAAAAATAATAAATATGGAAAAATGATTTTTGTTCAACCATACAAGTCACATAAATTTCATGATTGATATTATTTAATGACTAAATATATATTTGGTGAGTTTTATTGTAATTTTATATCATGATACCCACCCCAAAAATATAATGAAATGATTAGAGATAGATAGTGAATTCCTGATCCCCCCTCCAATATAGATCATGTTGGTGACTAGCACCGATGGTTTAATAAAAAATCATGTGGGGGGTATTACCCTCTAATAAAATATTCTGAAGAGAAAGATAAGAATAACACACACAAAAATCATTCCAAGACTTATAAATAAAAATAAATCATAATTTAAAAACTTAAATGACATTTATTACTTTAATAAATGAAATGAAGACTACAAGTACGAAAAAGGTAATGAAAGTAGTGACAATGAAGCCTAAATAGATCTTGTAAAATCATGAGCATGTAATGTCCAACAGAGTCTCTGAACAGCTCCAGCTAAACCAAAGAATGATATATATATACATATGGTAAAATAAATATTATATTTAGTAGGAACCTCCCCCAAGCCCCTCTACCAAAGATAACGAAATCACGGTATAATATAGTGACCAAAAGTGAAACTCACCCACTACCTAAACATAGATACTATATTCCTGGACTCACCATGGATAACTCTCACCATGTATGGCATACAAAAGATCATATAATATAATATTGAACTATTAAGGGTACCTTTCTCTGACTCCCCCACTAGTCTTTTACTCTACACTAACATCGCACATCCTAAGCCATCACTCTCCAAAGTAGGTCGGCCCATAGACACTGGGTCAAGGATTCCAAATAAGCACACCATGCATCACATCATCACCTTATCCCATCCACATACCATATATACAACCCAAGTACTTTTTGGGATTAACCAAATCCCGTATGGATTGTATCATACATTGGGTCTTATACCTCAATCTATTATATCCCATAAAATAAATATGTACATTAAACCATTACATCTTATACCCATTATACCTATAATAATCCATTGGATACAATATCTTGTAATACATGTGTGTGAAATAGCCACAGGCCATCAAAACCCGCAACACACACATTTTGGGAAACTAACTACCTTGCATACTAGTTCAAGTAACTAAAAAGATAAGAGAGAGGGGAAGGAGGGTGTAGTCATCCATCCATCCTACCACCGATATGTTGGGGAAAACACCCCCCATAGTCTAATGGGTGTTAACCACCCTAACCCACATGGGTGGGGTAGTGTATGATATAATATAATATAGATGTTGTAATATATCTCCAAAAAAATAATGGAGATTACTTAGTATTAGACTCAACTAAGGATAATGTCACTTGTAAAACTGGCTTTCACTACTAAAACCTGATATCCTATAAGCACACAATCATTTAATGAGATATATTAATTACTTCTTCAATTTTTATCATTTCATCCCATTAATTAATTTATTAGCTAATAATTCACTATTATCATTATTCTATATTAATTACATTATCGTCATAGTAAATTCCATGCCCTCGTTGAAAAAAAATGATAACAAATCCTAGATAAGATATCATATTCATCATGAATATCAAGAGGCAACCAATCATAATGGTATAATGGATTAATATAGATTTGTTATCATTATCCAATGCATTTAATATGATTCATTATTAGTGGTTAATTCAATCATCACCAAAACCACTAAATCATGATAAATTTATTATTTCACATAAATAATATATAATCAACTAATCCCCTATATCAAAATCATCAATGTTCTGTTCATGAGAACAAACTAATGATGTGGATCCCATATAGGTATCCAAAAAGAAACAGTATCTCATAAAGACTTCAGGACACCAATGAATAGGGGAAAAAAGGAACCATATTAGATGAATGAAAAACAAGAGATATAGCAGGGTGTAGAGAAACGGGAGGAAATGAGACCGATCCAGGTGAACCCACATGAAAATAATGAAAGAATTCACCTTTGATCACCAGGTAATATAGACAGAATCCAAAGATAAATCCCCATTGTGGGGATTCCAAAATAATTTAATGGAGGACCTCTATATCTCCTTCAATTGAGAGAATGAGAATAAGGATTTATAAATCCCAATCCATAATACATTTTAAAATTATGTTTCATAAGGAATTTACATGGTGTGTAAGTCTAGAACGTCATGTAAATTTCATGCTTTCATGTTCTAATAGAAAAAAATGGGGTCACATCAATGAATTTATGCTCAAATTAATACAATTCATGACAAGCCTCACAGAATTTTGGAAATTCACATACACAACATTTATAAATTAACGAGTGTGTAATCTACCTGTTTCTATCATTCAATGTTTGAACCCCTCCAGGAATACTCTAGGCCTCCACCAAGAACCACGTTCCTCAGGAACCCACAACCTATGGGACTACAAAAATATGTTCCATTGCATTAGATACCCCACAATCAATTATCATCCTCATGAATCCAAAAGAAAATCCCAGAGAGAATATGAAAAGGGGTTTTCTAAACAACTTCTTGGAGAGATACCAGAAAAATATCTCTATATCTTAAGAGCTTAAACACCTCAAAAGAGGAATAATGTGAATCCACCTGATATAAAAAACCATCTCTTAAACACTCACATATGGAAGATACCTACAAAATGATAGTAAACCCACAACAAGAAATAGGAAGAACCAATCACATAAACCATAAATGTTAACATCCACAAAATGAACATCTCTAATGAGAAGCGCTAAACATAAAAAATATTGGGGTATTGAACATGCATCTATGAAACACATTCCTGAGTACTCTCATTCACAACTCTATTCCACCAAAAGAAAGGAACCAAGCGAATATAATTCCCATGCAACACCTTCTCTGAGAAGTCATGAATCCATAGGTTTCTCCATAAAGGTCTCATCATATTCAATATCATATCACCCCAATCAATTAAATGAGAGTCATCAGGATGATAATGATGTAGCTATTACACATGAAAAACATTATGTATCCATCTCATATATGGGTGATGTTCTATCTGCTACGACATAGATCCAACACAAGCTAACACCTCAGAGGACCCAAAAAACTGGTGATAAGTATTTCACTGACTATTAAACCTTCTATGTCCATGATGAGGAGTAACATTTTTGGAACACATGATTTTCAATTTTGAACTCTGGAGGTATCTTTCTATTATTGGAAAAGGACATATAAGGATCTTGTGCAACATTCATTCTCTTTTGAATTACCCATGACATCTCTATTCAATTTTCTACCACATTCAGCTATAGAATTAGTACCTCCTAGATTCCAGTCTAGTATAATATAGACTGGAAAGCTCATACATAAAATGATTAAAACATCACCATTAAAATTTTTGAGTGAAAATATTATTTTAATAAAACCTTACCAATAGAAGGCACCTCATCCAAGAACCTCCAACATCTAGGACACAAGAGTGTAACATTTCTTCGAGAGTCTAGATTGTCTCTTCTGTCTAACTATCCATCTATAGATGAAAATAATTAATAAAGATTTAATGAGATAAAAAATAACATTAGAGACCTCTCAATACCCTAGAGGTAAAACAGGGATCTTGATCAGAGATGATCATCCATTAGACTCTCTGGAGTCACACCACCCACACTAGATACTCCATCCACAAAACATCCACTGATCAAACATCCTTGATCGCTTTAAAGTTAGATTATTTCTTCAAACTATCCAAGACCATGAATATAACTTCATATCCTCCTTAATTTAGAGGTTAATATATATTGAATTCTATCAATATATACAGCCACTTCCACCGGGGAACATATAATGGTTGGAGAAAACCATTTAGAACACAGTCCTCATCCGTCACCTTCTAGAAGACGAAACATCGGGAAAAAACATTGTTACTGCATGCTTCATCCCAGGCCACCAAAAATGACCTCCCAATGCTCAGTGCAACTTTTTTACATCGGGATGTATCACAAAACTTGAATTATAGAACCCACAAAGACCCATCCCTTGAATCAATAAACTAATTAAAATCATTCCCTATAACAACAGCTAGTGTTGTCCATCCTTAGACCAACCATATGGGAAAAAAATCAACTTGGTCCCGATAAACCTCCACCTCGGAATCCCTCAACTAGGACTCCTCTACCTTCTACAACAATGATGATTTAAATTTCCTCTAGAAAATATAACCTCTACCTATACCTCTAACATATATATATATATATATATATATGCATTTATGATAGTTCATCCATCACTCTCTTTTGATATCATTAATCCCACACTGCATCACAATGTGACTTATGACTCACCGCATCAGCAACTACATTCACCTTTCAAAGAGTATATGAAATCATAATTTCATAATACGACAAAAATTCCATCCACCGCAGGACATATTGGGAGATGATATGCCTCTAGATATTATTATTATTGTTAATAAGATAATTTCACCACATATTCAAATCAAGAAAAATCCAACCAACTGATGATCATGGGTGGAATTTTTATTTTCATGGTGATGTAAATACTGAGACCCATGCCCACCTACATAAGAACACATCCCAACCAAAGATTCTAAACTAAAAAAACATCAAATTGAACTCCAACTTATATTAAACAGTTGAGTAATGTTTTAACCATATTCTTTTTAATGTACTCAAAAGCTACCTTACACAATTCAGTCAAAAATAACAAATGATACTTATGAATCAAGGACTCCATAAGAGTAACTAACCAAGAGAAATATTATTTAAACATCATCATATTTCCTTCAAAACCAGTTATACTCTACACCTCTACCACTATCATGGGGGCTACCCAAAAAAATATTGCCTTTATATTCAAAGGATCTATAAATACTCTTTCACAGAACACAACATTCCCATTGAATTTAAATTCACATGCCCAAAACTTACACACACAAAAATCCCAAATAACTTATCATGATGAAGAACACTCAAAACATAACGCTCTACATGCACTTCTTTGGACGTAGAGTACACACATTTTTAATCGATTAAAACCACTACAACTGTAATGACTAAAACATTTACCAATGATATTTCTACTTTATTTTAGTAATGTCATATAGTATAAATCACATGAATTCACATAGAGGACAAAAAACATTATAGATAAATAATTAGTGAAAAAATAAGTACATCAAAAAGAAAATGAATGTATACCGATGAAATAATAACTTGGTATTAGTAATAGTTATATGAGCCTTATGAATAGTAAACCCCAAAAATGAATAGAAACCCCACCCATGTACGTATAAATAATATTTAAGCATATTATAAATGAAATTGTGTCATAATTATATCATAGAATATATAATTAAATGTTTTAAAAATTATAAATTTTGTGTTGGAAATTTCATAAGTCATAAAAATTAATTTAAAATTTATAATTAATCTTATAATTTAAAATAAAGTTAAATTCCACAAAATTTATCCATAAATTAATATTTTTGTGTATTAATATTTTATGATATATTTACAGGCCCTCAATTAATTTTTCAAAGTGTTACAAAATCTATTATAACTTTAAAATCCTTGTTTTCTAAGTAAATGATGATTTTAAGTAAAAATTAACTTAATCATATTAAGAAATTATTTTCAAAAAATTATGTTCATTTTATAATTCCACACATCAAAAAATGTTTTGGGTGATTATTTGGAATTTTTATGAAATACATGACTTTTTGATGAATACTAAAATACGATAATTTTCAATAAATGTAAATACAATAATTTCTTAGTCATTGTTGATGAAAGGATGATGTAAAAAACATAATCTCAAACCAACCTTCATTATTTTATAATAATTAGTTATAATCCTAAAAATAGTTTTATTCCCAAGCCAAAATAATAAACTAATGGATATAATAATGAGAAAACACCCCTCTCAACCACAATAACTACCTCTCCACACACCCACTTTCCTCACACATATCAAGCCTTGTGACTTGTAAAAATTCTTCCCAAACCCATATCGTAAGACCAGGAGCTCTATTACTCATGAAAAGACCCAAATCATTCCCTAAAGAGGTTCTCAATGAGGATAAATCCATGCTGTAAAATCCTCTTCCTTTTCTATTTAATTTTATATCAAATTCTTTTCTATTTTTCTATTCTCCTCCCCATCAATTATCCAAATGGAATGATAAATCGAGTATGATTGATATAAAATAATTATATCATGTTAATGTACTATTCATCATTAAAATTGTCCTTCTATATGTCTTATCCTAAAAATAGAATTTTTCCCATGATGGGTCTAGTTATAGTCAATGTAGGTGATGCACATTCATTTTCATTTTACTCCTTAAAAAATGTCAATAAAACCATTATTATGGTTAAAAAATATTATAAACTCTATGTTTCAATCCTCTTTATGTTTTGGAACTAAAATATATACATAGTATTAAATAATAAAAATGAGTTCATTGTGTTTGAAATCATGCCCAAAGTAACCTAAACAGTCATCATTAAATTTTATCTAATGATTTGTCCTCATACCATAAAAAAACTATATGTAAGATAATTTAAACTTATATTATATTACTAATAACATATAATAACAATTCTAGATAATTTTATACATTTTACATGTGCTTCCAGTCATGTATATAAGTGATCTAATAATAAAAACCATGAAATCGAATGCACCCAAAAGATTTAATAAAACTCTATTACTCATAAAAAATAAAATAAATGAATATAATAAAAATATAATGAATCATATTCATATGTAAAATGTTATATATTTTTATGTAACAGATATAATGTTATTATACATGATATTAATGTGAAGGAGTCTTTCAGACATAATATAATGATAATTCTCAAACCCAACTATCTTTCTTTTGGTTTTCATCTTGAAACCTATTTTCCGTATAGATATTACATAAATATGATTTATTCATCATTATATTACAATTTATATTTTTTAAATTTTAATCTAATTTAGTTTATGACAAACACAATGTTCTCCAAAATAACTGTTATTTAAAAAAAACACCTTTTACTTCCCAAGATTGTTTCTTGTTTACTCAAGGTTCAGGATTATTATATCATGTATGTTATTCCTTATTTTTCTTGGGAAACCAAATTTTATGAATTCATTCTTATGAGATAAATCTCATTCCATTCCACAGGTTATTTTTTTAAATATTGATATATGTTCTATGTGGCATGACTGATAATGTAAATGTTCTAATGTGACACGTGTGCCCAAAATTATATATCACAGTGTAAATTTTATGTTGTGATGGATTCACCTAAAATTTTATATAACTCTAATACATTGGGTAGTGTGATGTATCTTAGGAGAAAGTGAAATATTCATAAACATGTTTCTATCTTTGTTCACAACTATGTGTGGTAATTGGACCCTTATACATAATGTTTCATTTTTAAGAATTTCACCATTTCATGCCTTTTAATAATGCTTCTAGTCATGATTATAATAATATTCCTATTTTAATATAGTGTTGTTTATGCTCACCATATGTTATATTGATTCATGTTATTATCTATCCTCTATTGGTCTTTTAGATCACTCCATTTTGATGGATATCATCAGGTGATTACTTATACAAATGGGAATTCAAGGCCCAATAAGAATATAGAGAAGGAGGAATTAAATAAATGTTATTGATTTATTTTGAAAATGTTATGTATTTTCCATATTTATAAAAGATACTAAACCATTGGATCTTTGTCATGTAATTATTTTGTGCAGTTTATCATTAAAATGATGTAACAATAATTTAAGAAAAAGCAGGGTCGTTATAGTTGGTATCAGATCACTATTTAGTTAATTTGGGAATTTGGATTAGGTGACCTTATTGAAAACCCATAGTGTGAGACAATTTCTAAGTAATCACAAAATATATTTCTTTTAAAAAATTATAAATACAGGGATCCCATAAGATATGACTTTAGAGTTAATTTTACAAATGGATAAATTATTGATGACTTGTTGACTTATGTTTGGTTATAACATTTAATATTTTAGAAAATGGTGGGAAATAAGAGAAACTAGCCCAATAACCCTTGTAAAGGACAATGCAGTAATTGCCCAAACGACATCCCCAATGCTTTGGGAGGTGGAGTTTAGAATTACATCATGATTATTACTATCATATCTCCAGTTATGAACAATAACTTGAATAATGTGGAATTGATACCTTCACATAAGGGGAAAAAATTGGATATCAAGTGCATTATACATCAATGACCACCAACTTTTAGTGTTTCATTGGAGGTACTAGTTGCAGAACAGTGGGTAAAATCTATGGATAATATCGTTTTCTCTTCATTGTTCATATATATGGAAGGTGATCCTTGCTATTTATCTTATACATGGAGAGGATAATCAATGGTTGGATTTTATTAATAACACAAATCCAATATAAGAAATTGAAAATATAGATTGGGAAGAAATTAAGATAATGGTTCTAAATAATTATTTCCCTCAAAATATTCATAAATTGATGGAGAGATAATTCATAGAGTTTAATCAAAAGGAAAAAGAATCTATCATGGCCTATGAAGAAAATTTCACAAGGCTTGTAAAGTATTATTCATGTTATGTTTTCAACAATGATTGAAAAACTTATTGATTGTTTAGTGGTTTAAAACGACACCTTCAAAAGGATCTTGTAATTTGAGACTGTGGGAGTCATGAAGAAGTTATTTAATGTGCTATCTTAGTGGAGATTGAGTTTGGAGAATGAACCCATGGCTATGGTTATAAATAATTAAATATGGAGTTTCATGATGGGTTATCTCATGACATTGGTGTAATGAAAAATCAACCACCCACATGTAAAAAATGTGGGCAGTTTTATCTTTTAAAAAGATTCAAATGGAGGGGGAAACGCTTCATGTATTGGAATGAAGGACACTATGATCATGAATGTCAAAAAGACACGAGGAGTTAGGAACATGTGGTGGAGGAAATGAGAGCCCCACCCATGGTCCTTTGCTACAACTATTGGCATCTAGGGCATTATGCAAGCCAGATCACTAAACATTGAGTTCTTCAGGGTAATAAATATCATCATCCACAGAAGAAAAAAGAGAAAATAAAGGCTTATGCCATCACTACTATGAAATTGGAGCAATAAAATTAAGTCGTACAATGTGCACTTCTTATTTACTCAATAATTGGAAAAGACTTATTAGATTCGTGTTCGATGAATTCCATTATATCATTCAAGTTTGAAATAACTATTGAATCGATGACCCAACACCTTGAAGTAATATACCAATAAAAAAACAAAGTTGTGTAAAAATGTAAACTAGGTGTTGGAATCATTTTATTTTGGCATATATGGGAATATTATTCCAGAAAATCATTTGATTCATCCATTTATGTAATTGTATTCCATACTGGGAATCAATTGGATATGTTTTCAAGGAGAAAATATCAACTATTGTGAAAAGGAAATATCATTTCTTATTCTGAACCACCCCGTTCTCCCATAAAAATTCATCGAAGATCATGAATCTTCTTTTAAAATTATTTAATGGGGTTGTGGATGATTCCCTATGAAGAATCATACCTAGATAAAATTGTTGAGTAAAAGGAAGTTATAAACCTATGGGAAATTTAATTCTTGAGGGAATACAATGATGTATTTCCTAAAGAGTTACTTGGAATCCCCCAGATAAAAAGATAGAGTTATCAATATAACTCATACCCATATCTTCATCTTTCTTAAAGTGTCTCTATATGATGTCTCATAAAGAACTAGAAGAGTTAAATAAGTATCAACTATATAATTTGGACAAAGGGTTCATACATGCTAGTGCATCACCTTCGGGTTCTCCAGTGCTCTTTGACAAGAATAATGATGGATAAATGCAGTTGTGTATCCATTATCAGGAAATCAACACGATCACCATAAAGAACAGGTATCATATTCCAAGGATTAATGACTTGTTTGATCAGCTATGGGGATCTTAGTACTTCTAAAAGGTGGATATTCATTTTGGATATCATCCTCTTTGTAGAATAAGGATGATATTGAAATGATATCCTTCCAAACATGGTATAGGCACTACAAGTTTTAATTGATTCCCTTCGAAATTACTAATTACCCTACAATATTCATGGATTTGATGAATAGAACCTATATACTTTACCTTGATAAAATTTTGGTAGTGTTTATCAATGATATTACCATCTAAATGAAGATCAAGGAGGAACATGAAGAATATCTAAGGCATTTGTTGGAAAAATTACAAAATGTAAAGTTGTACGTCAAATTCACCATGTGTAACTTTTGGATGGTAGATGTCACATTCTTGGGACATGTGATCATAAGTGAAGGGATGTTTTGTGAACCCTTCCAAGAAAAACGTGACTGAGTAATAGAACATACACTATAGTGTCATAGAAATCCATATATTTTTTGGCTTAACAGGGTACTATAATTTTTTTTTGAGAAATTTGTCCAGATTTTATATCATTCCAAAAATGTTAACAAGGAAATGGTAGATGTATGTATGGGTGAAAAAATGTGAAGAAGTATTCAAGGAGATTAAGATAAGTCTCACCACTGCACCAATACACACATAACTGAATATTGGAGGATATTTTGTGATACACATTGATGCTTCCGAGAATGAATTGGGTTATGTACCCATGAAAAATGATAATGTGATGGACTACACCTCACGATAGTTAAAGATCCATTATCAGAACAACCCAATGAATGGTCATGAGCTAGAGTATATGATGTTTTCCTTGAAAATCTGGCGACACTGCCTCTATAGTGAGAAGTGTGACATATATACTTATCCTAATTTGTCAAACTATATAAAATCACAGAAGGAGATCAAAATGCATCAAATGAGATTGTTAGATAAAATAAATTAATTTTATTTTTCTATTAACTATCATCCTAGAATGGGTATCAAGGTAGTTGATTATCTTTTTAGAAAATAATCTGATACTATAGACACGTTGTGGATTGATAAGGACCCTATCTTCATGGATATGTGAAGGATTTATTTTGACATAATAATGGTAGGGAATACATCTTACCCTTCCCAAATTGTTACCCTACAATATTTCCAAGAGAAGATTAAGGATGCACAATGTGATGATATTGAGTTGCAAAAGAAGATGAATGCAATAAAGGAAATAAATATTTCAGTGTTACATATTGATGATGATTGTGTAATTTAGTTTGGAATGTGGATTTGTGTGAATTCATCATTTGGGATAAAGAAGGTGCTATTGGAAAATACACATAGATCAACATTCTTTATCTATCCCATAAGTATCAATATGTACCATGATATTAGATAATAATTTTTGTGGGAAAACATGAAGGTGTATATTGAAGAGTATATCTCAAGGTTCTTGATATGTTAGTAAGTTAAATATGAGAAACATAAGTCTAATGGGATGTAAAAACCATTGAATATACTGATGAAGAAATGGGAGAATTTCAGTACATACTTTTATAGGGGTATCCTGAAGACATCCAAAAGAAATAATCTCATATGATTTGTGGTGCACCGACCCACCATGTCTTCCCACTTTATCACTATTCAGTAAGACCTCTCTCTTGAACAACATGCAATGATTTATGTGAAAGAAATGGTGAGGCATCAGGGGGTTCAATAGTCAAATGGAATATGATCTCTCTTATGAGGGGAATCAAGTAATGATTTTGTACCATAGAGATAAGGTTATACACAACAAGACAACCCACCTAGTCAAATTTCTTTCGAAGAACCATAAATATGAAGAAGAAACTTGGAAATCGATGGAGGTGATGAAGGAGAAGTACGCTCACCTATTTATGTAAAATGAAATTCTAAAAATGAAATTTCACAAGGGGAAGAATGTAATGACACAAAATTTTATTAATAAAATATATAACTTCGTATAGTAATTTAATATAGTATAAATCACATAAAATCACTTAGTGGCCATAATACAAACATTATAAATTAATAATTAGTTAAATAAGAAGTATCTCTAGAAATTAGGAAACATATATTGATGAAATAGTAACATGGACTTAGGAATAGTAATATGAACCTTATGAATTATAAACTAGCCTAATGAAAAGTAACCCCAACCATAAAATTATATATAAAATTTAAGTATACTATAAATTAAATTATGGTATAATTATATCATTGAATATGTAATTAAATGTTTTAAAAATTATTATTTAAGTGTTGGAATTTATTTAAGTCATAAATATTTGATTTCAATTTAATAATTACATTAATAATTTAAAATAAAATTTATTTTAAAAAAATGTATCCATAAATTAATATTTTATGTCATATTATTTTATGATAATTTTTCGAGAGACTAAGAAATTTATCAAAGTGTTACAAAATCAGTTATAATTTGAAAATCTGTATTTTTCAAGTAAATGATGATTTTAATAAAAAATAGAATTAATCATATTTAAAAAAAATTCATAAAATTGAGGTAATTTGTGAATTCTACATGTTGAATAATGTTTAGGGTTAATTTTTTGGATTTTTCTATCATACATTAATTATTTATGATTTGTAAAGTAAGATAATTTTTTTGATAAATGATAAATACATGAATTTTTTAGTCATTGTTTATGTATGGACAATGTAAGAACCTTAATAAATAACCATGCATAATTATTTTAATATATTTAGAGATATTTCTAAAATTTATCATAGTCTTGAGCAAAAATAATAAACTATTCAATATAATAATGTGAAATCATCCCTCCTCTCCACTATAAATATCACGCCTCACACGCACTTCTCATCACACCTATAAAGCTTTTAGACTTGTAAAAATTCTTCTAATACCTCCCCAAATTCCACTATCCTAGGTCCTAGACCTCTTGGTCACACAAAAATTCCAAAACCTTTCCCTAAAGAGGTTCTTGAGGAGGATAAATCAGTGAGGTAAAATATTCTTCATTTTCTTTTAATTTCTTTTCAATTTTATTTCTATTCTTCTATTCTCCCCACCATATCATTTCCAAATGGAATGAAAAATCCTTTAATTTTCATATACTATAATGATATAATGTTAATAAATTATCCATCTTTAACTCCTCTCTCTCTCTCCCTCTCTCTTATTCTAAAAATGAAATCGTCGCCCATGATGTTTCAATTCATCGACATCAGGGGCGATGCACATTGAATTTCCATTAATGCCTTCAGGGGAATTAATAAAACCATTATAAAGGTCGAAACATATTATAATGTTTTTTTCCACCCTCTTTATATTCTGTAATAAATTTATCTACATAATACTAAATGATAAAACAAAATGATTTCATTGTGTTTGAAAAACAGATTTGTTTTAACTAAAAGAATCAACATTAGATTTTTCCTATTGATGTGTCCATAGACAATATAAGAAATTATTTATAAGTTCAATTAAAAAAATATAATATCATTAATAATCTATAATCCTGATTCTAGACATTTATCCACATTTTATATGAACATCTATTCATGTATAGAAGTGAATCGATAATGAAAACAAAGAAAATGAATTCCCAAGAATGATAAAATTAAACTCTATAACTAATCAAAAATAAAATAAAATATACTAATATAAATATAATTAATATAATTTATGTTTAAAAGGTTTTTTATTTTTTAATAATGTATTTAACGTGACTTTATAGGATACTAATGTGAAGTAGCTTTTGGACACAAGGAAAGGGGAATTCTCAAACCCAACTCTCTTTCTTTGGGTTTTCCATCTTTTACCCCAGTCTCAGTATATATATTCATTAAATATCAGTTTTTCATAATTATATTTCATTTTATTGGATTTAAATATTCTCTATATGTGTTTAGGAAAATCAAAATGTTTTTCAAAAGAACTCTTATTTCGAAAATATACACCTTTACTTCTCAATATTGTTTCTTCTTCTCTCTAGGTTGATGATTCTTATATCAAAAATTTTATTCATTATTTAATTTGGGAAAAAATTTATTGAATGTAATTGTATGAAATTGAACACATTAATTTCTATTGGATAATTTTTGTTCAATATTGATATATGTTTTATGTGGTCTGTATGATAATGTAAATGTTGCGATGTCACAGGTGAGGCCTAAATTATATAGCTTAATGAAAATGTTATGATTTGATGGGTACATCTAAAATTATATAGAACTCTAATTCATTGATTAATGTGATATATCTCATTAGAGAAGTTAAATATGTGTGAACGTGATGTAATCTTTCTTCTTTACTTTGTGTGGTGGTCGACAACTAAGACATGATGTTTTAATTTTATATATTTCCACAGTTCAGGAATTTTACTAATGATGTATTTCATGATTACGATCTCATGAAACTGTTTTGATGATGATTTTTATTGTTAATCCATATTCTATTGTTTCATGTTCTTATCTAACCTCTTACTAGGGAATTATCTCACCCCTTTTTTAGTTATATCCCCAAGTGATGACTTGAACTAATGATAATTCATGGGACAATAAGATGCTAGAGATGATGTAATTAAAATATTGTTTATGTTTTATTTTTAAAATGTTATGTATGGTCTTTGTTTTCCCAAGATAACAGCACATTCGATCTGGCTCAGGTAATCATTTTATGTTTTTCATCACTAATATTATGTAATAGTAATGTAAGAAAAAGATGGGTTGTTATAACAAACATATCTAGGAACCCTCTAAGAACTACATTCAACAACCCCACAGAAAAAATAGAATATTAATCACACTATAAAATATTATAGTGAAATAATAATTCCCATAATGATAATGGAATTTTTTTCTCCATGATAAAAAATCATTCACATGAATTTGATGATATCCTGACTACAAATCAAAAATCAAGAACCAATTTTCTCCATTCAACAGATTAAATAAATCATCAATACATGAAAGAGGATATAGGTTATTCACTATGACCTAGTTTATGTAATGAAAATTTATAATAATACATGAACTTCTATTGTTCTTCTTCACAAATAACACAGGTGCACCTGAAGGTGAAACACTTACCTAGACTAAACATTGTTGAAACAGAGCATTGTGGTGTACCTACTTCTCTCACAACTCTGTGAGTGTTATCATGTATGGAGACAACTATATATGAGAGATTCATGGATATATATAGATCCCAAAATCAATATCCTATCAAGGGAATAATGTTAGAAAATCCTCTGAAAAGACATCAGGGTACTCTTCCACAACCTTGGGAAACCCCAATAGTTGAACATAGGACAACCTCAACATCACCTCATACATTAGAGAAGATAAGGATAGAACATGCCTCTAACCCATATGAGGGTCTCTCTCACCAAAACACCATTGGTTGTCTATCAGCATTATAAAATAGACAATTCTTCTAGAATCAATCCACAATATCTGACAATGAATAAAAATAATCTATTACTAAGAAGATTTCATATGGTTGCACACATAAATATACGAAATCACACCAAGAAAAGTTATATCCTAGGAGTATCTCACTGTCTCTACATACATCATACTAGTCATTTTGACCTCAAACTAGCATAGTCAATACTAAGGCACCAGAATCCTCCTTACCTGAAATCCCAAAGCATGGATAAGGGCATGCCATATAAAAGAGTTAATCATTCTTGAGTAAAAAAAGCATACACCCAAGTAGAGAATTATTAACGGGTACCTTGAATGATGTATGGCTCACATAGTGTTGATGAAGAAAAAGGTTTAAGCTGACTATGACTTACTCCATGTTCTCAATGAATCTATTAAAGAGCACCTCCATATTCGGGCTTTTCAATGTATGGACAATGAGTGTCTCAAAGCTATATCCTACCAACCCAATCTCATTTTTATGTTCCCAGAATTGACCACCCTACTTCTACTGAATCAGTTGAAACTACCTGAATGTAGGAACACAAAGAAAAAAACTTGGAACATGCTGACTACTCAAAAAGGTTAATCACTCTCTGTACTGATGATCTAAACTTAAAAAAAGAAAAAAATGTGAATGATCGCATTAGAATAGGTCTGAGAGATAACACCCCAAAAATAATGATATGATAGGGTTGGGACTAACCCCTGGTCGATCTAGAACTCTTATATCCTAAAAACTAGGAACCCTAAACAGCATCTTTTATTCACAAGGAATCATGATGACTCCCATGTCATAATGATGCAGTTCTATCAGACATCCTCTCAATAACATCTACTCTAACAAGAATGTTGATATACATCTCCATCATAAAAAATGGACCAAGTACAAGATCTATGGGCGAAATTTCTCCGTTATATTATTTACCTTGGTCTCCTCACAAAGAAATAGGCCAAAACTATATCACATAAGTGTCTTTAAATGGATTCTAAACACTCTCACACTATAACACCCCAATCAAAGAATAATAACCTCATAGTGACTGATCGCCTTCATTGTTGAAGAGAGAAACTATACATAGAACCGGTCACAAAACATATCCCACAATAGTGTTGAATCCACATGATCCCTGAGGAATAAGATCCGCCACTACCTCACTACACTATGCAACATCATCATATCTAGTGAAACACAATTCTTCTTAAGAGAAAAGATCAAATTGAAAGTTAACAAAACCACTTCTGACTAGTCTTTCATGGCTGAATCTCAAACTGAGATTTCATACATTTGTAGACTATAGAGCTAAAACTCTCATAGATTCATCCTATATGTGTCTTCATCACTATAATCAACCATGAAATGATCTTCTTTCACATATAACAAAACATTTTCAGTGTGATCTTGATGTGGACGTCACCTTGGATCCAGGACTTAAAAAATAAAAACATTATAAGAGCTCATAAAAATAGAATATGGAATAAATTATTTCGATTAATTTAATATAATATTATATTATTAAGTTTTTATTATATCCCATGGTATACCCATTTCAAACATATGTACAAAAAAATAATTATGCATGATCATTTCCAAGGTCCCCACCATGTAACACGTATCACATCATTTTGTATGTATGATAAAATTAAATGATTGCGAATCAGATCATAGGGGGTAAATAATCATGTCTCAGTCGGTCTCCCCTATTTACATAACTTAATAAACATAGATGATACCATTTACCTTCTAATACATGGATCCTTACCTATAACTAACTCCAAAATCCATTATATCTCTCATTACAATCCTATGATACAAATCAACCATGCCCTCCTTCACAAAAAGATACAATAATTATTGAAGAGATATAGTTTCAATTCTTAGTCCCATGTCTTGTTTTCCTCATGTTGGCAACTACAAATAAGGGTATAAAAACATGCTTACAGGAGGCATTTTCCTTTATGAGAACATGCTTAAGAGATAGATAGAAGGATACAAAAAACAAAACCTTCTCATATATATAAATATATACAAATTTCATGTTCAAACGTGCAATGAAATACAACACTATAAACAATTAATGGAAATATACAAGAACCAAAAATGTAAATATGGAAGTGACCATGAATCCTGAATTTCTCATTCAAAATAAAGAGATTATAATATCCAGCCTGGTCTCCAAACATCTGTAGTTAAACTAAAAGAATGTTTATATATATAGAGTGAGTATAAAACTATATTCAATTGGACCCTCCTCCGATCATCTCATAAAAGATAAGGAGGTAAATACTATATCATAATGAACAAATTGAAACCAACTCATCACCTAACCAGGTATACAATGTTCCTAGTCTAGTATCAAACATCCCAATCCATCTCTCTAAAAAATAGGTCATAAAAAAGACACCAAAAAAATTCATCACAACATAGACCTTGTGCATCACATCATCCAAGCATTCCATAAATATAAAACATATCATAACAATGTAGTTTGTAGGATCCACCACTATCTTTAAGATATGTATGAAATATCATGTAAAATACCTCAATCCATTTTAGCTAATACATAGAGTTAGTACCTCAATCCATCACAACCTAAACTCATCCTTCCTATAATAATAATTTAGATACTATATATGGCAAAACATGTGTATGAATTAAAAAAAACCCATAACATCCATTTATTCATGTATATGGAAAAACATGCCACCATAAATACCAGCATAAGTAACTACCAAGAGAAGAGACTAGGGTCCAAGGGGGTAGTAATCCATTCATCCTCCAACCCTTAACTAGGGTAAAACACTATCCTAGAGTCCAATGGGTGTTAGTATCCTTAACTATCATGGGCTGATTCATTATGTAATATAGCTCCCAATAACACGATGGCTATAACCTATTCTCAGAATCAACATTAGTTATCATTACACTAACTTTTAGTTACTATTGGTAAGACTAGATATCCTATAAGCACACATGAATTTAAAGTTCTATATTAATTAATTCTTTTGTTGTTATCATTTCATCCCATTAATTAATTTATTAGTCAATAATTAACAATTAAAATTATTCCACATTACATTACATAAGCATTATATTAATTTTCATGCTTTCTAGGCATAAAAACATGTTAACAACACATATCATTGATATCAAACTATCATGAAAATGAAGAGTCAACCAATCATAATGGTAAAAAGAATCAACATTAACATGTGTTTTTTTCCAATTTCATTAATCAAATTCAAAATTTTTTGATTAATTATATCATTTTAAAAATGAATAAAGAGTGATCAATTTACAATTAATAGAAAATAAAAGTGAAGCAAGAAATCCCCTACCTAAAAGTTTTCAACATTCCTCACATGATAATGGACCAATGTTTTGGTTCTTAATAACCTATCTTGAAACAATCTTCAACACCAAAAATCATCCTTCCAAAAACACACTGAAAAAAGGAACCTCATTAGATTTTCAATTATCCAGCTCTATTTCCTAGAGTGAAGAAACACAAGGAAACAATACTGATTGTGGAGGACCCACTAGAAAACAAATAATGAATGCACATTGGGTCACTATATATCAAAGATCGAATCCAAGGTTCTAACCCAATAAAAGGGATTATAAATGGTGGAATAGAGGTCTAATAGGTCACCTTTAATCAGGATAAAGGGTACAGGGTTTGAAATATTTTGATCTGTTACACCTTTTATAATGTCACTCCACATGGAATTTATATAGTGTGTAAAGCTTACACATTATATAAATGTTTTTTTGACTTCTTCCTAAAAAAAATGTGACCCGGAGGAATTAATTCTCCAACAACTAACCATCATCTAAATCCTTACAGAAGCCATTAAATTCATATACATGGCATTTAAAGATTACATGATGTGTAATCTCCCTATTTTCATCATTTTACATCTAAACCCCTCCAAACATACTCTAATCATCCTCCAACTATTGCGTACCTCAGAAAATCACATGGGTTCAGATTAAATTGATTTGAAAAATTAAATATGGAATCATTTCCTTATTGAAAGAGAGATAAGGACCCATAAATAGGATATATGATTTTATAAGGGGTCTCTAGTTTAGCATGGGATCATTTGATAAATGGCCTCATAAAATTTATATATAACATGATATTTAGTTTCTTAAAGATTATAAAATTTAAAAATAGTTTCATTATAATTATACATATCACAGAGATAAATCTTTTAATAAGTCTATCCTTAGTGTAGAAAACTTCTACGACTGGTAGAAATATTATATTTTTTCTTAACAAAGAAAAAATCTATGTGTTAGAGAAACCCCTTATTGAGTGTCTAACTACGGAAGTTTTTCAACACAAGAATCAGGATTCTTTTGATAGGTGTAGTGTGATATACTTTTGGTTTCAATGGAATTAGATTCATGATGATTGAAAAATGAATATTTTGGTTAAGTAATACATTTATGGATCATTATTGTAAATGTTTTAACAATGTGGATTAATTAAATAAAATATTAACTTATATTCTAAAATAGTTAGGAATTGATAAATAGATCTTTTGATTTAATTATTTTAGTTCTATATTTTTCTTTAAATTGAGAAAAAATCAAATAGGAGGAAGAAAAGTTAGTTATAATGTTTAATAACATTTCATTAAGTTCCCATTGAAGTTCGTTGAAACCCAATGGTGGTGCCCATAATGAAGTAAATTAATTATATTTGATCAAATAATTTTGGATACCTGAATGAGTCTATGAGACTTCATATAATTCATATTTACAGTATTGATGTTATAAAAATAAATTCATTGATTTATAATGGTGTATGATACTCAATGTATGCTTTATAAGTGTAATAAATATAAAACTGTTTATATCAATGAAATAATTGACTAAGATTATTTTTTGTATTCAAGTTACGAAGTAAAGTATTTTTTATTCATAAAATAGAATATATTATAATTTATCACTATCAAATGGAGATAAATTATGTTTCTCAATACCTAATTAATAATATATGAAAATAGGAGGTGTATATAGGTTTTTTTTATTATGAATATAATAGATTAATAAACTTGATTTTTTTATTTATCAGATTTTGTAACGTACATGAGATGATGATAAGAAGGATAATTCAATTTAACTTTTTTTGGTTAAATATGATGTATTTAAACCAACTATAGTTAGTATAATATTTAAAATATGATCATTAATTTATATAAAATAATCAAAAACACATTAAATACCATATATGATATGGAATCAATAGTTTGTTTTTTTGAATATTTCTATTTAAGAAAATAAGATATATTCTTAACAAAAAATAATTTTTATATCTTTTTATGATATTCATATGTGAATATTTAACTAATAGGCTTATGTATTTATGTTTAGTCTTTGATAAATTCCAACCATACAAATAAAAGATTATTCCTAGAAAAGTGGATGTCACTTAAATATTATAAGAGATTTTTTTTATATTTCAAAATTATTAATTTAATTAATTTCGTTTCATACAAAAATAATTCAACAGAAATGTTAGATGAAAGGGTTACAAGGATGATAATGAACATATAAACAGTTCTACACAGACTGTAAAAGTTATTAATATCCAAACATTTGATGTTACATAGTTGAGGCGTTTTAGTATGATCAAGGTGTTGAACATGAAGAATATAATTTCTATGTCTCACTAGTATTAACATAAAATTTTTTCAATGAAGTTATTAAATTATGATCATAGTGGGATTGTTTTATAAAATGGTCAAATATTGATGTAGTGGGGATTACATTGAGATGTAATTATTCTATCTAAAACCCTCGATAGGGGAAAAAATAAGGCTGACCAGCAATTATATCATATATGAAAGTTTATATTGGTCTATATGTATGGATTTATATGTAATCATAGAGATGTATAAGGATATACACGTTTTCATCATAAAAAATAAATCACTACTTTATCATTACATCATGTTTGTTATATATATATATATATATTTTTTAATGTAAAATTATAATTAACCTCTTGATTTATGATATTGAGTTATCCCTAATTGATGTTTTACATAAATTATTAAAGGATATGATTAAATTTTAGGTTTATCATGTGTATGATTATTTTATATAGATATATAATATCCTCTTGTGGCACAAAACATGTTTTCTGCACTAGATTACCCATTACGTATACCACACAGAGTGTCATAAACATTATCATTGGTATACTAGGGGGGGTGCATGGTTTATATTTGGAGTCCCTAATACTAGAGGTAGGTTAGATATCTAGTTTATAAACATTTATACATTAACAGATTTCTTATTCAATCCTTGAGAATTTACTTAATATGGTGTGATAAGGTATGGTTTTGACCATGTCATCAATTGGAGATTATATAAGATGTGATTTTTCCAAGTGTTTAACGATTAAGAACTCCTGTACTTCAATTATAATAGACTAAGGAACTGTATGACTATATCATGGTGGATTTATGGTGTGGTTATATATTGGATGAGGGGTAGTGTTATATTCTCATCCATAATGGTGAACATAATTTGACTTTTTCATTGACATAATTTGAGATAGATATTTGGTATTGACATACTTCCTTTCTCATGTGTAACATCATGGACCCAAATTCCACTCAATAGTGATTTGATCATGGTTGATTACATGGCTCGAATGGATCTCCCAAAATTCCTAAGGGTAAGTACTAGATTTGATGGCATATTTTTTTAGTGGGGAGACTATTCCCCCATTACCAATGTGAACATACCATAAAAAACAAATATGTAGTAGAAGTAGTGATAAAAATCATACATTAGAAAGCTAGTAAAAATTAATAACAATATCAAAAGGATTCTCATATACAGTGGAAATTATACATGTCACTACAATGCATCCAAAATAGGTATATATATAATTAGTAAAAGAGAAGTATCAATAACAAAAAAATCCAAAAATTATCCTAGTTATCATCATAAACCTCATCTCGGTCAAGTGCTCCCAAGATATTATTCAACAATCAAGAACCTCTAGTGGGGTGATTTCCCTTGACCATATCTACAATCATATTGTATGTTTGGGTACCCAAGTTTTCCTGATTAGGGTGTGAAACATAATCCAATTATCCAACCACCCAAGGTCTAGTTCCATCTTCTAAATGATTATATGATCGTCAGAGTGAGCAGGAATTAATAAATTATGCTATGAAAGTATTGAAAGTAAACATCCTATGGATTTCATGTAATAATTTATGACTAATTAATTTAATGATTAAATTACATTTAATTTGTAATCATTATGACCAGAGAAAACCTTATATCCTTCATGATGATGTTATCAAATGAATCCTAATCATGTTATCCATAAAGTGAAAGAAAAATATTGAATTCAAGATGGTTCTTTGTATTGGAAGACATGTCTTATAAATCATTTCATTCTTTATTAATTTATAAACTATATCCCATCCTAGGGATTCCTAATTAAGAATCCAGGTATCTCTCCAGGTATAATATAAAATAACACCATACATTTTCATCCATGGTAAACCTCTCAAGAACCTAGGTATCTCCCTAGGTGTGGTTTGACATCACTACATATCATGTTCATCCTTCGCGGTCCTATAGGGGAGCCCAAGTATCACCAATGAAATATATGATCAAATTCCCTTTGAGTCTATCCTTATAAAAACATATTTAGTATAAGTGTCAGTTAACATATAATAGACATCCCCTAGTCTTCTGACCATTGGAGTCCATATAATAAGACCATGTGTCACTCGGGTGAAATAAATAAATAAAATAAAATAGTTAATCCATGGAATTATTATATGAATTCATGTGTCACCCAAGGCATATAATAAATTAATAAATTTTAATATCATTGATCAATTTCATTTAAGCATTTCAATTTAATCACCTAGAACATTTTAATTAAATCTCACCTTAGAAGGTGACTCAAGTCATGAGACATGATTAAAAGGATTTCATATCAAATACCTACATATGAAATTAATTATTAAAATCATCTCATGATTAGACAATCCATTACATGGAAAGGACCAAGTAACTTAGTCATTCCATTCCCGTACTTCATTCTATCAAATTTAAAACACATACCAAAAATCTATTTAAAATTTACATCAATTAAAATTAGAAAATTAATATTTAAAATCATATGAAAATGTGTAAATATGATAACCTCAAAGGTATCCAATTCATATAATATTATAGTGGTCCATTAAATTAAATAACAAACCCAATGGATGGTTCTAATTTTAAGGGTCCCAACTAATATTCATTCATTGATTGGCCTCATTAAATACACATGCCATTAATAAAAAGTTAAATCATAGGTTTAAATTTATTTCAAGGGTTTATCTTTGAGAATTGGGCATACAAAAACATGTCATATATAAACACACAACATTAATCTAGTGGAACAAGACCACATACCATGGGTTTGTAGTGGATAGATCTCCCAATATCAACTCCATATTTTACTCAGATTAATAGAAAATAGAAAAAATAATGAAGATTCTACAAATAGGGAATATTATTATTCACCTAAATAGAACAGATAATACCAAAAAAAAGAATGTATAAAAAGGAATTGTGATCTTATCGATGCATATATCATGAGTACAACGACACTTAATTTTAGTTTGAAAAGGATAAGATATCTTGATTCTAGGAATAGTCATTAAGAGGGATCCCAAATGGTATGTTTGAAATGTGGGAGAAGGAATATATTTTAGGTTTGACATATAGATTTATTTTGGGTTAATTTTGTACGGTCACCCAAAACATAAGGTCCCATAGTTTGTACACAAGATTTTCCAAATCGTGCACCAACCATGCACACTTTTATATTTTGAGGGGATCATTTTATGTTTTATATACAATGTCAGATAAACTGTGCACAAATCAAGGACAACTCCACTTTCAAAATTGCAGACATTTTTACATGACTCTGCACCTCAAAATTCCAGGTTTTTCCAAATATATGAGCTCATACAGCTCCATTCCCGTCTATCTCTTGGTTAGTTAGACTATTTGGAATTCCCTACACAGTTTTTACTAACCATGCACCAAGACTTATTCAATCAGAGTGTTTTATTTATAGCTTTAAACATTCCACTGAAACCCCTGGTACCTCCATGACCACAATGGGCATTCACATTAGGCAGTATTGAAACATTTAAAATGAAATTTAATGAAATGTAAAAAATTTATACCTCAAGAAAGAACAAGGTTCTTAAAAAGGATCCCTTAAAGCACTTCATCACTGAATTACCCTATAATGGGTGGTCATTATTGTCTGGGAAAAACTCTATACACTATGCTCATACATCAACCTCTCGCTACTAGGTCTTGTCTTGTACATGATTGTGTTTCCATAGAACTCATAATAGAGGAACTGTCTGACCTCAACGAACCATCATTCTACAATCTATAATACATATCAAATAATCCTGAATGGATGCATATACCTATAACTCAATTTCCTCATAATGAAAGTCATAAGATAGGTCTGATAGATAATGGAATAACTGAGATACATGGAATCCATCATGAATGGGTCAATACATATGAGGTAACAAATACAGATAGGAAACTGTTCTTACTCTCTATAGAATCTCAAATGGCTCACCATATCATGCTTAATGTTTACCAAATCTCTTAAAATTATAATATCCTAGCCGAAGTGAAACATATAAAAAGTTATGATCCTCGACCTGAAACAATATAGGTTGTCTACGGTGATTGGCTTGTAATTTTTAATGACTTTGTGCAAAATCCATCCGCTCTTGAATCAACATCACCTACTCTACTTTCTCACGAATAAGATTATTTACGAGAATAGCTACCTCTCCTACCTCTAAACAACACATGGGTGACTAGAATGGCCTACAGTACAAAGCCTCATAAGGTTACATATTTATAGTATCTTGAAATCTATGATTAAAGGAGAATTCAATCAGTGGTATATGCCTCTCCCAAGAGCCCCCAAAATATAGTACTTATGCTTGTAGAATTTCATCAATAACCACAGTCATGTATTCTGACACAACATTTGTATGAGGGTTATTTTTTTTCTCAAAATAACATATGTTCTAAATTCTCTCTTCATCCCTTTTCAGAATCCTGATGTAATTTGGGCATCCTAATATAAATCAATAGTTTTTAGGACACTATGAGTTCATACTATCTCATAAATATAAAACCATAAAATTTCATCCTTAATAAAGGTTTACTAGATTAGTAGAAAATGTGAAACCTTCATGATCCTGTTTATATAAATCTATAGTACATCCTTACCTTGAGGTGACCTCACTAAACATGTCATGAAATACATTGTGTCACTATCTTGTTTTCACTTGGGAATGGTAAGCCACTGTAAAATTATGGTTGGTAACTAGTGTTCTAACTTCACTTACCAACAAGTGGAACATGTCATGGTGAACCTAGATACATCTCTATTTATACCTGACCCCCAGTATTGGTGATGTAAATCATGTAACATATAGTTGATATCAGGGTGCCCTACCCAAGCTAATGCATGAGATTCTTGCATCATCTCTTCACTCGTGACTACTAAAAACCATATGTAATCATGTACATATAAAATTTCATGCATTCCTATTGTTTAACTAGGAGAAGGGTCCTAACCCGACAAACCCTCGCTTAGGAATATGCCCTTAGAAACCAATAGATTCCCCATCCTCACTTTATACAGAAGTGTAAAGGTTATATCTGATGATGATGTAACGATCTTCCCCAAACTGTCCTGAACATCCTTGTGCATCTAAGAGAACAATACCATATTTTTTCCCACAACTGAACTATTCCACTACATGCATATGAGTCCGCCTTCTTAGTGAATTGGACACTACATTTCTTTTACTAGGAGTGTATGCATAAAAATATAAAAAAACTATAGGTATTCATCCCACCTTCACTACATCAGATTTAGGTCACACTGTTTAAATATGTACATGTTAATTTTTTGGTCCATGTACACGAAAAACATTCTAAAAGTATGTAATCTCGCCAATCACATTGGGCATGAAAACCAAAATTTTATTCTTCATCATGCATCAGGTAATTCCTCTTATGTTCCCTCAGCTTCCACGACCCATACACCATGAATATATCACTCTTCAGACGAACTTATTTTATACTGATACTTGATGCATCATAGTAAATAGTGTAACTCTTTCTTAGATTTAGAAAATTCGGTATTGGTTTAGAATTCAATATCCATTTGACCACCTGGAAAGATGAATAATTGAAATATGACCATAATAACATCACAACCTTCATATTCAAGCTCGTAAGCATTTCTTCTCATAGTGAGAAGTCATGTATGAACCACCTATAGTAACCAGATTTACCAATGAAACTTCATACCTCAATTAAATATTTGGGTTGTTCTCATAAACTACAGTTCTCACCTCCAATGGGTCAAATTACACTCTTATCTCTGAGAAAATTTAAACAAGGAAGTGAATCAGATTCATCCAGAAGTTGAACTTTGGGAGCTTAACATAAAATCAATTATCTATGTGTGTATTCAATACTATCACAAGATGTTTGGAATTTTCATGTGGATTATGAGAATTCACCAAGATTTAATCCATGAATACCATCCCAAAAAAATCTAGATAAGGAGGAAAATTTTTGTTTATTAGTTCCATGAAGTATACTGGCACACTCATGAGATTAATTACCTTAACAAAATTATAATATAGACCATACCAACTATGAAAAGTTTTGTCATGTTTTTCTGATTCTCTAACACACACCTGATGATAACCTGATGTCAAATAAATATTTGAGAATATTCAAGCACCTTATAGCTGGTTATAGAGATCATCTATCTATGGAAGATGATAATTGTTATTAACTGCCAGTTGGTTCAGTTTTCGATATTCCAAATGTTTCTTAATAGTTCCATCCATATTTTCCCAAAAATGATAATAGAACCCCGTAATGATGTATTGGGATGGATAAACCCCTTTCTCTCTAAATACTCTAGCTTCCTCTTGATATATTTGATCTTAGTAGCATCCATTATCTATAGAGGAATGGATACAGGTACAACTCCTAGAACTAGCTCGATAAAGAAATCTAACTCTCTCAGTGGTGGTAATACTGACAATTCTTCTAAGAAAAAATCGATGAAATAATAAATAACTAGAGAGAATTTTAAATAAGGTATTCCCTAATCATCATATTTAAACATTTAACATGTGATGTCATTATGCCCAGCCCCCAATGCATGGGTCTAGCTCGATTATCCCAGAGATCCCATTCACCCATGTGAATAATCTCACCACCTATGGAGATGTGAGAGTCCACATTTTGTAATATAAATCTATGAAATCTTGAAAGGATACCAAATATTGAATCCAAATAATTATTTCAAAACCCATAATTTCGAGGAAAAGTATGTCACATATGATGTGACACAATCCATCCACAAGGGGGAACTCCCTGCACGGGTGTCCATCCTCAGTTAAAATTTCCATTGATGTATCAATAATCAAAATTCCATTAGAGCACTAAATACTGACCCAAGGCTCTCTAAAATGGGAAGAGATCTAATGATATGAGAAATAAGATTATTGAAAAAATAAAATGTTAATGTAGAGTTCACAAGAATAGTACCTCTCACTATTTAATTTCTATGATTCAACACTTCAGATGTTAGTTGCATTGCATATATATGGTCTTGGCCATAGCCTTGTGATACTTCTAGGATACCCTGAGAAAAATGATTCCAATAGTGATGTACTTCTTGGGTATGGATAACACTACCATGGCCACTACCATTGCCCAATCAGCCACTCTACTCCAACTCCCTACCCGATGAGAATTTGATGACCCTCAGCCTGAATGTGTAGTCAATGTAGACCCTCTCTAACTGGTTTCCATAGGAAATGATCTGTAGAATCACTATAGATGACCCATATTTCTATAAGATCATCACATTAATGTGTTTCTCATATACTATGGCCTTGTATATCCTAGAATACCACACTAGTAGAACCACACTTGGCTACCTGAGTATGTGATCAAGATACTAATATCACAATGTGGAAGAACAAGATGATGATTCCTACTTCCACTAGATTTAATATCAGATCTTTTTTCTATACGGTCCTAGCTCGTACATCCATATTCTCTCAGGTTATTCTTGATGATAAGTTCATGATTAACTATTCTAGGAATGGTAGTAATGTAATAGACATTCACTTATGATCCAATTGCACACCTGATACCATCCTCAAATTACCTGGATTTACAAAAATCTTTACCCATTAGAATAGATGTGAAGCCCTGAATCTCTGTAATGGGGGTTGAATAATCCATATCTGATAACATTCCCTACTCCAAGTTTAGAAAATATCAAGATCTATTATACCACAATGTCTTAAGATATAATTATTCATATAAGGAAATGTGGAAGTACTTTTATTCCTTCTTCCAATGAAGATATGTATAAGTAATGATGTCTCACAATATCTTTAAAAAATCAAGATGCTTATACGTAGAATGATTTAACCTCTTCTAGAGTGAAATATCATGATGCTCAAAGATACATAACATGGAATCTATCCGGAATATATAGCTTGTGGTCCACCATCCCTCAAAAACATGGATGAATACTACTGCTAGAACTCGCATGTCAAACCATCCATAGTAGGAAAATATCATGGTTCAACCTGAATGTTCTTTCTAAAGCATATGAATCCCTCATGGAACTATTTCCCAAATCCAGTGTATGGTACTATCACTGGTGCCTTAGCTGGAACTACTAAGGGATTCACTTACATCCCATGTCCCACTACCTCTAGAGTGTGGTCATCACCACCCTCCGGGGGTATGACTGGATGATGTTGTTGTGGAATACCTCTATAGATTCCAATGGCACACATCAAATTAAGGTCATTATCAAATATTTAATTTCAAAAGAAAAAATATTTTAATAGGATATGTACAAACGTTATTATATAAGAAACATACCACTCTTCATGCACTATGAGTCATATTAGGGCAACATACATATCACATAGAATAATGATACACTATCTACTAATCAAAACTATGTTCGGTATTGGATTATTTTCTCTACTATAACCATTCTCGTTACCATTTAATTTATTTCAAATTCATATCACATATCATTTTATGACGTTCAACCAAATGATTCACCAAATTTTGATCCATAAGGGACTATAAACCTCATGAAACGAAATATGGAATCCACATATTTCACAATATAACAAATTCTAGAATAACTATCATAACATTAGGTAGATCCATTATGACACATATCACAACAACATTAAAAAAATAATGCATCCTAAATGTTATGTCAAAATTCCTGGCATGTGATTCCTTTCATGTTCCAAAAATGATTCATGGGATTGAATACCCTCATCTCATCAGGTTGCAACACAATACAATAGGAAATAATACCAATAATAACATCATAATTCAAGTGAATCACCCAATGGTAGAATCTAATCAACTGTAATAGTCAAAATCCAGAAAATAGAAAATTCATTTGAGCCAATTGGGATTTTTCCTATACATGGGTTAACTATTCCTTAACAAAAATCATTACCAAATTCCATTTCCTTATTATCTATTTCAATTTTCTCTAAATAAAAAATAAAACTAGAAAATAATTTCCCCATAATACCACTTTGTAACATCCTGGACATGGATGCCACTAAACAGTGCCTCAAGCCCAGTTGATTACCTGGCCTCAATCAAATCTATAAAATTTATAAAAAATGATCAATAGAAGCTAAGGAATAAGTGTATTATTAGGTATACTATTCCCTCAGTTACTATGTGAACATAGTAAAAAAACAAAAAATTTATATAGTTGAATAAGTAATAACAATCAGAAAATATATACACAGTAAGAATAAATAACAACTTAAAAAGGATGCTCATATACAACAGTAATGATACATGTTTCCAAAATGAATCCAAAATTTTTATACATGGAATAAGTAAAAAACATGTAAAAAATAAAAATATTATTCCATAAAGTATCCCAACTAGAATCACAACCCTTAGCTCAATCATATGCTTCCCTCCCCCAATGGAGCAATCAAGAACCTATGTCAGTGTGCTTCCCCTTATCCACACCAACAATAATTTAATCCTTTCAAGTAACTAAGGTGGACTCAAAATCAGTGAGACATAATCCCCAGAGGTTTCCACTGAATGTATAGTTCAATTAAGTTAGTATGTATATAATAGACACAATGTGTAGGCATGAATTCAATATTCTAAGGATGTAATAAAATTAAACATTCTATGTTGTCCATGTACTCATTTATAACCAATTAATTTAATGATTCAATTCTATTTAATTAATAGACATCAAGACCTAAATCATTTCCCTACATGTATTTATTTAGATATGATCAATGTAAACCTAAATAAGACATCTTTAATGGGCAAGAAAAAGACCGAATCCAAGTTTGTGATTTTTCATGGAAAACATGTCATATGAATAATTTCATTCATTATTCAATCACGAACATGTGATAATCCATGGAATTCCAAATTTGGAATATGAGTATATCTCATAGAATAATATATTCCATTACCCTTAAATTCCATCATTGGATAACCTCTCAAGAAAAAGGTATCACTCTAGGTCTTGTTTAACATCACTGCCACTTGAGACTATCCGGGAAATGCACTAATAGATCCTATGTATTATCCAAGGCTTATATTATCAAATGACCTCTAGTTTCAACCTTGGAAATCATTATAGATTACAAGTTTCACTCAACATATAATATTCATCCCGTATGAGTCTATCCTTGGAAGTCCACTTAAGGAGACCAAGTGTCTCTCAGGCGTAAGCAAGTAATAATCCAAATGAATCTATCCATGCCATTATTATATAAATAAATGTTTCACCAAATGCATATAATAATTTAATAAATTTCATATTAACATGTCAAGGTCATTATTAAGAAAATTTCAATTCAGTATCATCTTATAAGGATACTCATGCATTGGGATACGCATAGATAGATTACCTCTCAATTACTCTAGTGTGAAATTAGTTATTATAGGCATATCATGATTGAACAATCCTTTAAATGGAAAATGCCACGTGACTTAGTCATTCCATTCCCCCCCTTCAATCCATCCAATTAAAAATTCACATCACAAATCAATTTATAATTTACATCAATTACAATTGACAATACGGCATTGAAAATCCCATTACAGGGGGTAAATTGGCACACCTAAAATGTATCAAATTCCTATAACATCATAATAGTACATTTAATTAAACATAACACCCAATGGGTGGATCCAAATTTAATGCTCACAACCAATAGTTTTTCATTTATGGGCCTCTTTAATTATAAAGGAAATTCCACACACTTTTATTTAAGGATTTAAATTCATTTCTACGGCATCACTCTGAGAACTGGGCATGCTTTACTACAACCTATATAAACACTCGATATTAAATGAATGGAATGAGACCATGTTCCAAAGTTTATTAGTTGATATCTCAACTAGTATCATCTCCTGATTTAATCAGGTAAGGAGAAAATAAAAAAATGGATAAAGAAACTATAAAAAGGAAAATTACCATTCACCTTAATAGTGCATCTGATAACAAACCAAATGATGAATATTTAAAAACAAATTGATATCTTACTAATGCATATCCAAGATGACCAATAACAGTTAACTATGGTAACATATGGAGATGATCACTCAATTCTAATAATATTCATAAAGAGGTATCCTAAATGGTAGGATTGTTTTATGGGATAATGAATAGAAATTGTGTTTGATATAAATATTTAAATAGACGTAATTTAATAAATTCACCAAAAATATATGTTCACATGGTTTGGCCACATAGTTTGTCAAATTTTTCTCCAACCATGAATGATTTTTTATAAAACATGGCACCCCACACAATTTTTATGCACAATTTGAATGACTAATGTGTAAACCGTGCCAAACTCCACATTCAAAATCACAGAAAATTTTGCATGACTTTGTGCCTCAATGCACACATTTTTTCTAACTTTGTAATCTCATACTACTCTCTATCCATGACTCTCACGGTTAGTAAAACTATGAATTCTACCCATTATAATTTTTACAAAATATTTTCTAGTACATTTCTACCATTAATGTTGAGTTTCGGGCTCTGAACTAGCTACAAACACCACTGATCCTATATAACCTCAAATGGGATTCACATTAGGCCATATTAAAAGTTTAAACATAAAATTTAAAGAATGTAATGGATATTTACCTCATTAAAGAACATGGTTCTTACATCATGGTCAGTATATGTTCTAGACAAATGGATCATGTGATAATGCATGAAGTATAAAAGCAGTTGGTAGACACATGTATAGTGATAAATGTTTTTAATGAAGATCACATCATATCCCTTTATATATTAAGAAATATTTCTTCTTTTATAGATTATTATATTATATTGTTTCCATTAATTTGTTAATAGGTAATTATTTTAATGCTAAAAATGCTTTTTGAGTCACATGTAGTGGTCATACAAATGATTCTCATGTTTAGGAAAAATTTAAGAGCTTTATCAAAAGACTTTTAGATAATATCCTAGAGAATATTTTTATAAATATTCAAGAAAAACGTCATTTAATGTGGTACATGGGGAATTAATGATATATTTTCCAAGAATGTATTTAGAAATGACCAAAAGAAATTTTAATCTAATTTCATGTGTTATTTCATATGACGTGACATAATGTGAAAGTGTGAAATTTTTGAGGCATTAGTGAAAGTATGATATAGATAGAGTTGTTCACTAAATCTTGAAGAACCAATTCATAGTTTTTTTAATGGTTTATTCCAAGGATATCTACAGCATAGTGAATGTCACTAAACCATGTTTTTTATTGCATAGAATTATTAAAAAATTCCACTACGTGTAAAATAAATTTAACATCTACTCAAAATTCCATTATGCTTCATTATTATTCTTATAAAAATTAATCTTAGGATTTTGAATGTATTACATGATTATTTAGAAGATAAAAAATAAATTTAGTGATTAATATATGAATTTCAATGTTTTGAATCACATGAAATGATTACGAAATGATATAATTAATATTTAAAAAAATTGAGTTTTTGATGGCCTATATGATTAGATTGATTATGATAAAACTATTTGGTTTTCCTATTATTTCAGAGTAATAATTACAACTACTAAAGGAGGATTACTCTTTATCTCATTCATATCTATTCTTTAAACACATATTTTGTGGAAACCATGAATAATGAGATATTATACCAAAGCATTGGGAGATTTTACAAGTCTGTAGAAGATCTAAACAATTAATTCCAAACAAATTAACTATTAACAATATAATACAAGTTGAGTTGATGAATTTATAGGTTAAATGTTTGTATCCTTGATTGAGTGGTGGTCATCCAAAAAGATCATAAGAAATTAGAGCTGAAAACTAGGTATAATGGGTATTATGCCTTTATTATAGTGGTTATTATTCTTGTTTCATTTTTATCTTAATAAAAGATGTAGTATTTATTTCTTAAGATTGATAATATCCTTATATGACATTTATTATACCTTTTCATTCCATTTCTATTGAATTTTGTTTCTTTTGGTTGATTGGCAGAAAAATGTTTTGTTCCTCTTAATATTGTGGAATAGTTTAAGGTTTAGGTGTATTGTTTTCTAAATTATGGCAACATCAACACCAGACATATTTTTTTTTGAGTTTATATCTTTAATTTTCATTTAATGTTTGAATTTTTTTTTCTTTAAAATAAATTTGATAGTACCACAACATTTTTTATCAAATCCTGGTGTTAGAGTTTGGTGAAGTTAAACCCTAATTGGGTGTTCAACGATCAGTGATGTGTTTTATTATGAGTTTTAAATTATTATAAATATTAGATATAAAGTTCATAAATTTACTATTTTCTATTTTAAAGGTATATATATTCAATAAGTACAAATTTGAAAAGGAAAATGTATAGAATGATAAATCTAATGGGTTAGATTTTGGATTTTAGAGGCTTCTTAATTAATGTTACCCATTCAATATAGATCAAGATAATCCACTAAATAGAATCAAATAAGAAGTGATATTAAAGGATGAATACTAATATTTTAAATATAATATATTAGGAAATTTTCATACGATTGTAGATTGGTATGTGTCCTTAAAAGTCTCAGATGTGAAAAGCACTACTGAGTTGATGACTATAAATTTTAACATGTATATAAAGATAACTGAAATAATTAATTTATTTCTTATACGGTGAAATTTTTTCATAATTATTTTGAATGGATGTCCATTGTAGGATAATTTACTAGCATAAATGTTATTCATAGATTGGTGGAGGCTGTATATGTATCTCCCATTGGTGATGGATGGGAACCGATACTACCATTGATTCCAAAATCAAGGGATTATATGTTTATCATGGTGATTAATTTTATTGTTAAGGCTCATTTAGTTTTTAATTATGTATATGATTTGATTCTAAATTAATGTATTCATCAAAAGGAGTTCCATGTTTTAGTATGCATATTCCTTTACTATGGATTATTCAATATTCTCTAAACAACGAAAAAGATGTAAAATGGGAGGGAAATAGAGGAAGTTGAGATGATTAATCAAGGAATAGACCCATATATTGGAATTGTGTGATGTGAGGGCATGTGAAAAAGGATTTCAATAAAAAAAATATTGATTTGATAAGGTATTCCATTATATGTTTTTATATAAATCATTTTTCATTTATATTAGTACCCCCCACCCGAATGGCCTGAAGGCCTTCATTTTTATTGATTTTTGATAACCCCCCTTTCACGGGATGAGTGAGAACCCTTACAATGCCTGTAGGCTCAGAGAATAAAAGGCTTGTAGGATTAGGAGATTACATGAACCGAAGGCCTTAAGTAATTCAACCCGACTATCTACAAGGAACTGCCCTTCCCTAGCATCTGCATCATCATAGTAGCTCTCCACCTTTACATGGCCGTCTGGATAGGCTTCCCGTGAAAGAACAAGATTTTACCGATTGCATAACCATAACCTCTCATTCTAAAAAATCCATTTGGCTCTACTCTAGTGAGCGCAACAGCTCTGAATCCTCTTCTAGGGCTACTCCTTTTTTGGTAGTGTGTCTTGGGAAACAGCATTTTTCTCGAAGGCCATGAGGTGGCCTGAAGTCCTTAAAGGTGGAATGAAATCCCTACTGACCTAAAGGAATGGGTGGACCAAAAGCCTTAAGGACTCAAAGCCCAAACTGGTGGCCCAAGGTGTATAGTTCCAGCTTCTACAGTACCGAACATTACCTGCTACAAGACTGCTACAGTGCCTGCTACAGTACCCACATAGTGTATAGTTCTGCTACAGTACATGTATAGTGTACAATTCTGCTATAGTACAACACAGTGTATAATACGGCTACATCACTGCTACAATTCCTTCCACCATACCTGATATAGTACTGCTAAAATACCTCATAAATATGCCTCTACCTGGATTTGAACCTAGGTCTTGTGGATGCACTTAAGGATACCTCACCAATTGGGCTGAGGCTCATGTTCTATTAGTAGTTCCCTTTTTAGTGTCTCCAGTCCACATTAATTTTGGATTATTTACTCTAGCGATCGTTTTCTATCTAGGTATGAGAGAGGATTAATGAACAATAATATATACACAAGTTTCAAATAGCATCATCATAAAAATGATTATGTTATCGTGATTGTGGGAATGGGTGATATTTAAATCTAAACCTCAAATTAATTCGTGGTATAGTTTTACCGTGTGTAGAAGATACTCGGTTTAAAAAGAGAGTAATCTTAGTAGTATAGGTGGATAATAATTGTTTCTATTTAATATTTTTGGATGGAGTTTGTAAGATAACATGGTGATACCTAGTGGTGTCCAATGGTGTGAATTATGGAAAATTGTATCTTACCAGAAATTAGTAAAGATCAATTCTTGTGAAAAAAACAGCATTATCTATAGAGTTGTGGATTAAATTTCATTTTCAAGTGGGTGATAAGGGGATGAAGTTCCAATGTTGTAAAGGAATACAAAAAATTGGATGCATGTAGTGTGGAATATGTGAGATGATTATCATTAGAAAATAATGATTGATTTCTATCAGTATAGAAGGAAATATAGAAAATAACTTGAAGATAGTGATGATTCATATAGATATACAGGATTTAATCCCTATTAATTCAAAGGGGGTCCCACTATACTAATTTCCCATCATTTAAAATGTGGAATGTAAATTAACGATGTTCTTTTTAAAGCCAAACTGTGAGGGTTTTAAAACAATTATCATATGGAGATCTACAATGGAAGAGAGACTAAACATATTCTAAAATTACTGAGGTATGATAATTTTAGATATTATAAACATATGTGGTTTTATGATTCTATCATTTGAAAGTAATATAATATGAAAATACCATATATATGACTCTATAACAGAATGGTATCCCATAATTGATGAATATGACTTTGAATTATATAGCCCTGAGAAATATGTTTCATGCTAGTTTTTTCAAACCAGTTTTGAGAGAATGTTGGGAAATATATAGCTGATCCTTTGAATCATATTCTTGATGTTAAATTTTGGAATGTAATTTTAAAAAAATAATCTACAATCATGGTCAATATCTCTCACCTATTTTTTTTGATTTTTCACAAATGTCCCTACGTATTCTACGGAGAGGGAAAAGCGTGAAGAAAATTATCACTCAGGGTTATTTATAAGTCATAATTCCAAAAATAATTTATTTTAACTCTATAAAAATATATTATGAAATTTATTTATATTATTAAATGTCTTATTTAATGAGGATATCCTATAGAAGGATTGGAACGTGATTGAAGACACTATAGAGAAAAAAATATACATATTCCAAATTTCATCTTAGAGGGATTCCATAATGTTCAGTTGGTTTATATAGTATGATAGTTCTAGAGGTACCAGGCTATATAGAAATTGATGGGTTGTAAAGAGGTGGGATACGATTAGTGTCTCTATGATTAGATATACTATAATTCTCTAGGATAGTAGAATCCTTGAGAAAATCATAAGTAGGTGTAGTCCCACAAATATTAGTTACTGGAGTATTGCTTGTGGTTTAATTTCGATGGACTACTAGATTTAGATGCAGATTTATTGGGTTTTGAAGTGATGTTTACTTCATGATTCTTATGGAATGTGGGGAACGTTTTTGATTGAAATAGGATGAATGTATTAGTTACTTGAGCCAGTGGGAGTTATCAATAAAGGGGGATATAGACTCCCCATATTTTTCAAAACATGGTTTTATATAGAAAATCAAATAATGAAAATATTACTTAAAAACTAATGGGATAAAAAAATAATAGGATTCCATGAAATAAGATAATGAAATGACTATTTAGAAAAGATTTCAATAAATGAGAGGATTGGAATTATAAAAAAAATTCCAGATATAAATATTTCTACAAATCAGATGATTCTTGAAATGGTATTAATGATGTTATTGAATCAAGATATGGTAGATATAATAATGAAATTCTTTTAAGGTTATTTGGAAGAGGAAATATTAATATAATAACTAAAGAGTTTAATAGAAAATGTAATGGAAAAACTATGTTATTGGATCAAGTTTATATTATATGGACTAAAATAGGAACTCTGGAAATGGAAATAAACGTTTGATGACTTCATGGTAGAGAATGTTTTCATCTAGACTAATTTGGATCATCAATGTTAAAATATTATGGTCGATAATAGGAGTTTCATCAATATGTAGAGTACATCCTTCTTACTATAATTTGTTTATTTATTTTATTATAATTTGATAATTTGAGAACTATAAAATATTTTTTTTACATTGTTTAGTAATATTTTTTATATAATTTTTTGTATTTTTAATTATTTATTTTTATTCATTTTTAGTTTAGTAGAATATATTTGATCTTACACAAGGGCATATATTATTATTGATTGAAATGATATTATCTTATCCATGGAACATATTATGTACTATAATTTACATAATAGAAATTATAATACATTTAATGGTTATTCAAATTTTTGGAATAGTGATAAACACTTACTTATTAAGAATATTTGATATCTGGTAATGTATTAAATTTTGGTATTACCCTTAAATAAGAGGAAAATAAATAAAATTATAAATTGAAATAACCATTACACATTAAAGTGATGTTGTTTAAAAAGTTTTGAATTTATCTAAGGGGTTAAAAATTATATATACAATTTATGTTGTATGTTTCTCTTCGAATATTTGTTAAGATATTTACAGAGTCTAACATATAATGTATAACTTATATGTATGATGATTAATTAGGAATTATAGAAAAGAAAATAATATTAATGTATATTGTGGATATTGGAGAGTAATATGAGATATGTAAAACTATTGGAACCTATTTAGATATTATTTTCTCATTTTTGTTAAATATTTAGAAAAATTATAGAGCTTTTATGAATCTTCTAGTTTTCTTACCAAGTGAAGTTACAGTAGAATCTGAATCATTATATCTTAATTTAATAATATGTTATGTGAAGTGTGTGATATGTCCAGATAATTTGTGTGGGGTACATTTTTTATATGAATCCCAATTTCTTATCATGTATGGATAATAAGCCTTATTTAGAAATGATAACAATCTACCCGTTGGGTTATCTATCATAATCAATTTTAAATAATTTATTTAAATTTTTCTATATTCTAAATATAATATTTCTATTTTATAGGACATATTTTCATAGATATTACACAAGTATTATTCAATGAATTTATATTTTATTCTTTTAGAGCGATTTAATGGAGTTTTTTTGATTTTTTTTGTTGGATAATTGAAAAACCATATATAACGGTTATTTGAAGACATTATGTTACTCTTTTATTGTAATTTTTTTGAATAGTTCTAATAATATTATTCAATTGTTTTAATTAGTTGAAACATTGTTATCACAATACATGGATTTTATTAAGATTTCATCATGTGATGTAATTATAGAACATTTAGAAAATTATGGAGAATATCCACAATTTTTTAAACATCTATAAAATCTTAATTTTTGGGGAGTATAACGGATATACACGATTCTATATGACTACACTAATGTAATAGTTAATTACTGTCAATTTGTGAATAAACATTATTTGCATACTCTTATGTTAGACATCACATGGTAGAATATCTCTACTACATAACCTAGGAATAAAACTCGTTATTTCAACACTATAAAACTCACTTATATATTTTCATTAGTGTAATGTCTAAAAATATTATTCATATATGAAAAATACAGTGACCATATCATTTTACACATGTCATTACATGATTTTAAGCATAGTAAAGCATCATATTACAATCTAGAGATCGTAATACCTAGTGTATTGGAAGACTATGTACATAAAACTTAGAACACAAAAATAAATATTACTATTTTTATTTAATCATCATAAATTGACCCTAAATTTCATTTAGATAATTCATCTTCATAGGATAACCCAGGGCTAACATGAATATAGAGATGAGCTAATAATCCATGTAATGAAATAAACAAAAGAATAAAGCATTATCACATGGGTTAGAAGGCATGCCATAACGATATAAAAAGGAAGAGAAAAAAATAATCATAACATTTATACATGGGATAATATAAACATGAACTCATTGTAATGTGGATGAAACATGAAACACGGATTTTTCATGAGTCATGTCTTGTTTCACATATAGGAGAACATGTCAAGGTTAACCACAAAGACTGTTGTACATGGTAGCATGAGTCAAGGCCTACCACCAACATTATTGCACATAAAGTCTCATGATACTAAAATTTACCCAATTAATTGGGTATATATCTTGGAAAACCTATCATAACATGTTCATGAATATTATTTCCACATATAAAATCATACATAACAAATCATACATAATCATAATGGTACCCATAGAAAGTCATGAGTATCATAATCATGGCATAAAGCATAATAAATGTGTGTATCAAACAAGTATACATAAAATAATGGAATTAAAAAATACATGGACATTAATATGGGAAAATAAGTATTTATCATGGTTAGTGATTTGAAACAGATGTTTCCCCATGTATGAATCGTAAAAATTTTAGTCTGGTTTTATGGAAAATACTAAAGAGCATTTAAAATAGAAAAAGGAATAATTTTTTTATATAAAACTAGAAGTTACGAAATTGGGTTATTATAATAAAAATACTGATTTTATAAAAATAATTTTGGCTTAAAAAATATTGTAGAGTGTACATTAAATTTGTTAAGAAATCTAGAAACTTCCCTAAAAATAGGTTTGTCTTTCGGGAAGTATTTAGGAGGGAAAATTTAAAAACCAGTATATACCTAAAGGAGAATGATGAATGTAAATTGATTAATGTGTTGGGATCATGTAAACTATATTTATAATATTTACATAAGAATAATAGATAACTTCATTTTGGTAAAATGAATGATAGAGAATCCTGAATGAATAAGGGAGGTTCGGGTAGAATCCCTCACCTTAAGTCTGATGGTGCCCATCACATAATTTTAATGTATTGGATAACCAAATAAAATTAATAAATTAATATTTCCAAAATATATTACTAATTTAATTGATTTACTATAACCTTATTATGTTTTTTCATGATTGTTTTGAGGTGTTAAGAAGTTCAATTTAATTATTTGTTTTATTGGTTTACTTATATACATTTACGTATAGACATCTAAGAATATAGTGGTTGTGCAGAGTTGGAGTTATATGTTATTTGTGGTAATCAGGTAGGTTTAATTTTCATAAAATTCATTTGTTTATTTTGAGTTAAGATGAATCATTATATAAAACATTAATGAAAATAGTTTAGTTTAATTGGCAGTTTTTTTATCACATCGGACAAATTCTGCTTTATAAATTAGTATGACTAAATTATAAATAATACATATATTACAGTCTAGTATAACAAAATAATGGATTCATTACCATAATTAAAGATTGTAACATAAATTGAATACCCATAATCCTTATATATGATAAATTAACACCTCTCAGATGGTGTTTTCATTTCTAGTATAAAAGGATGGGAAATGAGGGATAATGATGAATTATTCCATTAACATAAAAAAATAAATTATATTTATGGTAATAGAGTTAACATAAAATTTTTATTAAAGGAGGTGACTAAAAAAAGAAAAGGAATGAACTTGAATAAAAATAAAAGAATGAAAAGAGGAATTTACCTCTTGAATATGTCTTCCGTGAGAACCTCTTTAAGGGATAGGATTTGGTCATTTGAAGAGAAATGTTCTGATGGACATGAGAGAGGTTCTTCGGCAGGTATTTGAGTTGAATTTTTAATAGGCATAAGGAATGAGTGGATAGAAGATAATAGGGGATGAGGGTGGTTTTTATAGTGGAGGAAAAAAGGGTTTTCTTAATATTTTGATCATTATTTTATTATTTTTCTCAAGAAAAGAAAATGTATTAATTCATGAGACAAAAATTGTAATATGTTCATGTGAGTTCTAACACATGGTTCTTAAATCATCCATGACTCAATAAATTTTTTATTTAACATATATTGTATATATACAACAAATTACCATATTTTACTATTCACTAAAAAATTCAAATATTTCAGAAAAATCAAAAAAATTCACCCCACCCATTTTTTGACATGTAGGATACAAAAATAAAGTCTGTTTTATTAAAATAAATTTGAAAATATGTTAAATTTCATTTTTAATTAAAATAATAATTTATTTGAAAATTAAAATTTTTAATTTAAAAAATTTTCTCTAACACATTGAAAAATTAATTATGGTCTCCTAAAATTAACATATTATCATAAGCCATTAAAATAATTTTTATGAAAACATGTTATGAAAATTAATTTTCTTTTAAATTATTAAATTAATCATAAAATTGTATATAAATATATATGACTCACAAAAATACAAACACTATGATATAACTATATCATGTTATTACTTATAATATGGATTAATTTTAATTATACTTTTATTGGAAAGGATAATTTTTCACTTGGCTAATTTTCTATTCAGAAGGGTTATATTACAATTCATATGAGTAACATTAATATTATTTAGGGGAAGTTTCTATTCACTAGCAATTATGTTTTTCTTATTGAAATCCAAACATTTTTCGGATCATAATCGCGTATGCTATATTTTTGAAATTCAATCACTTAAGTGGAAATATTATGTTTAAAGGTCATGTAGTACTTCATATTTCATTTTTTTCTAATTTCATGTGATTGTACTATTTAAAAAAATTAAGAGAAGGGAATTTACATTGATTTAACTTTGGGACATTACAATATTCCCCCATAATAAATTTAACACGTGAAATTTTATTTTACATTCTATTCTATAAATAGGTGTGCGTACATTTCCTCCATTGCCACCTCCAGTTCTCATTTTTCCTCTTTATACATATGGTTCTGCCAAAACACATTGACTAGGTGAGTAGTCTTATTGTCTAGTAATTTATCTCTATGATCCAAGATCTTCACTAGATTCTCCTCATAATAATGACCATTCTCCATATGTACCACCACTGAAGATAACACATGTGAATGATCTAGTATGTACTACTTTCATATAGTTACACTGAATATATCCTCAAATTAGATATAGAAGGTGTAATTCTTAGACGATAGGCCATAGATCTGACAAAATCAAGAATCATGAAGGGGTCTATGTACTTGGGACTTATCTCTCCTTTCTTCCCAAACCTCATGAAATTATTCCATAGAGATATGTAGAGGAATACAATTTCTCAAACTCTAAACTCAAGGTCTCATCGACGATTTTCTACATAGAGTTTTTTGTCAACTTTGGGATCCCATTATGTGTTGGTGAATGGTTTTCAAATTCTCTGCCATTTCTTCGACCAGTTCTGGTCATAGTAGTTTAAACTAACCAACTTTAACCCAAAATCTTGTTGTTCTAAATATTTTCCTACAAATGCCTTCATATGTTTTCATTCAAATATTGGAAGGAAAATAATTGTTGAAGGTGGATTAATGTAGTGGAATATGTTTGTACCATCATCTTATTAATTCCATAAAACATTTTATCAACATGTATTCCAATGTCTAAATAGTTTTCTCAGATTGGCCTTCAGTTTGAGGATGATAGGTCTTACTGATGTTCAGTTCTGTTCATTGAGCATGTTTGAGTCTTTTCAAGAACATAGAGTCGAATAATTGATCTCTATCAGATACAATTGACATTGGTATTCCATGAATCCTTACCACCTCTTTGATATATATATATATATATATGAATGTTGATCCAATTAAAATTCCTCTCGAATAGCGATAAATTGAACTATCTTTGTAAGATGATGGACAATAAACCATATAGCATTGTTTCCACTGGATATCCATAGATTTCCAGTGAAAATGTCTGTGGTGATGCTCTCCCACTTCAATTTTAGTAAGGGTAGTGGTTGTGTCATCCCCTTAGACTTCTGTCTATTATCCTTCACATGTTGGTATATCAGACATTTTGATATATTCAGCAATCTCCATCTTCATATTGTACCACTAAAAGTTCTCTCGGAGATCTAAATACATATTTGTGCTCCTTGGGTGAATAGAGAATGTTGATCTATCTGAGTTATTATAGAGATCCTTCATTATCTCTAGATAGTATGGTGCACATAATCATGACCCAAATCCTACAACTCCTTCCCCATAAATCTTGAAATTAGAGGATTTCCCATTTCTGATAGCTTCCACCCTTTTAATAATTTCCACATACTTTCATTGAGGTTAAATTATTTTCTTCATGAGGTATGGTTATGAAATAATTTGAGAAAGGATTGATGATGTTCCTCCCTTAATGATTCCCATGTCCATCATTTCCCAATCTAATAAGATTGGATCCTTTTCAATTCTCATCATTGATATGGATATATGATCCTTTCTACATAGAGCATCTGCCACCTCATTTTCCATACCAGGATGGTAGTAGATTTATCATCAATAATCATTGATGATCTCTAACCATCATATTTTGTTAATGTTTAGATATTTATATGTGAATATATATTTGAGACTCTTGTCATCAGTATATATCTCAAACTTATCCCCTTAGTGATAACACCACCATATTTTTAGTGCAATGATCTTAGCTGCCATCCACAGATCAAGTGTGGGGTTCTTTTATTAATGGATTTGTATCTTCCTTGAATCCTAGAATATCACATTATCATTTTTCATCAGCAAATAGCCTATGCACTTCATTATAGCGTCACGTTACACCACAAATAGTTCTCCACTTATCAGGTGTGTGAGTATTGGCATAGTGATAAGCCACTTATTGAGCTCCATAAAACATTACTCGCATTCTTGTGTCTAGGAAAAAAATTCACCCTTATGAATCAGCTTCATAATAGGGTTTACCATCATGATAATTTCACCACACATCATAGATAATACCCATCTAGACCTTAAATGTTGTGGGTCCTTATTACGACGTTGGTATGGGCCACTCTTCAATTTCAATTATCTTGTAAGGGTCCACATATATCCATTTTCAAGTGATAACATGCCCCTAGAATGATACTTCTTTCATTGATAACTCACATTTACTATACATTTCATAAAGTTAATCCCTTCATAAAGACATTAGTGAAATATTAAAAATATCCTCATGTCCCTCCTTACTCTTGAAGTATATAAGAAGATCATTACTAAATAATACCAAGAATAAGTCAAGGCAATATGAAAACACTCTATTCATTAAATCCATGAATATTTCTAGTGCCTTAGATAGATTTATGAGAATCACAATGAACTCATAATGTCCATACCTCATTCGAAAGGCTGTCTAGGGAATATCTTTTGTCCTCAGCTTTAAAATGTGATGTCTTGACCAAAGGTCCATCTTAGATAAATAACTGGCCCAATGAAGCTGATCAGAGAATTCATATTTATTGGGAAGTGGATACTTGTTCTTTAAAATGATTATATTTTGCTCATGGTAATCAATGTAGAGACACATTGATCCATCATTATTTTTGATGAAGAGGACTTTCACACCCCATAATAAAGAATAATGGCATATAAAACCCTTCCCTAGATTCTCATATAAATGCTTCTTCATCTCTTCTTGCTCTATGGTGGACATTTTATAAGTTGAATTTAATATAGGCAGTGATCCAGGAATATGATCAACTGAAAACTCAACCTATCAATCCGGGGGACGACCAGAAAATTATTCAGGGAATAAATTAGTGTAATCCTTCATTATGGGCATATAATTAATATGTTTTATCTCTAATATCTCAATCATTTTATCTAGACATTATATCTTAGAAGGCATTAATACCCACACTTGAGAAAATTATTCTAAATGAGATTCATCTTCCTCCTAACTCTTGTAATGAATTAAGGGATTGTTTTTGTATGTGAAGAGTGATCTCCCTTTCCTGTCAGATGATGTTGCCTTTATATAAAGACTGTAAATCCATGAAAAAGATAACATCAAACTCCACTAAAAGAATTATGAAGATATTTTCTAGGAGATTCAGTCCAAAAAAAATTAACAAAGGAGGAATAATATACTTTGGAAGTAGTAATTTCCCCATTTTTTGTTCTGATAGATAATTCAACTCCAGATTTTTCTGTGGTGAATAAATAATTCTACTAAACGTGCAAGGTATTAAATAATACATTGAACTAGAATAAAATATTTTTTATCTCTTATTGAATGAATTACTATAGTACATGTCACCACATCATTTTTTGGCTCCACATCAACAGTAGTTAGAGTATAAGACCTTCCTTTTCTCCATCGAGGTTGTTGTGGATTTCCTTTGGCAACCCTTGGATTAGGTAAATTATTCACATAATGCCTATGCTCCTTGTAGTTCTAACATTACACTATAGTCTGAATGTTGATATGAACCATCCTTTCATCTTCCACATAAGTGGGATTCTTTATATCCCTCTTGTAGTTCCTTGAAAGATGTCACATTCTTCCACAATTGAATCAATTCCGAGTTCCCTTTAGATAGTTCCCAAGATTCTTCTTCCAACAAGTTTGACATGTGGGATATTCGATCTTCTCTCCATAATGGGATTTATTTTCCAAACCACCGACATTAGACTCTATTTTCCCCTTTTTTTTCACTAGTCCCATGAGACTATTAACAGTATCCAATATGTATATCATCCTTGAGGTCACAAAAAACTATCACCTCATAACAGTCAATGTCACTAATCATCAATGATTTTCATAGTCACACCTTTTGTCCAAAAAATAAGGGATCAACCTTTCATTAAGTGTTCGTGACAATGCTGGAGGCGTATCATACATGTCTTCTAATGTTTTGTTCATTATCCCCAATGGAGTCAGCTACATTCTGCTTAATTATAAGAAACTATCTTTATATCTTGGGATGGACATTTTGGGTGAAATATTAATTGAAAAAACATTTATTTTGAATTTCTTCAAATACATGTAATTAAATTCTTCATGGAAATTCATATTTGTGATCCTTTCCCACCATTGATCAGGTTCCCCCCATAAAAATGATAGACCTCTATCACAATATTATCGTCTTCTAAGCATTGAAGAACATAAAATATATTTTCAACGGAGTTAATGTAGTATTCCGTGAGTATGGGATTAGAAGATAAAATAAACCAAGGTGGCCTTTGCTGCATGAAGGATTCAACTGAAACATTCTCTTTCCTTGGAGGAGGAGGGCGTTCCACATGTGTCATGTTGTTATTCGTAACTTGAGCCAGCTGGGAATGTACTATCTAAAAGTTTTTAGAACCCATTCCCATAATATTATACATATCATTTGGGAAATATTCACAATTCCTAACACATTGATTGTTGGAACATGTTCTTCTTTTTCACACCATGAACAATGACAAAGAACTTACAATCAACTTGCTTGAATACTTAGATATTAAGCATTAAAAGGAAACATTAAACACAAAAGGATAAACTATAAAGGGAAATCTATATCCTAACTTGTGATTACCAATGTTTCAATATAGGTTATCCTTGATCTGTTAGTTAACATTTTTACTTATGGGATCTTTTCTTGTTCCCTTAATAATGTTTCATACTAAAGCTATGAATTTACGAAATCATTTCTCCTAAAAGTGTCAAGCCAGCAATGAAGAAAGGGCCATTGTCATGCACCGGTTCCCATTTGAGTCTAGATCAAAGTAGTATTTTTTGGCATTAACCCTAGATACATCTTTTCTAGATCCACATCCACATGTCTGTATCTGGACAATATTTTATTTTCTTAATAAACCACTTAACCTATACATACAAAAATTTAGTGACATTTTCAAATACTTATTATAATCCCTAATGTTCTTACAATAGTTATCTATTACTACTCACCAAAAATTAGATAGATTATCCTATGAAACTAAGTATAGAGACCCTAGACTTTTTTACATATCATTACATGATTTTATGGATTGTAAAGAAACATATTACAAGAAAATTATCCAAAATTCTATTGTCTTGTAAGATGAGGTGCATAAAACTAAAAAAAAGAAAATAAATATAACATTTATTTATTTAGTCTTCATAAATAGATCCTAAATTTTATTGCTTCAAAAATATTTATATGCAACATTGGGATAACATGAAAAAATTGATGAGCTAAAAATCCCAATAAGGGAATAAACATAAGAATAAAGCTTTATCACATCAGTTAGAAGGCATGACATAATGATATAATAAGTCATGGAATATATGGAATCATAACTTTTAATCATGGGATCATCTAAAAAAGGATTCATTTTTTTATAAGTAAAATAAAACATGAGTGTTTAATGGTTCAAGGCTCATTTTACATAAATGATCGATGTGAAGGTTAACCACAAAGACCATTGCACATGGTAACATGAGTCAAGGCTAACCTCCAAGACTGTTGCACATAACATCTCATGAGACTCAACATCACCCTATTAATTAGGTTACTATATAGTAACACCCACCATAACATGTTCATAAATATTCATGACACATATAGAATCATATATAATCAATGAGACATAAACATAAGGTTACCCATGGAAAGAAATGGGCATTATAATCATATCATAAAGCATAATAAATTGGTTTAGCATACAAGTCTCCATGGAATTTAAGAATTAAAACATAAATGTATATTAATAAGTTAAAATATGTGTATATCATGGTATGTGATGTAAAACATAAGGGATAACATTTAAGCACGGTATTTATGAATTTTTAGCATCAAAACATTTTAGTTTGTTTTTGAGGAAAATACTAAAGAAAATTTAATATTGAAAATGGCATAATTATTATATATAAAACAAGAGGCTAAAATATAATGTTTTTAGAATAAATATAATTATTTTATAAAAAATTGTTAGCCTAAAATGGATTGTAAAGAGTTCTTTAAATAGATTAAGAATTCATGATGTCCCCACTAAACTGGTTTTCTTTTCAGGAAGTATTGGGAAGGGGACCATTTAAAAACATGTATAACAGAGAAAAAGATTGATAAATGTAAAACTGTACATTATTTTGGAGAATGTAAATATCATTTATATGATTCAAATAAAAATAAAAGATAACATCATTTGGGTGAATGAAATGATATAGTAGCCTGAAGGAATAATGGATGTTCCGGTAGAATCCTTTAACATACGTCCAATGATATCATTCACTTGATCGTAATGTAATTTATATATAAATTAAATTCATTAATAAATATTCATAGAACCTATTATTTATGTATTTTATTTATTTTAGCCTATTTATGTTCATTCAATACCTTTTTATGTGTTAATAGGTTCAATTTCATTTGTTTCATTGGTTTTCATGATTGGTTTACTTAAATACATTTCAGGATAAACATGTAAGATGTTAATGGTTGTACATAATTGGAGTTATATATTATTATTGATCATAAAGTAGATTAATTGGTTATAAAATTCATTTGGTTTTTTGGAGTGAAGATGAATCATTATATAAAATATTAATGATAACTATTTATGATAATTGGATGTTTTTTTTCACAAAAACACAATTTGATTTATAAATTATTATCACGTGTCTATAATAATTTATAACCATAAATTAGTAATTATACATATATTATATTTTTTAACCATAATAATGGTTTCCTAATGATAATTGAGGGTTGTAATAGAAATTTAAAACTCATCGTCCTTGAATGTGAGAAATTAACACATCTTAGAGGGTGTTTTAATTTCTAGTATAAAAGGAGGGGAAAAGAGAGGTAATGATGAATTATTAAAATATAAAAAAAAATCCATCACATTTATGTTACAAGGGTTATGAAAAAATTATTATAAATTGTGGTAGGGAAAGAGAAAGATAATAATGGAACATGAAAGAAAATAAATGATTCAAAAGAGGGATTTACCTCTTGAATATTTTTTCATTAAGAAATATTTTAAGGTAGATGATTTGGTATTTTGAAGAGAAAAAGGGTTTATTTAACTAGTATAGGGTCTTATTGAGGTATTTTATCATTACTTTAACTGGGAAAAAGTTTTTTATGAGTGTAGAGAAAACGGGGGTGAGGGTGGTTTTTATAGTGGATGAGAGGAGGATTTTCCCAATATATTATTCATTATTTTTTTATTTTTCTCTTGATAAAGAATATTATTTTTCACTATGAAAAAATAGTAATATGTGCATGTCAGTTCGAACACATGATGAATACGTCGTCCATGACTCAATAAATAGTGCATTTAAAAGATTATTTATATGTACTGCAAATTTATGTATTTTAGTATTCACTAAAAATTCATGTATTTCAGAAACATCAAAGGAATTCAACCCAACCATTTTTGATATTTAGAATTTAAAAAAGAAGTCCATTTTATAAAAAGTTCTAAATATGTGATATTTAATTTTTAATTAAAATCATAATTTACATGAAAAAGAAAAATATAAAATTGATTTTCTAACACATTGAAAAATTAATTATGGTCTCTTAAAATTATAATATAATCAAAATTCCTAAAAATAATTATTTATTAATAAATTTTATGAAAACAAATTTTCTATTATATTTTTAAATCAATCAAAAAAATTTAAATTAATATATATGACTCACAAAAATACAAACACTAAGATATAATTATATCATATTGTCACTGTTAATATGGATAAATTTTATTCAAAATTTTGTTGGTAAGGATAAATATTCTCATGAAATATTTAATATTCATAAGGTTTGTTTTACTATTCATAAAGGTAAAACTACAATTCATAAGGGTTCGTTACTTTTCAAAAAAAATTATGCTTCTATTTTCTGAATCCAAAAATATTACTCATCACAACTATGTATGTTAGATATTCTAAATTCAATCACAGAAGTGACAATATTATTTATAAAGGTCATATAGTAATTATTAGATCATTGGGTTGGATATCATGCGATTATTCTACATGACATAATAATAATAAGGTAATTTCTATTGATTAAACATTGTGTCATTACAAAAACCTTATTTTCATCATCTCCATTAGTGTATTGGGTTTATCCTTACTCAACTGTTGTTTTTGTAATATTAAATGAGGTTTTTAAGGATTTCATATCTAACACAAGAAGAACCAAAATTTTTATTTCTAGACATAGTAGTTCCTGTGTGTGTGAAATGTGATACCAAAATGGCTGCCGAAGCCTTGTAAAATCTGTAGTTCGTGGGGAAGGGATTCATCATCCATGGATGTTTTGGAGATCGTGGTGAGGTAAAATGGGCAGTTTCTTAGGGAGACACTATAGGAAAGGTATGTTTTATATGTTTCATCAAAACCATCATGGCCTAGTCCAGTCGATAGTAGAGGGTATGGTGATGGTTATATGTATTTGAAATTTCAATATTCATCAGATTATTCAACTAATCTTGAATTTTTCAAATGATAAAATGCATGGATCAATAATTAAGAGACCTTAGAGAAATCCTTAACTTATTCCTAACCCCTAATAATTATTAGTAATTATATCTTGAAAAATTCATCAATATGTATTATTTTTAGACTACTTATATGTACATTATGGGAATGGATTTAGAAGAACATCCTTGAAAAAACTAGGGCCTTGGTAAATTCCTAATTTTTTATGTTTGTGTTTTCATACCTATGATTAATCTATGTCCTAAGTTCTTAAATCATTTTTATTTCATTATAGTATTGGGTCATTTAGTGGAAAAATCATGTATGTATTTCAGGTCCTGGACATTTTATAGTATTTTTTTTGAATGATTTTGGAGCAAGGATTTTATGGAATATACCTATGGGGCTTTGTCTGATCTAGCAAGGTGATTACCAGCCTCTGAAAAACAATAGATTCTCTATTGTATTTATTGAATATTGTGAAATAATTTTTTTGGTTCTCTTGGTGGGTATCACACCATATAAGATTTTTTTCATCTTAGTCAAATAGAAATTTATTCTACAATTGATGGAGGTTTTCATTGGGTAAGTGTTATGATCGTACCACATTGAATTGTTCTTCTATCTCTGTATCATTCAATAACCCATTTCATATGGTTTTTGAATTAATCCGAGAGAATATAGAAATGTAAGATTGTTATCATTGGTCCATGAATATGGTTCATGTTTTCATTCCTTTTTGAACCATGATTTTGAAAATGATGTGCTTGACATATGATGTTCCTTACAATTAAGAGACAATACATATGATTATTGGCATGACATGTTGTTGTAAACTAATATTCTTTTTATTATGTTTGATGTCTGATCACATGTGTTTGTATGTGTATCCCATGAGACCATGTTTGACTTTTTATCACATGTTTTTTCATGAATATACCATGAGGTCATGTTTGATGTTTAATCACATGTGTGTGTAACCTTTTAAAAATAATATTGATGTTTTATTGTATGTGGATTTGTGATGGGTTTGGCTTCTTCTTCACAAGATATAATGTTTGATCTGTCATCATGTACCAATTTAATAGAGGTCTAGTCCCTCTATTTTCTTGTTTTGATCATGCATGATTATCTACATATATTATCCCTCGTGAGGGGGGTGGGTGTCAGTAATTTGGTTGACATGTACATGGGTTATCCAACAATGGGGGTTGTGTTATACAAGGTAACTCTTGTTAAGAGTTCATTTATGGTGTCCTATTTGGTGTATTACTACTCAATTCATGGTTATCTGAATGCTCATGTAAAAATCATAATTAGGGATATATGAATGGGAAATGAACCATCAATAGGGAGCTAAGATATAGAGCATGGTGTTCAGAGGTGATGAAGGAAATTAGATTAATGATGTAGTGTTTATTTACTTAATAGTCATGCTCACATATTTTTATTGACAATCAACCTTTGGGGTATTTGTTTTATTATTAATTATGAATTATGATACATTCCATTCAATTCCTTATAGAATTATTTATTTATTTTTTATTGTGTTATTATTTATGCTTGATTTTATTAATATTGGTGGTATATACTCTCCATAGATGGTATTCTAACCCTATCTAGTCATCAGAAACCTCTTGTATATGAGGAGGCACACATTAGTCCATGTGGTACTCTATCTCTTGTTAATTGATTTTGGTTTTGGAAATACAATGATGTAGAAAATGGGTTTTCCCTCTCCCTTTATTCTTGTCTATGTTTTGTGGGAAGGTGGAAAAAAGTTATGTTATTTAACACCTAACCCAAACCACCATGTCTAAACTTAATATTCAATGGCCTCATTCATGCCTCCCAGATACAAGATATTTCAAAATAATACTGAGGGTTCTAAATCCATCAATTGGGATAATATTCCATTGTTATCATGTCATATCCAAACACAGAAAATATAATAAAACATAATAAATTATTATTATTAGAGAAATCATAAGGAAACTCTGTATAGGTCACACTATTCATACAGATAAGTAAACATAAATAAACTAGGATATTCTAATTTCCATCCATACCAATGTATAATTGAAAGTAGGTAAATAAATAAAGAAACCTATGTTGATACCTATAAATTCTATCACTTTCCAACCACCATCTCTATGATTCATGACTCAATTGTTGATCATGGTTATCATTCCCATACATGGATCCATATATATGACGTTTACAGGAACATTGAGATGATAGTGTAGAGATTGTGTATTAAAATCTAGTTGGAAACCAACAATGTGACAATAACAAGTGTGCACATGCATAATATATTGTGAAATTATATTAATAAACGTGCAAAAAATATATATAATTAATTTACCAAGTACATCTTTTCTAACAAAGATACCATAAGCCTCACCCATACCTTCTTCGACACTAGACTAGATGCATAATCATATGGACGTAAAAACTCACCAAAATTAGCTCATGATACATTGTTAACATGCCATATCATCCACAGATCTATGAAGAATGGTAGAAAGCCCAATTAAATCAAAAATGTAAATAAAGAACCGAAATAGATCCATTTACATCCTCCAAAGAAGAAGAATGATTTCACGTATATCTAAGATTATATAATCACTCTATAATCTCCAGATCAGTCAAAGTTTATAGAAAAAAGGTAGATGTTTTGGGTAGCTCTAGAGTTAGTAAAGAATGAAAAAATTTCATATTACTTCCATTAGAGTCTTAAATGGTTAAAAATTAATGTGGAAATGGGTAGAATTTATAAACCATGGGGTTCATTAAATGAACCACTAGACTGGGTGCACACGTTATCTAATGAGCCTTACCACCGAGCTAGTGGAACCTCTGGTTGGCAAGTGATAATCCATCTGCAAGAAAATGTGTGTGTAAGAACCACCCAGGTTCTGTTTATGGAAATAATGGAATGGTGGGGTCTTCATATCCCTATAAACCTACTATAATCCCACCAACTATTTAGCGGGATCCACCAATTAGCTAGAGAATGTCATCTATCTATCATCTATAACACCCTTCATCTTCTTCTTCTACCTTTGAAACATGGACCCTTATCTATCATAATCTACACACTAAATTGTTCATAATATAGACATACTCAGGGAGAGTGGATAATTTATAAACATGTAAAGTCATAAATTGAATAAAAAATTAGATGTTTTAATTTTCCCCCTCTAATGTCCACTCATCCTCAAGAAGTACCTTCAATGGTTTTGCTAAATCTGCTCAAGTCAGTGAGCCTGAACATCATTCGATCAGTTTTATGTCCCATCTAAGATCTATAATTGAGTCCATAGAATATGGACTATTGTAACCATCATCATTAAAAGAACAATATCATTATGAAATTCAATTTTCATAGGTCTCTCTATATAAAATGCATTAGGATCAAACTAAATTCCCTCAATGATTATGTCATGCATGGGATTGTGCATGTACTTATGGATTTGACACACATGAAACATTTCAGGAATACCTCAATATCATGAAAGAAGTTCCATTTTGTATGCCACTATATCAACTTCTCAGTTATCTTAATTAATAAAATTTAGTGCAATGTTAGCTTCCTCGACTTCCTCAACATCAATTTCCTAACATAAGAATCACTCTTGAAAAAATGTGATTTCCTAAAAAAAATACAATGTTATCCTCCTCCAGATGGCATATAAATTTTATCTATTTTGATCATTAATCATCCTATTCTGAATCAGATTCACTCTCTCAAAGGACTATTGTTCCATATCGGTCCCCACAAATGTGGCCTCACCAACCTCATGGAAAAAATGTTGTAAACTATCGAGATTTATAGAAACATCCCATAAAAGTACCATATAAATTAAATCATGTTAACTATTGTTTTATGAAAAAAATGGATATTTTATCATCCAATTATCTAATGAATTCATGGGAACAATCCCATATCATATTTTCTAGTATGTTAATTGTCTTCTCAATTTGTCTATTTATCATGGGATGGTACTCTATTCTCAATATCAGTTGATTCCATAAGGTAATATATAAGACTTACCAAAACTATGTTGTAAACCAAATCTGCAAGATACAATGATCTAGGGAACCCTATATAGGTTTACTATCTCATAGATAGAAAACATAATTTTTTTTCTATCGAGGCTCAAGAATTTATAAGAAATTAGAAACTTTCATTAAATAATTGAAAATCACCTAGAAAGAATCATGTATCTTATGGGTCTTGGGTAACCCTATCATAAATTCCATCTTCCCATCCTACCACTTCTATTTGGGAAACTGAATTTCCTAATGAAACCCACCAGAAAACTGGTGCTCGAAGTTTATCCTATTGTAGGTAAGGAATTGGGAATCAAATTTGGTATGTTTCATATTCATTCATGTACACTAAAGATTTCACCTAAAGATATGATACATCATTCTAAACCATGATGTACCTACCACTTAGAGTTATGTAATATCTCAACTAATCATAACTGATAAAAGTATGGACTACAAAGACCACATCACCATCATACAACGACAACATGGGTATCAAATCACCACCCAATAGTTTTCCCAGATCATAGAAGGCTCTTGGCTAGAATCTTGTTTATCTTAAACTAATTCTTTGAGAGAATATATGTACAATAAATTAACATATCACTGATCTATTTTTTTCAAACTCATTCATCCTTCAATCATCTAGCATTCTCATAAAGAGAAAATAATATTAAAATGGTCACTAAGCAAACTCCTGATCTACCTATGACATATGGCTATGAGATAGAATAATGAAATTTCATTTCCTTGGTGGATAATCTATCTCAATGTAAAACATCAGCAGGTACTCTACCTAAAACCTCTACTCAGATTATTTTCATGTTATGAGAAGACATATTGAAGGATCTTATAGTCTGTGTCGAAATAATCCAATCATCAAATAGATAGTGTCTCTCACACATCAAGGTTTGTACAACTTCTTCCAGCACCAATTCATGGGTAGGGATGTTGCGCTCATGGGGTTACTTCTGATGTTACCCTTATGCTACTAACCACTCCCCTAACATCAATACTACTCCCAAAATAATGTTTGATGCGTCACATTAAATAGATTAACCAATCTATATCTCATGAAGTATCAATAGTGGAGGTATATTTAACCTCATATTCAACATAAATATTGTCTCTTCACATTTGTCTAGACACTGAAACATCACTCCATTCTTCATAAGTGTTGTCTTGGTTATTTTTAAATAAGAGATGTCCTAGATAAAATCTCTATAGTATCCTGCAAAACCTAGATAAATAATTTTCTTTAACATATTCTAGGTATGTGTCCAAAACATCTCAAAATATACTTTATCTAGTTCCCTGAACTTAACAATCTCAAAAACAAAATGACCTAATAATTTTTTCTCTGGAATCCAAAATTTAAAAATCCATAGCTTGTCATAAAGCCTATTTGATTAAAGTGTACTTATGAATATCTAATTATGAATAACATGTTACTCTGGGGTTTGTGAATGGATAAGGATATCATTAATTAACATTATGATTAATGATTCAAGGTATGGATGCAAGAACTTGTTAATAAAATACATTAATAATTTTTTTTCATTTAGTAGTACAATTTTTATCTCTATGTAATCATGTTTCCCATACATTCTGTGAAACATAGTCTTCAGGATGTCCTCAAATCTAATCAACAACAGGGGATGGTTCAATTAAATATCAAGATTATATAACTCTATGGATCCCTATAATTGATCAATGATATCATAAATCCATTAAAACATATGTTTATTATTAATCATCACTTGGTTCAAATTGTAGTGATCTATGAAAATTCAAATACTACAATATTAATTTGTGGAAAAAATACCATGTCGCCCCATTTTGAAGAATTCATTACTATAAATCCCTTATTATATAAGTCCTTGAGTTATATATTGAGTTCCTTTAACTCGTTCAGTTCCATATGATATGAGCATATCAAAATGGGCTACACACCTAACATGAGTTATATCACAATGAAAAATCCACTATGATGTGTAATTTATATGAATTAATATTGCAATAAATTTTGATAGAGATAAAAAATGAAGTAAAATACAAGGTGAATACAATTGATGTTGTTGATATATCCAAGACTAAACTATGTGACAAGATCATCCTAAGATAACTCAGGTCTAATATAACTCAACCCACTCTTAGTCCCCACTCTCTAATCACAATGCACTTCTCTCTCTTTAGCAATTTCAATGATACTCATATCCTATAGTAATCAATGTGATCTTAGAGGTTGGTCATTGATTCCATGCAATTAATCACATTGATTCCAGTTATATCCAAAATCATAAAGTCATGGGGATGTATATAACTTTAAATTACTATAAGAGACTATGGGAATCACAAAATAATGTCAACATTTGGGGAAAATGTTTTATCGAGGGAAAGTTAATTTGGAGAAAACATGAATTGTATGTCATGTATTGTAGTGATTTTTTTAGATATGAATGAATAAGAAGTGTTGGTATCACAAAATGTGGTAGACAAGGTATATGCGATCAAGATCATACATCAAATTTTAAATAGTCCCCCACATCCTCTTGGTGGAGTCTTATCCACTACATAACAATTGATTTACCCAATTCCAAAACCCATTCTCTTAGATGCATGACCTATCTTAGTCATTGACTCCTATGCCTATTGTTCAGGACCCTAAACATATCATGAGGTCATAGATCATGTCATTTTTCCATATTTTTTCATAACTTAGCCTCAAAGCACTAGACAAAAGCTACAGGGGATGTCTTGTATTTCTACACTGATGAAATTTTCTCTGTGATTCTATGTTGAACATAAAAAAGTGAACTACATTCATACAATTCACGAAATCTGGGTCTCCTTTGAAGGGAATGTAGAAGCCTTTCTCTACACGACTTTCATACCACCACTCTAATGCATGTCCATGATATTATATTTCCTACTACAAAATGATATATTTACCAGTAAAGGAAGAGGTTCGAATTCATATTCACCGAATATAAGAATAAAAACAACTACATTATCATCCAACAAAACCATATTGTTAGTCAAGTCCGTACATAGAACATCCAATTATGTAGCTTTTTCAATAATCAGAACCAATGGTATGGAGTCATGATAAAGTCAAATATTTAACCTAAAGTCCATTCATGCCTTTCATTCACCCTAAATATTAGAAAAGAAAAGTATCATACTGAAATTATTAGCATATGTGGATACCATCATGGACCCCCTCTATGGAACCATGAACTATTGAACTCAATCAAGCTTCATTGTTTTGGGGAATAACATCCCAAATAATAGGTTCTTGAAAGGCACATGGGTGAGACCATCACACTGTCATGAATGTACCATCATCTTCCACTACCTCCTAGTGGTCTGTTATTGCATTAAAGATGCCAACTTCACATTTTTGTCCTCAGGTGTCTCCATGAGGTCGAAGGAACCCTCAATGTTTTCAAAACATTCATATAAATTAAGTGGTCCACTAGTGACCTAGAATACATGATGATGATGGAGCTATAAGTCTATAGAATAATTTACCATGTACATACGAACCCCCCTCCATTGGAAGGAACTAGTGGAAGGACTCCCAACAAATTTGGGCTCATTTCCTGCCCCACCAGATCCCATGCAAGAGTGTATATTGGTTCACTCATCTATACAATAGGTGCTAGGATAAGGGAATATACCCTATATAGAGTACCCCTTCCCATGTCATCTGGCGGTCTTGACTATGTTTTATAAGGAATTTTTTTTTTCACAAAGGGAATCATTTAGAACATTTAAGAAAGATTATAATCTGTTTAAGGGATCAAACAAAGGGTTCCCTAGTAGTCTTCTCAGAGCCCCAGTTATAACCATACTGGCACTATAAAAGGTATTTATCCTAAAAAATTAGTTACAGTAATATATATACAAATATAATATCATTCTCATGTAATAAAAATTAATGTGAACATATATATATATATATATATATCAAAACAGTAAGGAAAAATTGATATGTTAAACAACAAAGTATGAATCTATCCCAAACATATAGAAAAATAACGGAAATTAATTAATAACCAAAATGAAACCCCAAAATATGCATATACGTTTCATGTGGTACTATGTTCCTAGTCATCATACTTCAAATATCCTAAAAATTTCATAAAAATATTACATTAATTCCATCAATGGTAACAAAAAGATCTATTATACATGTGTTGTCTAGGAACATGGAAAATCCCCTAACCATGTCCCGCATAGCCTATCTATATTATACCATGACCTTGTTAGCCTAAAAAGAATAGAAGAAAATTATTTTATGATACCATTGTGTAATATCCCAACCTGGACATATGGATCCACAACAAAAAGTCACATGATTTCATATGTGCTTCCCCATATGCAAAGGTTACTAACTAGTTTCAAGGGTTCAAACTTCATCAATGTAGATAATGTAACCTTAGTGTCATACCATCACCATATATAATAAAAATAAAAATATTATAATAATATATAGGAATAAAATTAGGAACTTATGAACTAGGTATATGGAACACTAGTCATACATAGTTGAAACTACTATTGATGCCCGCCAAATAGGCATCCGTAAAACCACAATGAAAGAAAGATCCAAATGTGGATGTTATCTTCCCCATGAGAGAAATCATGAATAGGATGGTTAATGACTCACAATTGTGTTACCATTCCAAATTAACGTGATGTCTCCATGTAACCTGCTTAATATACAGCAATTCCGACATAGCCCTTCTCAACGAGCACCGTTATTCACCAGTGGTCGAACGGTTATAGCTGGATGTGCATCCTCTTGGCCACGTGGTTTGTCATTGTCAAGTATATACCAAAACGTCTAGAATCATTCCAAAATTAAGGTAAACAACATTATAAGGATGATACCCATGGGGGTCACACAAATCATGCATGAACTCATCATTGGGTTGAATATAATCCCATGATGACGTCCAATCCATCTTGTGAGACCTTAGAGACATTGTCATAATGAATGAATGAGATGACTAGGAGGATGTGAGAGGGGCTTGTGGTTGTTGAAGGACATGAAAAATTCCCTTGAAGATATGATATGCACAAAGACATGTTGGGTGTGCCTTGTGAAACCCCTTCAGCTTGTCAGCCGCACCATAAGGAAAATATCGGACAATTCTATGACACTCTAAGGACATACACATGGTTTTGTCCACAATACATGTGCACTCCCATATGATCGACATTGGTATTACAATGAAACACTTTAAAATCAAGTAAAATTATTATATATTACATGATCAAACTTGCATATTGCCCAACCCTTGTCAAATGAAACAAAGGGGACCAAAGGGAGCAAGAGACATGTGCCTCATGTCTCTAAAATTCATATGATGCATGGATCAATCAATTCGAGAGACACTGTGAGACTTTAGTGTCATGAAATTTTTATCCCATGATGTCCCACTAGCTAGTCATACTTGATGTATGGAATAACTAACACTTGTACTGAAAACTCTACAGAGCTATGAGGAAAAACTAATAGGTTTCCCCATGGGATGATCACACACTACCATAGGACACATATTGGTTATGCGATGCATCTCTAGAAAATTAATGAAATACCCTCAGTACCATACATACAATCTTGCGTGACTCTCTATCTTCATTACATAAAACAGGATATTGTAATTTAGAAGGTAATATGGGTTCTCCATCACTAAAGGGCATACGATGCACCCAGCGCACACTCATTGTGGTCTCATGAGACCCCATGACACGCTATCCAAGGACTCGTGAATGCCTTCCGACAATCTGTTGGATTTTGCAATGACCCTTGGACATGAATATATGATTATATGGAAGTACTTAGAACACAAATCCTCAATAGTTTACAATAATTCGAGGAAGGAAAGACGTACATGCGGCTGTAGAAAATCTTGCGGCGCCATTGACGTAGTCCATCGAAGAGACTGGCCAAAATATGTAACACCAATCCGCACATCTAATTCAGCCTAAACTCTCACAATATTACTTTCACAAACAAGCGAGTATGTGGGGTTCCCGATCCTATAAATCATTACTTTAAATTAGAAAAAGGGTTGGTTTTTTCATTGGTTGGTTGATCTAAGGCTACAAGTGTGGACCCAGACCGCTACCACGCATGTCTGTGGTCTTACTCTAGGAATCTGCACACATATAATAGTGGGAATAATAGACTTTCCTCTAGGTAATACACCAGTTAACTTCCAGAGTAGTCATGTGGTAGGGATAAATCCCTCTATGTTATCAATAAAATATCACAAGATGGATTTCTTTCCAGAGATGCAAAGACCATACCGAAAGTCCTCCAGATCATGAGAGACCCAAACAAACTATCACCGAACAGAACCAAGGCACTCAAAATACAATGGAATAATACCAGGATTCATATTGTAAGACCCAATAGTGACACATGATTGTGAGCCTTTTCATTATTTGTATGTTTCAATAAATAACACACGATGGTACTATGTCGCACCACCTAGACCTTACGACATCCCATCAACATGTTGTTTGGGATATGCGAAGTGCTACAGAATTGTAGGGAAATGTCTTGAGGACACATCATAAGAACCAATTGGATCTTGTTATACCTATGGGTTTGTCACCCTAGATTTCTTAAATACTTTGGATACACCTCTTGAATCATATAATGGTGCCCACTCATGTCAGTCGAGTCTCGTCGACACATCTAGACATGACAGTCCAACTCTCATGGCATACCCATGTACATGCTAGCCTTATCTCTTGATTTCCCCCAAGGTGTCCACTACGACACATGGCACGCCTCGGTCCATGCCACCCTAACTCTCACAACACCATCAACATGTGTTGCGATATGTCATACGATGACCTCTAGGGTATGGAAATGGGGTCATGCGACACCATCAAGATGATAAGGTCTATTCATAGGATAATCCTTCGTGTGTAAGCCCCAGACTCTCCAAGTGAACAACAAGGACTCTGATTCCATCCATAATGATGATATGTAGGATGCCACCTTAATGTCTTGAGCTCAATATCAAACACTCCAATAACTATCCCAATACACAGATCCCATATCCATTTGCTATGAGGCTGACAATGAACTCCCCCTTGAATCTCCCAATTAGCATGGCACATGTGGGCTTAGGGTGGTGAAACAAACACCTCATTAGGAAAAAAAATCACATTCACTAGAGATACCTATGTGTGTATTCCACTAAATATCTAATCGAACTACAACGACTATGATTCCAGCTCTAAATAGGATACATAGTATGCCTCCATAAAGGCTTTATCTCCATATCAAATAGTCAATGGACTGCCCTTATAGGCAGATCCCATATCCATACACCATGAGGTTGATCATGCACTGCCACTTGTTTCTCACAACAAGCATGGATATTGTGGGATTTGGGGGATGCAATGAACACCTCATTTGGAATCAAACACCCTTTCAAAAGGGATACCATAATGTATAATTCCAAAATATAATAGAACTATGATAACTTTGATTCCCACCATAAATTATATTTTCAAGACGTCTTTTCTAGACTCGAGATCATATATTATGTGTTTTGACATCCTTCATATTTTTCATTACCATATGACTTGAGAATACCTGTATAAACCAATGTATGAAGGTTTTATTCCTACACTACCAGGATATATAGGATTCCTAAAAATGGCTAAATACCATCCTCAAAATATCAACGACCATCATAAAATGATGAATAGAAAAATAACACTTTTTTATATGGTTTTAGAATATAAGTGACCAAAAATTACTATAAAATTATATGGAACATCAGATACATATAGATGGATTCACAAAAGAGATGTCAGTCTATTTCACATAAAAGAGATTTACACATAGAAATTTTTAAGGGTAACAGGTCCTACATCAAGATTGTGAAGAGATTCAAGAACATGTGTTAAATCTATAGGATATTCACATAGTGTGAAACAATTATCCCCAAAAGGTTATAATGAGCCTAAACTCCCATCATCTCAACCAATGCGAGTCCCTAAGAGTGGAAGGGCCTGAAAACCTAGATGAATACTGACATTTGGAATGAAGGTCCATGCCCACCTATGGATAGAGGATCCATTGGAATCTTCATGGAATTGTTAAAACGGTAATAAAGAGAGTGGAATCTATTTCATGCCACAAAACCCCATCATTAAATTTGGTGAACCAGACGGGATCATCTGATGTAAATAAATTATCGGTTTTTAATTTGTCTAGAAATGTTCCTTACATTTCATATCATAACAACATTGATAGAATCGATGGAGACTTATTAGGCCACATTGGTTTGTAAACCATACAAAGGAAAAGCTATAAGGCCATCATAAACTAGGATCCCTAGAAAACCATCCCCATGTTGACAAGTCTGCATGAACAGAATGGACAGAAAGGGAATAAAATACAAATGTGTTGTCCATGCATATCTAATTGAGAATTATTATTAATTCGATATAACCGTGATTGGTTTCCTTGTTCCTTGTGGTTTTTATGATTTCAAACTCCTGGTCTAGTAGAATGTCTCACCCTCCAACACTCGTTTTGATACATCATCCACAACCATGACACCCACAGGTCATAAACCGATCTCACCTACCAAACAACTCCAGCAGCAGGTAGGAAAAATGATAATTTGTGAGTACCACCGATATTGAATGATCTCAACTATAGAAGATGCATGTGATATTCAACAAGTGAAATATAGAGTGAGTTCACATTTCTCAATGAGGTTTTCCACTGAATAGGTGGCCCCCATCACCAGGACCAATTGCATTGGGAGCCTATCCCTGAAGCGTGAAAACCATCACCTTCCATACCAAATGAAGGTTGATCTGGGGGACAGATCTAGCTTACCAGTGGTTTAAGAACCTCTATAGAAGGCACCCACTAATAATCATCTCCCGCAACGTCATTCTGGTACCTATCAGCCACCTGTTAATGGTATCTCCCAAAAGACATTCACCTTGGACAACTGTGTAAGGGATTCTCTAAGGAAGACTTATCGGGTAAGGACAATATTAGATACCTAGGAAAGGGATAATATACATGCTACTTCTAACTGTGTTCGCCAACATAATCTTTCTAATAACAGCTTGAAGGTTCATATCCATGCACGCTCATAATAAGTATGTGAGTGTATTCCCACAAAAAAACATTGGAGAGGCTCACACTCCTACCCAATTTCACAAATCTGATCACCATATCTAAATGGCACATAGAGGACAGATATGGGCGCACACCCCCACTTAAATAAAACATTACCGTAAACAGGTCATGGAGATGGAAAATGTGCTATCTTATATCAGCACACAAACTTCAATAAAATGGAAATAAAATTTATCTACTATTGAAGAACTCCCCCATTATATTCCAACACTATTGCAGATCAAGGGAGAAGATCATACTCCTATCTAAATAGATAGGATGACTCAACACATTAATCATCATGATCAAGTGGTTGTACATGAGTAATCACACATTCTTACTCCTACATAGGATGATTAACTATATATCCCAAGGAAGTGAGAGTCATAAAACTGGGCTAAAAATCTCATTCTAATCTTGGATAACTTGGTGATAGTGGAACATGCCTTAGGGTAGGGGCATATGCATGTTGAAGAAGTCTTGGTTTATAATTCAGTTCCCCAGGATCAAACCCATATCCCTATTCTGGCAAAGGATAACTTGGTGAGAGTGCCACAAGTCTTTGGAAAGGCTCATATTTTTACCAGTGAATCTTCATAGCATACTCCAACAGATCACATAAGAAAGGTGCATATTCCTACTTCTGCCAATGAACGACTGTGCCAACATAATTCCAATGCAATACCTGAAGATGATAATATTCATCCACCCATTCTGAAGGGTTGTCAGCATATTCTATAAGGGAGTGAATATTCATACCTATTGTATATTCCTGATCCAACTAAGGCCAACCAGATTAGAGAGTCACATGCCTCAGGGAAATCTCATACTCCTGGAAAAAATGAATGGAAACATAATCCAAATGTTCATGATCAAACCCATACACCCGTATTGAATAAGACTCACCAAGTGTGAGTGGTACATTCCTCAATACAGATGCATATCCCTATCGATAATGTGGAAGCATATTGACATATTTCGTTAGCTCCTTAGCCATGGGCTCATATCCCCACACCACCAAGCAGTTATATACAAATTCTAGAAATTGTTGTACCAAAAGCCCATATCCCTGAACAGTAATGGATGGAATGTATGCATACTCTAACCAGAACACTTAACGTGAATCATTTATCCAATCTACTTAATTCTAGTGTCCTTGAGATTGTTCGAGGCACACTCTCAAAACCACAAGGTGTTTTTTACTCTTCTATTAAACTAAAAGTATGTGACGTTAATTACCACAATAGTCCTCTTCATGGTAATGTGGAGACGGATCACAGAGACTCTACTCTTGACATACACTGTGGTCGACCCCCCAATAATGATATCTCCCATTGGAATAGAAAATAATCCCTTTTCACAGACACCTCCCTATTGAGAGGGGAACCAAGAAATGGCACCATCATATAGAGAGGTGCTTAAGACACTAGGGCCAACAATATATGGTTCCCCCCCAATATCCTGAAGCCCTCCATTATAGTCATCATGTTACTATCAAACAATATTCAATGGTATGACCAGAAGGAGGCATGTAGGTTTGACAGAAAAGTGTAAAAAATTTACATATAGAGAGAGTTATCCGAAAACAACCTCCTCATTAGGTTTTGACACAGTTATACTTCTAGGTATGAGATCCCTGATGCGATTGATAAATATTTCATTCCCAATCTATGACATAATATTTTGGATACTCATCAGTGACTGAAGGACTGATATCTACCTTATCCAAGATATGAGTTTCATCCACAGACCATCTGGACACTCTATTTCATGCTCAACCTAGCAACTATCTCCATATCCTGGTATAAAAAAATGAAAATGCAAAACTCAAATTTGCAACATGCATTCGACCATTGAATCATGACACTTTGGAAGCTAAAATTCGAGGACATATTAGGCATATAAATTCGAGGATAATGACAATATAGATATTTACACAATGCTTCTCCCCTATAATAGTAGATTCTTATAGACATGGCATCCTGCAATGTTATAGCCACTAGTTATGTCAGGGGACTGAGAAATTATTGTGATAGATGATCACTGAAATAGAATTTCACCACTCTAAAAATTTCTAAACATCACAGACTGAGATAGAGGATAGACAACATGACTTTATAATGGGCCCCTCGAGTACATAGGATGACATTATAATCTTTGATATCAATGTTTCAATCACCTAGACAACTAACTACAATCAACAATCCTCATCATGGGCCACCATCGCACCCAACTCTCAAAAAAGAACTACATCAACATATCATGGAGACCACAATAGCAGTTCCATTGAGGATATCTAGTAATAGACGTTCCCCCCTGGGCCAATAAGACATTTTCCACTACCTCAAAACCTCAGTTCATCAATTCTCATGAAAATTAAAGGCGTGCTTGCAGTATTCATAAGAAAACCCCTACCCACAAGGTTGAGAGAATTTATATCTCAATCCCCATCTCCATGTTTATTATCCCATCAAAGATGTTGGGAGACATCAATAGTGATTCCAAACAACCTCATTCCCAATGGGAAGGGGATAGCTTCATCATCATGTCTAATGAAATCCCCAAATGAACCTTATCCCATTGGGATGGGGTAATTTTTATCTTCATCTGCACCACATAGGGAATCATAATTATTGAGGTTGGGAGGAAGAAATCAATGGTCAAAATCCAACTAGCTCCTCCCACTACAAGAAAAACATATGTCAGTTTAATCTCATTAGGCATCCCCGACCAGAAATCCCCTCAATGTCACTATTCATAAACCATGAGCAAAGAGTCATGAGGTGGATGAAATGAGGCTTTGATTAGTCACAAGAACAAACAACCGAATAAGGATAAGGGTTCAAATAATTCCCCTAATTAAATACTTGATAAACCGTAATTCCATGTGGAAAACAATGGTATAATCACCATTTCTCGATATTCCTCTGTAAATGTCATCACTGTTATTATAGATCAAATGGATAATGATTTGGATGTAGAGGGTCACAATAGGGAAGAGATACCCTATGGGGAGGATGACTTGGATGCACCAAATGAGTTTTTAGCCAGTTGGAATCAAATAAGTCTCTAGAATTGTCCCTACAAACTAATGAATTTACACCTCGTCAGTGAAACATCTCTAAAGAAAACGGGAATGAAGTGACTGATCTATGGTTTCCATCTTTAGAAGAGAAATTGTCACAATATGAGATTAAAATATGACCTCTCTGGAAGCTCAATGAGGAGCTAAATAGGGGAAATATTCCCAATATTTATCCTCTATATCCAGAGGTAAATATTTTCCTACCTATGGTTGATCTCCCATCATGAGGAGTGTCTAAATATCAGATTGGCTCTGCGTCTAGACAACCCATCCATATAAATGAGGAATCTGGGAATGGTCGGGACTTCACCCACTAGGGCGACAAACTCTCCCTTACCTGGATAACAATTTATTCATTTGAAAAATCAAAGATCAATGATAAATTAATTTGGGAATCCCTTATCATCCCCCACCCGCTCCCTAGGAATGGGAGGTGGCTCATACAGTAGTTCCCCCATAGTTTATCACTACCATTAAATCCAGAGCTACATGAATAGAAGCAATGGAAGGATGATGCATGTTAGTGTAGACTGAGAAGAAATTTTATCTTTAATGGGTAGATGAAATCCTAAATCCACCAAATATAAAAAATCCTACATTTTCCACCTTCATTGGTGTAGATGATCCTGAGAAACATCCCACATACTTCGTGTCTTGATGTGGGCCGATGATGGTCCCTCTGGATTAGTAGGTGGTAACCAGGCCATGGTGCTTCATATAGATGATGAAAAGGCCAAAAATTATATGGTATAGTAGTCTTCTTGTAGGATACATCACTAGATGTGAAGTCCTTAATCATTAGCTCCATGACCAGTTCAGTTCAACACTGAGGAAGACAATGATCGTTCACCTGAGGAACTTAAAGATTCATGAGAATTAGATGGTGTCTTACTTCACATTGGAGTGGAGGGGTCTGACTTATTAACTTATCATCCCTCTCTCATAGAAAAAATAGTTAGATCTCTATGTTGAAAATCTCATCGATGAACTATAGACATCACTGACCCCAATAAAATATTTTGGCAGGTTCTGAGAGTTCTCTTAAAAATTGAAACGTCTTGACGAGGCTATTCAACAAAGATGATCCATGTCTTGGATAACAATGTTGATTCTCCTTTCCATCACAAAGTCTAAACAAATGAATAGGGAAATGCATTAGCATAAATTGATTCATCCTTTGAAGAAAACATCAAAAATTAACAAAGGAATGAACAAGGGTTTTTTTCCATTGGGGTCATGAAAGTTCCCTCATAGTTACGCAAGTACAGTTGCGCGCCGCATAATGGTCGCCCAGGTGACTTGCGCGCCCTCTTTGAAATTTAACCCAGGGTCTCTCTAGCCTATAATTACCCCTATACCCCCACCCATTTTGGGGACAAAAAATTCCACAACCTAAAATTTGAGCTCTCGATGCCCTAGTCTCTTCTCAAAGATTATGAACACTTATAAAGAAAATTTCATACCTAGAACAGAAGATCTAAATAGGGGGAGGAAGGCCTAAGTGTTGAAATTCATCAACACTTGCATGCCTAGGTGGCCAGCCCTTAAGGGAAATGGCCATACTTGCACGCCGCCTTACTCCTTCCACATAACATGTGTGCTTCTCTTATAGAAGTCTCTAGGGTTAGTATAAAAGGCTTGAGCCAAGCCTCACCCAAATTCTACCATAAGGATTGGTCGGCGCGCAAGTACCCATGTGTCCCGTAGGTACAGATGCGCGACCAGGACTTGCGCGCCTGCGCAGTAATTGCGCACTCACACAGTACTTGCGCGCCCCTCTCTTTTTGGGTGCCCTTCTTGCGCATTTCACCCCTCTTACACCTATACACCTCTCCTCTTCAAGATTAAGCCTTCAGAAATCTCTTTAAAGCCATTTATGGAATGATTTCCATGTTGGCTTCATTATCTGAAAGGAATTATGTGGAATATCTCTCAAAACCTAGTGATTTACACATTTTTACATCACTAAAGTTAAAGAGTTCATCCATTCAACCTCATCCTTTATGATCAGAGAATCCTTAACCTAGGCCTCATTTTCAGGAATAATCCACAGTCCAAATTTTCATTAATTTGGGCATCCTCTTTAGGAGTAAGCCCCAAGTCCTCATTAAGTTGGGCCTCCTTTTTAGGAGTAAGCCCTAAGTCCTCATTAATTTGGGCATCCTCCCTAGGAGTAATCCCCAAGTACTCATTAATTTGGGCCTCCTTTTCGGGAGTAAGCCCCATGTCCTCATTAATTTGGGCCTCCTCTTCGAGAGTAATCCCTATGTCCTCCTTATGCTGGGACTCCTTTTTGAGAGTAAGCCCCGGTCATAATTCCTTTAACCTAGGCTTCCTTTCATGAATAAGCCCTAGTCTCCAAATTCCCAAATATGGGAATCCTCATCAAGAGTAAGCCCCAACCATGGTTCTCTTAACCTAGGCTTCCTCTTCAAGAATAAGACCCAGTCTCAAAGTCTACAAATATGGTCATCCTTCTTAAGAGTAAGCTCCAAGTCCATTAACCTGGGCCTCTTTCTCGAGGGTAAGCCCCGGTCTTAATTTCTCTTAACTAGTCCTAATTTACTTTTGATCTGGGCTTCCTTCCCAGGAGTAAAACTCAATCATAAGTCCTCTCATTACTTGGGAATCTTCCTTAGGAGTAAGCCCCAAGATTAGAGTATCCAAATCTCCATAAAGCACATATATCTTTATGGACCATGTTCCTAGATTTCTTCCCTGAAGTAAATCTTAATCTTCATCTGTTTGGGAAGTCACACATACATAAGCCCCACATCATTTCTCATCATTGCATCTTTCGTGGAACAATTGTATGGTTTCACCAATACCTCTTGTTTCTCACACCGAGCATGACTCACATGATCATAGAGTGTAAAAGTAATCATGACATCTTCTTTTGAGCCATCAATCATGCATAATCATCATACTCCCTTAATCGAACTACGCGGGTTCTGATTCCTTTTCTAAACAAAGGATACATTGGTAACCCATCTGCGTGTACAATCCCAACTCTGAAACAATCCATTTCCTTCTGAATGACAATAAACTTCAAGTGCCCCAATTAGTGGATTTAAAACTAGTATGGTCATCATAATGACCAAGAGACTTTTATGTATTAATGGATACCATTGAATAAGAATCTCTAACAAATACAAATGATTATCTATCGATGAAGCACCTTGAATTCATATAAAAGAATCTCTAAATTTCCTACATATAAATCATTGATTTTTAGATTTAAAGGAAAGCTCATTTTATACTTGGTAATGTAATAAGGATTCACAAACATAAATTAAATCTATAAAGAGAGTCCCGGAGTACACAATAATTTCCCTCAAAAAGGTGTGATGAGTGTTGACGCTCCTTTCGTCACAGAATCTAAATATCGGAAAAGGGAATATCTGAGCTCAATGTGATTCAACCTTTGAAGAAAATATCAAAAATCGACAAAGGAATGAACAAAGGATCAACAGAAACTACACCGCGCAAGTTATCTCACTGTCGCGCAAGTACACTTGTGCGACGACCTTGGTCACGCAAGTGACTTGCGCGACCTAAGTGGTAACTGCCCGGTAACCGCCCAGGGCCTTATTTTGCCTATAAATAGACCCTGTGGGCCCCTCATTCGGGGGGATCTTTTTTCAGAAACTCATATTGAAGCTCCCGACGCCCAAGTCTCTTCTCAAAACTTCCGGAACACTTCTAAGGTAATTTCTTACCTAGAACGGAAGATCTAAAGAGAGGGAGGAAGGCCTAAGTGTTGAAACTCATCAACACTTGCGCGCCTGAATGGCCAGCCCTTAAGGGAACTGGTCACACTTGCGCGCCGCCTTATTTCTTCAATAGAATTTGCGCGTCCCTTTTCTGGAAGAACCTCAAGGGGATTCTAAAGGGTTTAATAAAGAGTCACTCAAGTATTTCAATTCTGATTGAAAATCGCGCAAGTACACCATGTGTCACGCAGGTATACCTGCGCGACCAATACTTGCGCACCCACGCAAGACTTGCGCGCCTTTCAAGACTTGCGCGCCCCTACCTTTTTGGGTGCCCATCTTGCCCATTTTACCCCTCTTAAGCCATGTCACCTTTCCTATTCAAGATTCAGTCTTCAAGATACTCTTCAAAGCCATTTATGGCATGATTTCTTGATTTGACTTCCTTATCTGAAAGGAATTCAGTGGAATATCTCTCAAAACCTAGTGATTTATACATCTTTATGTCACCAAAGATTGAGAGTTCATTCATTCAACCTCATCCTTTAAGATGAGAGAATCCTTAACCTGGGTCTCCCTTTTCAGGAATAATCCCCAGTTATAAGTCCTTTAACTTTGGGCATCCTCCTCAGGAGTAAGCCCCAAACCACAATTCCTAAACTTGGGCATCCTCCTAAGGAGTAAGCCCCAAACCTTAATCCCTATCCTGGGTCTCCTTTTCAGGAATAAGACTTAGTCATAATCTTGGGCTTCCTTTTCAGGAGTAAGCCCCATGTCCCCTAACCTGGGCCTCCTTTTTAGGAGTAAGTCCCTGTCATAATCTTGGGCTTCCTTTTCAGGAGTAAGCCCCAAGTCCCCTAACCAGGGCCTCCTTTTTAGGAGTAAGTCCCAGTCATAATTATGGGCATCCTCTTCAGGAGTGAACCCCAAGTCCCTTAATTTCTCTTAACCAGTCCTAAATTATGTTTGATATGGGGTTCCTTCTCAGGAGTAAAACCCAATTATCAATCCTCTCCTAATTTGGGTTTCCTTTTCAGGAATAAGTCCCAAGTTAGAGTGTTCAAATCTACATAAAGTACATATACCTTTATGGACCATGTTCTTGGATTTTCTCCCTAAAAGTAAATCCTAAAACCTTCATCTATTTGGGCAGTCATACATACATAAGCCCCAAACAATTTCTTAAGATTGCATCTTTCATGGAACAATTGTCTAATTTTTACCAATACCTCTTGTTTCTCACACCGAGCATGACTCACGTGAGCTTAGAGTGTAAAATTAATTATGACATTCTTCTTTGAGCCATCAATCATAAACGTCATACTCCATTACTCGAACTACGTGGGTTCTGATTCCTTTTCCAAAACAAAGGATACGTAGGTAGCCCATTTATGGGTTCGATCCCAATTTTGAAATAATCCATGTCCTTCTGAATGACAATAAACTTCATGTGCCCCACTGAGTGGCTTTAAAACTAGCCTGGTCATCATAATGACCAAGAGACTTTTATATAAATGTTTTGAAGGATACCATTGACCAAGAATCTCTAAATAGATACAGATGATTCTCTATTGATGAAGAACCTCGAATACTTATAAAAGATTCTCTAAATTTCTTGCATATTTAATCATTGATTGTTAAAACTAAAGGAAAGCTCATTTTATACTTGGTAATGTAATAAGGATTCACGAACATAACTTAAATCTATAAAGAGAGTCCCGGAGTAGACAATAATTCCCCTCAAAAAGGTGTGATGAGTCCGACCTCCCATCCTCTCGACCAATGCAAATTCCTAAGCCTCATCAGTCCACAAGCTAATGAGCACCTACCCTTGGAAAGTAGGTCCAAACGGATGTGGAATCATTGGATGTTTCCGGTTCTACGAACAAACCCGCTAGAAACCGATCGGAACGTTTGAATCTCCCATCCAGGAGGTCATCCCCGAAATCCGTGCGAAACAAAAAAATGGTGAACCCGACGTGAATCCTTAACCAAGTTAAAGTGATGTTCTTCTTATTTGTTAGGCCCTTTGGGCCAACAAATCAATCATTGACATGTGCTCATCCAAAAGATGCAGGGGCCAGATTCATCTTGATTATGTTTGTTATATGGAACAGGCACTCTTTTCTCAAGATCTTCTGCAAAATGGATTTTCTTAAATTCACCCCTGTGAATACTGCTGCTGTGAACACCTCTACTGTGAGGTCTGCTGCTGTGAAAACCAATGCTGCTACTCCTGCTGGAACGTCATCCGCTCTGAGGATGACATCACCAACTCAGCGTCTTCAACGTTGGGTTTCTAATGCACTGGTTAAGGAGTACCATCGCAATGGTACTATCCCAACTCTAGAGGCCGCTCGTCAAGCCCTCCAAGTTAAAAACTCTACCTGGTCGTCCGGACAATGGCGACCAACGATCAAGAAGCAGGCGGTGCTGACTACCGTCTACAACCGTTTCGGGTCGTTATCCCCGGAACACAATTTCCATTCACTCCCTTACTCTGAGGAAGTGAATGAGCAGGTCCCGCAGGGCCTTAATTCAAAAAGACAGGAGTCCTTCTCGAGCGCTCCCATCAACAATCGGCACCAGACTCGTGTGGTAGTGCGCCCTCAACATGATGAGGGTACCGACTCCAGGCATTCAGCTCAGGTTCCTCAAACCCGAGCAGGCAAGATGAACCGCCAGAGACGGAATCCGGTTAACAATGGGCAGGTTGTCATCCCTGCCATCTCCGGAGAAGTCCACCAACCTATCTTGGTGGAAAATAACGAGCAGGCACAATCACCTGTCCGTTTTAATTCCGCTGTCCAGCAGACTCGTCTGGCAGCATCACGCCAATCCCGCCAGGCAATTCCGGCAGAGTACTATAGGCAGGAACATACACCTACTTATGCATCATCAGTTAGTCAGCAGGCTCTCCTGACTACATATGATGGAGTCCACCAACCTAACATGGTGGAGAACAACGAGCAGGCATACACACCTGCCCATTTTAATTCCGCTGTCCAGCAGACTCGTCTGGCAGCATCAAGCCAATCCCGCCAGGCAATTCCGGCGGAGCACTATAGGCAGGAACATACACCTGCTTATACATCATCAGTTAGTCAGCAGGCTCGCATGACTACATATGATGGATCTCGTCAACCGCGTTTGGAGAAGTGTAATCAGTATTCACATACACCTGCTAATACTAATCAAGCCTACCAACAGTCTCGCTTGGTAGCGCACGGAGAAGTCAGTCAGAAAGCCCTGACGACAAACAGGAGGCAGACTCAACTCTCTGCCTCCACACTTGAGTACTATCAGGATTCACTGACAGGAAAAGGAGGATAGTAGCAGGCACATAAACATACTCCAAGCCCGGAATGGACGTATATCCCCGTTCCGGCGGCTGAAGTCACCAAACATATTTTGTCAATGGTGAAAGAGAAGAAGTAAATTCCTGCTCATATTCTGGATGCTTGCCAGGATATCATAACAGCTTCAGCATCATCTCAGGGACAGACACATAAATCTATCCCTAGAAGTGGAGTGACACATCAACGATTCACTCCGGAACAGACACACACATCTGTTCCAGTCCAAGAGGGTTATGGGGCATACTCCCCCATATCATACGGACAACCAAGTTAGGAACATACACCGGATTTGAGTGGAGGTCGTCAGCCTAACATGACCATCTTTCTTGATCAGGCACATACACCTGCTCAGAGTAACCACTTTCGTCAACAAGTGGTTTCTAAAGTGAGTAAGAAGGCATCTAAGAAAAAGATCCACCCAGCACAGTCAGCAGATCAAAGGCAAATCTATAACAAGGCCTTGCTCGATGCTGGAGTTCTTGAAGCCCTCAGACATTTATCAGTCGGAATTCAATATTCTACTCCCTCAGTTCCCAATAACGGGAACATTAATTCTGAAGGTCTTCAACAGACACTTCCTCATGAAGGATTTCTTCATGAATGTTCGGTCAATCTTGAAGTTTCTTCTTCAGATGAGAGCCACAGGAACCCTCTGTGTGGTCAGAAGACCAAGGAGCAAGAGATCTCATCTTTTGTTGTAACCCATTATGGTGGTCCTCCCCATGATGATGAACTTCACTGCGAAAGTCCTCTCCGCAGTAGTGATTCACATTGCCTAGAAAATACTCCAGTGGATAATGTAGTGCTGAGAAATCCCTCTTATCTTGAGGCACTTGCAAATGCGAAACCAGTCATGTCTGATGCTTTATAGCTAAGAAGTGAAATACTTTCTCAATCAGAAGATAGCCCAGGGTGTAGGTCATTCTCCGAACCACCCCTAAGTCATGAATCTTCTAGTTTGATTAATGATCTCTCTACCAATCTTGTTGAATCCGATGAAGCAACAAAGAAACACCAACTCTGGTCAAAACAGGTAGAAGAATCATCATTTAATTATAATGAGGAAATACTGAACATGAGGAAAAAACTGGAAAAAGGTGAAGTACCAGTCATGTTTTGGCCTTTGGCTGACTCCCAGTACGACATTCCAAAGATGTTGACGGATGATGGAATCCATGATATTCGTCTCAACATATGGAAAACTCTTTGTAAATTAAAGAAGAAGGTATTATCTTATGATGAATATGAAAATCATCTTAAGATAATAGAAGGGATACAACGTCAGATTGATTTGGCATCTCTATCAGTCTCTCGGTATCCGAAGGCTGAAAAGCAACAGAGAACCCTTCAACGTTCATGCCTTGGCGCACTAAGAAAATTGGGTCAGTTAATTGCCAATGCTCCATCTGATGTTCATATCAGAGGATGGTGTGTTCACGGAGCACTACATTTCACAGTGCTTTCCAATCAGCAAAGCCCACCGAAAATGGTCTCATGCAATGTTATTGCCCATGGATGACCACAGTCAATGGGATTTGTTCATAATCAAAATCTTGCTCAGGAACAGGCTTCAACTAGTTCCTCTAAAAATCAAGTATATAGAGAACAAGTTGTTGAATTGCTCCTACATCAAGCAGGTGAGAATATTGCACAAGCCTCTCGTCTGGAGCAAACACATCATCAAATGACAGAAGTTTCGGAAATCATCCAATGGTCTGTTGAACCAGGTGATAAGAGTGGATACAGGTTAATGCATCCAGCTAATTTCCGAACTAAGATTCGCAAGATCAAGAGAGATTTTAAGAAGATCTCAGACATAGCATGTCAAGAGACACCCCAGCTTGTCAGACTGGGGACTTCTCTAACCCAACCCTCATAGTCAACAAATGGGATTCGAGGAGTTGAGCGGAAGCAGCAGGAACATCCCCAATCCACCGGACTGGGGACTTTTTCAAATCCTCAATCCCTCCCTCAGAAAAAGTCAGTATTCTCTCGATTAGAGAATAAGCCTCAAGAGGAACAAAGAGCCAAGCTATCAGGAGATTCTCTCCAAGTGATGGTTCTCCAAGAAGTTCCTGAGGGATCAAGTCAACGGAATGCCATGTCTCATCATGGACATGGAAGAAGACAATATCACAGAAATGCTGATAGAAATGATTCCATTCAATATGCATCCATTAATGTCATCAATTCTGTTGCTGCTGATTCACCAGATGAGGCTCAATCAGAGGGATCAGATGAAGAGGTTCCTGCTCAAAAAGTTGCGCACACAGACCTAAATGAAGACGGTGTGTGCACACGTAATGAAAGGCTTACCCAAAATCTGGGTATTCCTTCAAGTAACCCACTTCCACCTCTCTGAAAAGGATCCAATAAGGGGAAAGGAAAGAATCAGGTTACTTCTCACCATTTATCTGAAGGAGGTCAATCGCTCTCATTAGAGAAAAGGTTTGCCCAACATGAGGAAGAAATGAAAGAATTAAGAAGGTTGAATGTAGAACTACTTCAGAGTAGTCTTCTTCTTAAGAATGCTGAAGTCCGACAGCCGAAGGAATTTGTTGTAACTACTGAGATGGATCAGGAATATCCTCCTTTATCAGTACACCCTCAGAGGTCTAATCCTACGGGTCAAACACAACAACGGTTGGCAGCACTACCATCAGTTGCAGCACCAACCACCACGTCTGTCCAAGCTCCATTCATTGCACCTACCCAAAACCAAGTTCAACCTGATGTTTCTCAAAAGTTAATAACTACTATTGAGTCATTAAAAGCTCGGTTAGAAACTATGGAAGGGAAACCGGCGCAAGTTCAACATGAAAAAAAGTTTACCCTGAATGGGTAGATTCAATTTCTCCTCCATCCAGTTTTGGAAACCCTGTTTTCCCTACTTTCAATGGATCAGGAGACCCTGAACAACATTTGACGCATTACGTGTCTTGTTGTGATCCTATGATGAGAACTCCAGAGTAGCAAGAAGCAGTGAAACTCAGATGCTTCGTTCGAACCTTGCAAGGACCAGCTTTTGTCTGGTATACAAGCTTGCAATCCTGGTCAATCATTAGATGGGAGGATCTTCGTCAAAAATTCCTTCTTCAGTTCAGCTCAACTTTGCCAAAAATGACAGTTTTCGATCTTACAAACTTCAAGCAAAGGGAGAATGAAAGAGTCTCTGATTTCATTGCTCGTTGGAAGGGATTAACGTATTCCCTATGTTTAGCACTTCCTCAGGAGGAATTGTTGTCAATATGTGTGGTAAATTTGCATGATGAATTACGCACGCCATTGATCCCTGTGAAATACACAGGAGGGTTTCGAGACCTTACTTCAATCGCTCAACAGATCGAAGAATCCCTTATACAGGCTAAGGTTAAATCTCGTATAATTCCATCAGCTCCAGGAAGGAGAATGGGTAATGCGGAAACTGCTACAGTTATGCTTAAACAAGCACATGTACCTATTTCTACTTCAAAACCTTCATCTTCTCGAAGGGCTCCACCTCCTGAACGCCAACAACAAAGGCTATTTCATCCAAATGATCAAAGAGATCAACGATGAAAACAATTTGAGGATTTGAAGAGTAAAACATACTCTTTCCGAAGTGAGAAAGTTCCTGGTTACTTCATTTTAGCTCTGGAAAATAATTTGGTTCAATTACCAGTGCCCAAGAGGCCAAACAAGGAAAGAGATGAAGACCATCCCAATTATTGTCCCGTTCATCAAATGTTGGGGCATCCCATTCAGGAGTGTTTTGTCTTTAAAGACCTCCTGCAAAAGATGGTCGACTTGGGACAAGTCAAATTGAAGGGTTCTTCAGCTCATGTAGCATGTATTACCGCTACAGATCCAGAGGAAGGAGGCGAGTGGCAGGAAGTCAAAAGCAAAACTGCGAAAAAATATGATGATTGGATGGTCAGAAAGACAATCAATCGGACCCATTCCATTTTGTGAACACAATTGAAGAAGCCAATTGTGTCTCCTACAAAAGCTGCAGTAAAGCCTCCATCAAAAGACAAATCCTCAAAAGGGCAGCGCAATTCAAAAAAGAAAGAGGAATTAGAAAAAGATGAGTATATATCAAAGCCTAAATTGTCTTTGACTCTGGAAGATTTCATGCCATCTACTTCAAAGCCACGGGCACCGTCCCACCAAACGGCACAGCCTAAACAAGCTAACCAGGCAGAGTCTTTATCAGATGAAGAGTTAATTTTTGGTTCTGTTAATATGATTCAATTAACAGATCCATATTCCAGTCTTGATGAGCCTGAATTCCCTGTATCAAATAAGGGAATCTGAGGAAGTTCTAGAGGTTCAGGATACAGGGGAAGACGTGGATCTTTCCGAAGCCACTACTCTAATTTTACCCCTGCTAGCACTGTATATGCAGCAGAAACTCGTGGTAGAGCCCTTCAGCGAGCTCAAAAAGAACAAGCAATTTCTTCTGCCAATGGCCAACTCAGTTTTGGCACAGTTATTTTGGAAGACAGATTAAAGGTTCCATCTTCTTTATCTCAGCAAGTAAATGGATCTAATCAGTCTAATCTTCCAAAACCAAGGATGTTGCCAACTTCAATACAAGATGCATCAGCTTCCAAATCATCTTCTTCTAAGGTACCTGCTAAACCGCATATTCCTATTGGGAAACGCAGACCTCTAGATCAAAAGTATGATACATTGAAACACTTGGCCCAAGTACCAGCCAAGTTATCAATTTTGGATGCTTTGAATCTGTCAAAAGATCTTCGGGAAGCACTCATCGAATCTTTGTCAAGCCCTCAGAAGTTTGAAGCTGAAATTGCTCCAGCTGAAATCTATCACATAGAGAATAATCCTGCATAATGCCATGCAGTAATATCTTTTACTGATAAAGATGAAGATGATGTTGTGCATGGGCACATAAAACCTTTGAACTTATCTGGCAAAGTCAATGGTGTAGATATTCGAAGAGCTTTCATTGAAAATGGTTCAGGAGTCAACCTCATGCCCATTCGTACACTTCGTCGATTGGGCCTCACGGAATCTGATTTATCTCCTTCTACCATGATGTTACAAGGATATGATAAAAATGAACAAGAACCACTGGGAGAAGTTACACTCAGAACTCAGTTTGGAGATCTTGTATCCAATTCAGATTTCATGATTGTTGATCAAGACTCAGCTTTCAATATCTTGCTTGGAAGACCCTGGCTACATCAGCATGCAGCCATTCCTTCATCATACCATAAATGTCTCAAATACTATTTCAATGGTCAAGTTGGAACATTGTATGGTGATAAGGCCCCGTTCAAGACATGTGAGTCTCAATACATTGAGGCGGAATTTTATCACATGAAGGGAAGAGAAAAATCTACAATGAAGTAAATTACCAAAGTTAATGCTCCATATGGTTTGGAGAAAATTCCAATAAATCCATTTTCACATGTGAGTACAGATTATGTGTTACCTATCAGTCAAATTGCCAAATAGGCCAAAATCAAAATACTCTTATGGAAAGATCCATAATGTCAATGACGGCAATCGATCCAGAAAAAATGGGAGAAATTGGTAACCTACCAAGCAGTGATGAAAGCATAAGTGGTGAAGTTTTCATTTCATCTGCTGAAGTCCAACAAGTCTATACATCACTAATCAGGCCAGAAGAAGTTATAGCAACACCAGAGGTGAATAATGATGTCGATTCTCAATCCATCATCTCCTCTTTATTTCCCAAAGAAGACCCTTTATCATCAATAGGGTCGGAAATGGAAGATTCTTCTTCAAAATGTGAAAATTTTGACATCTCTTATGATCATGATAATTTTGTTTTGTCATCTACTTTTCAAGTAGAAACAGAAGAAATAACACGTGATGAAGAGGAAGAGGAAGATCTTAGAGATGATCCTCCAGCATTTGAAGAGGGTATCTCTACCACTGTGGATGAACTCAGAGAAGTAAATCTGGGTACATAGAAAGATACACGCCACACTTTAATTAGTGCGGCCATGACCCTTGAAGAGCAAGAGATGTATATTTCTTTTCTAAAGAAAAATAAAGATATTTTTGCTTGGAATTATACAGAAATGCCTGGACTTGATCCTGATGTTTCTACTCATCATTTGGGTTTACCAAAAGAACATCGAGGTTTTAAGAAAGCCGCAAGAAGAACACACCCAACCTATGCTTCCAAAATTGAAGCTGAAGTGGATAAGCTGATCAAAGCCAACTTCGTCATAGAAGTTCAATATCCCAAGTGGTTGGATAATATTGTCCCTGTAAAGAAGAAGAACAGACAAATTAGGGTTTGCATCGATTTCAGAGATCTTAATCGGTATTGTCCTAAAGATGATTTCGCAGTTCCGATTACAGAACTCTTAATTGATGCGACGACTGGCTATGAAGTACTTTATTTCATGGATGGATATTCCGGATATAATCAGATCCGAATGGCCCTAGAAGATGAGGAATATACAGCCTTCATAGCTCCTCAAGGTGTGTTTTGTTACCGGGTGATGCCCTTTGGTTTAAAGAATGCAGGTGCAACATATCAACGCGCCATGCATCATATCTTCAAACCTCTTTTAGGGAAGCTTGTTGAATGCTATGTAGATGATTTGGTGGTTAAATCCAAACAACGTTCTAATCACTTGGCTGATTTGGAAGTCATATTCCACAAGCTTCGACAACATAATTTGAAGATGAACCCCTTAAAATGTGCTTTTGGGGTAACCTCAGGAAAATTCCTCGGCTTTGTTGTACGCCATCGCGGTATTGAAGTCGATCCTGAGAAGACCAAATCAATCCTTGGTATGTCACCTCCTCAGAATTTGAAAGAATTATGAGGACTTCAAGGACACTTAGCCTATATTCGGCGTTTCATCGCCAATTTGGCAGACAAAAGTTTACCCTTTGCCAAATTATTGAAGAAAGGAGTCACTTACCAGTGGACTGAAGAATGTCCAGAAGCATTTGATGTTCTCAAGAAATACCTCTTGAGTCCACCAGTACTCATGCCACCTGTTGAGGGTAGACCGCTTATCCTCTATGTGACAGCTCTAGAGCGATCATTGGGTGCCTTTCTCGCTCAAAAGAATGATGCTGGGAATGAAAATAACCTCTACTATCTCAGTAGAACTATGCTTGAAGCAGAAACCCGGTATTCAAGTATCGAGAAGTGCTTCCTGGCATTAATCTTTGCAGTTCAAAAACTGAGACACTACCTGAAACATCACGAGGTCCAATTGGTATCTCACAATAATCCACTCAAATTCATCCTTAGTCGTCCAATGCTTACAGGACGTCTGGCAAGGTGGGCGATTATTCTACAGTAGTTCGACATTCATTATGTGTCTCAAAAGGCAATTAAGGGCCAAGCTCTGGCTGATTTCCTGGCTAAAAATCCTTCAGTGGAAGACATGTATTCAGATATTGAACTCCCTGATGAGGAAGTTTTCTCTATTCAAGAGAGTCCTCAAACATGGTAAATGTATTTTGATGGTGCTTCCAGAAGTCCAACAGGGAAGAAAATGGAAAATCCTAAATTCAACAAAGTTGGTTTAGGAATTGTGCTCATTTCTCCAGATAAGGCAGTGTTACCTTATTCCTTTTTATTATGGGAAGGTGGTACCAATAATGAATCTGAATACCAAGCTCTCATTACAGGCTTGGAGTTAGCGCTTCAAGCACAAGTGAATCACTTAAAAGTGAAAGGTGATTCAGACCTAGTAATCAAACAAGTCAATGGGGATTATGCCATTAGAAAAGAAGAATTAATCCCTTTGTATGATTACGTCAGAGAGTTAATGTCGGAATTCCCTTCAGAACCGACATTTTCTTATGTCCCAAGATCACAAAATGCTCAATCTGATGCACTGGCTAATATAGCCACAGCTTTAGCAGATCCAAATCAGGACGAGACAACCATCAGTATTGCCCACCGTCGTGCAATTTCACCTTATGTTCATGTCAGAACAGAGGAAATTAATGAAATTAGTCCCATTCCTGAACCGTATGGTCATACTACAGGATGGATGTCACCTATCAGGGAATACCTTCAAAATGGAACACTTCCACCTGATAGAGCCGAGAAAGAACAAATCCGGCGACATGTGGTCAATTTTACTCTTTATGATAGCCCAAACCACCTCGAGAAAATTCTCTACAAACGTGGTTTTGATGGAGTTCTCTTCAGATGTATTGATGGTGAAGAGACAATGGCTGTCATAAATGAAGTGCATGCAAGAGTCTGTGGTGCCCACCAGTCTGGACATAGACTTTCTGATCAAATTCGAAGTCTTGGATACTTTTGGCCTTCAATGATACAAGATTGTGTTAATTTCGCAAAGAAGTGTCATTCATGCCAAGTATATGCCAACTTCATTCATCAACCTCCAGAGTTGCTTCATACAGCTAAATACTCATGGACATTTTCCACATGGTGAATGGATGTGGTGGGACCTTACCCTTCAGCTACGGCCAAGCAGTTTAAGTACATTCTTACTGCTACTGATTTCTTTTCCAAATGGGCAGAGGCAGTACCTCTCAAAGACGTCAATTCTAAATGCATTGTTAGCTTCATCAAGTCTAACATCATTACTAGATTTGGTGTCCCTCATACCATATTGACGGACAACGGCACCAACTTCTGTTCTTCTGAGGTGAAGAAATTGTTTCAAGAATACAACATTAAATCCAACCATTCATCTCGGTATCATGGGGCGGCCAATGGCCAAATAGAAGCTTTTAACAAGACTCTTTCAAATATACTGCAAAAGATGGTGGATAAAGATAAAAGGTCATGGCCTGATAAACTCTTTCATGCTTTATGGGCTTATCGGACTACCACTCGCAATGCAACGTGGTCAACTCCATATTCATTGGTATATGGAACAGAAGTAGTCTTGCCAATTGAAGTTCAATTTCCCTCACTCAGAATATCCATTTGTGATCAGTTATCTACAGATGAGAAATACCAAAAGCGGTTGAATGAATTGGAACAGTTAGATGAGAAAAGATTGTGCACTTTGCACCACTTGTAAATCTATCAGAATCGAATAGCATGAGCTTTTAACAAAAAAGTTCATCTTCGTTCATTCATTCAGGGGGAATTGGTATTGGTTCTCAGAACACCAGTGATACCAGGAAAGAAGCCTCCCAAGCTTGAACCAAGATGGGAATGACCTTATTCAATACATAAGGTCTACTCCAATGGAGCTTATTAATTAATCTCAATGGATGGAAAACTCATCACGACTCCAACCAATGCCAGATTTCTGAAGAAGTATTTTGTATAAACACAAAATATGGTCCCCAGAACCAAGACTCTTATAATTGGTTCATACAGCAATGGTCCAGTATGACCTTAAACTGCAACTTCGTCCAACATGACGTTAAACTGTGTCACCTTCAATGTCCCCACAACATGACACTAAACTGTGTGGCAAAAGTTTGTCCTTGCTATATGACGTTAAACAATACAGTAATGTTCCAGTATGACCTTAAACTGCAACTTCGTCCCACACGACATTAAACTGTGAAAAAAGTTCCCTAAACCGTCCAGCATGACCTTAAACTGCATCATCCCTGGTCCATGTATATGACCATAAACTATTTTCAAATCCCTTATGTTCAGCAAGACGTTAAATTCTGACGTCCTAACTACATGACGCTAAACTGTATAAAAGTCCCTCACGTCCAGAAAGACGTTAAACTATATAATCATCAAAGGTCCATCATGAAATTAAACTACACCATCCACGGTCCGTGCATATGACCTTAAACTATTTGTACTTTCGTCCAACATGACATAAATGATGTGTTATTTTGTCCTTACTACATGACATTAAACTGCACAGTCCCCCTTTCGTCCAATATGACGTTAAACTGTTTTATCCCCATCGACCTAACTACATGACACTAAACTGTACAGAAAATCCTTGATATATCCTACATGACATTAAACTGTATTTTGTCCCTGCTACATGACACTAAACTGTGCAGCACCAATAGTCCTAACTGCAAGACTTTAAACTGCATAGTCCCTTTATATGTCCTACATTACATTAAACTGTGCATCGTTAAGGTTATTGTTACCTCTTGTTTCTCACACCGAGTATGACTCATGTGAGCTTAGAGAGAACATCAACCATAACACTCCATTTGAGCCACTAACCATGTGTAAGTCCCAACAACATTTTAATTAGATCATTGTCCCCAAGAACAACTTGATCATTAATTCATTCTTTAATTGAACTACACAGACTTTGATCCTTTCCCTCCAGGTTGGGTATGTAGGCAACCTCCCAGGGTTCAAGCCTGAAAACAATCTCTTCACATCGGTTCACCACCATCTCATATGATGTTGATTCGTGAAACCGCACCTAGAATCAATATCTTTACATTGATTCACTTTCGTCCTTGTTATACGACGTTAAACTATACAACACTTTTGTCCAGTACGAAAATAAACTACAATATTCTTTGATTTCCTCACCTGAGAGAGAACTATTATTGACATTGATTTTTTTTTCAATCATGTTTCATTTCAAAAAGACTACGTGCATACATGGTAATGCCTAAATTTTTTATCTCAGGTTAAACCATCATTGTACTAAAGTCCCCTTTCACCCTTCACATGTACGAACCAAATTTGTACAAAGGGCATTTCAAGAACTATGTGGGCTTGATTCCCATCCTTATGGGATACGTAGGAACGTTCGAGTATCCCTCAAATCCAGCCCCAAGTCTTTTGGACCTAACCCCAAATTTCACTTTCAGTCCCTTAGCTGAAAAGTCCTCATGAAAACACACACTGTGTATTCATTATTATGGTCCGAATTCTATGACCCTAAACTAAGATTTCTCATACTTTCGTCCTGCACGACGTTAAACTGCATTTCAAGAACTACTTATGGATTGATTCTCATTCTTATGATATACGTAGTGAAGTCCAAGTTTCAATTCAAGACCCAGCCACAACATGATTATGGTTATCATTGACCTATGTATCTCTATATACATTGGACAATACCCATATTTATGTGTTATAATACTAACCTTAAATATTTTTAGATCTTCATAACCCTTTTCATGACTTCTAATCACAAAAATGTCAAACTTCTGAGAATTCTTTTGCCTGACTATGCAGCACGTGCCCATAAGTGGCCTTGCATAAACAGTCCACATAACAGAATTGTCAGCCGAAAGATGCTATTTATTTGACCATGCATCCAATGCCCTTAGGTGGCCCTGCATATTTCAACCCCCTAACGGGTTTTGTTAAATAATAGTAACTTCATTCTTGGGAAGAATGCCTCTTTTGTCCTTATTTGTCTTAAACGACAGTATGTAGGGATCCGCAAAAAATAGCCATCCTTAACATATTTGTCCCATATCCTTTTTCATGATCTGAAAGTATTCAAGTCTATGGTTTATTCTTCTTCCCTACGTTTGGGTCAGACCTTCGTAGGAGTGATATTAATCCAGTTCTTCGATATTCTTGTTCGGAAATATCTTCTCCATATTCAAGTACCTCTTTCCATACAACAAACTCTATACTTTAGAAAATTTGAATCTCCATAAACTTTCACTGGCTTTTAGCACTAGGAAAGTAAATTTCTGGGAGTTCTTTTGCCTGACTATGCAGCACGTGCCCATAGGTGGCCTTGCATAAACAGTCCACATAACAGACTTGTCAGCCGAAAGATGCTATTTATTTAACCATACAGCCAATTCCCTTAGGTGGCCCTGCATATTTCAACCCCCTAACGGGTTTTGTTAAATAATAGTAACTTCATTCTTGGAAACTACTTCTTCTAATGCCTTTTAGCTCTTTTTCATATCATTCCTCAGATTCAAATATTCTTAAGCCATAGTTTACATTTTTTCCCTCATACTCGAGTATGGTAATATGTTTTCAAATAAATTGTCAAGGAATTGAATCAATTTTAGTACATTTCGGTCAAAGCTATTTCGACCTTAAACATTATCCCCTTTATGTCCGGTATGCATGACTTTAAACTGCCAACAAAAGACAAAGGAACTCTTAATAAAAGTCAAGTTCCAGCTCACTAAATATACATTTTTGTATGATTTAGGTAATATTGAGCAATTAAAAGGTTCAAAGTTTGTAGGATTATTTGTAATAATCATAGTAAAAATCAAACTATGCTTACTAGGCCCATTGGTTTAAGTAAATTTGAAGCAGGTAATAAAAGAATGCAGGTACAAATGATTGAAGATGAAAGTGTTGTTCATTGATACACAAGAGATAGAAGGACATCCACAGACTGGAGTCTCTTCTCTTTTTCAAGAATTATAGAAGATTCTCAACAAAAGTCTTCATTTGATGTATAGCATCCTGAGCTTTATCAGCAGTTATTTGAAGCTTGTGCACTTGACCAGCTTCACTCTTTTCAGCCTGCTAAAGTGCCTTCTTAGCATCTGCGATGGCTTTCATGCCATTCATATGAGTTTCATCCAATGATTTATTAAGCTGATCAAGTTCCCCAGTAACAGAATCAAACTGTTGCTGGAGTTGCACCTGCTGGACGACCTTTTCTTTGATTTTTTGCTTTAGATCCTTCATCATGGCAACATAATCAGCCTCAGCTTGGGATACCGCAGCCTCAAATTCGCCTATGTTGACTGACAATTTCACTCTGGTAAAATCTTCGCAACTTGCATGTGCTTTCTCCCTCCTGAAAATGATCTGTTTCACCGTGGCATGGATCTTTTCATACCCAAAACAACCAAGTCCCAGTATAACAAATTTGGATGACAATCGAGAAATTTTTTATGGTAGCTCTTCTAAAGGCACCCCAGATATGATGTTCCATATGTTGTTCCATGCCTTACGTTGTGAAAAGCTGAATGCTTTAAGCATCTCTGGATCTGATTCAATATCATCGTCAGAGGGGGGTATGTAATCTGGAATTAGTGCACTTAAAGAAGTGCCATGTCCTGCTTTCCCCCCCTGATTTGTGCTTCTTCACTTTCAATTCCTGTTGGGGCAGAGGCTGAGGCCTCACCTCCGGATCTAGTCATTGTAGTTGATGGTCCTGCATGATTAATTGAAAGATTTAGTCAGCTTCAAAGGATAACAAAAGAATAGATTGTCTTGCAAATAAAGTACAATCACAAATATTATTATCCATTACCCAAGGATGGTTCAGCAAACTGAGAAGACTTTTCCCCATCTTTCCCGGTTTCAACAGGATTTTCAAGATGGGTCTCAGGAGGGTTTATTGGATTTAGCTCTACTTGAGCTAATGTTTCTGCAATGATAGGGTTGACATCAATGTCTACACCCTCTTCGGGCATTGGCAGTTCAACAGCTTCTACGGAAGAAACTACATTTTGTTTTCAGTCATGGTTAGAAGTGTAAATTTTTAAAATCAATTTGGGCGAAGGGTAGCACTCACGCCCAAGGTCTTCTAAATCACATGACAACTTAGCATGATCATAAAATTCTTCGAAAGTAATTCCTTGATACACCATTTCATCCAATGATATTTCAGAATCCTGGTTAGTCTCACCAGTGGGAGCATTTGCTACATCTTCTTGACGACTTATGTCCTGCAACCCCTGACCCTAGATAGCATCTTCAGCAGTAGGAGGGATACTGGGAATGGATGCTATCTCTTCTCTCGGAGCAACCAAGTCATTTCGGGTCTGTGATTGTTCTACAACACCCTCCAATGCCTTTGAAGAAGGATCAGTCCCTTCCCTCAAGCGAGAAATTGAAGAAGCCCCTGCAATCCTCAGAAATATGAGTAACCATATGATTATGGGTATAAGCTCATGATTGTTCGAAGGACTTACTGCTGCTAATGAAACGTTTAGCTATGGATTTCCTCCTTCGTTGCCTTTGCTTCTTTATTTTTTATTTTTTGAGTATCAGTGGTCTCCCTTATAGGCACTTGGATTGGCGAATGGAAGGCTGTGTCCAGCGCCTCATTCATGGTGTGCTGGCCTAGAGATATCTCGCCTGGTTCGCGAGGAGAATCAGCAGCAGCCCCGATAGCAGTACCACCAGGGCTATACTGTGGCGAAGGAACCCCAATCCCTTTCTTTGCAAGCTGCGAGATGAAGAAAATAACTTCCTTAAGTAACAAAGCTTCAACTAAAATCAAGTTGCAAAGAAAATAAGGAAAGAAAAATTACATATTCAGGAGCCACGTACTCTTGCCATTCCTCATCTCCAGAACCACCAGCCCCTTCAGTGGCACCACGATCAATCATTTCCTTCACCCGCCTGGTGATAGGAACCGAGTCATCAGTGGCATATATGAGCATTTCCAGCTCTCTGATGTAAGCTCACACTTCATTGGGGTTATCTTCGTATTGAAGATTTTTAGAAGCTACAAGATTTCCTATTCCAGGAAGTTGTAGGCCCTCACACAAATCCAGCCAGGCGGTCTCAATACCACAGTATAATCTCTGCCATAGCTGAACAGCCTCTGGTCTTAGATATAAAGGCTGTGAGGAAGGTCCTACAATTTTCGATTTTAATTTCTTCCCAGCTCCGACAACTACAGATAGAGAATAAGAAAGTAAGACTTATTACTTTATAAAGTAGCAGTGATTGAAATTATTACAATGAAATAACTCACCAGGAGTTGATGGAGTGGGTCTTTTAATTCTGGCCGGAGGATTATATCGGGCACGAAACCGCTTTGCTGCCGGTTGTGCCTCATCATCCCCATCGTGATAATCCGATGAATCAGTTCTAGAAGAGGAGTCTGTTGAACCTATTTCAGGTGGAGAAGCATCACCTTCATGAGGAAGGGTTTCTTTCTCTACAGTCCTCTTCCTCTTTCCCACATGATATACTGGGTGATTCAATATCCCTTTGGGGTATGATGCTATCCAGTGTTTGGCATAAAATGTAGTCAGATTATGTGCCGCTTTTTCAACTGGTAGATCAAATACTGCCCCAGTCTTCTCTCTTGATGTCAGCAACCATATTTGTTGAGCAACCATCGGATGTTGCTCTAACCTGACATGTACCGGAGGGGATACAACAATCTGTTGCAAACATTTGAATTGGCGTGCAAATCTATATGGAGCATAGGCCTCACATATGATTTCTCCATCAATCATGGCTACTAACATGCCATCCCTGCAAGCTATCATGCATGCCCTCAAATCCAAATGGGCTGTCCCATCATCAACAAACCGCCCGGATGGAGGATTTCCATAGGGAAAGAAGTTTAATTCCTTAAACATGCTCAGCCTTACTTTCATGTCATAACCATTAACATCTAATGGAGCAATTCCAGAGAATGCTTGCACTGACGGTCTGAAAGAGCTTCCAGGAATTTGTAATCCATTCTGTACATTGTAAGTCCTGAGGTGAGTGGCGATCCATCCCCACAAAACTTGGAATGGTCCCACTATTCTAAAAGGAGATTTACCCTGGAAGAAGTGAAGTAAACTCCTGTGAATTTTTGCTAAAATGGGGGTAGCTAACCCAACCATTTTTCCCTCATCCAACTTTTCCGCAATGACGAAGATCCCTGGCCTAACGCCTCCCTTCGAATCCCTAACCGGGAAGAGATAAACACTGATCCACATTGCCAAGAAACCCGCCAGACGAGTTTTCTTTGGAATTCTTTGATTCAATTCATATCCCCACTTTTCAAACTCCCCTGCTTCTAGAGTTGGCCAGAATGTGCCAGGAGCTCCTCTCTTCTCAGGTTTTAGACAAGTGGTAGGACGTCTAGGCCTGGTATCCTTGTATTTCTTTTTCTTGGATCCTTTTTCTTTTGGCTCCATCCCATTATTCTTAGTAAGAAACACATTCATCCATTCTTCCGGATGAATATCTTTTCTAAAATAAGTTAATGAGGTCTCTGAACTCTTGATCCTGTGGAAGATTTTAAACAATTCTCGAGCTAAAGCAGGAGTCTTTTCTGAATCATTCCAAGTCACCTTGGGAGGAATGAATTCATCATACATATCGCCCAAAATTGGAGCTCCTGAAATCTTGTGGACATCCCACAAACTAATACCTACTTCTGAATGATTCAAATGGAAATAATTATTTGCTGGGCTCCAGTGGATGAGTATCTCTGGCACGAAGTTATCATGTCTGTAAACATATGTTTGCCCAACCCAGACATCCTCATATATTGCAGCTCTCTTCAGGTCCTCGATAAACTCTGCGCAAGTCTGTCGCACCCAGTATGCCCACATCCAAGTTGGCTTCACACCTCCCCCAGGACGGAAATCCCAACTTTTCTTCTAGCCTTTGGATTGATCCATTTGAGCATTCAGAAGATTGAAGGATGGAAATGTGGTTGAAGCTCAGGTGTATGATTTTTCAGATCTGGTGTGCAAGGGATATGATGCATCACATAAGCCTTCTCCACTGTTCCAGCAGATAGAAATACTCCTCCACCTGAGATATTTGCTGAAGCAAAATTGGTATAATTCTGAAACCATGAAAATGGAAGATAATTCTTTACTTCTGGAATAATGACTTCTTGTAGATGACCATATCCATACAAAGGTAGATAAGTGCTTTGAGGAAAGTTGCGATGATATTTTTTCAGATACTTAGCCAAATATGGAAGAGTACTATCCTTGACAGTATAGTAATCATGGCCAATGATGTTCATCATATCATCTATCCGCTTGCTAGCCAGTTCATCAATTAATCCGGGTCTAAGAGCCATTAATTCTGCACAAAGAGTTGAATAAATTAATTTATAAATGAATTAATTTTTCACAAACATTGTGGAAGAAATCAAAAAAAGGCTAAGGCATTATGGCGCGCAAGTATGGAGATGTCGCGCAAGTGTTACATGTGCCGCGCAAGTTTTTGTCGCGCATGTATCACCGCGCAAGACCTATTACCTTTACAGTAGCGAGACAGCGAGGGAACAGTGGATAAGAGACTTGCGCGGCTAAGGTGACCTGCGCGGCGAGAGCTCGAGAAATTCAGGATCAGATGCTACACACGGCCAAAATCCATGTATTTATAGGCCATGAGGCCAATCTGCGCGCCGTACCCAGAGCGCTTAAGGCCTGCGCGACGCAAACTTGTGCGCTGCCCTTTGTGCACTGAAGACATTCACTCCCCCCTTTTCCTTTGGATGGATTCGATTTCCTCAGAGTCAAATCTTCATTTCTCTCCGGATCCAACTCTGAGGGGGGACTTTTGTTGACGCTCCTTTCATCACAAAATCTAAAGATCGGAAAAGGGAATATCTGAGCTCAAAGTGATTCAACATTTGAAGAAAATATCAAAAATCGACAAAGGAATGAACAAAGGATCAACAACAACTACACCGCGCAAGTTATCTCACTGTCGCGCAAGTATACTTGTGCGACGACCTTGGTCGCACAAGTGACTTGCACGACATAAGTGGTAACTGCCCGGTAACCGCCCAGGGCCTTCTTTTGCCTATAAATAGACAATGTGGGCCCCTCATCCAGGAGGATCTTTTTTCAGAAACTCGTATTGAAGCTCCCGACGCCCAAGTCTCTTCTCAAAGCTTCCGAAACACTACTAAGGTAATTTCTTACCTAGAATGGAAGATCTAAAGAGAGGGAGGAAGACCTAAGTGTTGAAACTCATCAACACTTACGCGCCTGAATGGACAGCCCTTAAGGGAACTGGTCACACTTGCGCGCCGCCTTATTTCTTCAATAGAATTTGCGCGTCCCTTTTCTGGAAGAACCTCAAGGGGATTCTAAAGTGTTTAATAAAGAGTCGCTCAAGTATTTCAATTCTGATTGAAAATCGCGCAAGTACACCATGTGCCGCGCAGGTATACCTGTGCGACCAATACTTGCGCGCCCACGCAAGACTTGCACGCCTTTCAAGACTTGTGCGCCCCTACCTTTTTGGGTGCCCATCTTGCCCATTTTACCCCTCTTAAGCCATTTCACCTTTCCTATTCAAGATTCAATCTTCAAGATACTCTTCAAAGCCATTTATGGCATGATTTCTTGATTTGACTTCCTTATATGAGAGGAATTCTGTGGACTATCTCTCAAAACCTAGTGATTTATACATCTTTATGTCACCAAAGATTGAGAGTTCGTTCATTCAACCTCATCCTTTAAGATGAGAGAATCCTTAACCTGGGTCTCCCTTTTCTGGAATAATCCCCAGTTATAAGTCCATTAACGTTGGGCATCCTCCTCAGGAGTAAGCCCCAAACCTTAATTCCTAAACTTCGGCATCCTCCTCGGGAGTAAGCCCCAAACCTTAATCCCTAACCTGGGTTTCCTTTTCAGGAATAAGACTCAGTCATAATCTTGGGCTTCCTTTTCAGGAGTAAGCCCCAAGTCCCCTAACATGGGCCTCCTTTTTAGGAGTAAGTCCCAGTCATAATCTTGGGCTTCCTTTTCAGGAGTAAGCCCCAAGTCCCCTAAACTGGGCCTCCTTTTTAGGAGTAAGTCCCAATCATAATTATGGGAATCCTCTTCAGGAGTGAACCCCAAGTCCCTTAATTTCTCTTAACCAGTCCTAAATTACATTTGATATGGGATTCCTTCTCAGGAGTAAAACCCAATTATCAATCCTCTCCTAATTTGGGTTTCATTTTCAGGAATAAGTCCCAAGTTAGAGTATTCAAATCTCCATAAAGCACATATACCTTTATAGACCCTGTTCCTGGATTTTCTCCCTAAAAGTAAATCCTAAAACCTTCATATATCTGGGCAGTCATACATACATAAGCCCCAAACAATTTCTTATGATTGCATCTTTCATGGCACAATTGTCTAATTTTTACCAATACTTCTTGTTTCTCACACCGAGCATGACTCACGTGAGCTTAGAGTGTAAAAGTAATTATGACATTCTTCTTTGAGCCATCAATCATAAATGTCATACTCCATTACTCGAACTACGTGGGTTCTGATTCCTTTTCCAAAACAAAGGATACGTAGGTAGCCCATTTATGGGTTCGATCCCAATTTTGAAATAATACCTATCCTTCTGAATGACAATAAACTTCAAGTGCCCCACTGAGTGGCTTTAAAACCAGCCTGGTCATCATAATGACCAAGAGACTTTTATATAAATGTTTTGAAGGATACCATTGACCAAGAATATCTAAATAGATACAGATTATTCTCTATTGATGAAGAACCTCGAATAAATATAAAAGAATCTATAAATTTCTTGCATATTTAATCATTGATTGTTAAAACTAAAGGAAAGCTCATTTTATACTTGGTAATGTAATAAGGATTCACGAACATAACTTAAATCAATAAAGAGAGTCCCAGAGTAGACAATAATTCCCCTAAAAAAGGTGTGATGAGTCCGACCTCCCATCCTCTCGACCAATGCAAATTCCTAAGCCTCATCAGTCCACAAGCTAATGAGCACCTACCTTTGGAAAGTAGGTCCAAATGGATGTGGAATCATGGGATGTTTCCGGTTCTACGAACAAACCCGCTAGAAACCGATCGGAACGTTTGAATCTCCTGTCTAGGAGGTCATCCTCGAAATCCGTGCGAAACAATGAGTCCGACCACCCATCCTCTCGACCAATGAAAATTCCTATGACTCATCCATCCACAAATAATGAGTGCCTACATTTGGAATATAGGTCCAAATGGATATTGAATCATTGGATGTTTCCGGTTCTATGAACAAACCAATTAGAAACCGATTGTAATGTTTGAACCTTAAATCAATGAGGTAATCCCCAATTCTAGAGGAAACAAAAAATGGTGAACTCGACGTGAATCCTTAACCAAGTTAAAGTGATGTTTTACCTATTTGTTAGGCCCCTATTTAAACTCAATGAGAGGGCCAACAAAGCAATCAATAAAGTATTTGCTCATCCAAAATATGTAGCAGCCGAAATTTTCTTGATTATGTTAGTTATATCAAACATGCACTCTTTTCCAAGATCTTCTACATTACAAGAATGAATTTTCTTAAGTTCACATCTGTGAATGGCTCTGCGGTGAAAACCTCTGCTATGAATGCATCTGTTGCTACTCTTGCTGGATCATCATCCGCTCTGAGGACAACATCACCTACTCAGCATCTTCAACGTTGGGTATCAAATGTGCTGGTTATGGAGTACCGTCAAAATGGTAAAATTCCAACTCTAGAGGCCGTTCGACAAGCCCTCCAAGTCAATAATTAAACCTGGCCGTCCGAACAGCGACGACCAGAGATCAAGAAGCAGGTGTTTCCAACCACCGTCTCCATCTGTTTCGGGTCATTATCCCCAGAATGCAATCACCATTCACTCCTTTATCTTGGGGAGGTGAATGAGCAGGTCCCTCAGGGCCTTAAATCAAGGAGACATGAGTCCTTCCCAAGGGATCCTATCAACAATAGCCACCAGATTCATGTGGCTGTGCACCCTCAACATGATGAGGGTGTCGTCTCCAAGCATTCATCTCAAGTTCCTCGAACCCGAGTAGGCAAGACGAACGAACAGAGGTGACAACTGGTTAACAGTGAGAAGGTTCTTATCTCTAACGTTTCTGGAGAAGTCCACCAACCTAACTTGGTGGCAAGAAACGAGCAGGCTCATACACCAATCCGTTTTAATCCCGCTGTCCAGCAGACTCGTCTGGCAGCATCACACCAATCCCACCAGGTAATTCCGGCAGAGTACTATAGATAGGAATATACACCTGTTTATAAATCATCATCTAGTTAGTAGGCTCGTCTGACTACATGTGATGAAACCCACCCACCCATTGTATTGACAACTGATAAAAAGGCACATACACCTGCTTACACTCATCAATCTTGCCAGCAACCTCGTCTGTCAGTGTTGAAGGAATCTCGTCAACCACGTTCAGTGGAGTGCAATCAGCTGTCACATAAACCTTATAGTATTGATCAAGCCTACCAACAGTCTCGTTTGGTAGCATTTAGAGAAGTTAGTAGGAAAGCTCCGGTGACAAACAGGAGGCAGACTCAACTCTCTTCCCCCACACATGAGTACTGTCATGATTCACTGACAGGAAAAGGAGGACAGGAGCAGGCACATACACCTAATCCAAGAACGAAATGGACGTATATCCCTGTTCCAGTAGCTGAAGTCACCAAGAATATTATATCAATGGTGAAAGGGAAGAAGAAAATCCCTGCTCATATTCTAGATGCCTTCCAAGATATTATAACAACTTTAGCATCATATCAGGGAAAGACACATAAATTTATCCCTGCTAGTGGAGTAACACATCAACAATTCACTCCAGAACAGACATAAACATCTGTTCCAGTCCAAGAGGGTTGTGGGGCATACTCCCCCATATCATACGGACAACCAAGTCAAGCACATACAGCTGGTTTGAGCGGAGATAATCAGCCTAACCTGATCATTTCTCTTGAGCAGGCACATAAACCTGGAAAATTGAGTAAGAAGGCGTCTAAGAAGAAGACCCTCCCAACACAGTCAAGAAACCAAGGGACAATCTGTAAAAAGGACTTACTTGATAATGGAGTTCATGATGCACTCAGAAAACTATCTGCTGCAACTCAAGATTCGGTTCTCTCAGTTCCCAATAGTGGGAACATTAATTCAGAAGGTCTACCTCAAATACTTCCTCATGAAGGATTGCTTCATGACGATTCGTTCGATCTTGAAGTTTCATATTCAGATGAGAGACAAAGGAACCCTCTATGTGGCCAGAAGGCCAAGGAGAAAAATGTTTATATTTTGTTGTAACCCACCACGGTGGTCCTCCCCATGATGATGAATTTAGCTGCGAAAGTCCTCTCCGCAGTAGTGATTCACATTGCTTGGAAAATTCTCCAACAGACAATCTAGTGAAGAGAAATACCTCTTATCTTGAAGCACTTGAAATTTTGAATCCAGTCATGTATGATGCTTTATCATTAGCAGGTGAAATACTTTCTCAACCAGAAGATAGCCCATGGTGTAGGTCATTCTACAAACTACCCCTAAGTCATGCATCTTCTAGTTTGATCAGTGATTTATCTACCAATATTGTTGAATCCGATGAAGAAACAAAGAAGCATCAGCTTTGGTCTAATCAGGTAGAAGAAGCTTCATTAAATGATAAAGAGGAAGTACTGAATATGAGAAAACAACTGGAAAAAGGTGACATTCCAGTTATGTTTTGGCCTTTGGCTGGTTCTCAGAATGACATTCTAGAGATGTTGACGGAAGATGGAATTCATGATATTCATCTCAACATATCGAAAACTCTTTGTCAGTTGAAAAATAAAATATTACATTATCCTGAATATGAAAATCATGTCAAGATAATAGAAGGGTTACAACACCAAATTAACTTGGCATCTTTCTCAGTTTCTCGATATCCGAATGCTGGAAAACAGCAGAGAGCCCTTCAGCGTTCATGCCTTGGCGCACTAAGAATATTGCGCCAGTTAATTTCCAATGCCCCATCTGCTATTCTTATAAGGGGATGGCGTGTTCATGGATCTCTAAATTTCACTGTACTCTCTAGTCAGCAAAGCCTGCCGAAAATGGTCTCATGCAATGTTATTTCCCATGGCTGGCCACAGTCAATGGGTTTTTCTTGTAATCAAAAGCTTTCCCAAGAATAGGCATCAACTAGTTCCTCTCAAAATAAAGCATACAGAGAACAAGTTGTTGAATTGCTCCTGCATCAAGCAAATGAGAATATTAAATAGGCCTCTTGTTTGGAGCAAGCATATCATCAAGTGACAGAAGTTTCAGAAATCATCCAACGGTCTTTTGAGACGGGTGATAAAAGTGGATGTAGGTTGATGCATCCAGCTAATTTCCAGACTAAAGTCCGCAAGATCAGGAGAGCCTTCAAGAAAGTCTTAGATATAGAATTTCAAGAACCACCCCAGCTTTCCAGACTGGGGACTCTTTTATCCCAACCCTCAGAATCAACAAATAGGATTCGAGGAGTTGAGCAAAGACAGTAGGAACAGCCCCAGTCCACCGGACTGGGGACTTTTTCAAATCTTCAATCCCTCCCTTAGAGTAAGTCAGCCTTCTCTCGATTGGGGAAGAAGCCTCAAGAGGAACACAGAACCAAATTATCAGGATATCCCCTCCAAATTACGGGTTTTCAAGAAGTTCCTTAGGCATCGAATCAACAAAATGCAATGTCTCATCAAAGACATCGAAGAAGACAATATCGCAAAAATGCTAATAGAAGGGATGCAATGGATTACGCATCAATAAATGTCATCAATGCCGTTGTTGCTGATCCAACATATGAGGTTCACTCATAGGGATCAGATGAAGAGGTTCCTGCTCAAGATGTTGTACGCACAGACACAAATGAAGAAGGTGTGCGTACAAGAAATAAAAGGATTACTCAGAACCTAGGTAATACTTCATGAAACCCACTACCCCCTCTTCAAAAGGTGTCCAATAAGGGGAAATGAAAGTATCAGGTTACATAGCCTTCCTCCAGAGAAGGCCAATCACTCTCTCTAGAGCAAAGATTTGAACAACAAGAGGAAGAAATGAAGGAATTGAGGAGGTTGAACGCAGAACTACTTCAAGGTAGTCTTCCTCCTAGTTGTGCTGGAGTCAGTTAGCCAAGGAATTTTTTTTGTAGCTACTAAGATGGATCAGGAATATCCTCCTTTGTCAATACACCCTCATAGGTCTAATACTATGGGTCAAGTCCAACAATAATCAGCAGTGATGCCATTGGTTGCAGTACCAGCTGCCACATCTGTACCAGCTCCAGTCATTGCACTTCTTCAAGTCCAAGCTCAACCAGATGTTTCTCAAAAGTTAATAACTACTATTGAGTCATTAATATCTCGGTTGGAAGCTATGGATGGAAAGTGTGCTCTGGTTTAACCAGAGAAGAGATCATACCCTAAATGGGATGATTCATTCCCCCCCCCATCAAATTTTTCAAGTACCACATTCCCAATCTTTAATGGTTCGGGATACCCAGAGTAACACTTAACACATTTTGTTTCTCATTGCAATCCTATTATGGGAACCCTTCAGCAACAAGAAGATGATAAGCTCAGGTGTTTTGTAGAGTCATTACAAGGACCTTCTTTTGTCTGGTACACAGGTTTGCAATCTTGGTCAATTATTGGGTGGGAGGATCTTCGTCAACAATTTCTTCTTCATTTCAGCTCAACGTGGCATAAGACAACATTTTTTGATCTTACAAACTGTATGCAAAGAGATAATGAAAGGCTCTCAGATTTCATTTATTTCTGGAAGGGATTAATATATTTCTTAAGCTTAGCACTCTCTGAAGTTGAATTGTTGCCAATCTGTGTGGAAAATTTACGTGATGAGTTACACACACCGCTGATCCATGTGAAATACATAGGAGGGTTTTGAGACCTTACTTAAATCACTCGACAGATTGATGACTCTCTTATAAAATCTAAGGATAAAGCTCATGAAATTCCATCAGCTTTAGGAAGGAGAATGGGTAAGAAGAGACCGCTACAGTTAAGCTTAAACAAGCACTTGTACCTGCTTCTACTTCAAAACCTTCATCTTCTCGAAGGGCTCCACCTCGTGAGTACCAACAACAGAGGTCATTTCATCAAGATGATCAAAGAAATCAAAGACAAAAACAATTTGAGGATTTGAAATGAAATGTTTACTCTTCTTTAAATGAACAAGTTCCTGGTTACTTCATTTCGGCTCCGGAAAATAATTTGGTTCAATTTCTAAGGCCCAAGAGGCCAAACAAGGAAGGAGATGAAGACCGTCCCAACTATTTCCCATTTCATCAGATGTTAGGGAATCCCATTCAGGATTTTTTTGTCTTCAAGGACCTCCTCCAAAAAATGGTCGACTTCGGACAAGTCAAACTGAAAGGTTCTTCAGCTCAGGTAGCATGTGTTACTGCTACAGTTCCAGAGGAGGAAGGCGACTGACAAGAAGTTAAGAACAAAAATGCACAAAAATATGATGATTGGATGGTTAGAAAGACGATCAACCAAACTCATGATATTTTGCGAACACAATTGAAGAAACCAATTTTGCCTTCTTCAATGAATGATGCAGCAAAACCCTCTTCATCAGAGAGAAAATCATCAAAGAAACGACATAATTCAAATAAAGAAGAAGAATCAGAAGAAGATGAGTATGTGTCAAAGTCCAAGTTGTTATTGACTCTGGAAGATTTAATGCCATCTACTTCAAAGCCATGGGCACCGCCCCACCAAACGGCACAACCTAAACAGGCTAATCAGGCAGAGTCTTCATCGGATGAAGAGTTGATATTCAGTTCTGTTAATATGATTCAATTAACAGATCTATATGCCAGTCACAGTTTCGATTTTAATGAGTCCGAGTTCCCTATATCAAACAGAGGAATTAGAGGAAGTTCCATAGGCTCAGGATATAGGGGAAGACATGGATCTTTCAGAGGCCACTATTCCAATTCTACCCCTGCTAGAACTGTCTATTCGGCAGAAACTTGTGGTAGAGCACTTCAACGAGCTCAACAAGAAAAAGAAAGTTCTTCCACACAAAGTAGACTCAGTGCTGGAACAATTATTCTAGAAGATTGGTTGAAGGTTCCATCTTCTTCCTCTCATCAAGTAAATAGACCTAATCCGTCTAATCTTCCAAATCCAGGAGTATTACCAACTCCTATCTCGGTACAAGATGCATCAACTTTAAAAGCATTAATTTCCAAGGCACCTGCTAAACCACATGTTCCTGTTAGGATTCATAGAACATTAGATCAAAAGTATGATATATTGAAACACTTGGCCCAAATACCAGCTAAGTTACCAATTCTGGATGCTTTGAATTTGTCAATGGATCTTCAGGAGGCACTCATTGAGGATTTGTCTAGTCCTCCTGAGTTTGAAACTAAAATTGATGTAGCTGAAGTCTACCATATAGAGAATAATCCTGCATAATGCCATGCAGTGATATCTTTTACTGATGAAGAGGAAGATGATGTCGTGCATGGACATATTATACCTTTGTACATATCTGGAAAGTTCTATGGTGTAGAAATTCGAAGAGCTTTCATTGATAATGGTTCATGAGTCAACCTCATGCCCATTCGAACGCTTCGTCGATTGGGCCTTAAAGAATCTGATTTATCTCTTTCTACTATGATGTTATAAGGATATGATAAAAATGAATAAGAACTACTAGGCGAGATTACACTTAGAACTTAGTTTGGAGATCTTGTATCCAATTCAGATTTTATGGTTGTTGATCAAGACTCAGCCTTCAACATCTTACTTGGAAGACCCTGGCTACATCAACATGTGGTTATCCCTTCATCATACCATCAATGTCTCAAATATTGTTTCGATGGTCATGTTGGGGCATTGTATGGTGATAAGGCCCCGTTCAAGACATGTGAATCTCAATACATTGAGGTGGAATTCTACCACATGAAGGGAAAAGAGGAATCCACAACAAAGGAGATTACCAAAGTTAATGCTCCATATGGTTTGGAAAAGATTCCAATAAACCCATTAGCACATGTGAGTAATGATTATGTATTTCCTATCAGTCAAATTAACAAGATAGACCCAAATCAAAATACTCTTATGGAAACATCCATTATTTCAATTATGGCAATCAAGCCAGAAAACATGGGAGGAAGTGGTGATTCACCAAGCCATGATGAAAGCTCAAATGGAGATGTATTCATCTCATCCGCTAAAATACAGAAAGTCTATACTTTTCCAACCAAGACAGAGGAAGTTATATCAATGTCAGAGGTAAATAATGATGTTGATTCTCAATCCATCATCTTCTCTTTATTACCCAAAGAAGACCCTTCATCCTCAATTAGGTCAGAAATGGAAGCTTCTTCTTCAGGATGTAAAAATTTTAACGTCTCTTCTGATCATGAAATTTTTTCTTCATCATCTACTATGAAAGTAGAAACAGAAGAAATAATACATATTGAAGAAGAAGAAGAAGATCTTAGGGATGCTCCTCCAGCATTTGAATAGGGTATCTCTACTACCGTGGATGAACATAGAGAAATAAATCTGGGTAAAAAATAATATCCATGCCCCACTTTAATTAGTGCGGCTATGACTCTTTAAGAGCAAGAGATGTATATTGAATTTCTAAAGAAAAATTGAGATATATTTTCTTGGAACTATACAGAGATTACAGGGTTTGATCCTAATGTTTCCACTCATTGTTTGGGTTTTACAGAAGAACATCAAGGATTCAAACAAGCCGCTATGGGAACACACCCAACCTATTCTTCCAAAATTGAAGCTGAAGTGGATAAGATCATAAAAGATAACTTCGTTAGATAAGTTCAATATCCCAAGTGGTTGGATAATATTGTCCCAGTGAAAAAGAAGAATGGGAAAATTAGAGTTTTCATTGATTTTAGATATCTTAATCGGAATTATCCTAATGATGATTTTCCAATCCCGATTACAGAATTATTAATTGATGAAACAACTAGCTACGAATAACTTTCCTTCATGGATGGATACTCTGGATATAATCAAATCTGAATGGATCTAGAAGATGAAGAATCTATAGCCCTCAGATCCCCTCTAGGTGTGTTTTTCTATCAGGTAATGCCCTTTGGCCTAAAAAATACAGGTGCAACATATCAGCGTGCCATGCATCATATCATCAAACCCTTTTTAGGGATGTTCGTTGAATGTTATGTGGATGATTTGGTTGTTTAATAAAAACAACGTTCTAATCACTTGGCTGATTTGGAAGTCATATTCCACAAACTTCGGCAACATAATTTGAAGATGAACACCTTAAAATGTGAATTTGGGGTAACCTAAGGAAAATTTCTCAGCTTTACTGTACGCCATCGTGGTATCGAAGTCGATCCTGAGAAGACAAAGTCAATCCTTGGTATGTCACCTCCTCGAAATTTGAAATAATTAATAGGACATCAAGGACACATAGCCTATATTTGGCGTTTCATCACCAATTTGGCCGGCAAAAGCTTACCCTTCACCAAATTGATGAAGAAGGGAGTCACTTACCAGTGGACTAAAAAATGTCAAGAAGAATTCGATATTCTTATAAAGTATCTCTTAAGTCCCTTGGTGTTAATGCCACCATTTGAAGGAAGAACACTTATCCTCTATGTGACAGATTTAGAGCGATCATTGTGTGACTTTCTTGCTCAGAAGATTGATGCTGGGAATGAAAACAGCCTCTACAATCGCTGTCGGACTATGCTTGAAGCAGAAAACCGATATTCAAATATTGAGAAGTGCTTCCTAGAATTAATCTTTGCAGTTTAGAAGTTGAGACACTACCTGCAACATCATGAGGTCCAATCGGTATCTCGCAATAACCTGCTCAAATTCATCCTTAGTCATCCAATGCTTACAAGACGTATGGCAAGGTGGGCAGTTATTTTGCAGTAATTTGACATTCAGTATGTGTCTCAAAAGGAAATAAAAGGCCAATCTCTGGCTGATTTCATTTCTGAACACCCTTCAGTGGATGACAGATCTTCATATATTGAACTCCCTAGTTAGAAAGTCTTCTCTTTTCAAGAAAGTCTTCAAACATGAGAAATGTTCTTTGATGGTGCTTCAAAAAGTCCAACAGGGAGGAAAATGGAGAATCATAAATTCAAAAAGGTTGGCTTAGGAATTGTTCTCATTTCTCCAAAAAAGGCTGTGTTACCTTATTCACTCTCATTGTTGGGAGGCGGTACAAATAATGAAGCAAAATACCAAGCTCTCATTGCAGAATTGGAGTTGGCGCTTCAAGCACAAGTGAATCACATAAAGGTGAAAGGTGGTTCAGACCTGGTAATCAAAAAATTCAATGGGGATTATCCCATCAAAAAAGAAGAAATAATCCCTTTGTATGATTATGTCAAAGATTTAATGGCGGAGTTTCCTTCAGAACCAACATTTTCTTATGTCCCAAGATCAAAAAATGCCCAGGCTAATGTACTGGCTAATATAGCCACAGCTCTGGCAAATCCAAATCAGGATGAGACAACCATCATTATTGCCCACCATCATATAATTTCACCTTATGTTCAAATAAGAAGAGAGGAAATCAATGAATTTAGTCCCATCTCTGAACTATATTGTCATACTACAGGATGGATGACACCTTTCAGGGAATACTTTTAAAGTAGAATACTTCCACCTGATAGAGCCGGCAAAGAACAAGTTCGGAGACATGTGGTCTATTTTAATCATTATGATAGCCCAGATCACCCAGAGAAAATTATCTCATGGTTTTGATGGAGTTATCTTTAGATGTATTGATGGTGAAGAGACAATGTCTGTCATGAAATAAGTGCATGCAGAAGTCTGTGGTGCCCACCAGTCTGGAGACAGACTGTCTGATCAAATTCAAAGGCTTGGATTCTTTTGGCCTTCAATGATACAAGATTGTATTGATTTCACAACGAAGTGTCATTAGTTCCAAGTACATGACAACTTCATTCATCAAACCCCAGAGTTTCTTCATATAGCTAAATACTCGTGGCCATTTTCCACATGGGGAATGGATGTGGTGGGACCTTATCCTTCAGCTACAGCCAAGCAATTTAAGTATATTCTTACTACTACTGACTTCTTTTCCAAATGGGCAGAGGAAATACCTCTCAAAGAAGTTAGTTATAAATGAATTGTTAGCTTCATCAAGTCTAACATCATTACCAGATTTGGTGTCCCTCATACCATATTGATGGACAATGGCACCAACTTCTGTTCATCTGAGGTGAGGAAGTTGTATCAAGAATACAACATCCAATTCAATCATTCAACTTGGTATCATGCAGTGGACACTAGCCAGATAGAAGCTTTCAAAAAGACTCTATCAAATATTCTACAAAAGATGGTGGATAAAGATAAGAAGTCATAGCTTAACAAAATCTTTCATGCTTAATGAGCTTATCTAACTACCACCCGCACAGCAACGCGGTCAACTCCTTTTTCATTGGTATATGGAACGGAAGAAGTCTTTCCAGTTGAGGTTCAACCACCCTCGCTCATAGTAGCAATTTGTGATCAGTCATCTATATGTGAACAATATCAAAAGTTATTGGATGAATTGGAATGGTTAGATGAGAAAATATTGTGCACCCTGCACCACTTGGAATTCTACAAGAATCGAATAGCACGAGCTTTCAACAAAAAAGTTCATCTTCATTCATTTGTTCAGGGAGAATTGGTATTAGTTCTCAGAACTCCAATGATACTAGGAATGAAACCTCCCAAGCATGAGCCAAAATGGTAAGGACCTTATTCAATACATAAGGTCTACTCCAATAGAGCTTATTCTTAAATCTCAATGGATGGAGAACTCATCACGAGTCCAACCAATGCCATATTTCTGAAGAAATATTTTGTATGAACACAAAATACACCAAGGGTCTATGCATATAACTTTAAACTATTTTCACTTACATTCAACATGACGTTAAACTGTGACGTCCTAACTACATGACGCTAAACTATACAGAAGTTCCTCACGTCTAGCAAGACATTAAACTGCATAACCCAGGGTCCATGCATATGACCTTAAACTATTGGCATTTCTCTCATCCAGAAATATGTTAAACTACAACATCATCCATGGTCAATGCATATGACCTTAAACAATTTTTCACTTTTTTCCAACATGATGTTAAAATATGTCCCTTTCATCGTCTTATATGACGTTAAACTTTACAGTAATGGTCCATGCATATGACCTTAAACTATTCACACTATCATCCAACACAACGTTAAACTGTATCGTCCCTTTTTCATCCAATATGACGTTAAACTATGAAAAAGTCCCTAATACATCTAACATGATGTTAAACGGTGTCCTCTATTGCCCTTACTACATGAAATTAAATTGAACAATCCCCTTTTTGTCCAACATGACATTAAACTATATTGTCCCCATCGTCCTAACTACATGACGCTAAACTGTACAGAAATCCCTTAATACGTCTTACACGATGTTAAACTGTATTTTATCCCTACTACACGACACTAAACTGTGCAGCACCAATAGTCCTAACTGCGAGACTTTAAACTGCATTGTCCCTTAATATGTCCTACAAGACATTAAACTGTGCATCGTTAAGGTTGTTTCTACCACTTGTTTCTCACATCGAGTATGACACACGTGATCTTAGAGAAAACTTCAACCATAACACCCTCTCTTGGCTGCTAACCACATGTAAGTCCCAACACCATATTTTAAGGTCATTGTCCTCCAGAGAAACATGATCACTAATTATTTCTTTAATTAAACTACGTGGACTTTGATCCTTTCCTTCCAGGCTTGGTACGTAGGCAACCTCCCATGGTTCACGCCCAAAAAAATTTTCTTCACATCGGTTCACCTCCATCTCATACAATGTTGATCCATGAAACTGCACCCAGAATCAGTATCTTTACATTGGTTCACCTTCTTCCTTGCTATACGATGTTAAACTATACAACATTTTTTTCCTGTATGACAATAAACTACAATATTCTTTGATACCCTCACCTGAGAGGGAATCATTATTTACATTGATTTTCAATCATGTTATATTCCAAAAAACTATGTGCATACATGGCAATTCCTGAACCTTTTATCTTGGGTTAAACCATCATTTCACTAAAGTCCCCTTTCACCCTTCACATGTACGAACCAAATTTGTACAAAGAGTATTTGTAGAACTATGTGGGCTTGATTCCCATCTTTATGGGATACGTAGGAACGTTCTAGTGTCCCTCGAATCCAGCCCCAAGTCTTTTGGGCCAAACCCCAAATTCCACTTTTAGTCCCCTAGTTGAAAATTCCTCGTTAAAACACACACTATGTATTTCTTATAATGGTCCGAGTTCTATGACCCTAAACCAAGATCTCTTATTACTCTGGTCCCACACGACATTAAACTATATTTCAAGAACTACGTATGGCTTTATTTCCATCATTATGGGATACGTAGTGAAGTCCAATATTTTAATTCAGGATCCAGCCACAACATGATTATGGTCAGCATTGATCTGTGTATCTATGCATACATTGGACAATACAAATAATTATGTGTCAAAATACTAACCTTAAATATTTTTAGATCTTCATAACCCTTCTCTTGACTTCTAGTCACAAAAATGTCAAATTTTTTAGAGTTCTTTTGCCTGAATATGCAGCAAGTGCCCTTAGGTGGCCTTGCATAAACAGTCTACATAACAGACCTGTCCGCCAAAAGATACTATTATTTGACTATGCAGCCAATGCCCTTAGGCAACTTACATAATTCAACCCCATAACAGGTTTGTCAGATAATTGTAACTTCATTCTTGGGACGAAAACCTCTTTCGTCCTTATTGATCTTATCAAAAATATGTAAGGATCCGCAAAAAAATCTATCCTTAATATATTTGTTTCATGTTCTTTTTCATGATATGAAAGTATTCAAGTCTATGCTTTATATTTCTCTTCCCTACGTTTGGGTCAGACCGTTGTAGGAGTGAAATTCATCCAGTTCTTGTATAATCTTGTTTGGAAATATCTTCTCCATATTCAAGTACCTCTCTCCATACAGAAAACTCTATGCTTTGGAAAATTTGAATCCTCATAAACTTCCACTGGATTTTTAGCAGTAGAAAAATAAATTTCTGAGTGTTCTTTTTCCTGATTATGCAGCACGTTCCCTTAGGTGGCCTTACATAAGTAGTCTACATAATGGACTTGTCAACCAAAAGATACTATTATTTGACTATGCAGCCAATGCCCTTAGGTGGCCCTGCATAATTCAACCCCCTAATGGGTTTGTTAAATAATGGAAACATCATTCTTGGGAACTAATTCTTCTAATTCCTTTTAGCCATTTTTCATATCATTCCTCAGATTCAAAATTTATTATGTCATCTTTTACATATTTTCCCTCATACTTGAACATGTTAATATGTTTTCAGATAAATTATAAAGAAATTGACTCAGTGTTAATCCATTCGGTCAAATCTATTTCGACCTTAAACATTAGACTTTTTATGTTCGACATGCATGACATTAAACTACCCACAAAAGACAAGGAAACTCTAAACAAAAGTCAAGTTCCATCTCACTAAACATACATTTTGTATGATTTATGTAATATTGATCAATTAAAAGATTCAATGACTGTAGGGTTATTTATAATAATCCTAGTAAAAATCAAACTATGCTTACTAGGCTAATTGACCAAAGTAAAAATCTAAAGTGGGTAGCAAAGAAAAATGTGTGCACAAATGATTGAAAATGAACGCAATATTTCCATTTGATGCACAAGAATTTGAAGTACGTCCACAGGTTGGAGTCTCTTCTCTTTTCCAAGAAATTACAAAAGACTGTCAACATAAGCCTTCACCTGATGTACAACATCCCGAGCTTCATCAGCAGGCACGTGAAGCTCATGCACTCGACCAACTTTAATCTTTTCAGCCTGATGGAGTTCTTTCTTGGCATCTGCGAGGGATTTCATACCACTCGTTTGAGCTCCCTCCATTGAATTATTGAGTTGGTCATGTTCTCCAGTAACACCATCTAACTGTTGCTGAAGGTGCATCTGCTGGACGACTTTATCTTTGATTTTATGCTTTAGTTCCTTCATCTTGGTAGCATAGTCAGCCTCATCTCGGGATACCGTATCCTCAAATTCACTAATATTTGTTGAAGGCTTCACCCTAGTAAAATCTTCACGACAATTTTTCTCATGCTCCCTCCTTACGATGACTTGCTTCACTGCGGCATGGATCGTCTGATATCCAAAACTGCTAAGTCCCAGTATGACAAATAGGGATGGCAGTTGAGGGATCTTCGATGAAAACTCTTCTAAAGGCACTTCACATATGATCTTCCATATATTTATCCATGCCTTGCATCGTGAAAATTGGAATTCGTTCTGTATTTCTGGATCCGAATCAGCATCACTCTCACATGGGGGAATGTAATTTGGGTTTAATTCACTTAAGGAAGTGCCATGTTCTTCTCCTTACCCCTGAAATGTGATTATTAACTTTTAATTCCCATTGGGGCGGAGGCTGAGGCCTCACATCCGGATCTAGACACTACAATTGATGGCCCTGCATAATCAATTTAAAGCTTTGGTTAGTTTCAACGGATAACGAAAGTTAATTAACTATCTTAAAAATTATGTATAGTCACAAATATTGTTATCCCTTACCCAACAGTAGATCAGCAACCTGATAAGGCTCCTCCACATCTTTCCTAGCTTCGATAGGATTTTCAGGATGAGTTTGAGAAAGCTCTACTGGGTTCATCTCCCCTTGTGCTAATGTCTCTACAATAGTAGGGTTTTCTTGTACCCCCATCAGGCATGGGTAGTTCAGAAGCTTTCTCAGACAGAACTGAACATTTGAACCGATCATTTTTAGAAATGTAATAAGAAGTTATTTTTAATAAGAAGAAGGATAAAACTCACGTCCATTATCTTCTAAAGTACATGGTAACTTAACATGATATATAAAATCTTCGAAAGATGTTCCATGTTCCATTATTTCATTTAATGTCATCTCAGAATCCTGGTTAATATCACCAGTGGGAGCATTTGATGTGTCTTCTTGGAGACCTTCATCCTGTAGTCCCTGACCCTAGACAACATATTTAGATAAAATCGGGGCATCAGTTGTAATAGCCGCCAAAAGTTCTAATGCAGGGGTTGAGCCTGAAGTATCACAGAATGGAAGTCAGTCGATGTTTCATTCAACATTTTATGAAGGATTGTTAACTTACTCGAAGTAGGTTATTCTCTTCTTGAAACAGTAGTTGGAGGGATACTGGGAACAGATACTAGCTCTTCTCTAGGAGCAGCCAAGTCAGCCTGAATCTGTGATTGTTCCACAGCACCCTTCGTGGTACTCAATGGAGGATCATTCCTCTCCCTCAGAGGGGAAAATAAAAAATCCCCTGCAATCCCAAGGAAAATGAGAAATCTTTCTCATGATTTAAGACTCATGATTACCCAAAGGACTTACCACTACTAATTAAGCATTTAGTTGTGGACTTCTTCCTTCCCTTCCTTTGCTTCTTTGGTTTTTTTGGGAGTATTGGAAGTCTCCCTTACAGGGACATGAATTGGAGAATGGAAGGCCATGTCCAACTCTTCATTCATGGCCTGTTGGCCTGGAGATATCTCACCCGATTCGCAAGAAGATTCGGCAGCAGCCCCAATGGATGTACCACCAGGGCTATATTGTGGCGAAGGAACCTCAGTAGTTTTTTTCTTTGCAAGCTATAGGATGAAGAAAATAATTTCCTTGAGTAACAAAGCTTATACTGAAATCATGTTGCAATGAAAATAAGGAAAGAAAATTTACATCTTCAGGAGCCACATAATCATGCCACTCATTATCTCCGGAAGCATTAGTCCCTTCAGCGGCACCACGATCTATCATTTCATTCACCCGTTTGGTGACATGAATGGAATCATCAATAAAATATATGGGAATTTCTTGCTCTCTGATGTAAGCCCGCACTTCATCAGGTTATTCTCGAAACAGATTTCTTTCGAAGCCCGAAGAGTCCCTATTCTAAGGAGATGTAGCCCCTCACACAAATCCGTCCAGGCAGTTTCAGCACCACAGTATAAACTCTGCCATGTCTGGACAACCTCTGGTTATAGATATTCAGTACGTGTACCAGAAGGCTGCGAGGAAGGTCCTAAAATCTTGGACTTCAATTTCTTCCCAGCTCATGCAACTATTTATAGAGAATAAGAAAATAAGACTTATTTCTATATGAAGTAATGGTGATTAAATTGAAACAATTAAGTAACTCACCAGGAGTTGATGGAGTGTGTATTTTGGTTCTGACCAGAGGATTATATCGGGTACGAGGCCGATTTTCTACCTGTTGTGCCTCATCATCCGCATCTTGAGAATCTAGTGAGCCAGTCCTAAATGAGGAATCCAACGAATCAGCTTCAGGTGGGGAAGAATCACCTTCATGATGAAGAGTTTCTTTCTCTACAGTCCTCTTCCTTTTCCACACCTGATAAACCTAATGATTCAGCACCCCTCTAGGTTATGCTGCTATCCAGTGCTCGGTATACCATGTAGTCAAGTTATATGCCGTTTTTTCAACCGGTAGATCAAACATTGCCCCAGTCTTCTCCCTAGATGTCAGAAACCATAGTTGCCGGGAAACCATCGGATGTTGCTCTAACCTGAGATATACAGGGGGAGATATAACAGTATGTTGAAAACACTTCAATTGACATGAAAATCTATATGGAGCATAGGCCTCACATATAATCTCTCTGTCAATCCTAGCGACCAGCACACCATCTCTACAGGCCAGCATATATGCCCTCAAATCCAGGTTGGTTGTTCTATCGTCAACAAACCGCCCGGTTGGCTGATTTCCATAAGGAAAAAAGTTTAATTCCTTATACATGATCAACCTCACCTTCATGTCATAATAATTGAGAATTAATGGGGCAATTCCAGAGAATGCCTGCACTGATGGACTGAAAGAACTTCCAGGAATCTGTACTCCATTCTGTACATTATATGTCATGATGTGAGTGGAGATCCATCCCCATAAAACATGGAATGGTCCCACTATTCTCAAAGGATACTTACCCATGAAGACATGGTGTAAGCTCTTGTGAATCATTTCTAAAATGGGAGTAGCCAACCCAACCATTCTTCTCTCAACCAACTTTTCCGCAATAACGAAGGTCCCTGGCCTAACGCCTCCCTTCGATTCCTTGAATGGTAGAAGATAAATGCTGAGCCACAAGGCCAAAAAGATCGCCAGACGAGTCTACTTTGGGATCCCTTGATACACCTCATATCCCCACTTCTCAATTTCTCCTGCTTCCAGAGTTAGCCAGAATGTGCCAGGAGAACCCCTCTTCCCTATCTTGGGGCAGGTGGTAGGACGAGTAGGATTCTTCTTCTTCTTGGGTCCCTTATCCTTCGATCCCTTCTCCTTCGGCTCCTTCTCTTGCTTCTCGATAAAAAACATATTCATCCACTCCTCTGGATGAAAATTTTTTATATAATGAGTTAAGGAGGTCTCTAAACTCTTGATCTTATGGACGATTTTTAATAATTCCTGAGCTAAATACGGAGTCTTCTCTGAATCATTCTATGTCACCTTGGGAGGGATGAATTCATCATACATATCACCCAAAATTGGAGCCCCTGATATTTTTTGGACATCCAATAGACTGATTCATACTTCTCCATGATTCAGATGGAATGAATTTGTGTTTGGGCTCCAATGGATGAGTATCTATGACACAATGTTATCAGGACTATAAAGATATGTTTTCCCAACCCAGATGGCTTCATATATCATAACTCCTTTCAAATCCTTGATAAAATCTACATAGGTTTTTCGCACTCAGTATTCCCACATCCAGGTTGGCTGCACACCTCCTCTCGGATGGAAGTCCCAACATCTCTTCCAGCCTTTTGATTGATCCATCTGAGAGTTTCAAAAAATTGAGGGATAACAATGTGGGTGCAGCTCAGGCATATGAGGTTTTCTGATCTGGTGTGCAAGGGCTATGATGCATCATATGTGCCTTCTCCACTATTCCAGCACTTAGAAATACTCCTCAACATGAGATATTTGCTGCCTAAAAGTTAGTGTAATTCTGAAACCAAGAAAGTGGGAGATAGTTCTTTGCCTCTGGAATGGTAACTTCTCACAAATGACCATATCCATAAAAAGGCAGATAAATGCTCTGGGGGAAGTCACGATGATACTTCTTCAAATACTTATCCAAATCCGGGATAGTTTTGTCGTAGACGGTATGGTAATCATGGCCAATGATGCTCATCATATCATCAAGTTGCTTTCTTTCCAGTTCATCATCCGTTCTGATTCTCTTGGGAGCCATTGAATCTGCGCAAAAGTTGAATAATTAACTCTTAAGTAAGATGATTTTTCATAACATTTGTGATGGAATTCGAAGAAAATGGAAAAGGCATTAAGGCACACATGTCTAATCTTGGCGCACAAGTATGGATGTGTTGCACAAGTATGATGTGCCGCGTAGGTTTTTGGCACGGAAGTATAACCGTGCAAGTCCAAATACCTTGACAGCAGCACGACATGGAAGAAATAGTATAAAACAAAGCAACTTGCACGACGAAGGTAACTTGCGTGGTGAGAGCTCAAAAATTAAAAATCCGAGTGATTTGCGCGAGAATGGACACCTATATGTAGGCCAAGATGCACCCCAGCGCACCTAAAGCCAACACACCTAATGCCAGTGCACTCAACACCTGCGCGCCGCCCTCTGTGCGCTCAACACTTTTGCACCGCCTTTCCTTTGGTTTTCTTCTTTTCCTCAGAGTCACATCCTCATTTATTTCAGATCCAACTCTGAGGGGGGACTTTTTTTGATGCTCCTTTCCATCAAAGAGTCTAAACGAATGAAAAGGGAAATGCCTTAGCATAAATTGATTCATCCTTTGAAGAAAACATCACAAATTTACAATGATATGAACAAGGGTTCTTTTCCATTTGGGTCGCGCTAGTTCCCTCATAGTCACACAAGTACACTTGCGCGCCGCATAATCATCGTGCAGGTGACGTGCGTGCCCTCTTTAAAATTTCACCCAGGGTCTCTCTAGCCTATAAATACCCCTGTGCCCCCCCCCATTTTGGGGACAAAAAATACCAGAACCTCAGATTTGAGCTCCTGACGCCCTAGTCTCTTCTCAAAGCTTCCGAACACTTCTAAGGTAATTTCTTACCTACAACGAAAGATCTAAAGAGGGGGAGGAAGACCTAATTGTTGAAATTCATCAACACTTGCGCACCTAGGTGGCCAACCCTTATGGGAAATGGCCACACTTGCGCACCACCTTACTCATTCCACATAACTTGCGCGCTTCTCTTCTGGAGGTCTCTAGGGTTAGTATAAAAGGGTTGAGCCAAGCCTCGCCCAAATTCTACCCTAATGATTGGCCGGCACGCTAGTACCCATGTGTCGCGCAGGTACACCTGCGTGACTAGGACTTGCGCGCCCGCACAGTACTTGCGCGCCCATGAAGTACATGCGCACCCCTCTCTTTTTGGGTGCCCTTCTGGGACATTTCACCCCTCTTACACCTATCCACCTATCCTCTTCAGGATTAAGCCTTCAGAACTCTCTTCAAATCCATTTATGGCATGATTTCCTTGTTGTCTTTTTATCTGAATGGAATTCTGTGGAAAATCTTTCCAAACCTAGTGATTTACACATATTTACATCTCTAAAGTTAGAGAGTTCATTCATTCAACCTCATCCTTTAAGACGAGATAATCCTTAACCTGGGACTCCTTTTAAGGAATAAGACCCAGTCCAAATTTTCATTAAATTGGGCATCCTCTTTAGGAGTAAGCCCCAAGTCCTCATTAATTTGGGACTCCTTTTCAGGAGTAAGGCCCAAGTCCTCATTAATTTGGGCATCCTCCCTAGGAGTAAGCCCTAAGTCCTCATTAATTTGGGCCTCCTTTTCAGGAGTAAGCCCCAATTCCTCATTAATTTGGGCCTCCTCTTTGTGAGTAAGCCCCAAGTCCTCATTAATTTGGTCCTCCATTTCGGGAGTAAGCCCCAGTCATAATTCCCTTAACCAGGGCTTCCTTTTCAGGAATAATCCCCAGTCTCCAAATTCCCAAATTTGGGTATCCTCCCCAGGAGTAAGCCCCAACTATGGTTCTCTTAACCTGGGATTCCTCTTCAAGAATAATCCCCAGTCTCAATGTCTACAAATATGGGAATCCTCTTTAAGAGTAAGCTCTAAGTCCCTTAACTGAGGCCTCTTTCTCAGGAGTAATCCCCAGTCTTATTTTCTCTTAACCAGTCCTATTTTACTTTTGATCTGGGCTTCCTTCTCAGGAGTAAAACCCAATCATAAGTCCTATCCTAACTTGGGAATCTTCTTTAGGAGTATGCCCCAAGATTAGAGTATCCAAATCTCTATAAAGCACATATTCCTTTACGGACCATGTTCCTAGATTTCTTCCCTAAAGTAAATCTTAATATTCATCTGTTTAGGAAGTCACACATATATAAGCCCCACATCATTTCTCATCATTGCATCTTTCGTGGTACAATTGTATGGTTTCACCAATACCTCTTGTTTCTCACACCATGCATGACTCACATGAGCTTAGAGTGTAAAAGTAATCATGACATCTTTCTTTGAGCCATCAATCATGCATAAATATCATACTCCCTTACTCAAACTACATGGGTTCTGATTTATTTTTAAACAAAGGATACAAAGGTATCCCATCTATGGGTACGATCCCAACTCTGAAATAATCAATGTCCTTCTGAATGAAAATAAACTTCATGTTCCCCACTGAGTGGCTTTAAAACCAGTATGGTCATCATAATGACCGGGAGACTTGTTTGTATTAAACGATACCATTGACTAAGAATATATAACAAATACAGATGATTCTTTATCGATGAAGAACCTCAAATAATTATAAAAGATTCTTTAAATTTCCTACATATCAATCATTGATTGTCAGATTTAAAGGAAATCTCATTTTATATTTGGTAACGTAATGAGGATTCACGAACAAAACTTAAATACATAAAGAGAGTCCCAGAGTAGACAATAATTCCCCTCAAAAAGGTGTGATGAGTCCGAACTCCCATCCTATTGACCAATGAAAATTCCTAAGCCTCATCAGTCCAAAACTAATGAGCGCCTAACTTTGGAATGTAGGTCCAAATGGTTATGGAATCATTGGATGGTTTCGGTTCTACGAAAAAACCCGCTAGAAACTGATTGGAATGTTTGAACCTTCAATCAACAAGGTCATCCCCAATTCCAGAGGAAACAAACACCCTCAACACAAGGAAAAAATCTAGGAACAACATAAGTTTTAGCTATCTCCCTAAAACTCAAAATAGTAAAAGAACCTTCAAAAGCGATGAACCACCTAGAATCTCCTATTAACATATAGAAGCCACATAACCACCCTTGGAAAAAAGCAATGAGAAGCCAAGTCCACATAGAACTTTTAGGAATGGGCATACACAATGTACTCAATTCGAAATGAGAAAGTCATGAGATACTTCTTGATATCCATGGACAACAACCTTGTCATACTTCTTCAGCTCTGGATTCCTGAGGTTGTCAAACTCACTATTATTCCCGATTAATAATCATTCCATAGATGTTTGGGTCATAATATTCAAAAAATTTCATATATAAGTATTTCCTTCAAGGCATGGTCAAATCTGGATAGGTGACATTAGATAATCCTCCAAAATAAGTTTCTTGCATAACCTTTTCTGGGTTAGAGGAAGAGGAATGATGGTAGATAGTTCATACAAGGTATGGACAGATGATTAAAAACTAGACGACTTGATAAATAGTTTATTGAGCCCATGGAACCCTCAAGGAATAGTTACAAAAATTAAAAATAGATCCACCACCCAAAAACAATATGTCTGAGGTACCTGACATTGATGGGAATGACCACTCGAAGAAGGATTAAGGAGAATATGAAGAGTCATATTCTTCTCCAATAAAGACTCTAAATCTTTAAGATTTTCTCCATGAAACATCTGCAACATGAGAACCGACCTGTCAAATGGATTCATCATTAGAAGAATATATCATTTTTATTCCTTCAACACAATATAGGGGATATCGTAGATATGTCCAAAGTATTAATCCTGGTCATATCCCTATAAGAGACACGTATTCATTCAAAACACATGGAGAAGTGCTCGTTATACTAAAAGGAGGAGGGGAGGTGCCTTAGAGCCCAACAGTAGTCGCCTGCACCCAATTGTATTACATAAAGACATTGAGGGGTTTCAACATAATTATCCTAGGAAACGGGGAAGGCCATGGAAGCGTATTCCACTAGCAATGGATACTCCCTCAACCTTCACAAAAGCCCCGAGTCCATTGACCTCACCTCCACCAAATACTAAGACACATGCCCCATAGCACCACCATATTGGGAATCAGTAACCTTTGGCGATGAATTACAACATTATGAAACTACTATATGCAGTCCCTGACAAGATATCAATCCATGATGTGATTCATTATTGAAGGAAAATTAGGGAGGTACTTGTTGAAGCCCTCAAAATCCCACAATACTTTGAGACATTAGTCACTATAGTAGTGGTGTATCAAGTGGAGACCATGTTCCTAGATTTCATGTAGCCATCTCATTCACTTATCAAGACCAGTAAGAGGCCATTCATAGACACATAATAACCTTGTATGTCTTAGGATACCTCAATAATGTTGATTTCCAAATAAGGATTGATCAAAATTGAATCGGGGTCAATCTCATTCTAGCCCGAACACTCCGACGTTCAGGATGTAGGTAACGGGACCTATCTCGTATGAATCTGACCATCCATGGGTATGATAAACATGAGAAAAGGCCCCTTGGGAAAATTAAGAAAGAGACCAAATTTGTCAAGCCAACATCCTAGGCTGAGTTCATGGTTATCTAATAAGACACCCCAAATAATGTATTGCTTGGAAGGCCCTGGATCCATTGACACTCAGTGGTACCATCAATATTCCATCGATGTTTGATATGCCCCATCAATGGAATGGTTGATATACTTCTGGGTGACAATGCCACCTTCGAGACTTGTGGATCCATAAATAATGAAGATGACTTCTACAATAAGGGAGGAAAATAGCTAATAGTTGGTGATGTTATACAGGTTTCCACCCCCAATAGTCTAGGGACCGCACCAATAAATCCCCAGAGCATGGTCGATTATGATTTAGTGCTCCCAATAAACATGGATAAAAAAACTTGTCACAGAGGTCCATCCTTCTCCTTTCTTCATCAACAATAATCTTTACAATCTTTCTACCACAACATAGATGAAAAGATATGATGAAACTGTTTTGATGACCTCCCTCACCCTGAGAGTGATGGAGAGGCCCCCAAACTGTCATCATAATATGAAATTGTCCTTATTGACTAAAAAATGTAAGAAGATGAGGATTATCTTAGAAACACCCCTACAACATTCAAGGATGGTGTTTACACCACCATATATGTGCTCCGATATATAATCCCAGAAACAGAAGATGACCAACAACATTACTTGGTTAGCGCTTCCATGCCCAATTAATAGTTTGAGATTTATATCAAATTCATGAAGAAAAATAGATATTTTTATTCTTGAAAATATACAGAAATTATCTAATTGAATCCTGATGTAGCTATGCATCATTTATGGCAACTTGAAGAGAATCAGGGCTTTAATCATGTGACCAGCAGAATGAACCCCTATTATGCCACAAAAATGGAGTCAGAAATCGACAATTTTATTAAATCCATATTTGTCCAAGAAGTGAAATACCCAAAATGGCATGCCAACATCGTCCCCATAATGAAAAACAAAAGTAAGATTTGGTTCTACATTGATTTTGGAGATCATAATTGGAATTTTCTAAAGGATTACTTCCCATTACCTATCAAAAAACTCTTGATTAATAAAAATAATGGATTATAATATCTTTAAATCATGAATGAGTACTTAGGGTAAATCAAATCAATATGGTCCCTGGGGATGAAGAATCCATCACCTTTAGGGAGCCTCGAAGAATCTTCTGCTACTAGGTCATGTCCATCAGATTAATTAATTTCAGAACGACATATCAACAATCCAAGCATTGCATCTTTAAGTAATTATTTATAAGGATATCCATGTGTCATTCCAATGAACTCATCGTCAAAACTTGATAGCTATGTGATCACTTCATGAATCTCCAATAAATAATAAAAAATTTGCAGTAACATAATCTAATGATGAATCTTCTAATGAGTGATATTTGGGTGACATCAGTATAATTACTCGGTTTATTGATAAACCATCCTTGTATTAAGGTGGACCCAGATAAGAACAATTTTATCCAAGAAATATCACCCCCAGTAATATGAATGATATTTGGGGACTCCAAGGGATCCTCACCTACATTCGGCTGTTTATATCCATCCTGGTTGACAAAGCACTACCCTTAAAGATTCTAATGAATAAAGGAGTAACCTACCAATGGGATAAAAAGTGTAAAAAATCCTTTGAAAACCACAATAAATACATGCTTCAACTACTAGTTTTGATGCCCCCAGTGGAAGGGAGTCCACTTATCTTATATATGGACGCCATGGAATGCTCACTCCGGACCCTCCTCACTATTAAGAATAATGCAGGATGAGAGAATAGTCTCTACTACCTCATTAATACTATGCAGGGTACCAGGAAATGATATTTTGATGTCGAAAAATAATTGCCTCGTGCTTATCTTTGTAGTGAAAAAGTTGAGGCATTACCTACAACACCACTAAGTCCACCAAGTCTCTCGTATTGACCCGCTCATGCACATACTTGGACATCTTACATTGAATAGAATTCTAGCTCAATGGGTGGTCATTATGACGTAGTATGACTTCTAATTCATATCCCAAAATTTAGTGAAAAGAATTGAAATGGAAGACTTCCTGGCAGCACATCCTGATCCAGAAAATACACAAGCGGGCACCGAGCTCTCTAATGAAGTGGTATTCTCTTCCCATGATAGTACATGATCATGGGATATGTATTTTGGTGGTCCCCCTTGAATTAATATTGGCACAAGAATGGAAAACCTGAATCTCAACCATGTTGTTATGGGGATTATATTCATCTCACCAGATAAAGTAGTTCTTCCCCAACTGTAGACACAGTCTGAAGGCTACATTAATATTGAGGTTGTGTATCAAGCTCTCATTTATGGGTTTAAACTATCTCTATAGTTGCACAAAGCCTACTTGAAAATCAAAGGGGGTTTGATTCTAGTGATAAAGTAGATTAATGGCGAATCTTCTATCAAGAAAGAAGAAATGGCCCCCTCAACAACAATGTCAAAGAAATGATGGAAGAGTTCTCCTTTAATCCCACACTACATCATAACCCACGATCACATAATGATCATGCCGACACACAAGATAACCCAACCTCTATCTTGGAAAACCCTAGTGATGGGGAGGAATACTTACACATAGCACATCGAAGAATGGTCTCATCGATTGTCATATGTGATATGAAGAAAATAAATCCAGTATCACCGCCCCATATTTGAAGGCACCAGTGGAACCCCCATATATATGAAGAAAACAATCATCTATCCTTGAGATGGGGCTCTCCCAAAAGATCATGCTGAAATAAAATAGATTTGGTGTTGGGCAGTAAAAATCACCTTGTAGGATGTCCAAAATGATCATAAAATCCTATTCAAGTGTGGTTTCAATGGAAAGATTTTTAGGTGCATAGAAGAAGAAAAAATTCTTAATATCATGGTAGATTTCCATGTTGACTCCGGTGGGGCTAAACAATATGGAACAATGCTCTCCCACCAGATCAGAAGGTTGGGGTATTACTGGAATACCATGATACTAGAATGTGTGGAAGTCACCATAAAATGTCATGTGTGCTATATTCATGCAAACATCATCCATTTTTGCCTATAATTACTACATACTGCCAAATATTCATGGGCATATTCTGTTTGGGGGATGGATGTTGTATGTTCATATCTCCATGCCACCACAATGATGTTCAAGTACATCATTAATACTACTAACTTCTTCTCCAAAATGGGATGAGGCGATACCCCTCAAGGAATATAGAACAAATAGTATCATAAACATCATAATCTTCCATTTAATGACTAGGTTCGTAGTCCCTCACATGATATTGATGGAAAAATACCCTGAAATCTATTCCATGGAGTTGAAGAAGCTGTACCAAGAGTATATCATAGAATCCATTCACTCATCTCACTATCAAGCTCTAGAAAATGGATATATAAAGTATATTAAAGGACCATATCAAAAATACTAATGAAGATGGTGATCAATGACAATAATTCCTTTATGGAAAACTCCTCTATGCCTTATGGGACTACCGTAGCACCACGTGTACTGATAAACAATTGACACCATACACATTGGGGTATGGGACCATGGCATTGTTACCTATTGAGATCAAGATACACTCACTAAAAATATCCAGTAGCGGGAAACTCTTGGATGATGTAAAATCCCAGAAATGGATGGATGATTTAGAGATGTTATGTAAGATGAGATCTCACACACTCCAAAACCTTGAGGTCCACTAGAACCATATAACCCGAGCCTTCAATAAAATGGGTTTCCCTTATTCATTCCTCTGGGGAGAATATTCTCAAGCTCTTAGAGCCCTGATGATACAATAATATAAGCCCATGAAGTAGGTTCCCAAATGGGAGGGACCATACTTTAAACAAAAGGTCTATCATAAAAAGAGCTTATTCACTGGCCACCATTATTGGTGAGTGTGTCACACCACCCACCAATGAATGATTTCTCATGAAATACATTTCACAATCACTAGAAATATGGCATCCACATTGGTTTGTGTTCAATATTCTTCCTTTTCATGTAACATTAAACTACATGGATTATCTTACACATGAAAATAAACTGTACAGGCACATCCTCACTACATGACGTTAAACATCACAGTCCCTCTAGAACTATGTATATCTTGATTCTAATTTTCAATGAAATACGTTGGGATGCTTTGATCCTATATATTTTCTCAAACACCACACAATATAAATACACCTATCATATCCTTCATGTCTTTGAATAGGGGAAGGGACCCTTATCAGTCCTTTTTTCTCACACCGAGTACAGCTCCTATGAGCTTTAGAATTCTGTTAAGGGTTTCCCAACATAGTATAGAGCATGACGGCTTGGGAAATATCATTATCATACCAAGTACAAAAGCTAAATTATATTCAATGATTCCATTTCAAATGATGTTAAATCGCATGGTCGATGTCCCCTACACAACATGAACCTGTATGTTCCTATGGGAAGCACCCCGAGAGGAACCCCATCAAATTTTTTAGTCTCCAACAACACTAGTTTTTCAAGAACCACATATGACTTAATTATAATCCTTATAGGATATATAGTTATGCCCAAACACCTACTTTTGGCCCTACCATAGGAATATATTCCTTTCCAATCAGGAGATCCAATGTCCTTACTCCATGATATAAATCTACATGGAACCAGGATATCCATCTCCACTCACTTCTGGTGACCCATGTCATTACTGAATTATGTTAAACTACATACAAATTCATCCTTTATTCATGATTTTAAACTGCATTTTTCTTCTAGAACAATATAGACATTGTTTCCCAACTAGCTGGGATATGTTGGAAAACTACCCAAGGTTTAAGCCTGATGTTTCAAGGACCATATCGTTTCCATAATCAACATGTAGGTTCACTTTCATCCTCTCCCCATGATGTTAAACTGCATAGAATACATACAGTCTTACCACATGATATTAAGTTTCACCGACTTTGAAGAACAATGTATGGCTTGATTCCTATCATCATATGATACATAGTGATGCATTAACCCTTAATTGGGGGCATATCTGTAGGATTGTATTCCTTTCACGATGGGTGATCAAATTTCCTTACCAAAATACATTAAACTACTTGGAATAGGTCATTACAGTATGACATAAAACATAATGGTCCTGACATGGAACTCTCATAACTGCATGTGTCTTGAGTCGCATCCTCATGAGATATGTAGTGATGCCCATACATTTTTTATTCAGGACCATCCATGGGTATAACCTCCATTGGCCCCATTGGGTTGAGTTCTCTCAGAAATATTTGCGGTTTGGTTGAGACCACTTTGGTTTTCATTCATGCTGGGTTTGCTTTATCAGGCCATGCACATCCCCTTTGGGACCTTGTTCTCCAGCCTTTGTCCATAACGCATGATGTTAAACTGCATGGGAGTATGTCCTTTCTACAAAACATTAAACTGTATGGTTCATAAAAAAATATCTGTCCTGATTCTCACTCTAATGAGGTATGTATTGATGCCTAAATACTCATCATCGGGACTGGCTGCAACATCACCTCATTTCATGGTGGTTCTCTCCTCCTTAGTACATGATGATAAACTCCACAAAAATGAATTTCCCAACTACATGATAATAAACTATGCCGACCAAATCCATCAACCAACCTTATCAACAGACTAGAAGAGCCTTACCCTGTGAAATCAAAGAAAAGATCACTAAAATCATCTTTTTATAACATTAATATGTGTCCCATAATTCATTTTTGAAGTATCTCAGGTCATATGAAATATTTCGCTCCACTTGAAGAAGAAAATAGATCTCCTTCTTGGGACACACTATTGAGCCAAGGGAACATACCCACCATCCAAAGACATCATGGCCTAGTATAAATGTATTTCTAATTCTTTTGAGCATAATTTCACGAAGGTGGAACCCATAACCCCATTATGTTATATGTTATCCCTATAATGATTGTCTCATATCATTACTCATGACCTAATAACCTTGATCCATGATTTATGACATCTCCATAGCCTGTTCAAAGGAATGATAGATTACTCATTACCCTGGGTGTCCTAATGACCTTCTTCTAAAACAACCACATACTAGGTCCAAGTGGAAAGACCATAAACTAATCACACCTTGGTAAAATTTGTAAGACCTTTATCTCTAGAACATAATGATCCTAATCCCACAACCTTAAACTACAAATGAACGTGACATAAAATTCATCAGGCAGAAAGCCTGCAAAGGCCGACCTAATAAAAAGTTGATTGGTCTACAACTAAACTCATAGTCTCTAATGTTTAGTAAAAAAATTGGGCATGAGTAAATAAGGCCTAAATCATATAGTTTCTACTATACATCACTAGTAATATCCAATCTATCCTCACTGGACCCCCTGGTCTAGAAAAAATTAAGAGCTTTGATTTTTCACATCTCCTCACCACGAGAATATGTTTGATAGTTGGCAACACAATTTTAGGCATACTTGAACCCTTCATGGATCATACATTTCCCTTATATCCCACATCGAGACCTAAATCATATCAGGTCCTCACCAATAATTAATTTCCCATAAAGAGAAAAATAGAACTCCCAACTTGTCCATAATATTGATGTAAGGGATCATACCCACCAAATAGAGATATCTTATCCTAGTACAAAAGGATTTATAATTCATGTGATATTGGCATCATCATGGAGAAACCAAGCCCCCCATTGTGTTATAGGTTCCCTCTGTGGTGACTATCCCATACCTTCCTTATTACATGATCACTTTGGGATATTATTTATAGTCTCTATATCAGAATATCCAAGAGGATCTGATATCCTCAACGTTGAATCGCCATTTTTTGTACCTATTCTCGAAGAAGTAATGTGACCCATCATTCTGGAACCTTTTTCTGGCCCACAACATGTGATTCAAAACTACAAGGTGTAGGGATACAGTTATTCAATTAAGAGTTAAGTTCTCATGTTGCCCGAACTATTTTTACATAGCCTTAAAACCGTTCCAAAAATTGTCATCTTGATGTTTGATCCTTCATAAATATATCATAGGCCATGTAATAGACTATATTCCTCTATACATGGCCATTATATTTATGCAAGGTCTTAAACCCATCGATTGAAAGCATTTTGGGCTGGTATAAAGTGCTAATTCCTACCGAAGATAGGAAGTAATTGTTCAACATTCATCTATGGATAATGTTCATCATCTACGTGTGGATCAATAAGTATATGATAATTAGGATAATCAATTTGATCATCCTAGGAATGATCTAACAGAGGAGTTTGAGGCTTGTAGTGGGTGTTGAATTATTTCTAGAGGAACTCCTTGTGAATGTATGAGGACAATTTTTCAAATATAAAGATAGAGATATGGCTATACGATCTTGATATATACTTTAGTTTGATCTAGTACCTGGTGGAGTAATTTCTCCCATTGGAAGCTAGCCAAATGAGAGGAGTTGGTATTAGTGGTGGATGTTTTATTAGGTCGAGTGGAAATATGTAGTTGTTTGTGGGTCTAATTCCTACAGGATTTCCTAGCAGTGTTTATTAAATTGAACAACAATGAATTATGGAGGATTTAGATTTTTTATCATCAAGGGGGGGGGGGGTTATGTAATTTATTGATTTTTGAATCAGGTTCGATGAACTTATTTATATCACAAAGTAGTTTTCCAGATGAGGAGTCTCATGAGAGAAGTCTTAAGCTAGAACACCCTCCTTTCTAGTATATCGTTACAAATCATACATTGATGACGTGTCTATAGGTTCATAACAAGGTAGAGGTGATTGTGTTGATGAAAACATGAAGAGGTTTACTATATGAGTGGAACCAGAAGGGTTCCTTAAGGAGAATAATTTTTATTTGTACTTCCTAGGTTCCCGAGCCTTCAGGGTTTTAACCAGCAGTGGGTTGGTCGAAGTAGCTTCCTTTCCATCTTATATATTGTATTTGTCTAGTTTGCTTCACCTATGAAGGATATGGTACTCACCAGAGCCAGTTCCTACTGATTCCCTGTACTCAGTTTAGTGATGACGGTCTATTTAAGTGGTCTTATATAATCATTTTTCAATTAGACTATTTCAGAAGAAGGGTAAGCAGGCTTATGATACATAGTGTGAAGATGTGGTAGGAAGATGGTCACCCCTATATGTTTCTCAAGATATAGTACCTATTATGGTTCATGATTATGGATATATTCAATATAAGATAGTTAGATTATGTCAGAATAGAAAGTTTCATGCAGTAGAGGCATTAGTTCTAGTGTGGCCAAAGATCATTTGAGGAATTCTTAGTTAGTCATGTACCCCTATTTGTGATTCTTTATTGATGTTCAGTTTCTTATGTGATGTTTCCTTATGTGATGTGTAACTAGAAACATCGCTTATGAGAAGAATGTGAAACAATATCCCTAATAATTATGTGTTATACATTGACATGATTATAACCATGCAGGCGAGTTGATGCCACTCAAAGAGGATAATATCATGATATGAGAAAATGATTTTCATGATTTTTGCGATTGAATATTATTAGTTTAATGATAGATATTATCACTTTAGGGAATGTGATTTTTTCTTGTGTTTTGTAATGTCTTGAAATATGATAAGGGGACGACATACTTCATAATCGATATGAATTAATTGTGATGTATTTATAATAATTTGGGAGAGTCAGTGCCAACTCGAGTAAATAGTTCTTGAAATAGATACTGAAATTCAATGATTCATGTGTTCGGGATAGTGTGTATAGTTGGTTAGAATGGTTTTTCGTTTGGGATGCATCTTGTTTGGTATGGTTGTGGTGACGTGGTTGTCTCATGAGGATTCTTTTTGAGATGTTCATCAATCATTTGGTTTGAAATGTTTGGCTGGTGGTATCATTTAATATATGAATATATCATTGGGATGTATCTCACTAGGTTTTTTTTCGGACCCCTTTTGTAACACCCCAAGATTGCACGGTACGTTTCCCTTTGAATAATGCAATGACGTGCATTATACGCAACTTTGAGATTCTAACACACCACAACCAATCAAACTAGCCGTTATGAATAGTAATACCTACTTTTTGAATTTTCATAAATTCTATCTCTCAAAATGGACTTCATTTTTGGATTCGGAATATCAAAATTAGACTAGGGTGAAATTTTGGTACTTTCCGGATAACTTTCATATTTTGATGAATAGTGAAAATTACTAGATTTTAATTAATAACAACTTTTTTAATCAAAATAATTAATATTGATAAATTATGAATTTGAGTGGTTTTAAAGTATATTTAGAATATATTTTTACCATTTAATTCAATTTTTGTCGTTGGAAATAATTTCACAATTAAACCAGACATAAACAAGTGCCAATATTTTGATAGTTATTATCTCTTAAAAACACGTTTTTTTGTTTTCACAGCGAGAATTAATTTTAAATTAATTTCTGCAACTTCAGTGTTTGGAATTTGGAAAAATGGATTCCATATTTGGAATTAGGGTGTTCAAATTGTGTAAATAGGTAACTTTTTTTGACATTTTGAATAATTACTTCGGTAAATATTTTATTTACCATGGTTAAAGGGTAAATCCGGTAAATAAGGGTTAACAAATAATATTATAATAATAAAAAATTACCCAAAAACGTGTCTTATCCTTATTGGTTGATACATGTCCGACCATGGGCATCTTTGGGTCGATTTTGGGACCCCATGGTGCCACTTGTAAGTGATAGGGACACTTTATTTTAATTAAGTTAAAATGAATACAAAAATGACACAAGCATATATCTTTTGGAAAAACAATTTTTACATAGGGTTATATATGTTGGATTTTAGACTATAAATATTAATTAGAAATATAAAACGATTAACTACATAATGTTATTTTATTTATGACTTTTCGACATTAAATAATTTAATTTCTTTTTGACACAATTGTGATGCAGTAATTACCATAATAGTGAACAATTAAAATGATTGATATTGTAGATTCACAAATAAATATAATATGAGACTTTTTATGAATTAAACTAATTTTCTAGGTTAATATGACATGTTATGAATGATTTAATTAACCTTTTTCGAAGTAATCATTCTGTTATGATTTTTACTAAAATCAATTATTGAATAGTGTCAAAATTGACATAAAAGAGTTTTTAAAACAAATATTATATTATTAATTGATATTAAATTTCTAAAAATCTAAGGTTCCTCCAAGAGACTTATATCATGATATGTGTATCATTAATGGACCACTTGGGGGTCTCTTGTATGTATATAGTAAGTTTATGAACCATATAATATAAAAATACAATGATACATTGTAAAAGTGGAACTAATTAACTAAGAGTTAATACATAAAGATAAGGATAATATAATGACCCAAACCTGTATAAATTCTATTGGTTGAGTGGTTTTAGAAATATACCCACATTAAACTTTAAATAATCCACTTTGGAGCCATTAGAAACATAATATGAATTTATTATAAAATAATAGTTTTAGCTTTTCCAAAGGTTCCCCTCACCCCTCTTATAAAAGGGCACTCCCCCTTCTCATTACATCACATCTTCAAATCCTTTTGGTTCGGCCAAACCCTGCCCAAATACACTCTCAACTTCCATCACTACAACCTATAGGCCTTAGTTTTTTCAGAAAGCCAACTTAAGAAGCCCTTTTGATCAAATCAAAAGGAAGAACCCGAAGAAGAGGTAATGTTTTACCACCCTTTTTCAAATTCTTTTCTTCTTAAACTTCTTCTTTATTTGTTATTCCCATTCTAAATTAATGAATCCATTATCTCTTATATACCGTAATATTATTATAAATATAGTACAACCATATTTAGTATTCTATCCATCCTTTGAATGACATGTCACCATACGTGCGTACGTACGGCTTATCGTCTCCACGTTGTGGTGTAATTGTCATTCAATAAATTATTATTTGGATTGTTATAATAATGATGTGTAATTCATGTAAATAATAAATATAACATGATAATTATTCTGTATATATGATATAACATCCAATTATATATTATTTTAACATCAAAAGAATGATATTGTCGCTCGTGCGTACATACGGACTACCGTCTCCACAAACGTGATGAGATTCATTCTCCATCATATCCATTCAAGTATAATAATAATTTGATTATTTAAAACTAATGTTTAAGGACTTTATATCATTATAGATATGAATAAGATACAACCTATCAATGGAAAACATGGTTTACGTAACAAAACATATAAAAGAAAATGAGTAAGTTAACACCCGAAACAACGATAATACTAAGATATTATTAACAAATCAATGTTAAAAGATCATATATGATGTCATATTAATGTAAATTATTCTTGTATAATTCAATAACAATTATTTCACCATTATAGACGAGGTTAACCTACCGTTGACCAAGGAAAAAGTACAAAGTAAGTGGTTTCTTATCTCACTTTTAATTCCGTGAGAATTCCATTGTTCACCACTAATATATTACATGTGGTGTGTGTACTGCCCATGTTTATATTCATTGTCTAATATAATTTAATTAATTTATATTTACATCATAATTGTATGATCCTTCTTCATGGTTGTATTTTTTGTATTTTACCAAATCAATAATGGAATTTGGAATTTCAATTTCCACTCATTCGGCTTTACGCATACCTTATTGATTATTTTAGTCCAAGATTATGTGTTGAATCACTATTAATTTGATTATTTCATAAATTCCACTCCCCTTTCTGTGGATATAATTTTGATTCACACAATCACTCCATTGATAAATTCTCAAGTCATAGGTATGAACATGATAAGAGTAATTTTAACACAATCTCCATTTGATGAGTTAAATATCCAAATTCATTGGTATTGTTTTTACAAGAATATGTGTGAATGTCATCTGATTGATTTACACTAAATATCCAATAATATTGTGTGTATTTATATTTGTCACAAATAATTATGTCGTTGATTTATCCTTAACCTAAGGGTATAGTATTTATAAGAGAATTCATCTCAATTTACATTTCATTGATACTTCTTTGTTGTAATACACCAAATCACTTTTATATGGTGTATATAATGTACTTTGACATAGTATATCATGAATACCTTTATTCTCATGATATTATAATGTTTTTATTACCTCAATTATTTGTATTCAAGTGTCTCTATTTTGGTTTGAATCTCTAACTAAAATACATTTTTATGTGTTTTAAAGATTTATTCTTCTAACTATTTCACATTAATGTCCATGTTTTAAAAATGGTTTTAAGAATTTATTTATATAGACATTAATGTTTTGAAATTAAAATTACTTTTAAAATCTTCAAAGTGGTATGGGACACTTTGATTCAAAAATCTATTTTTAAATGGCTTCTTGACAAATAGTGTGACTTTTAAATGGTTTCAAGAAAAGGGGGATAATTCTCTCAAATAGTTTTGATGGTTATTTTCATCTATGTCAATAACAATAATTATTATCGACTAAGGTTAATATGATACAATAAAATCTTTAATATTGTATCGAATGAGTTATTTTTGACTGTGGATGTGCTATTTTTATACCATTCATGGTTTGTGGTTAAAGTATTGACATTTCGTATGCTAGTTTTAATATGAATGATTATGTTATGTTTAAACATGTTCATATGAGGAATGCATTGGACTTAGTAAGTGACGGGTGGAGCCCGCTATAGCTCCTCGATGCATCGGTAGGTCTCATGAGACAAACTAGTGTCTTGGCACAAGGCCTTGGCAAAATATTATTTGTAGTCTTGGCACGAGGCCTTGGCTATGCGGTTAGGATAGTCTGTTATTATGCATTCCATCATTATGAAAGTGGTTATTGATATTGAATGTGATTGTTCAACTAGTTCAATATCCATGTGAATAAGTAAATGGAATTAATTCATTTTATCTTTGTCATATTATGCTGAAGTTCAAGTTTAAAAAGCTTTTGTTTTAGTTATAAATTGCTTTAGTGTTTATGCTTATCTATGAAAGCTTCTGCTATATTGTTATCCTTATTGAGAATCTGAGCTCACCCCTTTCAATGTTTTATCTTTTCCTAGGATGTGAAGAAATAATTTATGAATGTCCTGTAGGGATAGTATGAGGGGATATGAAGACAAGATGTTGTTGTAGTTTTTTTACCTTATGATGTAATGTAAGACTTATGAATATATCTAGTGTTTCCAAGCCTACTAAACTAATCTGTCTTTCGAGACTGGATCCTTTGTGATCATGCCAATCTTATGTAATAATGCACCGACTCTGGGTATCTAGGGTCGGGGTGTTACACATTTCCTTCTCGGTTTGGTTTGGATTAACGATTGTAATATTCATTTGAGAGGCACCTAATGTAATGTTTTGTGCCTTCATGGTCTATTATATTCCAATTTTTGATGTTGGAGTTTCTTGGATGAGGCCTAGTGTGGGCCTAGAGGAGTTTGGATATTAAATTATAGAAAATGGGTGAATACATTATATGCAAATATTAAAATCCATGTAAGTTATGTTCATGTATTGTGAAGGTAGGATCAAGGGGTGATATAAGAAAAGTATGTTTTCAGTGTTAAATAACAAAAAGGTGATGTATTGTTTTGTGAAAGCTATAACTTTTTGAAACCCATGACATAAAATTTGTATAATTATTACATTATGTTAAAATGCATGAATTATTGGATTTCAATCCATTTCTCATCCAAAATTTCTATAATTTGGCTTCCTCTATTCTCTCCCATTTTGGAAGAGACCTAGGTGCATCGAGGTGTCATTAAATCCACATTATTTTTTCTTTTTTCTATTGGTTATGTTTGTTGTTCATTGGACACAAATGGTATGTTCTCCCCCTTTCATTATCATGTTCCATATGTTCTTCTTTTGGGGATTTTTTGTGATGATGTTTTTTTTTGGTTTGTGCTGCTTTTTTGGGAAATGTTTCCATGATAATTTTATGCAGTGTAGCGAATTATGTGGTTTTTCATGGTATAGTGGTTGTTTCTAAGCATTTCATAATCACCCTGTAGTGTGTAGTGAGTTTTCAAATATTATTTGTAGTAGGGAATCCTTAATTTATCTTTACTGTGTATGATACAGGTGGGGTTGGATTTTTTACCTATGGTGTATGATGGTTTTATCTTAATAAAAGATAATGAATTGTCTAAACTAAAATTGAAGGGTAAAGGGGTTTGATTCACATGTTTTAAAATATTTTATATGATTTTGGTATTAACTATTATACATGATTGACGCCCTGATGAAAATTGTGGTTATTGATTGGATTTTTTCATGCTGGATGACATGAGTTGTGACTTTTGTTACTATTGTGAATGTCTTGATATCACCCTAAAATAAAATTTTTATAACCACTTATATTTGGCTAATAAAAGAGTTTCCCTAGGATTGGGGATTTTTCTATAACTCCAATAACATAAATTGTAATATGATAAAATAACCTTTTTAAATCTTTGAAATAATCTTTATGTGTTGTGTTGGATGGCTTTGTTTGTGAGGTAATGATGTGTGGTTAAGTAATTTGGGAATGATGGTTTATTTACGGTTTTGGGTTAGAATGTTTCTTTTTTTTCATGATTTTTTGGGGGTGAGGTGGTTTTTATTTTTGTACATTTGGGGTGGTTTGGTGGAAGTTTAATTTTTCTATATGCTCAGGAAATGATTTAATAAATAATTTATATTGATTAAAATGGGATGGGTTGTTTATTTAATAGAATGGAAATTGATAAAGAATAAATATATAATGGGTTGGGTGGTTAAATGTGGCTGATACTAAATATTTAAATGAGTTGGATGGATAATGAGATATGGTTGGAATGTAAAATGTCTCATTTGGCTTGTGTGGTGTTATGCATTTAGAGGTGGCATGAATAGTAATGGTGGTGTGAGTTGGTTAGATTTTGTTTGTGAACCCATAGGTTGGTGTTTATTGTTTTATATTATACATATATACTGGTATAATCTTGTTTTTTCTCTATGATTCCATCCCACATCAAGCACATAGTGCTGAAAAAGAAATGTTTTGGAGGTGTTTTCCTAACATCTATTGAAAAGGACATAAGGATGGGTACCCACTCTTTCCCACTATCTCTTCTATATGAGGTATTTGTTATAAAATAAATGGTGGACAATGGTATGTTAGTGCATTAGATAGTGATGTGATGGACCAAATTCATTGGGTGATCTGTGATGTGGCCTTGGTGTCTACAGGTATGACGAGATGCGATGCAGTGACTTATGGCGGAGGTTTATGCATGGTTGGAGGATGGCCCGAGGCTATTGTCTTAATTGATCCTGATATGCTACTACTTTAGTAATGTAAGTGGTTTATATGTGATGTTCCAGTTGTTTTCAAGTTATATGTGATGTTGTCATTTTTTTGGGAAAAGAGCCATGGTATGTTCTAGCAGGATGTGTTGTGACCATGCTTCTGGGGAAGTGTGGTATATAGAATATATGGGGGCGCTATAAAATATGTCTTTGGGATGTTAGAGTAGAATACTAGTGGGAAATTGTTGTGGGGTACCCTTATCGACATGTCTCATGTTATATTATATTACATTACTTGCATTATTTTGTGAGAGAGCATTGATGAGGTTAGGTATTGTTCATGTACCTATATTTGTATTATTTGGTTATGTTGTTTTTTCACATGTGTATTAGTATGCATATTTCACATATGAATGATGGAATTTGGTTTTTATACTGATTATACTTGTATTATCATCATATGTATAAAAAAGGTTTTCAGGTTTCAAGGAAGATTATGGGGAATGTGACAAATATTACTAGCACAGACCATTAGATTACTATTGAGTCAATACTTTTGCTTTAATTTTGGTTATTTACCATGAATAATATTATTTATGTCATTTATATTTAAACATTCATCATGGGATGGTTTTGGATTATTTTTATATTATTTCATGGAGTTTATTATGGATTATTCATCTTATCTTTGAATCTTATATTAATAAAAAGGGTAATGCCTCTAATATATTGATATTTTTATACCCTCGATTCTAGTCACCAACACATGTCCTATTGGAGGTGGGACTCATGGGTCATTATCAACCTCCCCTAATTTTGATATCTTTGGTGGGAGGGGTCATGAAAACATTTCTCTATAATTGATGCACACAATAGTCCTTACAATACTTCTTATACGTTATATTCATCTTTATAGACAACAGAAATTGAATCATAAAAAATTAGTGAGCTTATATTCTCAGTAAGGGTAAACATAATTGTTAATAATCAAATATCATAAATAAAAATAATATTACAATATGGTTATAATAAATATATAAAAACATTATATGGAAGAAAACATAGATTATAAAATTTGGAATATGACCTTGAATAACATAATAAATGAATCAAAATAGTGAAAAAACATGAGTCATTACACATCTATCATAACACCTTAACACATTCAGAAGAATAAGAATAGAACTATTATATAATTATCAACATTGGAACAAAAATTAGTATAAGGAACATTACTTTCATGAGACAAAACATCAGTGGAAGTGCTTATGATAAACTAAAATGCTACCATGAAAACTTGTCTCATGAGATATAAACATTAAACCAATGCATCTGATGGAGATAGAGAACACAACATATCATCCATACCTATCAGTTCCACATAAAAAATATATTTTATAACATCATAATGAACTGATAGAAATAAAATGGATTTCATACAACCTTCTAAATGAAAATCATTCACATTAATAGAAAAATAAACCATCAAAAGAAACTAGGTTTCATTCAAAACATCCTAAAGAACTCATAAAAATAAGATGGTTTACATATTTATTCACATGTGTAAATTATTATCAACTCTCTTAATAATCATAAAATGATTAACCCATGGGAAAAAATGTGTATCCAATGACAAAAACTATGTTTATTGGTAAAAGCTATATAATAATGATAATAAAGCACATGGTATTCCCACCCATAGATAAAGGGTGTATAGTGTAGTCTATAATTTCATTAAATTAGTTTATATATGGAATCTAGGTGAACACATTTCAATAAAACGAATAAAAAATAATATGTTCAAATATAAAATGTATTTGGTGAAATGTTAGGATCATACATAGATAATGATTATGACACATTGATGAAAATGAACCATGAAGAAATGTTAATAATTTCTTTAAAACATTTTTAAAGAAGTTAATGTAGTAGAAAATTACCATAATCAGTTATCTGGGGATGTATAAAGAAATTTTTAAAAGAATCAAATGAATTGAAATATTGGAAGATGGAGGTTCCTGACTAAAAAAGAAGAGACGTGGTCATTTTCACTTACAAGAAACATTTATTGTAAAATATGAGTCAATGGGAAATGAAATATCAATGTAAATAGTAAAACATTGTGGATATATGATGATAAATATCAATTTTTTTATACAATAAAATTCCAAAAATATATATTTTTTTAAAAATAATTTTTATTTAAAAAGAAGATTGGCAATGAAACCGTTACTATTATAGTAAAATTTTGATGACAATAAAATTTAACTTTCTTATATTAGGAATTGAAGGAAATTTAAATAAAGTAAAGGATATGGATCTTAAAACCCCATGAATATTGTAACAAACATTTATTTGATATTAATTGAAACAAATTATAGGTATCATGGTTCACATTAAGAAATATATCTCTTGAAATTATATTTAAGACAAAGAACCCCATACCTTTATTCATTCATTTCTGAATACAATCTATGATCCTATAAAATATACATTAAAATAAAAATATACTATATCAGAACTATATTCATGCCAAATAATATGTAAAAATTTCATTTATAATCATTATTTACATGTATATTAGTTATTTTTTTCCTTATTTCCTCATTTGGTGTTTATCATTTTGATCATTTATACTAGTTTTATAAGATTGGTATCAATATTTATAGTTCGTCAAAATATAATCATTAAAAGTTTATTAATGTTAATATAATATATGTATTATTATAAAAAACCAAACATTTCTTACATATATATATATCACATCTTAATATATGAATATTCATTACATAACATTTCGATCCACACTAGAATCTTATAGTAGTAGTTTATTTGAAAAGATGGAAACATAAAAACTTGGTTCATAAAATATACACATCTTCTCCCATGTATTTATTCATAAATGGAACCTTTATTTTACATATCATATGTAATAAATTTTTTCATAACATATAGAAAGTAAGCATAAGAAAAAGGTGAGATTAGATTCTCAATAAGGGTAAACATGGGAGATATCAAAGCTTGCGTAATCATAACATGAGTATGAGGTTATATGAATGTGATATTAAAATTTAAAAACCACACCATTCATAAAAATTATCATAATATTATGTCAGGGAATAATGATTGGATGTTCATAAGACATGAATCCAAAGGGAATCAAAAAAAGATAAACAATGAAATTATAAAATTGGAAAAATACATAGAATTTTAGCATACACATAAGAATAGAAAATTATTTCCTAAGCAGTAAAGGGTATTTTCCAAGAGTATAATAGTGGAATCATTTAACTTCCCAAAACATTATTTTTTTCAAGTATCACTCCCAAGACTATTAAAGTGGATATAGACCATGACTGAATTGGGTTCACTCCTCATTTTATTCTTGTTTATCTCGTGAGATATTAGTCTTTACCCAATGAATTAAAGAGATATATAGGTCCCACTTTTCACATAATTAAAATCATTCATATGTTTATCCAAATCTAAATAATCTTTCAGTATAACTAAATTAATGAAAAGAAATGGGTTTCATAAACATTTCATCATTCTATAACCCATCGAAAATAAATAGGATTCCAAAGCATCACATCATTTCATCATATCATATCCCATGGAAATGGAAATAAAAACATATATTAACTTATTATAATATTCTATTACCCATTTATCAGCACTCTTTGATTTTTTAACTATTTCAGGTGTTAATTGCCTATTTTTCTCAAGGATGGATTGACTTGTGATTTAGTATTCCTATTAGTTTTATCACTATTTAATAATATAAATAATGTAAAATATGAATTAATTATCATATATATTCATTATATATGTTTTTATAGTACTCTATAATATTTGGATATTATAAATGAAGTGCATCGTTCATGGAGATGGTAGGTCATATGTACACATGAACCTTACTTTCATTTCTTTATTGTATTAAGAAAATGAAAACTAAATAATAAATATTTATATTATAATTACAGTAACATATATATTATATATATATATTAAATAGGATAATTAAATCCATCTTTTATACATTATATGTCTGGCCTGAATGAGTCGCATCACATTGAGGGGGCGGTAGTCCACACATCCTCAAACGTTTGTATTGTATTTATACAAGATGGAAAGAATAAAGGTATTCTATGGATAAAAATTAATGGAGAATAAATAAATTATTAATATCATATATAACATATATAAAACATATTTTCCATCATAATGGCAACCATGATAGGTGGTAAAGGAGAAACAAACAATCATCATTTCGTGAGGCAGTAGTTCGTCATACATAGAAACAACAAGTTTGTTACCTATTAGAGGGAGTTGTGTGTAAGTGTAGGTATAAAACATTATATAACAACATAATAGTATATTTATGATAATTTTGGTGTTATATAATCATGGAATAAAAATATTTTAGGGGATGAAGAATGAAAATAAAATTAAATAGCTTGAGGGAAGATGTTACCTCTTAATTGGGTAACTACTTTTGGTTTGTAACAAAAGGCTTCATTGGAAGAATTTATTCCCAAATTAAGGATTGAAGGTATTGGGGATGAATTTTTGTAATTTATACTGGTAAATCATGGCCTAACCTAAGTGGTTTTATAGGTGTGATGAATGTAGAGAGGTGGTGGCCTATTATAAGGGAGGAAAAAGACTCACTTGGTATTTTTGAAAAGAAGTTAAGTGTACCCACATTTTTACCTGATAAATATATTTATAAAAAAACTCAATAATGGAAGGTTTATGGATGAATTATTTCCGTCCAATGTGTTTTTAAAAGAGGTATAGGTCATTTGTGCACTTAATTAATGGTTTAGTCTTTAATTAAGCTCATTTTACCTTACAAATTGTATGTAATTTTAATTACTTTAACTAATTTTTTTTTCAAAAAAATATATTATTAGACATTATAAATTATTATAATTCCAAATATGAAATTAAAATTTCCAAATTAAAACCATATAAGTTGAATAAATTAATTTAAAATTCATCCCATAGGTGGGACGACAATGCTGATTTCTAATGTCAAAATGTTTGAAAGTTGGCTATGTTTTTATAATAAATTTCAAAGTTAAATTTATTCCAATGACTAAATTTTTATTGATTTATAAAAATATTATATAATTAAACTTTTAAAAAATTTAATTCTATAATTTATCCTTAAAAATAAATTAGATAAAAAATCAGTTTTAAACTAAAATTCGGTATTTTTAACTATTCATTAAAAATGTAATGTTTTAGAAAAATATCAATGTTTTACCATATCCTAATTATTATGTAAAATTTAAAATATGAAGTTTATTTTGATGTATTAAATCAATTAACGTGTTGAATTTTCAATTTAAAATGGGTTCACCATTAACAGGTGGTAAAATTTCCCATATAAAAATGTAGGTTTTTATGTGTAAAATATAGTTTTCTCTTATAATATGCCTATAAAACCTAATATATGAATATAAAAAATAATTTATTGAATATATAACATTTATATTTCATTAAAATTGTTAAATAATTTTAATTAATTATTTTTATTAAGATTAACTCTAGTTGAAAGCATAAAAATAATAACATTTCTTTTTTATATCTAATTGGTTCTTATTTTCATCTCATTAATAAATAACACATGAATTAATTTTATATTCATATAACACATATGTTTTTATAAATAAAATATTTTTATTGAGTACCAATAACATAAAGACTAGGTTATATCATATTATATTAAATAATAATATTTTAATAATACATTATTTGGTGAATCTCAGTCTTGCGTGTAATGCACGCTGTTGAGGAAGGTCCCTCTTGCGCACGATGAATATAACAAAGTTTTTTATGCATTAAAAGTTATAGAATATATCATATTTATTTAATATTTTGTTGTACTAGGTTAATATATTCTTTTTTTCACACTTGGTGTTATGTGTGAGAAACTCTATTGAATATATGGTTCTTACTTTAGAATTTTGGGATCTTACAGTAATAACTATGTTATATGGCACCAAAAATATAATAAACCTAAGGGATACCATTAGTGTAATGATGAAGATAATTGATAATATATAACACCATTAGAGGTGTGGTAGGTTATTATTCTTAAATATTTTAGTGCTAACAATCTAAAAAATAGGTTAGTTCTTAAATTTTAGTTTCATTTAACGGGGAGTAAAGAATATTTACCTATTGTACTTCTCAACTAGTACCCCATATAACAATTTTTTTTGGAGTTTTATGTGAACCACCATATCATATATTTATCTTCATCTATGTACTTATCCATAAAATCTATTCTATAAGGGGCATCTAAAAGGTTATTGTCATTTTCAAACAACCCTTGATAAAAGAACACTTTTAAATGGTTGTACTCAGATAGTTATTATGGATAAGAAGAGTTTATCCACATGAATATATCTTAAAACTAATATATAATTTCTCCAATATATTTCATTATCTCATAGATCTATTTTCATAGTAGGGTACTCCTTGAAGTAGGGAATAGTTTTTGGAGGGTGGCCATCTGATTTTAATCCCATATGGTAACTTTTCTAGGTTTTAAGGGAGAAATACACTCATTTCAAGATCTTTTTAAGGGTAATGGAAAATAATTATAGCTAGTTTGAACTTTGGTGACATCTCTAGGATTTAATAATTATAGACATTCCCAAGTACCATCAAATTATAATAGGGAACCTCTCTTGAAAAATCAGGAAATTTAGGAAACAATTGAATGATTATTTTTCAAAGCTCAGAATATTTTTATTATTATATTGTTAATACCTATTATTATTATTAATGTTTGGTGAATATATATCAACATGTGTCCTATAAATGTAAGACAAATTTATATTTATATTTTTTCATCATAAGGTTCTAATAATTGAGTAAGAAGAGGAGAGTAGGGAATCAATCAATGGGACTGTGATAATCTACATATACCTATGTTTAGTGATCCTTGGATTTCAAATTATTTCACGTATAGTTCTATCAACCTTTAGATCAAAACTAATGAGTTTATTTTAAATAGACATGTCCATGAATCCAAATAATTTTAAATAAAAATAAATAAAATAAAAATAAAAATAGAAACATTAGGTTTCCTCTATAAAAATGATTCTAGGTGGACGAGGATTCTATGATAGGGATTCAATTAAATAATATTTTGAACCTAAGTAATGTAGTAACTAGTGGGACTCATGTTATTTCATAGAGTAGTGTGTTTTAATTTTGTTCCTATCTTTTTTTTCTATGGGTTAAACATGGTTGAGTATAAAAAATGTGTGGTTTGGTTAAATAAAACAAATAATAAGTTTTAAATCAGGTCAAAATGATAGTGGTCTAACCTTGGATATCATCTAACTTACCTGTCATATCATTATTACATTTTTCTTTCAAACTATCTATAAAATCTGATAATACCTCACTAATCACCCTCAGATAGATGATTTATCTTAATAAATGAGATAAAATTATCATTTTATTCATTTCATATTCCTAGATAAGTGTTTGAATATCTATAATCACCCCTGGATACACCCCTACTCACGATCATAGGTTCTGAAGAAGTTCAAGGTGGCACATTTTTTCATTCTAAGAATGATAAAAGAAGAATTAAATTGCATAAAACAAAGAAAATATTACACCATCTATGGTTAAGGAAATACTATATGGGTGGTGGAAAAATTATACATGACTTGAAATCTCTTATGGGATAAAGAAAATATCATATGGGTTCTGGGTAATAGAGAAAAATAACATACATTCTTCCTTTGGAGGAAATGTCTTATGTGGAAGGGAAATGTCATATGGGTAGTCTAAAAATTACAAAAAATGATTCAAATTACTTATATGGGGAGAAATATCTTACAACCCTTGATATATTTGGTGCTTCTAAAATATTATCAAAGTAAAAACATCTTACGTTTTCCTAGAAATGTATTTCATTGTAAATAATTTCATACAATCCTTGAATATTTTATATGAAATTCTCTGGTGTTTTCATATTTTATATACAAAACCCATGAAACCACAACAATATGTATAGAATTTGCTTTAACTAAATTAAAAATGGATTCAAAAAATGAAAAATAAAATGAAAAATCCTTAAAATAATGCTATTAAAAAAACTTTAAAATCAATGAATGGATTTATAATTTAATATAAAAAATGAACAGATATCCATTAATAAAGTTTTAAATCCATTTAAAAAAATAATTATTTATTCACTAAACTAATAAAAATTATTAATTTACCTTAGCTATAGATAAAATATACGTTAATCATCAATGAAAAATAGTTAATATTTATAGAAAATATTATCTCTCATTATATATTCAGGATTGGTTTTACCATAGATTATATTCTAATTTTCCCCTTCTCCTTAGAGGTCGATTCATTAAATGTTTTGTAATCACATGTAATTTTTTGTAACCAGGGGTATGATATAAAAAAATCATGGACACATAATTTCCAAACAATAAAATTTCTTAGGATTGCACAGACACCATAATATTTAATTGTACAAAATGTTATACGATATGAAAACCATGTAATAATATTAAATTATACTAAATCCAACACATATATAGGTATCTAAAGCTCATTCTAATCACATGGACTAGATATACTGAACGAAATCCAAGTGAGGGTGGCCACATTAAATCAGTCGAGACTTCAAATACACCAAAGGATACCAAATTCCTGTGAGTTCCTAAAATTATCATGATAAGACTATGACCTCTTAGAAAGAAAATATATTCATTTTTGATGAAACCAAAAAAATCCAGTATAACCCATACAGGTGTTAATAATAATAAATCCATGTGGGAAAATAAATGGGGACCCAAAAAAGCCCCCATAATCTAGAATTTAAATAACTAAATTGTCTACATGATGTCGTAATACCTAATAGGGTAGGGTAAATAAATAAAAAATAAATAATGAATCATATAAATATATGGATCAGTACTGAGAAAATGATGAACAATAACTAAAATATAAATTCAAAACATCCAACCGAATTCATATATTTTTGCTAGTGAATCCTAAAACTCTAAGATATACTGACTGAGCCACATATCCAACTCCAAGCTAACTCGTATCCTGATAGAAAATAGAAGAGTCAACCCATATACATAAAAAATATTTATATGTATGTGGGAAGGAGGTGAGTCTAATGAAACAATATGAACTCCTAATTCCTCAATAGTATATAATGTTTTTTTGATCAAGATGATGTGCATGAAATTTATATCTGAAGAGTGTAATCATGTTTGCGCAATGAACCCACACATAAAAATAACACAAAATTCACATACAATCATAAGTTGGGATGTCATGTGCTAATCAGACCACCACAACACTTTATAAAACCCAAATATTTTTGGAATATATATTTCCAATTTAATTAATTTTCTATGTTTCATATGTTATTTTACCGACAATACTAGGCTTACATGAACTGTGAAATATATTATTATTAAATATGGCTATAATTACACAATCATTGGATTAGATGGTATTAATATGAATAAAATAATTATAAAAAATATGTATACAATTTTTCCAGAATGAAAATTTATCAATTAATTGTTAATAAATAAAAACTCAAAATTTAACGAAAATAATACAATCCTATAAGACCTGATTTTTTTCAAAAAATTATATTTTCTACATATTATATTTTTTATATAAAAAATATGTTAATAATTATTAATAAAGGGTTAAATATATTAATACATTATATAAAAAGTAAAAATAATAATAAATTGATTATTAATTGGATATAAATTTTGATATAATCATTTTATAGTAAAAGGATACATTTTTAGGAAAACTAGTTTTATTATACTAAATTAATTTTATATTAATAAATTTAAGTATTCACTACTATTGAATGATTTAAATAAAAATTTAATATAATATATTTAATAAATTTTATTAAAATTAGTCTATCATTTTTTACTATTAATAGAATGAGAATAAAATAATTTTTATGCAATAACATTTTTTTCTCTAAAAATCGTTTTAATATGTTTTGTGCACGGATATTAGAATTAATTTCTAATACATAAATAAATTTAATATTTTATAGAATATTAAATATTAATAATTGAAATAATTAATAAATTATAATGATTTGAACATAATCTTTTGATTATAATGAATAGTTAACATGGAAAAATCTTTTTACCACTTTAAGGGTTGAATGGGTTAAAAGAGGGGGTTAACCTAAGAGATAACGTTTATGATAGAATAAAAAAATTATTAAATATATTTTATTGTTTTTAGAATTTTCTTAATACTCATATCATTGAATCTATGACACTTTATATCCACTTTATATTAGATATAATATATTGTATAATAAGTTTCAAGTATTTACATGTTTTCCACCAACCTCACTTATAAAAGGGAACCTATTTTAATCACATTTCTAAACCACTTCAAAAATATAGTTTGGAAAATACCTATAAAAATACATTCCCAATATTTCTCTATATGTCCTAATTTCCCTATTATCACCAATATTCTATATCAATAGGTCATATAATTTTTGTTAAAGAAATATACTCTTTGAAGAGGTAATTGTCTTTACCGATATATTTTGTGTTTATTTCAATATTAACATCCTCAAAATGTTATATAAACATTATAAAATGATTAAATAATTATAATTTATATACTAAAACGTTTTTATGTTAATGTTAATTCCTTTTTTATATACTATATATCGAAAGGAAAATAAAAACATCCTTAATATGTATATAAAGACTATTATCTCTAAAAAGAAATATATATATTTTTTCGAAAATTTATCTCATTAATGGTTATATAGATATATTTAATCAATATATATTATTTTTATAATATAATTATGATTAGAAAAAGATAAAATATTATCTACCTTCTTATTCTCTCATCTGATAGAATATGATAACATTGTTCATTTGTACGGTTGGACGACCACCTCCAGGAAATGATGTTCTTAATTTTTCATTTATGAGTAACTTGAATTGTAATAATGATATATTTAATGAATATATAAGATATTTAAGATATTAATATGATTCTATAAAGATATATTATTATTCACTTTTATTTGTTTCCATTATTTGGAAAATGAAAACATCAATTGTGTGTATGTATAGACTATCATCTCCATGAAGTGATGGAAATAATTTTTTATCACCAATTTATATAAATGGATATAAAATTTTATATAATGAATAAGTATGATACTTTTTAAATTATAATTTTTTTTATAGGATGAACCTTTGACTAAGGATCAAGGACTAGAACCTTTGAACCGAAACATGAATGAGAAATGAAATAGTCAAGACTCCGAATGTTAATTTTAATGAAGAATTATTAAAAAATTGGTAATTAGAAATTATAAATGACTCATATTTTATTTGAAAAGTAATAATATGTTAATTTTATATATTTATAATAAATATAATATTATTATGTAAGATCTTACGAGTGAATACAATGAAATTCTGGGCTTCAGGTAACAGTTTATGTTGCAATCTCAATTTTAATAAGGATTGTTATGATTGAATATAATTTTAAGGGATTATATGATATTTATATCATAAAACCCATATAATTTATCAAATTATAGTTATTTATAGATTTTTCATTTTTACCTTTAATTATCACCTATTTGGATCTTAAAAAAATCAATTTTTTGAAAGAAAATCTGGCCTTATTTCTCTTTGGTTGAAAAACTTTTCTTCCATATCCGTGTTATTAAAATTATTTTATAGATTTATTACATATAAATAAATATTTTAATGGAAATTTATCCAACTTTAATCATTCTTTTATCATTAATAAAATGGTTCTTTTCTTTGAATTTTCACAAAAGTCACTTTTGAGTTCTTAAGAAAGGGTGAAAAGAATGTTATATTTTAATGTATATGATATGAAATGATTATCTATAAATTATTTATTTCCCTCATAATCAATATTCATTTATTAGTATTATAGGTTTTAAAATTAAAATCATATTACCCTTATCTTGGATGTTTTATTTTTTAAAAATTTACCAAATGAATAGGGATATCCTTTATTGATTTTTGAAGTATATTTTAAATGCGTTTATAAAAGAGATTTTACATATATGTAAAAATTATTTAAGGATTGGTTTGATTTACCTGGGATATAATCCTATTACACCATCCATTTTATTTCTCTTTATTTATCATGATGATAATTTTTTAAGGATGGTTTCATGAAAACTATTTCTTGATTACGAGTTAATTATGACTTGATGCAAGTGTTTTTGATCTTATAGATCACATATGTATATATTTAATTATGTGATGGGTGGGTCCAAAATTATACAACCATCCAATAAATTTTCTAACGATTAATGTCTCATGATACACTGTAAACTAGAATGTAGAATGAACTCAAACCACTAAGGGTCTCTTTCCACAAAGATTGTCTTGTTAGTGAGCCTTCACTAAGAAATAATGGGAATGATTAGTGAACCAAGTACACTATGGGACTCTATAAACTATTATAGTCTTAGTATTGATCATTGAAAAAGGTTATTATTTTCAATGAATATTTATTTTTAAAAAATTATATCTTATGATTATGATATGCTCTCACGATTCCTGATTGATTATTGACGATTCTACACTCTTATGACTCATATATTTTGTTATGAAAAAACCATATTCCATGACTCATAATTTAGAGTTTATTACTTGTTATGAATATTTTTTTATTTTATTATAATGTTTTTAAACATTTATTTTTATCTTATTATCACTTAAAACCATTTATTTATATCTACCATGTTTACCCATACATAGAGTCTTAGCTTACACTTTATTCTGTTTACCTTTCCCTATGTTATGAATAAATTTATTAAGTAGGGAAATTTTATTAAGGGTACTATATGAGAATAAATTTCTGGTATATGTTGAAGATCATTCATGATATCATATTATTATGTAACTAGTCCTAAAATACACCACACCTTTACGATTTTAAGGTGTGTTGAGATTTATTGAATATTTATGGTAAAATTATGAAATATTTATGGAAATAATGCTTGGGTCACCTAATTTGGTATTAAGAAGGGTTTAGTTATATTTAGAGATTAATTTATGAGGAAAATTATAGAAGAACCTAATACAACCTTTGATTACATAAAATTGAGATATTATTAACATTAAATGTCCTTGGTTCATTAAAATGTGTCATAATTTATAAAACATTTGGAACTATTTTCATTATCATAATATTTCTAACTTTGGTTAATGTTGATTGATACTCACACTAAAATTTTTTGTATGAAAATTTTGAGTCCCTAAATCAAATGGATAAAGGTATTCTAATTATAAATTCATAGATTTAAATGTCATGTTTTTATATAGTCCTACACAATCATTTATATCTAGATAAGTTCATATGGGTATCATAACACCATCATAACTATTATATTTTTATTTTTTTGTGAAAAATTATAATGGTATGATGATCAAATTTCATGTCTATAGTTCCACCCCAATAGAAGTTTGTCGTAATGTGCCTCCTAAAAATATTTTTATTCCCTCTTTAGTTGAATTTTATGTGATATTGTGTATACATTGAACCAATTTATATAGAGACAATATTAATTACATAGGAAGAGAAGTTGAAATTAATATTCTAAGTCAACAATGATCATCTATTGGTCCATGTATGAACATTTACTTCCAATTATAATTACTTCAATTGTATATGTCATACTACCAATTCATGAGGGGTCATTATTGAAAATGGTTTGGGAGAAACATAAAATTAAAAATAGTCCTATTGCTTCAGAATATATTGATTTACATCATGAATAGTTCCCTTGTCATCCCACAAATAATAATGTTTACTTTTATATAGAACTCAAAACTAATGTTATACCAATTTCAAAGAATCCTTATAGAATAAACACAATTTAGTTTCTATAATTAATGTATAAACTCTAAGAAAATTTAAAAAATGGATTTATACCCTCTAGTGTATCATCATGGAGTTCAATAGTTATTTTTGTTAAAAATAAAGATCACCAAATGAATCTTTGAATTTACTATCAATAAAATAATAAGATCACTATTAAGAAAAAAAATTTGGTACCTTATATCGATGAATTATTTGATCAACTGTGAAACACTATGGAAAAAACAATCAAATTGAAATGGGGTATTTGCGATTGGTGAAATATCCATCGCAAATAGTCTTATAGCTGGGGGTATTTGCAATGAAATAAAAAATCCCCGACAAATAGTCTTTATTTTTGACAGATCTTATTTTCCCATCACAAATGTTTTCTTCATGGTTGTGTGAACTTACACAAGATGGATTATTGTGATGGGTATTTGTAACAGAATGCTAGTCCATCATAAATGGTTTCCATGGAATACCTTTTGTGATTGGCTAAATTCAATTGCAATTACCCCATCTAATAAAATAATAAAATAAAATCACACGCGACCCCTTTATTCTTTCTTATTCTTATCGCTTCTTCCAAATCCCATGATCAACCAACAATGCCCACACCTAAAGGTCCCACAAAAATTTCCATTATGCTTGATTTCTTGTTGATTTAGGATCAGATCTCCCAGGTACAGACTATACTTCTCTCATCCTTCATTCTTCTTTTCTTTTTTTGTTCAGTAGTATATATATTGGTTGATCAGAACCTAGGTCAATAAATTTATCTGATTTATATATTTTATTTGATATCGAGGGTTAATATAAGTTTATCATTTCCAATTTGGGTGTCCACTAGTCCATCACAAGTTTATTTAATTTTAGTTGAGGTATTTCATTCATTGTTTGATCTTTAGATTTAATAGATTTTTTTTCATAATGTTTAGCGTTACTAAAAGGTTATTATTTTTTTCTTGGTGATTTTCATGCTTTATTTGGTATTTAGTATTTCTGCAAATTTTTTGTTACCAATTTGATATTTGTATTTTTTTTATATATATGTATTAATATATTTCATATTTGATATATAAATGTGTGTAAAAACCCTAGGTCTAGCAATTTTTTCAATTTCGGCTTTGATTCATGTTGTTTATTATTCCCAATTTAATTTTGATAATTTATATGTTTGTATATATATAAATTATTATAAATTTATAGAAAATTAAAAATGAAATATGTCGTAAACTTTCAAGTCATGATCTATAACAAATTTGATTGTCACTTAGAAATGGTTTACACAAATTTGTTATTGCTCATGACATGATAATTTGAAATTCTATGAGTTACACATTTTTATTAACTTAGAATATATTTTATTACTTTATATTAAATTAAAATAATTTTTATTAACTTATAAAAAATATGTTAATTTACACAAATTAATGGTGAATTTAAACTAGTTTATACTGAATTGTATGAAAAATTATAAATTAATAGAAAATTACATCAATAAGATCAAATGCTATATATTTTTAATATTTATTAACTTGTAATTTTTATTTTTATATTTTAAAATTTTAAATTCTTTTTTAATTTTTTAATTTTTTTAATGATTTGTAATATTTTTAAAAATTAAGTTATTTTAAATTTTTTTTATTTTTTAAATTTTGTAATTTTTTAAGTATTTATGATTTTTTCATTATTTTTAACATGTATAATTATTTGTAATTTAATTTTTTAATTATTTTTTATTATATTTAAATATTTTTAATTATATTTATATATTTTTAATTATATTTATTTTTTTATAATCATATGTTATTTTATTTTTTAATTGTTTTTAATTGTTTTTAATTTTATTTTATTTATTTAAATAATTGTATTTGTGATGAAATAATTCCCCATCACAAATACTATTAATTACGACATACTGTCGCAATTGACTTTATTTAAAACATAGATTAATGCCATTTATGATGGGCACCTAACCAATCACAATTAATTTTTATTTGAGATGGTTTTTTAATAAATACCTTCATTTTTGATGTTGTTTATTACATCGATGAATTCAGAATAGTCTCTTATTGAAAATATCATTTTGTGATGGGAATACGTTGGTAATGTTCCATTATAAATAACACAATATCTAGTAGTGTGAGGATAAATACTATTCCATGATTAACCTTCATTTTGGATGTCATCAATTGAGGGTTAAGAATAAAGATATACCAAATAAAAATTCCATTATGTGATATTGTCATTATGAATTTATAGGATTCTATTTGGACTTACTACTACCCCTTCTATCTTTAGGGATCTAATGAATAAATTCTTTTGAGGCCACCTTCATTAATTTTTTATTGTATTTATAGATGATATTATTATATATTCATATATAAATGACGATCAAGAAGATCATTTGAGATTTTTAATGATGAACTAGAAAAAAGATAAACAATATTCCGAATTTAATTTGTGTGAATTTTGGTATAGAAAGTATTATTCATGGGGCATGTGATCATAAGCGTGGGTATATCTATGGATCCATAAAAAATGAAGTTATTAAACAATGGCCTAGGCCAACCATGGTGACCAAAGTCCATAGTTTTATTAAGTTTTCTAGATACTACCAATGATTAAGGAGAAGTTCCTCATAGCTATCAAATCTAATAACCATGATTAAAGGAAAGGAAGACAAATACATTTAGATAACTGAATGTGATGAACATTTTTATGAACTAAAGAGATGTTTGGTTAGAAAACCCGTTCTAACACAAAACAACAGTTCAGAAGGGTTTTTTATATTCAATAATGCATAAACGAAGGAATTAGGATGTGTTCTCATGTAAAAAGAAGTGGTAGTATCATTTTACTCATGAAAGTTAATGGTTCATGTGTAAAATAAACCGACTTGTGAATTTGAACACCCAATGGAATTTTTTGCATTGAAAATATAGAGAATTTATATATATAGTGAATGGTGTGATATTTATTTTGAGCATAAAATCATGAACTATATATTCTGTCAAAAATTGTTGAATATGATCCAATGAATATGGTGGGAGTTTAGTAAATATTATGATTTCTCAATATTTTACAACCATAAGAAGGAAAACGGGGTGGCTGGTGATCTAAGATGAAAGTACCATTCTAGTATTTCTAAGATAATGATTGAAATTGATCCAATAATAATTTATTTTTAGAGGATAAACCTTGAAATCATTATTAAAAGTAAATGATACTATCGTTCTCAGATAAATGATCAACCATCCATTTAGGTTTACAATAAAGAGGTGTTGGAGGAAGTTGCAACATCCCAGACCTGGATTCCACTCAACAGTGCCACAAGCCAGGTTGGAAACATGGTCTTAAGAACGTCTCCCAAAATTCCAGAGGCTACTAACTAGAAACAAGGGCCTAGGCAAGTCATTGGGAAAACTATGGCATCATTATCAGAGTATATCACAAAAGAATTAAAATACATTCAGTAGAGGATGCAGATAAATAATCAGAAAATGAGAAAGTACGACAAGACAAGAGTATATATAAAAAATCCAAAAATTTCATAAACTCAATGATTCTTATGATTCATGTATCTTGAAAACATCAATAAAAGGTACATGTCAATATAACACAATATAAGAATCCAAAATGACAAAAAGGACAAAAATCTCCCACAACATCAGAAGCCTCAACATTGTTCCATGCTCCCCGGATCCAAAGAAATGAGTCATAACCAATGTTAGGGAGATTTAACCTTTTATATCCTATAACCATATAACCTGTTTGGGTCCCCAAGGAGGCCTAAACAGGGTATTAAATAAATATCCCAGTACCTAACCACCCATAAGTCTTGACAATTATAAACAACATGAAGCAGTAAGCTAAACAAGTTTAGGCCAGAATTATTATAAGTGTGAATTCCCAAGGCATACGTCTACTACAAATAAGTAATACCAAATAACCGCTCAAGGATCCCGACAACAAGTGTTATCTCCTAATAAGGAAACTATAAGAAATATAAACAAGTAACATGGCCTTTCCGTACATCCATACAGACCCGATCTACATGGACTTGTTGTAAAATGAAACCATATCAAAACATCATAGCCTTTCTATATAAGAAGTGTAGACAACAAAGAGACAGATTCATGGTATCATGAACCAAGGCATCCTTGTGGAGTCCTAGAAGAATCTCAATGGAATCTTGGTAAATGCACTGGTTGGAGTCCTAGGTGCATGTGTACCGACATGTACTATATGAGTCCAAGCATTCCAGATCCATGGTGTATTAAGGCCCAAGGAATCCTATGGAATCATGAACCCATGAAAATACTCTATCCAAGGTGTCCACCACTGCGTTATAGATCCATGGAGATCCATCCATGGAATATATACAATCATTTATCCATTTCATAGAATATAATAATTCAATTCTATATGATCCAACCACTCATAAAATCCATTTTATTTGATTAAAATTTATGACTATACCCACTCACATCATCAAATACATTAAATTCCAATTCATGATTATACCCACTCATGTATTCTATTCCCATTAAATCAAGTCACAAGGGTATACCCACCCATTTATCACCATTAATTATTTTACACACCACAAGGGTATACCCAACCATTACTCAAAATTTCCACTAAAAATAATTAAGACATTTTTTTAATCAACCAGTGAGTATAACCACCCATTTATCACAATTTCAATTATAATTGGATTTTTAAAACAAGGAAATCCCAAAAACACCCCTTGGGTTATTTATCATGGTACAATCATGGAATTTCTATATAAGTACACCCCATGGGTGAACTTGGTTTAATAAATGGGTACCAACTCATCACAATGGATCTTATGGGTATCCCTAATATGACCAATTACATCTATTTCAAGTAACCCATTCAAAATCAGGGCTACACCAAAAAGTACAGTGGGTGAAATAATGGTTGATTACTCAAAAAAGAACCAAAATATGAAATAAAAGTATAGACCACCTACCTTGGATTGGTTGTTGAGTGCTCTTCCATTATGATGTCTTGATTCAACATGGTTCAGGAGAAGAATGAAGAGTGGATGAAGAATAAGAAATTAGAGCATACAGTCATATAATAAAATAGCATAATCAATATCCAAAATAATCAATAATGGATAAAAAAGAATATTGATCTTACTGATGCAGATCTGATGAGACAAACTGTGATAGAATTAGAGGTCGAGTGGAGTGTTTAATTCAAATACAATAATTTTAACCCTTGAGAGCTTCAATGGAGGGGATGATCTTCATGTGGAGAGAGAAAATAATTTAAATTTTCAAGGTATTTTCATTTAATTTATAATTATGAAAAATTCCAAAATTATAGGGGCTGCATGGTTTACCTGCGCAGTTTGTCAAACTTTACAGAAATTGTACATTGTTTCCTGTAGGAAAAGGGGCAGCCACACAATTTACAAACCATCCATAAACCATGATAAAATCATCTTTCATGTTATGAAAAAACTAAAGAACCACTCACATGGGCATGCACCTCTTCCCACATATTTTCCTAAAACCGTATGACCTGCATACCCCCTCTGTCCAGCTATGCATGGTTTAGTCAAATCGTGTGGCCTTCCCATCATGGTTTGTACTAACTGTGCGTTGAGGCATTTTAATCCCAAAACCATTTTCCGGGCTTCAAATATTCCCCAGAACCCTCTAAAACACCTGTGATCATGTTTGGAACTCATATAAGGTCCCATTTAAGAATTCAAACTGAAAAAGGATCTATACATCATAAAAAACCTGTGTTCTTATACTCATTCCACCTTATATAAATTCATCCCCAAAATGATCTCTTAATGGTGGTCATGATTTTTCTGAGAACAGCTCTAGACACTGATTACATATGCTGGTTACCCCCTCTAAAGTCTCATCCTATAAACAGCTTTCCTACGACAATACATGTACTAGAGGAACTGACCAGCCTCATAGAACCTTCATGCTCATATAAATGATATGAATCAAATGCTCCTAAAAGGATTCATGAACTTACAACTACAACTGATCGGGACGAAAAGTTTGAGACATGTATGAATGGTAGAGACGCAACTCAGATACGTAGAAGATGTCAGGGATTGCTCAGTACCTCTAAGGTAACTGCAACTGATAGGATACTGATCCGACTCTCTCTAAGATATTGAATGACCCGACATATCATAGTGAAATATTACCTTATCTCTTTATCTACCTACGTACCAACCTCGAAGAAACATGCAAGAAATGATGATCCCAAAACTCGAACTGTAGAGGTCGTCTACATAGATCCACGTAATATTTTTTATGAGATAGAGTTGTAGCCATCCGCTTCTAAACCAACTAGACCAACTCAGAAGCATCCTGCATGATACACGGCCCAAGTAAAGATACCTTGCATTCTTCTAACTAGTACATGAGTGATCGACATGACCTACCATACAAAGCATCATATGGTTCCATCTCAATCATCGCCTCATGACCGTCACCATAGGGGAACTCAACCAGGGGAATGTCATTACAAAAAATATTCCAGATTAGAAGAGGTTATTTTTTAGATTAGAAGGGGTCATAACTGCTTATAAATAGGTTATCAGCGGTTATGAGAAAGTACTACTAATGTGGCCTCCAACTCTTGTTCGAAGCAGTTTTGAGGAACTACTGGTAAAGTGGTGAAAATTTTAGTTGGAGTTCATTTATAGGCGGTTAAATCCACCTCTAATTTCACCGCATAATTTTAGTTTAGAGGGTGTTTTAACCCCTCTAAATTTTTGATCGGTATATCAAAAGCTTCAAACCATAACTAAATGAGTTCATGAGCCATATTATCGGTGGTTTTTACACCCAACTCTATTTAACGCTCTTATTTAGAAGGGGTTAAACCCCCTCTAAATGAATCATATTAGAGGTAATTGAAGGAACCACCTCTAAATAATATTATACATTTGTAATCGTGTACACCCCTAACCCTCCCTCAAGTTCACACCCTCCCCCTCAAGTTCACACAAAGACCACCCTCTCACCCGATCTTCCATAGTTCCGCAATGAACCCCTCCCTGGTGCGAAAGCTTTAATTTTTTTTGTATCTGGCGGGTTTCGAAGCCCCAACCTCCTAGAAAAACCTGTATTGACTTTATGACAATGGAAGCTAGCTTCTATTATCATATATACATATCATTGTATTTATATATATATTATGATATTAATGAAAATAAATATTATTTCAATAGAATTTAAATACATATATAGTTATTTAATTGAATATATCCATTTTCATGTTATAAATTTATATATTTATAAATTTATGTATTTAGATATTTATGTATTTATACATATACATTTGAGTATATGTTTTATAATTCTTTTCATCATATGTATATATAGATATATTTATATACTTATAAATATATTTATGTAAATTCAATATATACATAAATACATATTTATATATTATGTACTTGTTTATATATATAATATATATAAGTATTTATCTAACAAATTTATCTTATGTCTTTAAAAATTTATTTTTATATTGTACTTCAATAAATATATTTATTATTATGTAAATTAAAATATATTTATTTGTATAAATTGTGTTATATTATATATAATTAATTTTTCACGAAATAAAATTTTGAAAAATATTATATATGAAATATAATTTATACAAATATTTATATAATGTTTTATAAATAACAATTTATAAAAATTTATAATTAATATTGTATTAAATGAAATTTATAAAAATATTTTTATAATGTATTTTAATACATATATTTATTATTATGCACATTAATATATATGTATTCCAATAAATATAATTATGTAAACTTATGTACATTAATATATATATATATATTTTAATAAATATAAATGTATAATAGTTTTTACATATATATATATATATAAATTGTATATCATATAATATTAATTATATATAATGTAAAATCGTAAACATATTATTTAAAAATTTATTTATTATTATTGTAATATATATTATAAAAACTACATGATTGAGTTTTTATATGATTTATTCTTCAAATAAATTATATTTATTTATATATTTATATAACATGTTTTTTATTTTATTTTATATATAATTAATATTATATGAAAAAAAATATAAACAAATTAATATATATAAATGTACATGAAATTATAAAATTATATTTATGTTTACATATAAATACAATTAAATACCATCATATAATTGAAAATATATAATATAATTTAATGATATATATATATATTAAATCAATTTATAATTAATATGGTATACTGAAATATATATAAAATAATTATAATATATATATGTTAATATATAATAAAATATTTATAATATATATATATATAATATAATTATATATTTATATTTATATTTATTATTAATTTTATCTTTATTATATTTATTCGTATACATAATATAATATAAATGTACTTATAAACAAATATACAATAAAAATGAATTTAATATAATATATGTAAAATATAAAACATAATATAAATGTATCGTATTTATAAAACCATATATAATCTTTATATAGTTGAAGAAATATATTGACAATTACATTTATATTATGTATGACAATATTTATATATGCATTCATTTATATATATATATATATAAGTATTTATTTAAAGTATTTATATAATGTATATATATATGTTTATATTGCATTTAAATACATTCATATTATGATTTTATGTATAATATATATATATATATATATATATATATTTGTTTGTGTGTGTACACACACACTCTTGAGCACCCACATATATATTATAAAATTTAATTTATATGAGATTTATTTTAAAAAATAAATAAAAACTAAGAGGGGGTTAAAAACCCATCTAATCATAGGGATTAGCGGCAGTTCGTGAACTCCCTCTAATTTCATGAATTAGTGGGGGGGGGGGGGGTCACAACCCCTCTAATATATAAAATTATAGGGGGTTCACAACCCCCTGCAGTTTCATAAATTAGAAGGGGTTCAAAACCCCCTCTAATCTAATGGATTAACTATAATTCATAAACCCCCTCTATTTTAAGAGATTAGAGGGGGTTGTGAACCCCCACTATTTCTTTTTTATTTTTTCCATTTCATATATATAGCCTCTAATATATATCAAAAACAAATTATATATATATAGCGCCTCTTAAATCCAACTGAACATATAGGGTCACAAATTATTATATTTGAAGTGGTTTTGATACAACTACCTCTAAAATCCAACAATGTATTACAATAAAAAATGAATTTTTTTTGAGATGGTTGTGAACCCCCTCTAAATTCAAGGATTACAAGGGTTTTTTCATAACACTCTATAAAATTTATTTAGAGGGGGTTGTGTATAACCCATTTTAAAAAACCTGCCACTAATCTGTAATTGTTTTGTAGTGTGTGCCTCTCCTAAGAGACCCCAAAATCCAAGATTCATGCTCACAAAATGCCATCCTACACCTATATAATATGAAATGACTGACCATTTGTCCAAGGGCGGTATGTTGTGCTCAGAATCACATATGTACCCGAATCCCGCTGATAACTCTTCTACAAATGAGATGTAATGTCGGAATCCCTGTCCAAAATTATAGTGCATGGGACCCCTTGGATTTATTCTATATCATGAATGTACAACCATCCAATCTCATCAACACCAAAGGTATCCTTGATTAGAAAGAAATGAGAAAATTTTGTGAGCCTTTCAATAATAACCCACAAAACATCATTACCTCGAGGTGACCTCGGTAAACTATTTACAAAATACATCCCAACATCATCCCATTTCCACTTAGGAATGGGTAAATGTAGTAAAATACTAGCTAATTGTTAATGTTCCACCTTCAAATGATGATAGGTTGAACACCTTGTAAAAAACCCAGTTACCTATCTTTTTATACTCAACCACCAGTACTGATTGAGTAAGTCACGTTACAACTTGGTGACCCTGGGATGCATTGCCCAAGATGAAGCATGAGACTCCCACATTAGATCCTCACATATTTCCTCAAGAACCCAAATTATTTCATGGATATGTACGATATAATCCTCATCTACGGTCTATCCAGGAGGTTGTTCCTCACCTTCTAGAGATTCCCATAGGACTAGGTCCTCTGAATCTGATAGCTCCCTCATCCATACATTGTTTTGTAGGGTAGAGGTCACAACTAAGGACTATAGATATGTCTATCCTTGTCTATCATGAACCTCTAAATGCATCTCAGAGAACAACTATATAGGCTTCAAACCAAAATTGGCCTACTGCACTACCTTATTTTGAGTCCACCTACTCAGTGCATCTACCACTGCATTGGCTTTACCAGGCGTGTATGAAGTCTCAAAGTCAAAGGAATATAGGTACCCTTCCCACCTCCACTTCCTCAGATTTCGATCACACTGTGTGAAAAATATATTTGAGGCTTTTGAGGTCTATGTATTCCATGAAATGCTCTCCCAATAAATAGTATCTCCAACTGCACAATGCATGAAAAACTACAGCTTTCTCAAGATCATGTGTATGGTAATTCCAATCATGTGGCCTTAGCTACCTGATGTGTCACTATATATAGTGTATCTCTTACCTTGTTCTAGAATTATTAGAAATTGGGTTGATGTCAACCTTCCTTTTGTCTTTTGATGGGTTTTCTCACAATAATATGACCATATAAACTTCACACCATTCTTAGTAAATTCATTTAATGGGACTGATAAGAATAAGAAGTCCTATATGGGATGCCTATAGTAACTAGATTGCACCAAGAGACTCTGTATCTAAAAAATGATCTTGGTATATTCCCTGGAAACTATATCTCTTACCTTCCCTAGGTCCAGAGACACTCCTGTCTCTGAGATGATGTGAACCAAGAAGTGAATCTGATCCATCCCAAAGTGGCACATTTTGAAATTTGAATATAATTGATTCTTTTTCAGTGTATTGAAAATAATCTCAAGATGGATAGAATGTTCATGTCTATTAGGATAATACACCGTGATATCATCCATGAAAACCATCACAACATAATCCAGGTAAGTATGGAACACTCAGTTCATTAGCATGATGAAAACAACTAGCATTTTTGTGAGACCAAATGACATAACCAAATACTTCTTTAGACCATACCTTCTATAAAATGTTTTCTGTGGTATGTTCATAGGTTGAACATGTTCCTGGTGATATCCTGACCTCAAATCAGTCTTTGTAAATACTCAGGATCCTTGGAGCTGATCAAACTAATCATTTATCTGTGGAAAGGGATATCAATTTTTAACCATTATCTAGTTCAGTTTCTAATAAACCACATATATCCTAAGATTTTTGTCTGACCTTTTCACAAAATGACTAGAGAACCCTATAGATAAGTACTGGGTAAAATTAACCCAATACGCCTCTGAATCATATCGCTACATCTTGATCTCCTACTACTATGTCGTAGCCATCCTATAAGGAGAAATAGATACCAGTGAATCTCCTGGAGAAAGATAAATGGAGAAATAAACCTCTCTATCAAGAGGTAATCCAAAAAAATGTAATTGGGAAATACATATTAGAAGCACTCAACCAATGGAGGAAATTCCACCCGACTCACACCTTAATCATCCATAAAAAACTATCAATATAGGATGTTATTCTGCCCATCCCATGATGATCTAGTCTAACTCAGCTCTCTTGGACACCCCATTCACCATTGTGAGTAAACAGTGCACCCTATGGTAATGTGAAGTTCACTCTCTGACAGTAACAGTCAACATAATCTCGATAAGAAATTAGCTACTCCATCCCAAGAATGACTTCAAACCCTTACATCTGAAGGACATAAGGATCCCAGATGAAGTGAGACCCACCAAACACAAGGGGGAACTCTGTGAATTAGAATACACCATCCATTATAATTTCCAATAGTTTTTCTAGAATCATAATGCTTCGAGAAGACAAAAAACAAGACCAAGACATTTCATCATAGGTGAAAATATGAAACTATGAGATGAACTTGTATAAAAAAGAACAAATGAAATAGTAGAGTATACTAGGATTGTATCTCATACCATAGACGACCCAACACCATACTCGTCCTGGGTAGTCTATAAAGAATAGATCTATCCCATACTATATACCTGTGACACAACCTCCCTGGATGAAGTAGGCCAACTATGATGTCTTGGTGTAGCTGGAGTCCACCTGACTCTACCATAATCACCATTGACTTAGCCTGATTAGCTTGTACTACTCCAGTACCATTCCCAATGTGGAGCTGAGAAACCTTCTACTACACCTGGTGTCGGACAAGACCCCCTAAAAATCACATTTTGAGGGAATGTCTTGCAAAACCACTACACATGACCTTTCATGCTGCAAGTTCGACACTCAATTGGGTCATTGTGTCACTGATTCATTATGCGACCTTAGCTGCAACATAGATGAAAAAAACAAAGCTATCAGATCTTATAGCCTGAATGTCACTAATCTCATGGGAAGACTCAAAATGATGCTACCTTCCTGTAGATGTAGAACCACTAGGTCAAGAAGTAGCACTGCCTTACTCTACACCCCCAAATTCCCTCATGTTCTACTCTGTAATGAGTTCCATATCCACAATATCAGTGAAAGAAGTCAGTATAAAAATCTTGACCTGGGATATGATAGAATTTCAGAGGTCTTCCTCAAATAATATTTCTCTATATAATTTATTTTCAAAGTACATTGGTGAAAAACACTGAAACTCTATAAAGAATGTTGATTACTCTATAATTGTCATCACACCCTGCTCCAAATGCATGAACTCACTTGCTTGATCTTCCAGGAGAGTCTTGAGGTAAATGTATTAATAGAATTGGGTCATGAAATCAGTCTACATCGTATCTCACTACCCTTCATCCATGTTCAGAACATCTCACTAGTTCTTTTCTACTCCATATATCATGTAAGTGGGGGAGATTTTCCCTCTCCATAGGAGGCATCACGAGATGACCGAAGATAGCTTGTTTAGTCTCAATACACAAATGTGTAGACTATGGACCACCATTCATCAAAAACATGGGAGGATGCTTATGCTGGAAAACACGTATCATCTCATCCATAGTTATGGTAGGCTACAGTGCTCCTTAAAATGACTGCATATTGAAAAAGAACCCCTTATGGTACTACAACTCTACACTTGTGACTAGAATCGCCTCTAGTGCTATATGCGGCACAAAAAAGGATCAAATGGTAGGGCATCTCCAAAATCCTCTAGAGTATGGTCGTATCCTCCCTTGTGGCATACTACTGGAGGTCTTCATGGTGGTATGTATCTATAATTCCAAATAATCACCTCGAAAAACAATGATATCAAATTCTTAGCTCAAAATCATAGGATATGTCAAAACCCAACTAAAAAAAGTCATAACCCATAGTATTCTCCTAAACCCGGGGCTATATAAAGAACAATCCCTAGAACCACTAAACACTCTACATATTTCCCACTCAAATTCATGTCTATATCAAGTCAATATTTTCTATTTAATTTCATTTTCTTTTAACAATCACTTGTTCAAATGATTTAACCCATGATCTACCATGTTCCAATCCATCATGGCCCATAAAACCTCATGAACCAATATTCGATTCTCATATAATTCATACCATATATCATTTATTCCATTTTAATAGAAAGGTCAAATGGTGTTCCATTTCTGAGTCCATAAGGTCCCATACCCCTTATGGATTGAAAAATGATGTAAATGTCTCTATCCACTAGCAAAAATCTATCAAAGCAATAGATACAGCTAACAAAACACCTATCAAGACAACATACATAATGAAATTAATCCTAAATGGCATGGATTAATTCATGGCAAGTGATTTTTAACAAGGTTCCCTTATGATTCATGAGATGGAATACCCTCACCTAATTGGGTTACAATAGAAACAGAACCACAATTGCATCAATTGTAATAACATTAATCAAGTGCGTCACCCAATGGGGAAATAAAATCAAATCTAATGGTCAAAATCTATATAATAAAAATTACACTTGAGGTAATTTGGATTTTCCCTATATAAGGGGTAGCTAATCCCAAGAAAAAATTATTAGAAAATACAATTTCCTTCCTATCCTGGTGTAATGTCACCATATAGTATCCCAAACTAGAAAATTACATCCTATGATATCACTTCGTAACATCTAAGACCTGAATGCCACTCATAATTTCCCTAAGCCTGGTTGTCTATATGTCCTCAGACACATCTCCCCAAACTCAAGAGGCTACTGAACAACAGTGAGGGGCCTGATGAGTCATTGGGGAGACTATTACCTCATCACCAGAGTATATCACAAAAAAATTCAAATACATTTAATAGAGGAAGCCGATAAATAAATAGAAAACTGGAAACTAAGACAAGACAAGAGTATATATAAAAAATCCATAAAAGTCTCATAATCAATGATGAAGATTATAAATGTACCTATAAAAGATCTATAATAGGTAAATGGAAATACAATAAAATACAAGTATCTAAAAGGAAAAAAAGTCCAAAAAGTTCACATAGCATCGCAAGACTCAATTTGGACTTATGCTCCCCTGCTCCAAATAAATGATCAACAACTAGTGTTAGTGTGCTTTACAATATTATCACTTAAAACCATATAATATTTTTGGTTCCCCAAGGAGGATTGAATAGGATGTTAGATAAACATTTTTGTAGGTAACCACCAAGAATTATATACAGTTCTAAATACCACAAAGCTGTAAGCTAACAAAGTGTCCGTAAGAAGTATTGTATGTGTGAATTCCAAATTCATATGTCTATTTTAAACAATTAATACCAAAAAAATTATCAAGGCATACTACAATAAGTGTTATCTACTAACAAGGAAACTATAAGCAATGTAAACAAGTAAAAATACCTTTCCATACATCCATCCATACCCTATCCACATGGCATTTCCATATAATGAAACCGTATCAAAACCTCAAAGCCTTGTCATATATAATTGTTTCACCAAGAAGGTCTATATTCAAGGTATCAAGAACCATGGCATCCTATTCGACTCCCATGATCTTCTCAGTGGAAACTTAGTAAAGGAAATAGTTAGAGTCCATAGATCATGTGTATCGACGCGTCTTACATGAGTCCAAGCATGCCAGATCCAAGGGGTAGTAAGGCCTGATTCATCCCATAGAATCAATACCCTTAGCACATAATCTCTCCCAGACATCCACTACCAAATTCTAGATCCATGGAGATCCATCCATGGCATCTATATAATCATCCATATATTTAATATCATATAATAATTGAATTCAATATGATCTTACCCACTCATAGAATCGATTTTATTTAATTACAATTAAGACTATACCCACTCACTTCATTAAAAACATTAAATTCCATTTCATGAATATACCCACTCATGCATTCTGTTTCCCTTAATCAAGACACAAGGGTATAACCACCCATTTATCACTATTATCCATTTAACACACCACATGTTTAACACCCCAAGCTTCCACGGTACACTTCCCTTTGAATAATACAGTAGTGTGTGTTGTACGCAACTTCAAGTTCTAACACACACACCACAACCAATCAAACTAGCCGTTATGAATATTAATACCCACTTTTTGAAATTTTATAAATTTTATCTCTAAAAATTGACCTCATTTTTCTATTTGGAAAATCAAAATTATCCTATGGAAAAATTTTTGAACTTTTTAGATAACATTTATATTTTGATGAATAGTGAAAATTAATAAATTTTAATTAAAAACAACTTTTTAAATCAAAATAATTAACAGTGATAAATTATGAATTATAGTGGTTTTAAAGTATATTTTGAATATATTTTTACCATTTAATAAAATTTTTGTCATTGGACATAATCTCATAATTTAACCAGACCTGAACAAGTGTCAATCTTTTGATAGTTATTATCTCTTAAAAACATGCTTTTTGTTTTAACAATGAAAATTAATTTTAAATTTATTTCTGCCACTTCTGTGTTTTGAATTTGGAAATATGGATTCCATATTTGGAATCAGAATTTCCAAATTGTGTAAATAGGTAACATTTATTTTTAGATATTTTGAATAATTATTTCGGTAAAAATTTTATTCACCATGGTTAAAGGGTAAATCCGGTAAATAAGGGTAAAAAACTAATATTATAATAATAATAATTTAACCTAAAACGTGTCCTAACCTTATTGGTTGATAAATTTCCGAACATGGAAATCTTTGGGTTGATTTTAGGACCCCATGGAGCCACTTTTAAGTGATAATGACACTTTATATTAATTATGTTAAAATAAATACAAAAATGACATAAGCATATATCTTTTAGAAAAACAATTGTTACATAGGGTAATATATGCTGGATTTTGGACTATAAATATTCATTAGAAAGATAAAAATATTTCCTATATAATTTTATTATATTTATAATTTTTATATAATTAATAATTAATATTATTTATGACACAATAATAATGCAGTATTTTTCTTTATTAATGAAAGAATCAAATAATTGGTATTATAAATGTTAAAATTAATATGATTTGAAAGTTTTGATGACATACATGACTTTTTTTTCTTAATATGACAATATAGGATTGCTTAAATGATTTTTTATTCGAATTAATAAAGTTTTTAAGACATTAACAGAAATCAATTATTGTATAGGGTCAAAATTGACATAAAAGTGTTTTTTTAAAAATATTATATTATTAATTTATATTAAATTCCTAAAACTCTATGGTTCGGGCAAAAGACTTATATCATGATAGGTGGATCATTAATGGACCACTTGGGGGTCTCTTGGAGGCATATAGTATATTTATTAACTATATAATATAAAAATACAAAGTGACATGGTAAGTGTCAGACTAATTAACTAAGAGTTAAAACTAACACATAAGGTTAATATAATGACTCAAACTTTTCTAAATTATATTGGTTGAGTGTTATTAGACCTATCCCCACCGTAACCTTTAAATAATACACTTTGGAGCCATTATAAAAAGAATATGAATTTATTATAAAATAATATTTCTAGATTTTCATATGGAGCCCCTCCTCCCCCTTATAAAAGGACACCACTTCAATCCAATTATTCACACTTTCAAAGCATTTTGGTTTGGAAAAACCCTGCCCAAATACTCTCTCAACTTCCCTCAATAAAACCTATAGGCCATATTTTGATCATAAATCCAACCTAAGGATCCCTTTTGATCAAATCAAAAGGAAGAACCCGAAGAAGAGGTAATGTTTTCACCAACCTTTTTCAAGTTCCTTTCTTCTTCAACTTATTCTTTCTTTGTTATTCCCATTATAAAATAATAAATCCAGTATCTTATATATATGGTAATGTTATTATAAATATTATACAACCATATTCAGTATTTTATCCATCCTTTGAATGACATGTCACCATACGTGCGTACGTACGGCTTACCGTCTCCACGTCGTGGTGTAATTGTTATTCAGTATATTATTATTTGGATGGGTATAATAATGATGTGTAATTCATGTAAATAATAAATATAACATGATAATGATTCTGTATATATGATATAACATCCAATTATATATTATTTTAATATCAACAGAATGATATTGTCGCTCGTACGTACATACGGACTACCATCTCCACGAACGCGATGAGATTCATTCCCCATCGTATCCATTCAAGAATAATTATCATTTAATGATTAAAAATAATGTTTAAGGACATGATATAATTCAGGATATGAATAATATACAACCATTCCATGAAAACCCTGACTTATGTAACAAAACATATAAAATAAAATCAGTAAGTTAACACCCGAAACAATGATAATACTAAGATATTATTAACAAATCAATGTTAAAAGATCATATATGATATCATAATTATGTATATGGTTCTTTTATAATTTGATAACAATTTTTAACTATTATAAAGGAGGTTAACATACCATCGACTAAGGAAAAATACAAGATAAGGGTTATTTTTCAATCTCTTCATTATCTGAGGTTGTTTATACATAATTATCTACTGGGCCTCTTTATCATCAACATCCATGTTTCATAAAAATGTATTTCAAAACATTTTTTTTACTATTTACGAGAATATGGGTTAAAGTCATTTATACCCTTGTTTTACTTTTATAAGTGTTTTATAAAGGAATATTTCTGTCATTTTCCAAATAAGGTCCTTTTTTAACCTTTTTGACAAAATTAAGTTAAGAATGTCTTTTTTTAACTTATATGGTGGGTGTGACTATTTTACACCATTATAAAATCTTAGAATCTTCCCTTACAAGCTTCTAAGAATATTTTCAAAGTAAAAGATTTATTTTATTATTATGTGACTCTTAAATGAATTCAAAAAATGAGATATTTCTGTAAAATAGTTTTGATTTCATCTATGTCAACATCCTTTGATGGATTTTAAGCTTATTTGAAGTTTATTTATTATGATACAAATCTTCCATATTGTATTGAAGGTTTTGTGATATGTTTGACTATGGATGTGTTATTTTTATACCATTCATGGTCTATGGAGAAAGTATGGACATTTCGTATGCTAGTTTTAATATGAATGTTTATGTTATGTTTAAACCTATTCATATGAGGAATGAATTTGACTTAATATGTGACGGGTAGATCCCGCTATAGCTCCTCGATGCATCAGTAGGTCTCATGATACAAACTAGTGTCTTGGCACAAGGCCTTGACAAAATCTTCTTTTTAGTCTTGGCACGAGGCCTTGGCTATGTGGTTATGATAGTATGGGATTATGCATTACATCATTATGAAAGTGGTTATTGATATTGCATGTGATTATTCGATTAGTAGAATATCCATGTGAATAATTAAATGGAATTATTTCATTTTATTTCTTCCATATTATGTTGAAGTTCAAGTTTAAAAGGCTTTTGTTTTAGTTATACATTGCCTTAAAAGTTTGTTCTTATTTTTAAAAGTATCCGCTATATTGTTATCTTTACTGGGCATTTGAGCTCACCATTTTCAGTGTTTTATTTTTCCCAAGATGTGAAGAAGTAATTTATAAATGGCCTGCTGGAATAGTATGTGGGGATATGAGTGTGGTCTATGGAGACTGTGTTGTTGTAGTTTTCATTTTATGATGTAATGTAAACATTATGAATATATCTAGTGTGTCCAAGGCTACTAAACTAATCAGTCTTTTGAGACTTGATCTTTCTTGTGATCATGACAATTTTATGTAATAATGCACCAACTCTGGGTGACTGGGGTCCAGGCGTTACAGTTGGTATTAGAGGAAGTTTAGTACAAACCTTGGAAGCTATATTTAGATAAACTCTGATTAGAGCACATAGACATAAGATGGACTTTGTGGATTAGTATAGAAGAACTTCCTAGAATTTTGGTATTGTATAGATTTTGTGTGTTTTCTGAGAAATACATCCATGTCTGGATACAAGCAAGTAGAGGAAGCTCTGGAAAAAATGTACCTAGGGGTAAAACCTAAAAACACCTTTTTGAGCTAGAATTGAACGGGAACTGGTGAACGGAAATGGGCCTTGATGCACTCTTGGTTACGACACTCCTGGGGGATATGCTTAGGATAACTCTCATTTTCATTACATATCATTATGAAGGGTTTATGAGTACATACTTCCTCAAAGAAAACATTTTTATGATTAGGGATTATATCCATAAATATTACAATTTATGTTAAGTGTTTTATAAGTATGGAATTATGTATTTTTATTCTTAAACTGATCTAGTTTATGCCATTGTTTAGAAATGGCACCTAGTGGAAGAAATGGAAACTGCATCAATGCACACACTCCATTTAGGGGTTGACCTCCTACTCAAGAAAATTATATTAGAGATGGTGATGCAACTGGTGCTGATCAACTAATCACCATACTGGGAAAACTCACTGAGGTTATGAATAATAACCTTACCCGTATGGAGCACCACGATCCACAATGTGGAGGATCAATGTTAGATCTCTTCATGAGGTAGAAACCACCAACATTCAATGGGAATACAAATCCATTAGTATATGAGAAATGAATAAGTTCCCTAGAGAAAATATTTCAAGATTTGGGGAGTAGTGAAAGGGGAAAAGTTATCATGGCAGTTTCCCGCTTCACTGGAGATGCTGATCAATAGTGGTCATTGATTCAAAACAGGAAGGAAGATGATGAAGTCTAAAATAAGGAATGGAGGGAGTTCAATGATCTGTTTTTAGAAAAATATTTTCCTCGTGACCATCGAGCAGATATGGAAAGGCAATTTATGAGTCTGAGACAAAAGGAGGATGAGAATGTCATAAAGAATGAGGATATCTTTACAAGGTTAGAAAGGTATGCTGGAGATTATATACGTAACCAAATAAGTAAGATTGATCATTTTTTTATGGGTTAAAAACATTTCTCTGTCAAGAATTAGTTTCACAATCCTTCTCATCGTACGAAGACATTGTCTCATGTGCTATCAAGACAGAGAAGGAATTCTCTAAGTCTTATGACTTTATAACAAAGCAAGAGAAGATGAGATCTGCTGATCAATATAGGAATGGAAATAAGGGGAATAAGGGAAAGGTTGAATATCCTTCCTATGGTAAATGTGGGAAGAAACACCCCAGTACTTGCTTAAAAGGAATGGGAGTCTGTTACAAGTGTGGTGAAAAAGGCCACCAATCTCGTGATTGAAATTAGAAGGAGGAAGCTACTGATGTCCAATGCTACAATTTCAGGGAGATGTGACATTATCAAAATGAATTTCCTAAGCGTCAGGGGAACTAAACTCAGAAAAGTCCAAGGGATCAAGGCCATGCTTATGTTATCACTACTGTCGAGGTAGAAGCTCCAAAATACGTGGTGGAAGGTAATTTAATGGTTTCCTTAAGTTTAGAAAATGCATTATTTGATTCTGGATCATCGCATTGTTTCATATCGTCCCAGTTTGCTAAGAAAATTAGATTTTCCAAATAGATTTAACAAGTGAGTTGTTAGTTAAAACTCCTAAGGGAAGTATCATTGCAACAATGTTTTGTGAATCAGTCCCCATTAAGGCATATAAATGTTATTTATCTGCTGATCTTATCATCATACTTATGATTGAGTTTGATATAATACTCGGTATGAATTGGATTTTGGACCATGATGCAATTATTTATTATAAGAAGTAGGAGGTTACGATTTTTGATGATGACGGTAAGGAACACCTTATCTTTAGAGTAGAATCGTCACCACCTAATTCTTATCTAGATCCACCCCTAGTAGCTCAACTAAATTCAATTATTGGGGAGGAAGACAATGAAATGACTGTGGGTGAGGAAAGGAATGTTCAAATAGAGGATGTACCTATTGTGAAAGAATATATAGATGTGTTTTCGGAAGATTTATCTGGACATCCTCCAGAATGAGAAGTTGAGTTTTCTATTGATTTAATTCCTAGATAAAGGCCTATATCGAAGACCCCTTATAGAATGGACACTATGGAATTAGTTGAACTAAAGAAACAACAAGAGGAATTGAGTAATAAGGTATTTATTCACCCTAGTATTTCTCCATGGGGAGCCCCTGTTCTTTTTGTTAAAAATAAAGATGGATATATGAGGTTATGTATCGACTACAGGGAGATCAATGCTATAACAATAAAGAACAAGTATCCCCTACCACAAATTGAAGATTTATTTGACCAACTGCATGGAGCTCAATACTTTTCAAAGATTGAACATTGATCTGGATGCCATCAGTTGTGTGTGAAGAAGGAAGACATTCTGAAGACCGCATTTCGAACAAGATATGGGCATTACGAGTTTACGGTAATGCCTTTTGGGATGACTAATGCACCGTCTGTATTCATGGATCTAATGAATAGAGTTTTCAAGGAATATCTTAATGATTTTGTGGTGGTATTTATTGATGATATCTTGTTACACTACAAAATCTCTGAAGAACATGAAAATCACTTACGCATTATCCTGAAGACTCTGAGAAGACATGAATTATATGGGATGTTTAGAAAGTGTAAATTCTGGCATTAGGAGATTTCTTTTCTTGGCCATATTGTCTCTAATGATGGAATCTCTATTGATCCTTCCAAGAACAAGGTAATCCAAGAATGGCCAACACATACGAGTATAACTGAGGTATGTAGTTTTATTGGTTTAGCAGGTTATTATCGACGTTTCGTCTAGAATTTTTCCCGATTGGCTAACCCATTAACAAAGCTCACATGTAAGGGGGTTAAATTTGTTTGTACAAAATAGTATGAAGAATGTTTTAAAGAACTGAAGAGAAGATTAGTCAATACTCATATATTGACTCTACCATCAGGGAATGATGGTTTCGTTATTTATAGTGATGCATCGATGAAAGGACTTGGTTGTGTCCTTATGCAGAATGATAGGGTTATTGCCTATGCATCACGATAGTTGAAAATTCATGAGAAAAACTATCCTACTCATGATCTTGAGTTAGAAGTTGTGATATTTTCTTTGAAGATATGGAGGCACTACCTCTATGGTGAAAATGTGAGATTTATACTGATCACAAGAGTTTGAAGTACATTTTCTCACAAAATGAACTCAACATGAGGCAAAGGAGATGGCTTTAATTACTCAGGGATTATGATTGTATGATACACTAAAATCTGGGGAAGCCAAATAAGGTGGTAGATGCTTTGAGTAGAAAAGATCATGGTGTTTTGAACAATATGAGAATTGAAAGGGATCCAATTTTCATGGATCTAGTGAAGATGTACATGGGAATAACCATGGAAGTGGAAAAACCAGTTCTTTTTAAAATGGTTGCCAAACCATCATTACTAGAAAGGATAAAGAGTTCTCTGACTGATGATGATGAATTTCAAAAGAAGATTAAAGCTGTGAATGATGGGATATTGAGAGACTTTGGGTATGAAGAAGGAATTTTAAAATTTGGGAAGATACATTGTGTTCCCAATATACCTGATCTAAAAAGGGAATTGTTGGATGATGCTCATAGTTCCAATTTCTCTATACACTCTGGGAGCACCAAAATGTAAATAGATTTGAAGGAAAATTTTTGGTGGGAGAACATGAAGAGGGAGATTGCTGATTTTTTGTCAAGATGTATGGTTTTTCAATAAGTGAATGCTGGAAGGCAACAGCTTGAGGGAGTCATTCATCCTCTTCCCAAACCTGAGTGGAAATGGGATAATATCATGATGGACTATGTAAGGGGACTGCCAAAGACTCTTAGAAGGAATGATGCAATATGGGTTATTATTGATCGTCTTACCAAGTCAGCACATTTTCTTGATATAAGAGAAGATCTACCACTGGAACTTCTAGAAAGACTATATATTAATGAAGTTGTGAGACTTCATGGAGTACCCCGATCAATTGTTTCGGATTGTGATCCTTTTTTTACATCATGATTTTGGAAGTGTCTTCAGAAGGACTTGGATACTGAACTTTATTTGAGCACTGCTTACCACCCTAAAATAGATGGACAATCAGAACTGACTATTCAAACATTAGAAGACATGTTGATATCATTCTCACTTGACTTTCAGGGTATGTGGGATCAATATTTACCTATGATAAAATTTTCCTATAACAATAGATTCCATTCAAGTATTCAGATGGCACCATATGAGGCATTATACGGAACGTGATGTCGTACACCAACCTGTTGGGATGATGTTGGTGAAAGAAAACTTGTAGGCCCAGAACTGGTGGGGGAAACGATGGAAAAGGTGAAGGTAATCCAAAACCACATTAAAGCAGCTCAAAGTAGGCAGAAGAGCTATGCTGACAACCGAAGAAAGGATTTGGAATTTTAGGTGGGAGATCATGTTTTCTTGAAGGTATCTCCATGGAAGGGAGATATACGTTTTGGAATAAAAGGTATATTGAGTCTCAGGTACATCGGTCCTTTCGAAATTTAGAATGAATTGGGGTTGTAGCTTACTGTTTGGCAATGCCACCAAGTCTCTCCAAAGTTCACGATGTGTTCCGCGTATCACTGTTGATGAAATACATGCCTGAACCAACGCATGTACTCACCTATGAGTAATTAGAACTAGAACCTGATCTATTTTATTACGAAGAGCCTGTCAGGATTCTTGATACGAGAGAACAAGTACTGAGAAACAAGACGACTCATCTGGTAAAAGTTTTGTGGAGAAACCATAAGAAGGAAGAGGCAACGTGGGAACCCGAGGAACTTATGATGAAGAGCCACCCGAGTCTTTTCTTGCGGTAGTATTCTAGAAATTTCGAGGACAAAATTAATTAAAGGTGGGGAGAATGTAACACCCCAATCTTCCATGGTACACTTCCCTTTGAATAATACAGTAGCGTGTGTTGTAAACAACTTTGAGTTATAACACACACACCACAACCAACCAAACTAGCTGTTATGAATAGTAATACCCACTTTTTGAAATATTATAAATTTTATCTCTAAAAATTGACTTAATTTATGGATTTAGAATATCAAAATTATCCTAGGGTAAAATTTTGGAACTTTTCGAATAACATTTATATTTTAATGAATAGTGAAAATTACTAAATTTTAATTAAAAATAACTTTTTTAATCGAAATAATTAATAGCGATAAATTATGAATTTGAGTGGTTTTAAAGTATATTTAGAATATATTTTTACCATTTAATACAATATTTGTCATTGGACATAATTTCACAATTAAACTAGATGTGAACAAGTGTCAATCTTTTGAGAGTTATTATCTCTTAAAAACAAGCTTTTTGTTTTAACAACGGCAATAAATTTTAAATTAATTTCTGCCACTTATATGTGTTGAATTTGGAAATGTGGACTTTATTTTTGGAATCAGGATGTCCAAATTGTGTAAATAGGTAACTTTTATTTTTAGACATTTTGAATAATTACTTCGATAAAAATTTTATTTACCATGGTTAAAGGGTAAATCCGGTAAATAAGGGTAAACAAAATATTATAACAATAATAAATTAGCATAAAACATGTCCTAAACTTATTTTTTGATACATTCCCGACCATGGTCATCCTTGGGATGATTTTGGGACCTCATGGAGCCACTTGTAAGTGACAATGACAGTTTATATTAATTAAGTTAAAATAAATACAAAAATGACATAAGCATATATCTTTTAGAAATTTTTTTTACATAGGGTTATATATATTGGATTCTGGACTGTAAATATTCATTAGAAAGATAAAATTATTTCCTACGTAATGGTATTTGAATTATAATTTTTATAAATTTAATAATTAATATTATTTATGACACAATAGTGATGCAGTATTTTCTCTATTAATGAAAGAATCAAATAATTGGTATTATAAATGTTAAAATTAATATAATTTGAAAGTTTTGATGACATAAATGACTTTTATTTCTTAATATGACATTATGGGATTTCTTAAATGAATTTGGTTCAAATTAATAATGATTTTAAGTCTTTAACATAAATCAATTATTGAATAGTGTCAAAATTGACCTAAAAGAGTTTTTAAAACAAATATTATATTATTAATTTATATTAAATTTCTAAAAATCTATTTTTCGAACAAGATACTTATATCATGATAGGTGTATCATTAATGGACCACTTGGGGGTCTCTTGGTGGTATATAGTATGTTTATTAACTATATAATATAAAAATAAAAAGTGACATTGTAAGTGTCAAACTAATTAACTAAGAGTTAAAACTAAAACATAAGTTTAATATAATGACCCAAACATGTATAAATTCTATTGTTCGAGTGGTTTTATACCTATACCCACCTTAAACTTTAAATAATACACTTTGGATCCAATATAAAATGAATATGAATTTATTATAAAATAATATTTCTAGATTTTCCTAAGGTGCCACTTTTCCCCCCTTATAAAAGGACACCACTTATAACCAATTCTTCACACTTTAAAAACCTTTTGGTTCGGCCAAAACCTGCCCAAATACTCTATAAACTTCCCTAACTACATCCTAGAGGCCTTATTTTGATCATAAAGTAAACCTAAGGAGCCCTTTTGATCAAATCAAAAGGAAGAACCCGAAGAAGAGGTAATGTTTTCACCACCATTTTTCAAGTTCTTTTATTCTTAAACTTCTTCATTCTTTGTTATTCCCATTCTAAAATAATAACTCTAGTATCTTATATATACTGTGATGTTATTATAAATATAGTACAACAATATTCAGTATTATATCCATCCTTTGAATGACATGTCACCATATATGCGTACGTACGGATTACCGTCTCCATATCGTGGTGTAATTGTTATTCAATATATTATTGTTTTGATGGGTATAATAATGACGTGTAATTCATGTAAATAATAAATATAAAATGATAATTATTATGTATATATGATATAACATCCAATTATATATTATTTTAATATCAAAATAATGATATTGTCGCTCATACGTACGTACGGACTACCGTCTCCACGAACGCGATGAGATTCATTCCCCATCATATCCATTCAAGACTAGTTCTCATTTAATGATTACATATAATGTTTAAGGACATGATATAATTCAGGATATGAATATTATACAACCTATCCATGAAAACCACATCTTATGTAACAAAACATATAAAATAAAATGAGTACGTTAACACCCGAAACAATGATAACACTAAGATATTATTAACAAATCAATGTTAAAAGATCATATATGATATAATTATTATGTATATGGTCCTTGTATAATTTAAAAACAATGTTTTAACTATTATACAGGAAGTTAACATACCATCGACTAAGGAAAAGTACAAGGTATGGGTTATTTCACAATCTCTTCATTATCCAAGGTTGTTTATACGTAATTATCTATTGGGACTTCTTTATCATCCACATCCATGTTTCTTAAAAATGTATTTCAATTTTTTTTTACTATTTACTAGAATATGGGTTAAAGTCATTTATACCCTTGTTTGACTTTTTATAAGTGGTTTATAAAGGAATCTTTTCGTTGTTTTCCAAATAAGGTTCTTCTTAACCTTTTCGATAGAATTAAGGTATGAATGTCTTTTTTTATGTTATACGGTGGGTGCAGCTATTTTCCACCGTTATAAAATCTTAGAAGCTTCCCTTACAAGCTTCTAAGAATATTTTCAAAGTAAAAGTTTTATTTTATAATTATGTGACTTTTAAATTATTTCAAAGAAAGATATATTTCTCTCAAATAGTTTTGATTTCATCTATGTCAACATCCTTTGATGGATTTTAAGCTTATTTGAAGTTTATTTATTATGATACAAATCTTCCATATTGTATTGAAGGTTTTGTGATATGTTTGACTGTGGATGTGTTATTTTTATACCATTCATGGTTTATGAAAAAATTATTGACATTTCGTATGCTATTTTTAATACGAAGGTTTATGTTATGTTTAAACCTATTAATATGAGGAATTCATTGGACATAATATTTGATGGGTGGAGCCCGCTATATCTCCTCGATGAATCGGTAGGTCCCATGAGACAAACTAGTGTCTTGGCACAAGGCCTTGACAAAATCTTATTTGTAGTCTTAGCATGAGGCCTTGGCTATGTGGTTATGATAGTCTGGCATTATGCATTCCATCATTATGAAAGTGGTTATTGATATTGAATGTGATTATTCGATTAGTAGAATATCAATGTGAATAAGTAAATGGAATTATTTCATTTTATTTATGCCATATTATGTTGAAGTTCAAGTTTAAAAGGCTTTTTATTTAGTTATACATTGCCTTAAATGTTTCTTCTTATTTATTAATGTTTTCACTATATTTTTATCTTCACTGGGCATTTGAGCTCACCCCTTTCAATGTTTTAATTCTTCCAGGATGTGAAGAATAAATTTATGAATGACCTGCTGGGATAGTATGTGGGGATATGAGTGTGGACTATGGAGACTGGGTTGTTGTAGTTTTCATTTTATGATGTGATGTAAACATTATGAATATATATAGTGTTTCCAAGGATACTAAACTAATCGGTCTTTCGAGACTTGATCTTTCTTGTGATCATGCCAATGTTATGTAATAATGCACCGACTCTAGGTAACTGGGGTCGGGGCGTTACAACAGGGGTATACCCACCCATTAATCAGAATGTCTACTAAAACCAATTAAGTCATTTAAAAATAACCAATGAGTATACCCACCCATTTATCATGATTTAATTTATAACTATATTTCTATAATAATGAAAATCTTGAATAAACCCATTGGGTTGTCTAAAATGGGATAATCAAGGAATTGTCATAATGTACATCCCATGGGTTACCTTGGTTTAGGAAATAGGTACCGACACATCACAAGAGATCCTATCGGCATCCATAATAGGTCAAATTATATCTATTTCATGTAACCCATTAAAAATCAAGGACACACAATAAAGTACGGTGGGTGACATAATGGATGATAGATTTATGAATCACAAAAACTGAAATAAAAGTATAGATCACCTACCTCGGCTCGATAGTGGAGTGCTCATCTAGTATTGTTTCTTGATTGAATTCAATTTAGGAGAAATATTAAGAATGGACTAAGAATGATAAATTAGGTCATATGATCCTAAAGTCAAATAGTTCAATCGATATCTAGACGAATTGTGAAAGGATAAAAAGAAATATAGATCTTACCGATGTGGATCTGATGAGACAAACCGTGCACGAATCAGATCTTAGGAGAAGGGTCTGGCTCAAATCCTAGAATTGTCATCCATGAGGGATTAAAAAAAGGGAAAGATCTGTATGTGGGGATAAAACCTAATTTAGGTTTTAAAATAATTTTTATTTAATTTAAAATTATTAAAAATTTCAAAATTATAGGGGCTTCGTGGTTTACCAGAACGGGTTGTCAAACTATGTGGTAACCATGCATGGTTTCCTGTAGGATAAGGGGCACCCGCATGGTTTACCAGCATGAATTACAAACAATCCATAAAACTTATAAAAAACCTCTATAATGTTCTACAAAAACTGCAGACTCGATCGCACAGGTATGTGCCTCTTCCCGAAAAGTTTCCTTAAACTGTGATACCTATATTCCTCTTCTATCCTTCCACTCACGGTTTAATCAAATAGTGATTTCTACCCCACGTAGTGTGTACTAATCATGTGCCAGTCCATTTTCATCACAAAATCTGGTTACAGGCTCCAAGAAACCCCTAGACACCTCAGAAACACCTTTGATCAGCTTATGAACATTCATAATGCCATATTTAAGCATTAAAACATAAAAACATGGGATTCACACCTCATATGAAAGCCCAGGTTCTTGAAAAAGATGTAGTGATGCTAAATAAGTCAAGGACTATTATATAGTTTTCGTTTGACTATGATGGAATGATTGGATTTAGGAACTAGGTGTATTTATAATAAATACTAGAATTTAAAAAGGGTATTTTGGATGAGTCACATAACTCATCTTTATTTATTCATCATAGTATAATGAAGATGCATAATGATATGAAAGATAATTTCTGGTGGGGCGACATGAAAATGGATATTTCAATGTATGTATCTTGATACCTCATATGTAAAAAATTCAAGGTTGAGCACTTGAATTATAATGGGATGTTACAGCCATTACCTATAATAGAATGGAAATGGAAAAACATCACCATTTATTTTTTCATAGGACTCCCTATGAAATCTAAATGTCGTAATATGATTTAGGTTCTAGTGAATAACCTTATGAATTAAGAACATTTTATTACAATCATATAACATATTTCTATTGATCAACTTTCTATGATCTACATTAATGAATTCATAAGGTTTCATAATTTCCCATTATCTTTTGTTTTTTATTGATATTTGAGGTTTAAATCAATGTTCTAGAGAATTCATAAGTAATATTTTAATATAAAGTGGACCTTTAGTAGTTCATATCATCATCAGACATACAAATGTAAAAAAGGACGATTAAAACCCTAAAAGCTATGATGAGAGTTTTATCTATGTATTTGAAAGGTATTTGGGACCAACACCTTCCTCTCATTAAATTTTATCACAACATAAACTATCAATCATTCATTCATATGGACCCTCTGGAATACCTATATGGAAATAAGTGTAGGAATCTAACATACTAGGATGGTTTTGGGGAACATAAACTAAAGGGACAATAGATAGCTTAAGAAATGGTAGATAACATTGGATCCATTCATCATCACACCAAGGACTCTTAGAGTTAATAGAAAAGAAATGTTCATAATCCAACATGAGTTCTAGAGTTTTAAGTTAGTGATAAGGCATTCATTTGAATATCTCCTTGTAACAAATTTATGAGAATTGTAATGAATGTAATGAAAACCCATAGATATAATGTCCTCTTTGATATTCTTGATTGTATCAGGATGATAATATATCACTTGTAACTTCAATTGAATCTCTTATATGTTCGTGATGTGTTTTATGTATCTCTTATGAGTAACTATAAACATGATCCTAAAGATGTACTAAACTTAGAGGTTTTACTATTAGATCAGGATCATTTTTATGAGGATAAATTTGTGTATATTCTTTGTCAATGAGATAAATTGATATTATATTCCACAAAAAACCTGGATTCCCTAGTTCTCTAATACTTGAGATGGATCTGATATAGAACAAATTTGGTTCTCGATCCACATGGGTTGGTGACTAGAACTTGTAATCATACAAGATCAAATAGGTAATGTTTTTTCCACAAAATACAGAGAGATAAAAGATTCAAGTCAGTATGTTCAATACTCCTAATAGAGAAGTACTAGAAAAAATAGGTAAAATCATACCTAGGAAGAAAGATAAACATCCCAAAGGAAACAACAACATCAATCAAAAAAAGTCTCAAAATAAACCGTGTAACAAGTGAAAAATAGCTCCACTGATCACCATCATCACTCTATAGTCCCAAGGATCAAAAACATCCACCCCCTTCATATGATGATTACCCATTTCATAAAGAAGGTAAAATAATGTACACAAACACCCTTAGTAAAAGGTAGGGTGTGAGATATAAATCCTAGTAGGGTATCACCAAGTGCTCCATAATCAATTCCGTAATAATTAAACTAACTAATATTTTACTAAAAAAAATAAACAAGACCTGTAAGTTTATTCAAATATTTTGAACCAAAACATGATTTCTCATTAAAAGAGATGGAAGAAATATAAAAACTAGCTTAATGGGATTTTATATATAAAACAATTATATAAATCAGTTGGCATGAATAAGATAGTTCAATAATCAATGTAATTTATAATAATGTTAAAAAATCCTAGCCTCATGTACAAAAGCATTGTGGTATGTTAGATCAGGTAATATGATCCTCACAGATATTAATAATGATCTTAGATTAAGATAGGGATGTACACAAAAAATCTACACCCCAAAGGGGGAACCCTCATGGGCTATCTACCCCCCCCAAAGGGGAACCCTCTCAGGCATTTAAGACATAATGTTTCAGTAATATCTGTCATCATCAATCTACTTCTAGGGAGTCATGGTCATAGTGTGATTATCTCAGTTATCGCTGACTACCCAGTTTAACATGTGCTTTAAACAATTAATCAGTCAAACATGGAAAAATTAAACATTTCAAATTATTTAAAATTACAATTTCCCCATTTTTAATTTTCAAAACTCATTTCCCATTTCAAAACCAAAACAACAGTTTTCATCTATTCACACAATTTCAAATAATATTTAAATTTTATCCATTTTTCTCAAGGTTCAAAAACAAATAAATTAATAAAATAAATTTTAAAATAAATCCATTATTTTCCCAAAATCCACCCAACATTTCAATTCAATTAAAATTGGGCATTTTCATGATTTCCCTGATATTTAAAATAACACATCAAATACATTCAAATTATGGTTTTTAAATCAAATAAAAACTTATTTAAATTAAATCAATAAATATATGTTTTTTATCACTGGGAAAAGCAACATGGAACCTCCTATATTTAATCAAACTATCAAAGACAACACCCACAATGGGATCAACAACAAAGAATGAGGTGAATAAGGTCAAAGAATACAACCTAGAATAAAGATCTAGAAAAATTGTGTTTACATATATAAATAAAATTATGATACCTCACTATATATGGATTAAACAAAGAGATATCAAAATAAATAGTATGGTAGGAGATCTAATTATGTAAAGGAGATCTAATGAGATCAAAAATGATTTGATCCACCCTGAGAAGGTGTTTTAGGAGTCAATATCACCTCTTGGGAGACTTAAAAGGCAATGGTTTTGAATTCTGGTCAAAATAGGGATCATAAGGTTTAATCAAGAGGGTTTTAGTATTTTAATATAAATATTTAGTGAATTAAAAACTCTGAACAATGGGTAGGGCCATAGGGTTGGACAACCTGTGCACCCTAACTATGTGTCCCTTATTGTAGGGTGCATTGTTTCTCCTAAGAGGGCGCACAATTTTTTAAATTTTGTGAAATCCTTGGAAACCCTCACTATCTGAAGTTTCATAGTTTGGTGTGGCTGGAAACATGGTTTGGAAAAACCGTGCTACCCCTTACAATGGATTTTAATAGGGTTCATGATTTTCTAGGACCAACGACACGGTTTTTCTTAACCATTTGCTAACCGTGCACATCCCCTTGGGCATCCAAAATTTTACATGTTATCCTAAAAAGATAAAAAATACCTGATTTAATGGATATAAAAACAAGGATCAATAAGTACCTAAACTATGGTAACATGATATTACACAATACAATGCCACTCACCTAGTAAATGTTCTGAGGCAAAACTATATGTTTGGGGAAGCAATATAGGAACCTGAATATGTGATGAACAAAAGTATGCTTTTTTGTTCATATCAAAGTAACATAATCTTGAGGGTGAAATTATTATAAAGAAGTTATAATGTTACAACAAAATATTTTAAAATATATATTTTTTCATTAATAAATTTTAAGTGTTCCATAGATTTTGTTTCACACGACATCGAGTTTATATGAATCTTTTAAATATATTATTATTAAAAGTGACAATTATTATATAGTCATTGGATATGCGAGTATGAATAGGAATAAATTGTTTTTAAATAATATGTATAAAATGGTTCCTTTACTATTTTTTAATTAATTATTTATAATAAAGTACTCAAATAAAATGATATGAATAAAATAATATAAGACATATTTTTCTAAATAATTTAATTTTTTGAATATTATATATTTTTATTGAAATAAAAATTAATAATCACAACTAAATAATGATGAAATATATTAATAATTTATATAACCAAATTAGTAATCATTTATATAGTGATTATTAATTTTTTATCAATGATGATAAAGAAGTTGAAGGTAAACAAAATTATATTTTAGAAAACTATTTTTATTATACTCAATGTATTCTATATTAATTTATTGAAATAAAAATAATTGATGAATAATTTAATGATATTTATTGAAAATATATTAGAAATAATATATTAAATTTAATCTAATGGTTTTTAATAGGAAATGAATTATTATAAAATAATTTTTATGCTGAAGAACACATTTTCGCTAAAAATTGTTTTTATACCTTTTGTGTGGAGATATTGGAATAAATTTATGTCACTTGTAGTAATTGAATATTGAAAAAAAGATTCTATAATTGGAATCAAAATCTTTAATTTTAGGTAACATGTTCAACTTATTTTTTCTCAACATGAATAGGTACCATGGTGAAAATCTTGTTACCACAGTAAGGGTTCAAAGGGTTGTTAACATAAGAGAATAATTTTAAGATAATAGAAAAAAAATCTTATATATCATTGGATGATTTTTATTTGACCTAGACATTCACAAATTCTATAATTTGAAAATTTGGAGAACCTTGACATGAGTAAGACAAATATTATATAATAAAATTTCAAGTATTTACAAGTTTTATAACCACATCGCTTATAAAAGGGATCCTCATTTCCTCACTTATCCACACCGTGTGAGAAATAAATTGTATCCAATGTCTATAAAAAAACAATAAAAACAATAATCCACACATCCTATAGGTTCTTAGTTCACCATAATACTATCTGAAGAAGGATTTGGGTTTATGTTAAAGGAAGGCAACTAAAGAACATATAATTGAATTTACGGATCTATCTCGATTTTATTTCTTCACTAACCTCCTAAAAATCATCTATAAAAATATAAAAATAATGATTTATTTATTTTTACAATAATTATATGTTTTTATTTTAATGATATATCATTTTTCTATCTTATTTATATATAATTTAACATAAAAACGTCATTCATTCATATACACATATTGCCATCTCCATGAAGCGATGCATTTTATTTTTCCTCAACATTATTCATAGAGGGTTATATAGATATATTTAATGGATTAAATTATATTTATTAAATATTTATTATTGGTTAATGATAAAATATTAATCACTTTATTGCCCTCATATCCTTTGGAAAATGACAACAACACTCGTGCATACATTCAGACAATCACCTTCACAAAGCTATGTGATTCTTTTTACAATTCCACTTAACATGGATGGTTAAAATGATATATTTCGTGAGTAAATATGATATTTATGATGTTATTATCATTTTTTAAAATATATATTATTATATACATTTATTTCTATCTATTAATTGTAAAATGAAAACATCACTTGTTCATACGAGCTGACTATCGTCTCTATGAAGTGATGTAATTCATTTTTCGTCACTAATTTATAAGAATTGTAATAAAATAATATAAAATAAATATATATGATACTTATATCATGATTATTATTCTATAAATTTTTAATTCAAGACCATAGTGAACAAATCATAACTGTCAAACAAAACCATTCCATAGAAATGGAACAACTAACATCACCTATATTAATTTTAATAAATATTTTTTAATAAATGGGTAAATATAAATTATAAGGAAATGATACAGTACAAGATAATTATTAATATTTTTATAGTATATATTAATAATAATTATATATTTATTATATTGAATCTTAAAAGTGTGTATGAAGAAAGTCAGTAATTCAGGTAATGTTTTATATTGAAATCTTTTTTTAAACGATATTTTTTACACTAGAATCTAATTAAAAGGAATAATATTCTATTTATTTCTTAAAAACAAATATTATATTATAAAATAGTTATATCTATGGTATTCATTTTTTCCATTAATTCCCCTATCATTTTACTTAAAATGATCAATATTTTTTTTAGAAAAAGCTGATATTATTTCTTTTTTAGTCGGTAATATTTCTGTTCCACAACCACGTTCTTAAAAATATTTTATGAATGTTTTTACTTATACATAAATATTTTTTAATGTTACTTCTCACTACAATTTAATTTATTTTCAAATTATTAAAAGGAATATTTTCAACGGTTTCTCAAATGACTCACTTTTTTCTTTTTGTGAAAGCGTGAATTGTTTTTCTCTTTTATCGTATATGACATAAAAAGATCTTTCAAATGTAATGTATTTACTTCTTAATAGATATTCCTTTAAAAGATTTAATTAATTTAAAATGAAAATTATTATACCATTTTTCTAGGATTTTTTGTTTTTAAAAATTCACTGAAATGACATTGATATTTATTTCTTTGTTTTTAAAGCATATTTTAAATGACTTTATAAAAGATATTTTTCATATATTGAAATATGATTTAATAATTTTTATGATTAATTGGGTATATTATCTTATGGAATTATCATATTTATTTATCTATATTCATACTGATGATGATTTTTATGGTTAATTTCATTAAAAACACATATTTACCATGGGTCAATTACACTATGATGACATGATGAATGATTTTATGATTTTATGGCACACATATGTATTAGTTTCTTTATGTGATGGGTTGGAATATAATTATATATCAATCTAATGAATTTTTTAATGATTTATGTCACATGTGGTAATATGATCTAAAATGGGTTGTGAATCCAATCGACCAAGGGAATCTGTCCACTATTATAGTCTTAGCAATGAGCTTGATTAATGAAATGACGGTAATTTGGAGTGAACCCAATTCACGGTTGGACTCAACGCACTATTATATCTTTAAAAGCTATCCTTGACTAAGGAAATTCTTTAATATGTTTACATGTATTGTAAAAACTTATATTATTGGATTATGATATACTATCATGGGTCATTATTGATTATTGATCATCCTACACTCTTATGAATCATGTATCTTATTTTAACAATTCCTTATACCATGACTCATAATTTATGGTCTATGAAATGTTGTGTATGTGTTCATAAGTTATAATCATGTTCAAATACCCTTATTCTTATATTATGTTGAGTTATGATCATTGAGTAATATCCCCCACGTCTACCCCTATAGAACATCTGAAGTAACCCATTTATATGTTTCCCTTTCATAAGGATATGTAGAAAAGTATTAAGTAGGGAATCACTTAAATGATACTATATGAGAAGAATATTTTGGGATATGATGAAGATAATTTATAAAATAAGATCATTATATATCAATTGTCTAAAGAAATTAGCCTATATAGTTTTGTGGAATGTATTATTGTGAGATGTATTTGATATTCATATACAATGATTTAGTTTTAATGTATATAATGCCCATGTTTCCTCAAAACTGACCCTTCTTAATTCGGTTTCATGACAGAATGAATAGGTCACCTCATATCATAACCCAAACTATAATCGATGCTATAAGGATGGGTTCTATTCCACATATCAAATCCTTCCAAACATCTGGCCCTCTATTCTGAATCATGGGATTCTATATCACCAACTGACATCTAAATTCTCACTCAAGGTAAGAAAATGTATCCCAAACCAACAAAACATCACAAATTAGACCTCATATTACTCATGGTCATTCTATTACCTAATATCAGATATTAATCAAGTACTATTTCTAATGAATAAGAAAAAATTCATCTATCAAGACATATATTATCTCTCAATTCATGGTCAACTAGGCTATCTCACTCATGGAAAGCCCCCTTCCACAACCACTAACTATCACTCAAGATATGTTTCAACATCATGAACATTAGGATCCCATCTCTCCTCTGAGTATCCCATCAATGTCATCTCACTACTTGAAATGAAAACCCTCAAGATCATCTCGCACATTTTCATCTTTCTAATATCATAAGTATTGAGACCCAGACTTTGAATACATGGGTATTACATCATTTTAGTTGAATAATCAGTTCATTACAAAAAAACAAGCAAGAAGACCATAATAGTTTATAATAATCGAAAACATGGAAACAAAATCTTCTATCGTGGTGAAATATCATCAACAACTCCCATAAAGATCTCTCCCATCAATACTTCTACCTAAAATATTTCTTCATAACTTGGGGAAATGAAACATAATATAGGGGTGATCTCAGATTCTCAGTAAGTGTAAATAAAGGAAACGAGTAATCATAACATGAACAAAAGGGTATGGAACTGGAGAATAAAATTTGAATATCATACCCTATATATTAGAGATCAGAATAATGATTTTTAAATCATAAGACATGGATGATAATAGAATTAAGAGAAAAATTCATGAAACCCTGACAAAGGAACATGACATGGAATTTGTGGAATTCACATTTGATTATAACATTATGAATATGTATAAGTAGAAATAGGATCACACATTAAGTTAAGGAAATGAAATTAGGCCCTCATATCAACAAATATATATGCAACTTGGTCTATTAATATTATTATAAATGTGTAATCGGGTTCATGCATAACCTTATAAGCTTGAAAATAGGTCCATGAATAATATTTTTAACGTGTAATCAAATCCCACATAAGATTGTGAACATGTAATCAGGTTCATGCATAAACATATGGAAATGCAACCAGGTCCATGCATAATATTGCGAACAAGTAATATGGCTCAATCATATCATTGTGAGCATGAAGTTAGGTACACATATAAACTTATGGACATTAATGTAGTTCCTTGCATAACATTGTGAACATGTAATAAGATTGAAATATAACATTTATACGCATAAGGAATCCATCATTACCCAATTCATTGAAGGAAGATGTAGGTCCCACCCATCTCATAATAAAATCATTCGTAAATGTTCCAAAAAGTAAGTATTTCATCAAATCGCGACCCATAAAAATAGATAGGTTTTATAAACATCAAATAATAACTCAAGAAATGAAATGGGTATCATTAACATTTCATCACATCATACACTATGAAAATAGATAGGTTTCATTATCACTTCACGGAATCATAAACCAGGGAAAGAAGTTGATTTCAGAAGTATATAACTCATGGAAGAGAGATAAGTTTCATAAACATCATGACATCAAGGCATAAACCATTCATATAAAGAATATGAATAGAACCATTATGTAATTTTCTAGAAAGTCATGAGTAATGTACACATATTTCATCTTAGATGAAAAATATTTTTTGAAAGATCATTCATAAACTTTTCTTTATTAAAATGTACTATCTTCTTTGAAAACTTATTTTTAAAAAATATATAACCTTTTGAAACCATTTCCTTTGAAAATACGATGGAAACATAGAATGAATGATTAAAATAATTTTGAAAACACTTTCCCCTGAAATGTTTTTAAAGAAACATGAAAAACTTTTGAAAAACGTTTTCATTGAAAACATATAAAAAAATCTTCATAACAATTTTAATACCATTTTCTTTGAAAACACTTTGAAAACATATAAAGAAATATTGAAAACATTTTGAAAACCATTTTATTAAAAATAAATTTGAAAGCTTATAAAGAAATATTTTAAATCCATAAAAAAATTTCAATCCCTTTTTTCTTTAAAATTATATTCAAATGTCATTTCTAAACATTTTTTATTTTTTTTGAAAACAAGGTTTTGAAATTAAATAGATTTTCGACCGAAGAGAGGGATACAATCAAGTTTTTCATAAAATAATTTTCTTAGTTATATTTAGTAAAAAAAGATGGAAATGGTTCTAATACAAGTATATATATAAAATAAATAGATAATAATTATTATCATGAGTTTTATTGATAGATTTATCATAATATTACATCAAATAATCATAATCATTAATAATCTCTAAAAGCGATGAGACTGTTTTAATAAAATATTATTACTTGGTATCTTGAGATCATACTCTCCATGTAGAAAAATGGAATTAAATGAATCCTATAATATAATTAAAATAATTATATCAATGATATAAAATATAAAATTGAATTATATACTCCTTGAAAAATAATTTAGGTTCATAACCATACATGAGTCTCAAATATGGCAAATTGAGACAAACATATTTTACCGATTAGGTAACTTTTGAAACAAATAACCCATGAAATAAAGAGAACTAAATGTATATATATATAACCATATAATATATATTTTTTCAGTATATACACCACACAAAAGTAATGGGTGGTGAATAAATCATGTATCTCACAGAAATAAAAAGTTAGATGAAATCCTCTTAACATGTGTCTTGACTCTCATCCTACTCATTCAAACCAAAAGTATAATAAATATAAATTTATTATAATTATTTTATAGAACCATATTATTATATCAAATACCATATGTGGTTTTATTATGACCTTATATTACCCTCTTGTTAACCATCCCATGTTATGGTTTCTCTTCGGTTAATATTCTCTTTATTCTTTGCACATGTCTTAATTTATTATATTATTGGTCCTTAGACATATATCATGATTACAGATTATAAAAAATGATATAAAAATAATTTTTATCCATAATAGGTGTATTATAATAATATATAGAATATATATGTGTGAAATGGAATACACCTTTCATGGAGACGGTAAGCCGTATGTACGTATGAACGTTGTTTCCGTTTTTGTTGTTGAATTGAAAGAATGGAAGAGAATGAAATATATATATATATATATATATATGTACATAATATCATTAAAGTAGAATTATAATTTCATATATATATCATATAATTTTACTATATCCATCCTCTATATATCTCATGTAGTGTGTGAATGAATTACTTTGCTTTGAGGGGGTGGTAGTCCACACTTCCTCAAATGAAATTATCGTATTTCCACCAAATGGAAAGTAAAAAATATATACGTTGTAAGAAAATAAATAGTCATAAAGACATAATTAATATAATATGTAATATATATAATCATATTGTTCATCAAAATGTCTACCATGAGAGTCGGTAAAGGAAAAATGAACAATCATCATTTTGTGATGCAGTAGTTTGATGTACCCGTAAACAATATGTTTGTTACCCATTTGATTGATGTGTGTGTAAGTTTAGGTCTAAGCATTAGATTAAAATAATAAAAAAATATCAAATATACTTATTTTTTTATAATATTATGGAATAAATTGAGTGGAGGGGTGGAGAAGAGAAATAAATAAAGGATGTTCAGATAAGTGGTTACCTCTTAATCGGGCAACTTCTTTTGGTTTCTACCAAAAGGCATACTTGGATTGATTTCTACCCAATGAGAGGCTTCTAGGTGGAAGAGGGGGATGTCGATAATTTTATTGGGATGATATTGGATTAAACTAAGATGTTTGAGAGTTATGAATTTTAGAGAGATATAGTAGCCTTTTATTGGGATGAAAAAGGACTCACATTGAATTTTTGAAAATAAGTTAGGTGTACACATGTTCTTACCTAAAAATTCATAAAAAAACATAAAAAATAAGTAATGTATTATTTATGGACGAAATATGGCCATAAATTTCTATTTGACACGTTTTTAGGTCTTTTTGGCCTTTAATATAATGGTTTAGTCCCTAATTAAGCATAATTTGACATTAATCATTGTGATTAATTTTAATCACTTTTACACATATTTTCGGTAAACAGTTAACATTATGTAATTATAATCTAAATATTTTACTGATTATATTTTTGTAAGTACATTTTTCTAAATTTAATTCTCTAAAGAGGAGAAATTAAGATTAATGATAATCCCACATATGAGAAGAAATAACAGGCTTTTTAAAGTAGAAAAATGTCAAAACGTTTATTAAGTTTTTATATTCAATTTCATAGTGAAATTGATATTAATGACCTAACTTGAATAAAGAGATTTATAATTGATCTACTTTTACCTTAAAAAAATTAATGTATAATTTATCTTTATTAATTATTTAAACAAAAAGACAATTATTAACTAAAATGCCATATTTTTAACTATTCATCAAAAAATGAATTTTCTCAGAAATATATGAAAAATTCACACTATGTTACTTTTGACATAATAAATTAAAAAATGATGTTTTTTTATAGAATTAAATTCCTAAATGTGTCAAAGAACAATTTTTTTCTTTTGAGAGGGACTTGTAAAGTAGTTCATTTGAGAAAATAGTATTTTAAAACATATAAACACTTTAGAAAAATATATTTTTCTTTATGAATATGTATAATTTTTATAAAAATATTTAAAATGTGGTTGGTAATATTCATATTACTATTTTTTAATAGATGGGTTATAACTAAATTTTTTAAATAATAATAAAAATAAATGATGTTTTGTAAAAACTCGATATTGTCTGTAATGTATGTCAAGATAGTGTTGCATGTAGCACATTCCAAGTTAGTGTTATGTGCAGTGACATCCATGTAAGTGTTGAATATAGTAAAATCCAAATTTTTGTTTCATATAGCACATTCCAAGTCAGTTTTGTGTGAAAGGAAAGTTTGAATCAGTGTTTATATATATATAAATCTATATCCAGTGCCACATTAAGTAAAAAAATTAAAAAATATAAACATTAAAAAAAATTATTTCATAAAATATCATGGTGTTATATTCTACCCCCCTTAAAAATAAATTTTCAATAAAAATTTATCTAGTTTATCAACAGTTTAATAGATGAAAGTTCATTTCATAGAAGCAAACATCATAAAAATGAATACAAAAACTACCTTTAAAAAAAATGTTGGTAACATATCTATTCCCCAAAGTAACAAATAACTAGATTTAATATAGAATAACATAGTTGTTAAGTGAACCAATTTAAATGAAAGTGAAATATATCCATCTTGTTCTTATGGATAGTGATAGTGATAAAGGTTAGGAGATATTTAAAATTCAAAAATCTATAAGTATGTGATGATCTAAAGGGCTATTTGATTCATTAGAAACAAAGGTACTAAGATAACCATTTCTATTTCATGAATATTTTCCTTGAGTTGAATAATTTTCATGATAAGTTATACATAATTGATTTTATCCCCTTTCAAATGCACAATCTCAAGCTTTGATTTTTCCTTGAAATATTTCCACCTCATATCTTACCCCAAGAAATGATTGAGAACATTTTTTTCATTACTTAAGTACTAACAGATCATTAGATCCATGATAAGTTATCCAATATATTTTCAGTTACCATCAACACAAATAGGTTATACAATATTCATGAGTCCTCATGTGGTGATATAGTAAATTAATCTCAAAACATTTATTCTATGTTTGACTTAAACGTTCCCTAAATGGTTTACCATATAGCCCTTCCAAAACATTATTTACCCTTTCTTCCTTAAAAATGATATTATCTTATATAAAAAACATTTTTGTTGGATACTTAGGTTCATCCTTGCACTAATAGATCATTAAATGTGAGTTTATTATTCAAAAATCCATGTATAGGGAAATAATCACATGAATACTCATTAAAGGATGCACAATTAAATTATCATTGGGATTAGTCATAAAAAATCAAACATGAACTTCTCAACTAATGGTGGAAACAATACATTTCATCTAATTTTCATTATTCAATTCATCCATTATTATTTCATAAACCACCCATTTTTCCTTTTACATAAATGTTTGTTGTGTCTTATTATCCATATTATCCCTTAGATTTGGGCATTGATTCTCATTATTCCCAAACTAAGTGCACTTGAAACACTAAAGTGTGGGTGGTTCATTTTTTCTAGATTTCTCTCCACTCATTTAATTTAATTTCTTATTCTCATAACTTCTATATGCTTTGTATCAGTGGATAGTCTTACCAAACATGAAACACGTTCTTTTTTCCTTTCAAGAACTCTCCTTACTTGTCTTTCCCATAGTTTTCAAAAGTAGAAGTTTGAAACTTTTTCTTATCTACACGGTTTTTAGATTCCCATTAGAACTCAAAATTCCTATTTTTTTTAAAACCATGAGATTGATATGTAAATCCAACCTCCATTTCAAATTTTATTGTACAATACACAATATATTCATAGATACTAAACTCTCTTATGGACAACAACATTATGAGACATGTATTTAATCCACTGAAGAACATATCAACTTTACTTCTGAATTGGATGATAATACTAGAAGCATACCTTGTAAGTCTTATGAAATTATCATCATAGGTACCAATAAATTCATCATCTATTTTACTTCAACTCAATGAACAACTCTTCAATCTTCATACAAATAATATGATGAAAGTACTTGCTAATGAACATGTTATTGAACTCATCCTAATATATTGATTCAATTCCATATTTCTTCCTCATATTCTTTACTAATGTCCACCACTATTCTGCTTCATCATATTACTAATAAACTTCCAGAATGACTTTCTCATGATCCAAACACTTGATAATAGAGAAAATATTTTCCATGGTATTGATATAGTTTTTAACAATAATTAGATTATCTAACCCACTGTAAGATGATGGACAATGACCTATGAAGGAATCAAGAGAATGTTGTTCCCTCTTTTGCTCATTTGGAAGCATATTAGGATTCATAGCTTGAGAAAGATTTGATATTATAGTAATGTGGTTTTGTATTCCTACCCACATAGAATTTGGATATTTATGAATAAATTCATTTCATTTTCTATTGCCATCACCATTAATGTGGTTTCGTAAGTTTCCATCCATTAACTAAATACAAAAGTATAGAGTAAGAAAAAATTATCATAATGAGGGACTACGTAATAATGAAAATTCACTTATGTGATATCTAAAGTATAAAATATTCCTTAATCTATGAATCCTTAGGTTTGTATAAGGTTATTCATAGAAAACTTCTATTTGAATCTTTCATGATGATTTACAAAGTGTTTGTGAATTCCCAAATCATATCCCTCAGGAGTGTCAAACTAGGTAAGAAACAAGGACTATTGTCCTGTACCATATTACCCTGAGTCAGGCCCAGAACATATTGTCAGAGTTTTTACCCCTAGGTAAATATGTGCTAGAGCCCCATCCACTTGTAGTATCCAGACAAAGATTTATTTCTAGGACACACCTCACTCTATCCTTTACCAAAATTCTAGTATATTCTTCATAAACTGTAACTCATCTTTATACTTATCATTATATACATCCCTAGTCATAACCATAGGAATATATGTAGGGATGTCACTAATGTTTTCTCATCCTAGTTTCCAAAGGTTGACTAAACTCTTCCTTTGATACCAACTATAGTGACCGAATCCTAGAATACATGGATATTACATCATTTTAGATGAATATGGAGTATATTACAAAAATATATGCATGAGGACCAATAAAGTCTAGTGTCTTTGGAAACATGGAAAAAAAATTCTATCCCGGTGAAAGATATTCAAATACTACAGTAAATACCTCCTCCTTTAATACTTCTACCTAAAAACATTGTTAATAGCACAATAAAGGGAAACATAAGATAGTGGAAAGCTCAGATTCTTAGTATAGGTAAATAAATAAAATGCATAAGCATAACATGAAAAAAAGTGTATGGAACTTTAGAATACAATTTTAAGATCATACAATACATATTAGAGATCATACTAAATACTGGAATTTTAAAACTCATAGATCATAAGATAATTAAGAGCATAATCCATGAAATCATTACATAGGAAAAACATTGAATTTATGCAATTCACATTTTTTATAACATTGTGAACATGTATAAGTTGAAACTTGTTCACTCATTAAGTTAAAGACATGAAATTATCACCCCATCAACTTATGGACATGTAATTATGTCCATGCATAACATTGTGATTGTGTAATAAGGTTCACGCATAACCTTATAGACATGAAACTAGGTCCATTCATAACATTGTGGATTTTTAATCAGTTTTATACATAACATTGGGAACATGTAATCTGGTTCAAACATAAAATTATGTACATGGAAGAAGGTTCATGAATAATATTGTTAATATGTAATAAGTTTCACTCATAAAATTGTGAACATGTAATCAGGTTCACACATAAACTTATGGACATGAACCAGGTCCATGCATAACATTGTAAACATGTAATCCGGTTTACACATTACATTTATACTGATGAGTCATCTATAGTTACTCAATGAATTGGAGGGATACATAGGTCCCACCAATCTAAAAATAACATCATTCATACATGTTCCATAATGTTAAACATCCATCATATCATGACCCATAAAAAGAGATATGTTTTATAAAAATCAAATCATAACCCATGAAAAGAAATGAGTATCATTAACATGTCATCACATCATAAACTATGAAAAGATATAGGTTTCATTATCCCTTCCTGAAAGCATAACCAATGGAAATAATTAGGTTTCAAAATGACATAACTCATGGAAAAGAAACAGGTTTCATAAACATGATGACATCAAATCATAAACCATTCAGAGAATGAATATGAATGAAAAAATAGATAATATCCTAGAAAGGTATTAGTAAAATAAAAGGATGTAATCTTAGATTAGAGATAATTTATCAGTATGTCTGAAAAAAATTCATAACAAAAATATCCCTTCTTCTTTGAAAAATTATTTTTAAAAAACATAGAACATTTTTAAAAGCATTTACATTGGAAATACTATGAAATCATTGAAAGAAGGACTGAAATAATTTTTATTACTTTTTCCTTGAAAAATTATGAAATAAAATTGAAAAAATTTAAAAATTAAAACATATAAAATAGTTTTTAAATCATGTTAAAAATCATTTCGTTTGAAACCACTTTGAAAAGTTATAAATAAATATTGAAAACGTTTTGAATAAAATATTATTGAAAGTAAATTTAAAAAATTATATAGAAAGATTTTAAAACCATAGAATATTTTTTAAATGATTTTTACTTGTTAATGATCTTAAAATATCATTTCGAAAAATGTATGAAATATGGTTTTGAAATAAAACAGAGTTCTGACTGAAGAGAGAGATACAATCATATTTTTCATAAAAAAGTTTCTTAATTATCTTAAGTACCCAAGAGTGGGGAAATAGTAATAATATCTAGATATATATTAAATAAATATATTATAAGGAATATTATGAGTGTTATTGAGATATAGATCACAATATTTCATCAAAGATGCATAATAATTAACTATCTCGAAAAGTGTTGAGATTGTTCAATAAAATCTCATCACTTGGTAACTTGGGATCATACTATCCATGCAACAAAAGAAAATTAAATTAATCTTAAAATAAAATCAAAATAATTTGATTCATGATATAACATGTAAAATATTTGTATATACACCTCAAAAAATAATTTAGGTGCATAACCCTACATGAGTCTCAATGAAAGAAAAATTATGACAAAACTATTTTACCAATTTGGTATCATTTGAAACATAATCCCCATGAAATAAATAGCATAAAATGGATATGTGAATAAATATAAATTTAATTATAATAAAAATAGAATACATCCATGCACAGTATACACACCACACAAATGTAATGGGTGGTCAATAAATAATGTATCTCATGGAAATAAAAAGTGAGATGAAATCCCATTACCTTGGGTATTGAGTATTGTCGTACTAATTCAAAACATGTGAATAATAAATATAAATTTATTATAAATATTTTAAATAATAATATTATTATATCTAATATCATATATAGGTTTATTATGAGCTTTTATTAACAACTTGTTAACCATCCAATGTTAAGGGTTCACTTCGCCTAATATTCACTTTATTCATCATATGTGTCTTAATTCATTATATAATTGGTCCTTATACTTATAACATGATTCCATAATTTAAATCAGGATATAAATATCATGTATGTAAACTATTTTTTATTATAATAATCTTTATAATATTTAATTATGGATTTTAATACATCGTTCATGGAGACAGTAAGTCGTACATACGCACGCATGAAGGATGCTTCTTTTTTTTATTATCGTATTCAAAGTAAGAAGGAAAATAAAATATATGTATATATGTATATAATATTTTTATAGTAGCATTATATTATTATATATATGTCATATAATATCACTAAACCCATCCTTAATATAGTCCATATAGTGCATGAATGAATCACATCGCATTGAGGGGGAAGAAATTACACACATCCTCAAACGAAATTATCATATTTACGATAAAATGGAATGTTAAAAAGATATGTGTTATAAAAAAGGAATAAATAAGATTAAATTAATATTAAATATAACATATAAAAAATATAAACATATTTTCCATTATAATATTTTCCATGAGAGGCAGTAAAAGAAAAATGTACAATCATCTTTAAGTGAAGTGGTTGTTCTATATACATTTAAACAGTATGTTTGTTACCCATTAGATGGATGGGTGTGTAAGTGTAGATAGAAAACATAGAAAAAAACATAATAGTATATTTAATTTAATTAATTTTTTTATAAAATTATGTAATAAATAGAGTAGAGCGGTGGCGATGGAAAATTAAATAAAGGAGCTTGAGAGAAGAGGTTACCTCTTAATTGGGTAACTTCTTTTGATTAGTGATAATTGACTTCCTTGGATTCTTTTATGCCAAATTATATGATTCTAGGATGAAGGGATATATTTTTATAGTTGTATTTTGATGATATTGGATGAACCTATGAGGTTTGAGAGGTGTGAATAAGATGGAGAGGTGGTGGCCTTTTTATGGAAGGAAAAAAACCCATGTGGAATTTTTTAAAACAAGTTAGGTGTACACATGTTATTAGGTAAAAATAGTCATAAATAACAAACCAAAATAAGTAAAGGAAGGTTTATGGATTAATTATTTCCAAAATGTGGGTTTTAGATGAGTGGATAGGTAGTCCCCCCCTAAGATTAAGGTTTTGTCCCTAATTAAGCTCAATTCGACCTTAGTCACTATGATTAATTTATTCAATTTTACTAATATTGTTGGAAAAAATTAACAAAGTCTACTTAGACAAAAAATAATAAAGTAATTACAATTTTTAAATTTTATTTTATAAATTCAATAATATTATAAAAAAAATTAATATTAATACTAATCTAGAAGATGGGATAAAATGAAATTGTTTTAAAGTAGAAGTATGTTGAAATGTTTTTCATGTTTTTATATTTAATTTCAATGTTAGATTGATTATAATTACCAAAATTGTATTTTAGATGTATAATTGATCTCACACAACCTTAAAAACAAATTTAAATTATAATTTAACATTAATAATTATTCAAATGAAAAGACAGTTATCAACTGAAATGCAGTATTTTTCACTATTCCTCAAAAATAATGTTTCTTAGAAAAATCCAATAAATTTACCCCAAAATAATTTTGGAATTATTTATTAAGAAATGATGGTTATGTTATTAAGTTTAATTTATAGATGTGTAATTTTTTTTTGTTTTTAAAGAAGGACATGAACAAAAGTTCATTCAAGAAAATAATATTTTTAAACATATAAAGACTTTAAAAAATTATATTTTTCCATTATCAGTAGATTTTATTTATAAAAAACTAGTCTAAAAATATTTTAAAATTAATTATTACTATTCATATTAATATGTTTTAATGGATTGGTTATAACTAACAAGTTTGGATAACTATAACAATAGATTATTTTTCCTAGAAACTCGGTAGTTCATGTAACGTATGCAGAGTCAGTGTTCCGTATAGTGCATGAAAATATGGTGTCGTGTGTAGTGAAACACAAGTCAGTGTTGTGTGTATAAAAATATAGGTCAGTATTGCGTGTAGCAGAAGACAAGTTGGTGTCGTGTGAATGGAATGTTTGACTTAGTTATTTAATATATATATATATATATAACTATTTCTAGTGTCACATGAAATGAAAAAAATACAAAAGATAAATTAATTTGAAAAATATTTCACCAAATATCGGGCTATTACAAAATGAATTTAGTAAGTATGTTCAAACAATAAAAAATTGTTCATGTATTACTTGTTATAGATCACCAGCTCATCACCCTATCTGAATCCACTTGAGACCTAGTCATTCGTCTTGAACACATCCCAAAACAACTCTAAACCTTATAGGGGTTCTATTACATCCATACTGACCAACCCACCACTTTAATAATAATAAAAAAATTCTCATAGGTCTAAAAACACAACACACATAATCATTAAACATGCAATCTATAACTAATCACAAACTAGAAAGGCAAAAAATTCATAACATTTTAGAAATAGGGAATCAACTACATGAGTTCAGATGGACCAAAAAAAGTAATGCCAACACCTTATAATCTTCATTTTAAAACCAATTAATGTATCCCTTTTATAGTCCAAATTCAAAAGGAATCACATATATATTAATTCACACTAGTAACATGGATGAAATACCATTAAATATTCATTAGAAAACTATTTTTTGTTTTGAAATAATATTTCAAAATCAAATCATAAACTCAATTAATTTCCTTAAATAACATTTCAATCAACCCTATTTTAAAATCAAATTTTAAATAGGATATCTATTTTTAAGTTAAAAAATCTAACACATTCCAATATATATTTTATAATGAGGGCCATTGGAACTCTTTTGATCAAGGTGCCACCATCGAATAGTTTATCAATCTATATTATCCTTGTTGACTATTAGGCCTATGAAAACCCATCCCAACCTTATGGGGTATCTCACACAAGATAATAAATATATATAAATTTTAATAATAATGAACACAAATATAAAATCCTGAAAAACCAAAAGATTCCATAATGTAAAGTCTAGCTTCCTCAACTAATGATCCTTTAGTCCATCCCAGGCTCATACTAACCTCCATTGTGTCAATGATCAACATTACTATAAATAAACACCATAATAACTCAGGGTGAATCACAATGGTAGCTACCTCTATGGGTCTCAATATGGTCTAGAGTTTGAGCCCTACTGAGTACTTCCATGTATTTGTGTGTGTTTCGATTTTCTTTATAATGTATCCCCTTCCCCAGAAAACATTATTGAGAAACTCCAGTACAAAAAACTCATGAGAAATAAGATATGGTACCCTTAATATGCACCTAGACCTATGACACAAAAAATACCGAAATTCTAAACCCAAATCGACAATAATTCTAAACAAAATTAAAAAATCCATAAATATACTCATAATGTTATATAAATTTCCAAAAATATTAACAATGGTTTGAATAAATCATCCTAGGACAACCCTTACAAGCCCTACTTGAAAGCCTATTCATGGATGATGACTTGACCATTCTATGGTAAAATATTTCATCCTAAAACCCTGAATGGACAAAAAATAGATAGCAGAAAAGATGAGAAATAAGTGGATGAGATGATGAATATCACCTCAAATCCACATGATATAATTCTTTTAAATCCTCTAGATCTAATGGGTTCCAAAAGTATAGGAAGAGAATCAAAACAGGTTTCCTCTATCTCATTTGAACAGAATCAGAAAAGGGTGTCTGGGGGGTCCAAATATAACCTCTGTAAAAATTAACAAAAATCACCGAAAACCTGCCATCACCACAAACTACTTTGAAACCACTGTGGTTTCATTGTATCACTACCCCTCTAGGTCATGCTATAGTGTGGTCATTTTCATTGATGCATAACATACCTTAGTGAGGTAGTATATGGTCCCTCTCTAGGGTATAAATATTTCCAACATGACATAGAAGACCTCTTGGGGTCCTGCATAAGGGTCACCAGATTCTATAAAACAAAAGAGTCCTCAACCCTTTCATGGGAGCTTCTACAACAAAACCTTTAACTACTATGACGTGGATTCCATAGACATTAGACACCATGGCACAGACTACAAGCTGTAGAACTGTCTCTCATCTTCATCAGACCACTACACCACAACACCCACCTTTGTACCATTACATTGACCTAAGAATACTACACATATTATTAAATTATTTTTAAAATAAATATTCAATATTCCTTTCCCAAGTATAGACAAGGAATTTTCTTTTATAGACTATGTACATTAATCATGACAATGAAAGTAAAATTAAAAAATCCTTATATTAATCTCTATAATGAGCTCCTAAATCCCTTTTACCGTATAAAACAGTATACAATGAACTAATAAATATAAAAAAATATTTATTCTATAAATCCCAGTAAGGGATGAAGCATGATAAAAGAGCATAGGATATGACTCCAATTTAATTACATAACATCATAAAAGAGAAGTATTATCAATAATAATATAAAAGTATAACACAAAAGAGATTTTATCATAAGATCATGGAAACATAGGAATTTTGAACAAAAAAAATAATGATATAATAATAAGTAAAGGCTCACTTCCAATACAACATTGCAAGGTGGAAAAAGTCCCATCATAGATTAGGTTTACTCCCTAATCCCATACACATCATCTTAGAATATAAAATAATTAACCAATGCATTAGAGTGATACTTGGGTGCACTGATATTAAAATTTCGACATGTATATATATATGTTTTTGTGCGTGTGTGTGTGTATTACACACAATAAAATAATTCATAAGCTATAAGAATATGGAATAACCCTCAAAAAATTAAATATGTTACATAATATTGTCTTAGAGAATAAAAAATTTCATATAAAAAGGATTTAAGTGAAAGAAGGGATTAAATAATTTTTTCAATTTTCATGATGGGGTAGATAAGTATATGTCATAAAAATAAAGTCTATTTTATGTGATGACATATGAAGAGTGTATAAATAGTTTTTTAATGGTATTTTTAGTGGGGTTATTTGAAACAAATAAATTATAATTTAAAGACAGTAAGGGTACAATAATTTCCATTAAAAAAATTAACCAAAATGGGTTTCTAACTAAAAATGAAAATTTCAATAAACCATGGAATTTTAATAACATTTCATTGAGTTTTACGTGAAATTAGGTTAGAAAATAGAAAAGTCTCATTTGATCGACTCTACTTAATTAATGAAATTAAGAATGAAACTATTAAAAAAAATATATCCCAATCAATGTAATGTTAATTGAATTAGTTATATATCAATAGAAAATATATATATAATTTAAAATAATTAATTTAGAATAATTGAGAGATAAATTTATGTGAAGATAGATATTGTTTAACCCAAATAAAATAGGGTGGTTTGAAGGGATCCCTTAGCTCAGTTAAATGTTCAATATGAAATTTCACTTAACCTCACAAATAATAAAGTTAGATTTATTGAAAACATGATATAGAACCATTTTAAAATATATTTTATTTATCATGAAGCTTATATGTAATGTTAGAGTCATTGAATTGAGATATTTTTTTTCTGTTTTTAATGTCCTGAAGTCATTCGTGCCTTGAATCCAAGGTTATATTAGTTGGGGATGATTATAGGAGTTTATTATAAATTATTTCAAAAAATCGAAAAATATAATGGTATTTTGCTAATTTGTTTCCAAAATTAAAAAAGGTTCTTAGTCTCTAATATTATTACTATGTAATTAATATGTATATATTATAATCATTGTGTACTTAGTTCATTGAGGTGGGGTTTTTTTGACCATGATGAACATGTTTATTTTAATTTCATGGAAATATATCCATTTAATCATATGAAAAAATATATAATTTACATATTTATGTTATTTTTAACCATTATGAGTATATTTCAACAATACATTAAGGTTGTAAAAGAAAATAAAACACATATTTTGTGGAGGCAGTGGACCAACCATAATATGAACAATTATTAATTTTTAGAATAATAGAAAGGAAGAATTTGAATAAGAGATATTTTATAAATATAATGATATTTTATTATATTTAAAATATTAATGTCATAATATTATCATTGGAGATATTTATATGATAAAGAAGAATAATGAAATAATTAAAAGATAGTTAGGTTAATAATATTACCACTCTGGATACCCTATCTTGGAATTCCCCTTATAGAACCTTAGATTTCTCTTTTGATGAGACCAAGGATTTTGGGGGTGTCGGGGATATATGTGGAGTGATTTTCGCAATTTATTTGTAAGGTAAGGAAATTAGAATGTGTTAGGGGAAGTGGGGGTGAGGGGAGATGTTTATAATGGGAGGAGAGGGGTATTTTTGAATATAATAATCAATTGTGTACTATTTTAGCTCAATATGATACATAGTGATTATTACATCAGCCACGAATCATTTTTACATGTAATTTTATTATATTGAAAAATAACTCATTTTTTGTTTCTTCCATTTAAAAAAAAATCAACTATCTTAGAAAAATAAAAAAATTCACAGTATTTATTTTTTGACATGTAGATTAAAAAAATAAAATTCATCTTATGGAAATAATTTTCTACATATGAGACATTTACTTTTTAATATGAAATTCTTATTTGTTTGAAAATGAATGATTTTAATTTCTGATCATTTTTCTAACACTTAAAAAAATTAATTATGGTTTTATAAAATTATGTTATCATTATAATAAAATTTGTTATTAATATTTTAAGCCATTTTATGAACTTAATTTTCAGTTAAAACTATAATTTTTTTATAGAAATGAAAATAAATCATATATTTTTTACAAAAACAAAAACGGTTGTTTTATCATTTTTAAAAAAATTATTGACTTGTATCATGATATAAATATATCATATTTTAATTTTATAAGTTTAATAATTATTATTTTACACGTCCATAGGTGAGGATAATATTCTAATGATTAGTTTACTATTCCAAATAATCATATTACTATTCTAACAGTTAGAATACTACTCTAATAGTCACGTTTTTAATAGTCATATGGGTTCTGTAGTTTTCATAAATATGTAATATTTTATTCATTCCAAATTAAATTCCTTTTTATGCTAAATTTATATTTTTTCATTTTTAAAATTAATATGTTATTTATAATATTCTATTGTATTTTTTAGTATCGGACATGAGTGAAATTGTTCTAGGGGATCAAAAAGATAAATATTTTCATATGATATTTTTCATATTTTACATTTTTAGTTCTATTGTAACACTTTAAATTTTTATACATTTCATTCTGTATAGTTAATTTTAAAATTAATATAATAAATTTTTTTGGTTCTATCATTTACTGCTTGTGATTTATATAATACTTCATTAATTAATATTACACAATTATATATTCAAAAGGGAAATTTCCTTGATAAAATTTGGGGCCGTTAAATTCTTTCGCACGTAAGTAATTTCATCCTTAAAAGTTCATTTCACCCAATAAGATGAAAAAATATCAATGTACATCTACTTAATAACTTTCTTCAATTACCAATTTACCTCATCATACTTATGGTTCCACCATAGTACTTTTAATAAGTGAGTTTTATTTTTATATATCTGTTTTTCTCTACGTAAAAGGATATTCATTGGTTTCTCCTAATTGTAGAGATCATATTGTTATTGTACCACATTAGAATTCATTACATATGAGCGATATGGTATATAATTCTTCAAGAGGGATATATAGTACACATCATGTACTTTAGGCATGGTTAGTTGAAATACTAGTGGTAGTCTATAGTTATGAAGTGACGAAGAATCTCAAAGTGTAAATTGTACTTGGGAATTATCTTTACCCACTCCCTGAATCTCAAGAATATACTCCATGGAGTAATGTGTAAGAACACATTATCTCAATCCTCTAATTCATGTTTTATCATATGGTTATCCGCATATTTATTTTCTCAACAATGAGCTACCTTGATATGATTTTGATTGGTCTTGACCTTTTCGACCATTTATTTAACCATTTTTGTCGTATTTCCCTATTTTAACAAACTTAAACCCAACAAGATTGTGTTATGAATCCCTTAAAATTGAGGGATTAAAATAGATCCGTTTAGATTCTTGAGTTAATTATCTTATTATGTGGGGACTCGACCAAAAGAAGATATTTATTCGATCATAGTTTAATGTACATGGAGGAATAATTTAACATGTACAAATGTTTCTGGATAATATTCTTTGATTGGGAACTAGTTTGGGGTTTATAATCCACAATAAAGTTCAACATAATTTTTAGAGACTACTACAGACAGTTACATAACATAGAGGTAAATCTCATCGCTCAATAAATAATAATTGATAGTTTTGTTTCATGAATCCTCAACAATTACCTGATGTATATTCTTACAAGTTGATTGAGTGACATTCCCACTTGAATTTCAATGAAGTGTGCATTCTTTGTATTATAATCCACTATAACCTATATAGAATTATATCCTTTGGATATCTATTTAAGTATAGGCAATGCATTGAAATTTCCATGTAGGTATGGGTAAGGGTTTCATCATCCCATTATAATTTTTCCTTTCAAAACTCACTTATTAATATACCAGGACTATTAATCTATTCGTCATGATCCACTTCTTCATATGTTTCCACCAATAGTGCTCTTGGAAATCATGATAAATCATTATACTCCATGATTGGATAGAGAATGTTGATATATGTGAATTATTAGTGATCTCTTTATTTATATCAATATTTGATGATATATATATTCATGACTAAAATATTACATCTCCTTCTTCATCAATTTTCAACTCTGAAGATTCCTTTTTTATAGCTTCCACATTCTTTTGTATATTCACTACCTCTATTGGAACAACATTTATCTCCACTATAAAGGATGGTCCATCAACAATTTTTGTTAGATATAATGTTTTTACATTGTTAATGATTCTCATGTAATCCTTTTAAATTATAATTATATTAGATCCATTTCAATTCCCATCATTGATAAGGTTGTAGGATCCTTTTTGTTTAGAGTATCTACCACATTATTTCCCTTCCCATACTAATAAATAATTTTGTATTCATATCCCTTTATCTTATATATCTACATTCTATGAATTATATTAATATCATTCTATGATAATAAATTTTTAATCATCCTAAGATCCATATTTATATCAAAATTCTCCCCATCGATATAATTCCACTAAATCATCACTGTGAATATTACTACATGAAAATCTAAATCACATCTAGTATAGTTATACTCATAAACATACAACTACCATGAGGATTAGGTTATCACTTTATCATTTTACCTTAGTAAACATCCAAAACCCTTCTTCGAAGCTTCATTGTATAACATGAAAAATTCCCCATTTGAGGCTAATGGAAGTATCAATACATTTATAAGCCTCATATTCAATTCCTTAAATCTCTCTTCACATTCATTAGTCTTGAAAAATCTACCCCATTATCAGCTATCATTGTCCATGGGTATGAAAATATAGATACGTTACTAAAAAGTCATTAATAATATAAAAATAGTATAAGAAAACTATGTATCTTTTTCATAGATGTTTTTATGGTTGATTCCGCAATCACCTTTCACTTATAAGGATCCACATATGTCTATTTTATAAGGATATCATACACTAATAATGATAAATAATATATTTACAACTCAAATTTACTATACCTTGAAATATAAATTCTCATTTTTCAATGTAATTATCAAAAAATATAAATTATCCTCTTATTACTCCTTATTTTTAGAGTATATTAGAATATAATCTATAAATATTGCAACAAAATTTTCATGGTACACTATAAATACTATATTAATCAAGTCGATGAATATTTTTGAATTATTAATGTGTCTTAAGGGATTCACTTTGAAATCATAATTTCCATACCTTATTCAAAATTAATTCTTGGGAATATATTACTATTTCAAATTCAATTGGGTGATATCTTGATTAAAGTTACACCTTACAGAAGTAATAGGCCTCACATAGTATATCAAACAGTTTATAAATCAGTGGTATGGGATACTTGTTTTCTATCATGATCGTGTCTTTTTCATTATAATCAATTAAGAGGCACATTAACCCATCCTTCTTCTTGGTTAGGAGGACTAGGAAAACTTACAATGAAGCACTTGAGTGTATAAAACCATTTTCTAGATTATCTCATAACTAATTATTTGGGTTTTACAAATCTATAGTGGTTAATGTTTAAGGTGTCATGGATATTGGTAGAGATCTAGGTATGATTTAAATTGATAACTCAACATTTTTTTTCGTGAGTAAGGCCATAAAAGTTTTCAAGTAATACATTAATATAGTCCATAAAAATGGCCATGTATTCAAGTATGATGTTGTCCTTTCTCTCAATCATTCGATTTTGATATACTCAATCTTAAGGAAATAAAATCCATTCCTGAGAATATTATTATAGGGGATATTAATCCTTATCCTTATACTTGTACAGAATCATAGGAAGACTCTGGATAAAGAGAGTGATTTCACACTACCTATCTTTGATTTTGGATTTATATAATGATAACTAATCCCTGGACTATATAAAATCAAATTCTACTAGAGGAAGTATAAAAAGATTTATTTAGGAAGCACAATTTAGAAACATTGATTTGGAAGGTGTTATATACTTTTTATGCAATTATTTCTCTATTTTTTATTCTCACAAATAGCTTATCCCTGATGTTTTTAGTGGTGTTTTAATAGTTTTTATAAACCTTAATGATATGAAATAATTCATAGTACATTAATCATATAAGATATTTGAAGTTAATTAATAGATATTATGTGTACCTCTATCTATTTTATTCTTGTTTTATTCATTTAATATATCCAAAATAATCTTAGAGATGATAAAAAATAAAATAATAAACTTGTAAAAACAAAACTATAAACATAGAACAGATAATTTTTAAATGCAACATATATCATAACTTAGGAGTCTCATATTTCAATATAGGTTACTGATTATAATTTTCATATTATATTTTATAAACTAAAAATATATTCATTTCCTTAAAAATGGTTGGTAAGGATCTTATGAATTTAAAAAATCATTTCTCATTGAAGTTTCAAACCAGGTGTGCTGTAAGACTTCATTATTACACAACAAGTAAAAAATTAGTTAATACACAATGTTCCCTTTTGAGGCTATTAATAATAGGTATATCTATGATTGAGCCACATCCACATGTATTATCATTATATAGATTATCATTTCTTTTTAACCACTCACTCTATAATTTACCAAAATTTTAGGATGTCTTCCTATATATAGACTAATCAATTGTGTTTTTACTAATATACTCTTTTCCTACTCAGAAAAAATAACTTTATCTTTATATAATTCCAACTATAGAGACCCAAACATCTTACAAATATTATTACATGATTTCTAACATAAATATACAATATATAAAACTCAAGGATTTATAGGCCCAATGTCTTTTGGAAACCAGGTACATAAAGCATTTACCTGAAAATAAAATAAAAAAACATAAATTTTACCTCCATAACATGCTCTTAAATATCTTGGATCTTCTAAAACAACATATGATAACCTATGGAATACAAAAAATAAGTCGGATATAAATTATAGTAAGAGAATAAGAATGATAAAGGATAATTGTATATGACTAAAATGGCATAAAATTTTATTGTAAAATGAAAGGCTCATGAATGATTATATGGAATCATGACATAAATAAGAATCCATCATAAGATCATGGAATCATAGGAATGTGGAATGAACATAAAACTATACCTATACATAAGTAAAGGATCAATGCCAAGAAAATGTAACATTGTGGAAAATGTCACCTCATGTATTAGTTCTATGGGGACGTGTTCCACATAAGGAAAGAATTCATAAGGCATAAGAATAAATAAAAATCCAAGAAAAAATAAATTGGTTACAAAACCATGTATTGAAGCACAAAAAATGGAATATCATAAATATTTCACCTGAAAGAAAGTATTAAATTATTTTTTGGATGTAAACTTGGAAGTAAATAATCATAATAAATGAAAATAATTTCTAAATTAAGTTAAGAAATAAATAATATAGATAAATGGGTTTTGTAAATGAATTTTAAGAGGGTTTTTAATAAAAAAAGGTTAATTTGTATTTAATGATGGAAATAAAATAAAAATTTCAATAAAATATTAAACAAACCAAAATGATTTTCAATATAAAAATTATTGTTTTTAGATACCATATATGTTTAAAAACATTTTAATGAGTGATTCATGAAATGAGCTAAGAAAACATATATGTTCCCTTTTATTTTCTTTGCTTAACGAATGAAATTGACAAGGGACCCTTTAAAACAAGAATATCCCCATCATGGAAAAGTGAACTAAACTAGGTACGTATGTTCATGGAATATATATAAAATATTCAACATGTAAATAATATGAATAGTGAGATAATGTGAGGTAAATATAGTGAAATATTAAACCAAATAAAATAGGGTGGTTCAGTGAGATCCCTTTCCACAATTATATATTCACTCTACACATTCACGCAATTAGATGAATAATCAAGTTATATTTTTTTTAATACATGAGTGAGAAACTTATTAAAATATATTTGATTTATTATCAATATTTTATGTTAGTTCAGAGTCATTTAACTGAAATATCAATTTTTTCTATTTTCCAAAGGTCTTTTGTGACGTGCATCCAAGGTCACATTAATTTATGATAATCAAAGTAGTCCATTATAAAATGGTTCCATAACTCTAAATGTAAAATATAATGGATTTAGTGATTTAATATACGTACAAAACATTTTCATCATACAATATTATTCCTAATAAATTGTGATTTAATTACTATAATTGTTATATGATTAGTTCATTTAGGCCAGTTTTCCAAACATGATAAAATAATTGAATTTATTTTAATATTATGGATATATATTCATTCTAGATTATGAAAAAATATATAATATTCACATTTATTTCATTTAACCATTTTGAGTGTATTTTAACCATCCATTAAGATGTTAATGGGAAATAAAACACATCATCTATAGAGGTGATGAACTTGCTATAATATGAAATATGTTTTAATTTGTAGAATAAAAAAAGGAGGAAGTTAGAAAAGGGATATTCCATATACATAATAAAAATTTAGGATATTTAAAATACTTATGTCATCATAATATCATTTAATACATATAAATGATAAGCTATAATAAGAAAGAAATGAATGATGGTCTGGTTAAGAGTATTACCTCTTTGGATGTCCTCTCCTAGACTTCATGTTAGGGAACCTTAGATTGGTCTTTTGATAATAAGAAGGATTATAGGGAAATAAGGTAGATATGGAGAGAGAATTTAGAATATATTTGGTATAGTAAATAAGTTCTACTTTTTGAGAAAAATGGTAGGTTAGGGGTGTTATTTATAAGGGGATGAGAGAGGTATTTTTAATATAATAATCATTTTCCAATTATTTTAGCTCAAGTTTATTAGTAGTGACAAATATTGTTGATATATACAATAATAAGTTCATGTTAGTTTAATAAAATGTTCACTTACATTATCCATGACTCATTTTATCCTGTATTTTTGCTATAATTCAAATTATCATATTTTTGATATTTTACCATTTCAAAAAATTAAACAATTTTATAGAAATACAAATAATTTACCTGATTTTTACTTCATCATGTAAACTCCAAAAATTAAAATAATATTACGAAAATAATATTCTAAATATGGGAAATTTATTTTTTAAATAAAATCATTACTTATTTAAGAAATTATGATATTATTATTATAATCATTTTTTTGATCCTTTGAAAAATTACTTATGTTTACATAAAATTATGTAGTCATTATAAAAAAATAAATTATCAATTTTTTAAACCATTTTTTGAAAATAAATTTTATTTTAAATCATTATATTTTTTATAAAAATTCAAATAAATAAACACGTTTTACAAAAAAAAGAAAATTATTTTATCATTTTTACAAAAATTATTTACTTTTATCATCATATAAATATGTCATATATTCATTTTTTAGAACACATAAATATTATTTTACACTTCCATAGGTGAGGAAAATATTCTAATAGTGAAGTTAATATTTTTAATAGTCATATTTATATTCTGATGATCAGATTATTATTCAACGCCATATATGTAAATGTCATATGGGTTCCCTAATTTCTATAAATACCTCATACTTCAATCATTATTCATTCAATTCAATTTTATGTCAAGGGTATATATATATTCATTTTAAAAATTAATATTATATTATTAATGTTATATTTCATTTATGTAGTGTTGTTTGCGAGTATGATTGTCCTAGGGGATTAAGTTGATCAACATTTTTATATTATAGTTATCATATTTTTTAATTATTTGTCTTGTTTTAAAATTTTAAATAATATATAGATATTTATTAACTAATTGTAATTTTAAAATTAATATAATAAAATTGAAATGTGATTTCTATAATAATAAATTATTAAATATGAAAATTTTATATATTCTGAATGGAAATTCCATTGATAAAATTATGTATCATTAAATCCATGGTGGTCACCTCTGACTGAAATTTCTGCTATAGGTCTATGAGGACCCTTCAAATCTGACCACGAGAGCACATAAACTACTAATCGTGCCTTTTTTCATATCAAAAAATATATCGTAAATATGTTCAAGACCCCGAAACATTGATATGTGTCTCAATTCACATAACAACCCATGATCCTGCCTAAAATTCCAATTCTCTCTAAATCTCAAAACCTATAATGACACGGGTTATTACGAACTCCCCACCATAATGCTCCTCTTCCTTGAGAAGTTTTTGAATAATCATTCAATTGTGAACCCCAAATTGTCTAGGTTTTCAATTCATAAAAAAGACACCGTGTGTCATCCAATAGTGTCAAAAAAATCATCCATTGAGCAACTATGAACACTAATTATTGATGCATCATATTTCCTCTAAAATCCTTATTCAATCATCCATCCACATCATCCACTTACGAAACGATGCGCTAAATGTGTTTTACACCTTTCTACATCTAATTATACATCATATAACTAGTGGGACATTCCTTACCTCAATTTACCCAATCATGCTCATCCATACTCTCGGAAACACTTCCATATCACTACACCATCAGATCATGATACTGTACCACCTAGAGGCATCACTGAGCCACCCAAGAATGCACACTAATGCTAAAATTGACTCTCTGTTTAATGTCATAGCCAGATTCTCAACAAAACCATTAATCAATAACACTCTACAATTTAGAATTGGAGAATATCTGATCCAACTCACCCACAGATCACCAGTTCCAACCCAAAATAGACACTATAAACTGAATCAAACCAGAACTACAATTGAATCCCCAAATCATTTTTCTCTACACACTAGTATCTTACTAGAATTTTAATTTTCTATCTATTGGGTAAATAATGCCAATAAAACTTTTGACATGTGGGTCATCCACTAATTACATATTTTAATCTCCCTACTATAGTATTATCCTTTTCATTTCTCTACTAAGATAAACACCCATTCCACATAAACCACATCTATTCCTTTACAAAACATAACAATAGGATGAAACCACTCCTCTTACACATGAGTACCAAATAAGACACACCAATTTATAAGCTCCAAGTTGGTTCCCAACCATACCTGTCAATACCTAAGCACAAAAAATACAGTGATCAATCCCTCTATGAGATTATGGGGATACCCACAATAAGAATCACCTATTTAAAATGAACACCAATTCATGCAAACCTTGAAATCATCAAAATTAACAATAAGGGATCTAATACTAGAACCCACAAACTCATATACTTCTCCTCAATTCCAATTACATAAATCATCCATATCATAACCCCACCATAATTTTATTCCCTAAAACATCCATGACATTCCTACTGAAAACACAAACAATGACCGAGGGTCATCCTGATTCATCAGAAATAACCATGGAATCTTATTATATACTAGAAATAGTTTATTTCCAATCATCCAAACAAATTAGATGCACACCCTCCAATAAAATTTTGGATTTCCTAACTAACACAAACCATCAGCCAAGAAAATATATTCAAACATCCAAGTTACTCTTAAATAAGAATAAAAATCTAATAAGACTAGAATTTAAAGACAATAAACAATTATTTCAAAAACTAGTTCGTAATATTTCATATGGACCAAAATATTATTGATATTTAAAAAAAACCTAGGAATAAATGTGCTTTCACCAAAACCAAAACATGTAACATCTCTGGCATAGAATTCCATTTTTTCCAAAAACTGATCCCATTTCCAAAGGCATTTTGAAATTATATTTTAGAATCCACTTCCTAACACTTTTCTAGAAATCTAAAAATGACAGGTACTTTCAGAATCACTTCTTCCATTATCCATTCAAATAAATTCTACTCACAAAAACCTTTTTTGGGAGATTTCACAACACCACACATGTTTTCATTCAAAAAATAATTCATTCTCAAACATTTACATATCCCAATATCTAGTTTTCTATGTCATCAAAACAAAAATATCACAATAAATTAGACACAACCCTTATATTTATTTTAATTGAATCAAAACTTATTATATAACTGATAAAACATTCCTATATATAATTTTTTTACGGCATAAAAACTAAAATATCACAATAAATTAGACACTCCCCTTATTATGATGGTTTTGTTTTTCCAGCCACTTAGTGGAGCGATCTGGAGTGTATCATCATCCAAGGAGATCATATTTGTTTTGGTATTCAGATCAGACCCACGATATGATATTCATAGATATAATTGTAAACAAAATTATAAACCATGTAGTTTGGTTCTACTTAATGGAACATGTCATACCTTTTTATGGTCATGTGATAAGGACCAAACCTTGAATTTTAGCATTATGAGGTAATGATGTCTAGGATAAATATGCCCATTCAAAGTCTAGTGTGGGACTAATACCAAAGAGAATGAGGGATGCTGGATGTGATTTGAATTTATAGGTTGAATTAGACTCTATTGGGGGCATTGACGTAATAATAGGGTTCATTTTGGATGTTGGGTTTGTACCTTAGAGATACTCCCTACATATCCTGTTTTTACAAGAATCAAATCCCTTGTTGTTTGGTTATGAGGACCCAGGCCTATGGATTTCCAATGAATGTTAATCTCAAAGAGGAATATGGGCCATTGCGAGGATTAATTTATGGCTTAATTCTAAGGAGGATTCCCTGATTAATGAATTTGAGTCCATGTGAAGTGACTCGACTCATAGATAATCATGGGTTTGGTTTAGGGCTTACTCGTGAGGGGTATGCCTAGATAGTTTGAAGTTTTGTTGGGACATACACTTAAGAAGGATTCCTAGATTGTCTGAAGTTTGTTTTGGACTTAATCCTAATAAGTATTCACTGAGGTTGGTTGGGGATTAAACTTGGAATTATTTCCATAAGGTTTTGGGAATATTGTGGATTTCATGACCACCACCAACCTCTAATCCCAAGTGAGTCTTGATTGGTGTGAGAAACCAGACGGAGCAGATGATCTGAGAAAAATCATGATCTACTTTACCCAGAGGTTGGATACATCTCTATTAGGACCCACACATATGGAGGTTCCCCAAATGAATACAGGAGAATGGTTTAAAGGTAGATTCTATGCCCAAAACATGCATCCGACTGTGTGGATGTCGTGATCATGTCTATCCTCTAAGACCACAAGTCATGATGAGTCACGATTGAATATGAGAAAGCGGAAGTGGAAGATCTGGCAAACAATATGATCTCCCTTCCACTGGTGGAAAGTTATGAGGGTAAGAGAGAATAAAAATGGGCTTGGACATGTCCATTCCCTATTCCATTTTATATATTAGATAGTCAGATCTGACTAACCATATGGGAAGAGCCCTTGGGAGAGAAGAAAGGTAAGTGTTCAACCTCTTGTAAGAAGTTCTAGTGGCTTACTTCATTGGGTATTCCCTAAAATTGGTTTTACAATGGGAGGGGAGGATTTCAATCCATGTAAAAAATAAATTTATGTGTGATCCTCACCCTCCCATCCTAATACTAGAGGCTTCAGGTGTTAGAGATGATAAGTTAAGGACATGGTACTAGCCCTCTTGTCTGAGACCATGAGTTCTTAGACACCACACCTAGAGTCGGGGTCCTTGTGACTATGGGAATGAATTTCCACATGTACCCTGTGGAACCTAACCATCTGGTAAGATATGTATGGGAAATATACAACTGTAAGAATTCAAATCCAAATGGGAGACACACCGGTGTTCCCCTCCTCATGGTATTTAATGTCTAGAGGCTTTGATGGAGGTTCCAAATAGGTATCTCTAAAAAAAGGGATTCAAATAGAGGGGAGTCTTGCCATTGGTGGTTTGGAAGGGGACTCAAAGAGAGCATCACATAGGTCAAGTATTAGTGATAAGAGGTTCTTTGTATAGGTCCTGAGAGGAATTGTTTGTGCATCGTGTAGGGTATTTTAGGCCTGAAAAATCTAGATGTACTTTGGGAAATGGAACACATAGGAAACAAAACATGGGTTAGTATTTTTCCTACACACCACAGGTCTCCTCAGGTTTCCATGGAACAATCTCATGAAGGTCCCAGATTAAAGAGATGTGACTCGCATAAGTGGTTTTTTCTAAGGGGATATGGGGTCCCTATGTATGTGTTTCTGTTTCAATCCCAGAAGGGACATTTATCTCACTTATCTTCCATAATTTTCTATTCTCTTAGGTTTTATAGACCTACCTAAGTTTTTTTTGGATACATGGGTGAAGGGGCTATATAACCAGAGTTTCGGGTATTCTTTCAAATTTTTAGTTGTGAAAATTATTTGCCTAATGGTTCTATTTACAAACAAATAGGGGACCTTAGTCGAAGGAGTTACCCCATAAAGGTCCATGGTGTAGGTCCATGGTGCACATACATGGCACAGGTCCATGGAATAGGTTCTTGGTATATGTTCTTATAGTAGGTCCGTGGTGCAAGTTATTGGTGCGGGGCTATGGAACATGTTCTTGGCACATGTACCCCACGTAGGTGTCCCATACAGGTGTCTTGTGAACTTTTTAGGCCCGCTCAAGGACATTTTCGGTTGTGACACAAGGAATTACAATATTCTCCTTCCGAAAAAAAGATATATTTTTACCCAAACAAATATTTAGTGTCTAGGTGAGGTTCACATCATGAATTCTATGACAAATTACATGGAACACATTTAATGGTGTCAACATCATGTAGTATAGATATAATGAGGTCAGTCATGTACATGAAATTCACCCACCCAAAAAAAATAATGAAAAATTGACTTATAATAATATAGTTAAAAGAACATTTTCCAACCTATACACCACAATACTTAACCATACATACTTCATATCCATGGAATAAAGAATAAGTCCACTTATTTCACAAATAAACCAATACTCAAATACATTGGTTAGTGTGAAATTACAAATATGATTTTATACCAATTGTTTGACCATATATTCTCTCTCTAGGTAGTCCATATCACCAATCAACCAGTACCTTCTTTCTCAATGTAGGAAAATCCATCGATAACCAATAATAAATCACAACTCAGACCCCATATTAATAATTATGATCCCTTTATCTGATTTTATTCTTGTCCTAGTCATCTAACTCATTAATGACCCAACATTCAATAATCTAACATCATATTCTCACTCAGGGCTTGGTCTGCTAGACTATCTCACTCATTGAGATTCAAATTTATTAAACACTACCCTATCAATATAGACATTATCCAACATCAGTGACATTGTGATCTCATCCCTCTCATAGAGATACTACTAACTACATATCATTCATGAAATTTATAGGCCTCAGAATCTTCTCCAACACTTACATATGTATCCAATCTGAATAATCCATTTATAACACGTAATAAAAAAAATATTTCATGAAACACATGTCAAAACTCTCCATCTCATAACTAGGGCACAAGTTCATCGATATCTTTTCATTCATGTCGAACACACCCCAAACCCCTTTACAACCCTCTAAGGGTTCTATCTTCTCTATATGAACCAACCCATTGCATTGATATCAAAAGGTAAATTATCAAAGGTCGACACACACAACACACATCACCATCCAACACAAAATCTATATGTATCCACAAGAAAGAATCATAATAAACATACATGCTTTTGAAAATAGGGAAATACCATGACAATTTCAAATAGACCAAGATAATCTAAGGAAACCCCTTCAAAATTCCTTTAAAAATAATGTTAAATAGAAATTTCATATTTAATACACTTAATTTATTTTTAATCAACTTAGTATCTGGATTTAGTATAAATTTGGCATTTAGTTTGAAAAATATATTTTTCTAAAAACTATTTTAAAGTGCATAATGTTTATAATTTTTAATAAATTAAAAAATGCCTAATGAAGAATGATTTAAATGAAATTTATAGATTATATATCAAAAAATATTAATTTATATTCCTATAAGTATTATTATTATTAGTCATATAGTTAATATAAAATTATATTTTTTCTTTCAAAATAATCTTTTTGAATACCCGTTTTTTCATCTCGTATATAGATTTAGTTATAAATTAAAATTGGTCACTAAGGAGAATTGAATTTTCTAAAATTGATTATATATTTTTAATCATAATAATTTATATTATATAATATTTTGAATTTAATTTTTATCCATAATTAATAGTGAAATGAATAAAAATTAATTACCGCAGTTAATGTTAAAGTAGGTTTATTAGGGGTTAAGCTAAAAATATAAGTGTCAAAATAAAGTAAATACTTGTCTAAATTAAATTTATTGGAAAATTTTCTACCTTATAATTTCTGAGGATCTATAATGGTTCATTTTGGAGACATTTTTTTCTTATTAAAAACATGGGTATAACTGTTTCTTATCAAAAATTTTAAGTGTGCCACTCACTTCACTTATAAAAGGTCACCCACTAAAATATCTTCTACACACCTTTAAACAGTTTCTGTTCACACAATAACTACCCAAATTACTTCATAAAATCAATATAATCATCCTATAGTAGATTATTTGGTCATAAATCCATTATAGAAAAACATTTGGTATAATCCTAAAGAGGTCGTCCGAGAAGGGGAACAATTCATAACTATGCATTTTTTATTTATTCTTATAGATCGATAAAAACATATAAAAATATGATAATATGATAAAACAAGTATATAATATATACTATTATGTTATTATATTAATTTAATAACCTTAATCGATCCCCTCTTCCATCAAATGAGATACAAAATCATGATTCATGTTCATGGAAGACTACCACCTCTCGAACCGATATCCATCATTTTCCTTAATAACCTCCGATGAATTGTTTTAATAAAGGATTTAAAATATATAGATGATATTTTTAGTATCTTTATACTAATATAGTTATGATATCATAGATTCATTTTTAATTTATATTCAATGGGGGATACAATAACATCATTCATGTGTACTATGGACTACAGCCTCACGAAGAGATGTGAATTGTGTTTCACTAATGATTTACATTAATTGTAATAATGATAATGTTAATGAATACATGTTATATAAATAAAATTATAATTATAACCTTGAATTTTAAAATTTTCAATATGTAAGATAAAATTGTTTTTCTTACCCGAAAAAATGATTACGTCAATCATGCATGTGTGGACTACTACCTACATGAAGTGATGTGATTATTTTTTCCTCGCCAAAACACAATAATTATATATATTTATTTAAAAAAATAATAAGTAATTTATGATATTATTAAAATAATTTAATGATAAAATAAAATATATATTCTATCTATAATGATAATTGAAAAATGGAAACGTTACTTATGTGTACGTACAACCTACCGTCTCCATGATCATAATGTTGTTCATTTTTCCTAATTTTTTTTAATGATTTGTTTAAATAGTATGATTGATAAATAAATATGATAAATTTTTAATTATGAATATTTTGGATAATTTTAAATAATTAATACTTTGACAGCGGTCAACACACTGAATCCATTTTGAAATAATAAACCAAATGTCCTCAAAACACTCGACATGGACTTAGTTGATTATGTATTCAAATATTCCCTTATAAAGAAGTAAGATAAATGATTAAAGTATAGGGTATTAAATCTGTAAAAGTTTATCAATAAATAAAATAACAAATATAATTTTATTATATAGGAGTTAAAGGGAACACATGAAAATTTTGGACTCGAGGTAAGGGTTTTTCGTCATCTCGATGTTTCTTCTGTGAGACATATTCCATATTAACCACTTATTCTTATCATGTAGTGTACATATTGAACATGTTTCTATTTTTGAATTCTTTTGCTGAATATTATTGTGAATTAAAAATCCATATGAGGTTCTATATTTCATGGGTCTGTGATATAGAGATTACCAAAGTTGTAAGGGATATCATCTCAATTTCCCTTCATTGAGGTGTATGGTAATGATTCACACCTATCATCATTTATAAGGTGTATATACTACCCATATAAAATTCTATATAATGAATATAATTATGTTCTAAATATTTAAAGTTTCATTTCATGTTATTATTTCATGGGGCTTATGATTAAAAGTTACCAAAATTGAAAAATATTTATGTTACAATATCCTTTATTTTTGTAATGTTTATGTTTAAGGTTAATTTAGAGGAAATAATCTGATATTATTTTCATGTACCCGATCTCTTTTATTCTTCTTTGGTTATTAATTTGTGTCACATGTTTCATTTCAATTTCTTCTATTATTTATTGAATAAATATCAAACATTTAATTTTTAAAATATAATAATATTTTATTTCTATTTAGATCGAGTATATTTCTATTATATAAACATGTTTACTTTTTAAAAAAAAATTATATTTTTAAAAATAAATGATTAAAAAAATTGTTTTACATGTTATTTTACCTTACTTTTAAATGATTTTTAATGAAATTTTTCAAATGAATCAATTTTGACTCCCTTTTTTAAAATGTTTTTAAAATAATGTTTATTTTTACCATTCAAGGAAAGAACATATATTAACTCTATTATTTAAATTATTTTATTTGAAGTTTAATTTATATATTTATATGTTTGTCTTCAAATAAATGTATTTTTACTATATTTTATGAATTTAATGTATTTAAAAGTTATTTTCAAAAAGAAATGTTCATTTTCCAAAAAACATTTAATGATATTTTAATGGTATTTTCATTCCTCAACATCTAAAAAACATTTTTTATTTATGATAATATATGGATATTTTTAATGATACCATCCTCATTATTTTTTTTAAATGGATTATTATTTTTTCAAATATATTTTTTTTGCAACCAATATTTTTCCATGGGTTAATCATGTTTCAGTGTGATTGTTATGATAAATGTTTCTTTCCCACGAGTTAATTAGGTTTCACAGAGATTGTTATTGATCTCATTTATTTTCCACGGGTTAATATTGTTTCAAATATATTTTCATGGAACCTATTTTTTTCATGGGTTAATTAATTTTGGAAAAGAACAAAGGTTGTTTTATGAGTTTTATGATGATTTGTAATCTTCAAAATTTAATGATTATCTTATGGTCATTGTAAATTGATTATTTTGATGATTGTTTTTGTTATAAACCAAGGATATTAGGTTAAAGTATTAACCAAGGATGGATGGTTCCATGATTGTAATTCCCTGACCCCAGAAGCCCATAGTCAATGCATTAGTACGTATCATTGGCATGATCATAAAAGATCAAGTCTCGAAAGACCGATTAGTTTAGTATACTTGGATGTACTAGATACATACATAAGGTTTACATTAAATCATAAAATGGAAAAATACAACAACATTGTCACCATAGAAAACACTGAGATCCCATAGACTATCCCTGGAGGTCAGTCATAATATTCCTCTTTGCATCTTGGAAAAAATAAAATATAGAATTGGCTGAGCTCAGATGATCAGTTAGGATAACATTATAGTGGAAACTTTCATAAATAAGCATAAACATTTAAGGTAGCGTATAAGACTAGAAAAAAAGCCATTTAAACATGAACTTCAGCGTAATATGGAAAAGAACAAATTAAATAACACCATTTACTTATTCACATGGATATTCTACTATTAGAATAATCACACGCAATATCAATAACCACTTTCATAATGATGGAATGAATAATGCCAGACTGTCATAATCACATAGTCAAGGCCTTACGGCAAGACTACAAATATGATTTTTTCAAGGCCTTGTGCGAAGACACTAGTTTGTATGATGAGACCTACCAATGCATCTAGGAGATATAGCAGGATCCACCCATCCCTTACTAAGTCCAATTCATTCCTCATATGAAAAGTTACAACATAAAATAAACAATCATATTAAAACTAACATACAAAATAACAATACTTTATCCAAAAACCATGAATGGTATAAAAATAGCACATCCACAGTCAAAACTAACTCATTCAATAAAATATAGAAGATTTTATTGTAATATATTAACCTCAATCAAGAATAATGAAGGATATTGACATAGATGAATATAATCATCAAAATTATCTGGGAGAAGTGTCCCCCCTTTTTATTGAAAACATTTAAAAGTCACACTATTTGTCAAGAAGCTGTTTAAAAATTAAATTCTGAATAAAAGTGTCTCATACCAATTTGAAACTTTTAAAAGGAATTTTAGTTTTAAGAAATTAATTTATATATAAATAAATCCTTAATTTTTTTTTTAAAACATGTACATTAATGAGAATGATTTAGAATAATAAATATTTAAAACATTTAAAATGATATTTTAGTTGGACTTCCTAACCAAAAGAGAGAAACTTGAATACAAATAATTAAGGTAATAAAAACATTTTAATATCATCAGAATAAATATATTCATGATATACTATGTCTATGTACATTTTATACTCCATGTAAAAGTGATTTTTTTGTATAACAACACAGATGTCTCAATGGAATGTAATTTGAGATGAAATCTCTTATAAAGACCATATCATTAGGTTAAGGATAAATCAACAACATAATTATGTGTTACAAATATAAATACACTCAATATGATTGGATATTCAGTTTAAATCAATCTTAGGACATTCACAGATATTCTTGTAAGGACAACACCTATGATTTGGATATTTTACTCAACAATTGGAGATTGAGTTAAAATTACTCTAATCAAAGTTCATATCGATGACTTGAGAAATTATCAAGGGATTGATTATGTGTATCAAAAGTATATCCAAAGAATGGGGAGTGGAAATTATAAAATAAGAAAATTTATAGTGATTCCACACATAATATTGGAGTAAAATAATCAATGAAGTATGTGTAAAGACAAATGAATAGAAGTGGAAATTTCAAATTCCCTTATCGATTTGGTAACTTACAAAACAAATACCCATGAAAGAAGGATCACACAATGATGATGTAAATATCCATATATTAAATTATATTATACAATGAATACAATCATGTTTAGTACACACACCACATGCAATAAATAAGTGGTGAACAATGGAAATCTCACGGAATTAAAAGTGAGATAAGAAACCCTATCCTTTGTACTTTTTCCTTGGTCAAGGGTAGGTTAACCTCATGTATAATGGTGAAATAATTGTTATTGAATTAAACAAGAATCATATACGTGTTGGAGTTGGTGGCCTAGAACCAAATACTTTGTACTTTATTCATTAATAATAGCCTTATAACATCTTGATTGTTCTTCTGCATAACAATGCATGTTATAATGCCTTAAGGATAACTGTTGCATTAAAGGTTCATAGTGGATCCCTGCTATGATGAGAACCCAGAAGTGCCATAACACTATTCATGAATATATGTTCTATGGATGGATGATGTTATTTGAGGGACACAAATAATACATTCCATTAGGGGTGAGGACTCATAAAACTTTGAGGCACCTTCTCATGGTGTGCGCCCTTGGTAATATCCAGGAAAATATTATGAGAATGAGACCCGCCAATAAGAAATCCACATTTCATAGTGTCATTGGATGTTCCTATCTATGGACATGTTTATTTGTCATTAAACATTAAGATTATTATTATTGGGTATTACAACTCATGCACTTACATGTATTGATGAAAAATGTGACGACACACTGTTCACATCAAGGTAGGATACGTTGGGTGCATCACGAGTAATACCACATTAATAGATAATGTGAGAAAGTATTTGGCCCTTATCTTCCATAACGGAAGTAGATATCTCATGAACGTTGATGGAATTGATATAGCCCAAATAAATCCATGGCCATGGTAAGGTATTGGGGCGTTCAATTCCAGAAAGTCAAAGAAAGAATAACTGAGCACATGGGTTGATGACACTAGTTTGCACCCCACTTTATTCGAGATATCATGAAAAAGGGATTATATTACACGATAAGAATTCGTATAAGGTGACACATCATTGTGGCGTTGACTTCTTTCTCTATGGGTTCCATGGCATGTTTCTAGACGCTAACCTTGGACTTTAGGTAGGCTCGACCTAATGCCACTGATAAAGAGGCCTAGAGGGTCACACACTATGTGTGTCAATGTATCCCAGTTAAATATTAATTTAACAAGTTAAATAAATATTATTCCTGACTGTGGTTTAATAATTATTTAAGGATTCCTGATCACATATATTTCGACCATAGTTATTTGGGAGAATATATTGTGGGTGAAATAATATATTCATTATCAAGTAATGTAGTTACATTTATTTAAGAAATAAATAGCCATTACTCAAGGTCTAATAAATGTGTAGGAGGAAATAAAGGAAAGTGGAAAATAAAAGTACATGCCATGTATATTAAATATACATGCCGTGTAGTTTTAAGAAAGAACAACTACACGCCATGTATTAATTATTACACAGTGTGTAGTTTTTCTAGTCCGGATTTTGAGGAAATAATATCATTACTGTGATATTAATTGTAATCAGCGTGGGCACATTTCAAGGAATTAATAATTCGACATGGGGGTTTTCAATAAGAGTTAATGAAATAAATAAAATGCGTAACATGTTTATTTATTGTCATAACTCTATAACCTCAAAACATGAATATAAATATCCTCACAACCCCAACAATTTTCACCAATGGTTGTGCACAACAATTCTTGAGAATTCTTTCAAGACCGAAAGAACTCCTTCCTCCAAGAATGCTCTCAAGGATAAGAGAACAAGAGATCGAAGGCAGACATCGTATGCGAAGGTTCTTCCATGCTAGCACCCAGATATCTCTTCGATGAAGTCCAAAGACACGTCGCACACGTGTGGATCACGACGAGAGGAATCCTACACTTGGATTCTATGACGCAACGACTGATCATAGGATCCTGATCAGAGACATCAACGAAGATAGAATTCCACCAAGGTAATTCTTGTGAATTAATTAAATTAATTATAACCAACATATGATGATCCTATCTCTATGGTTCAGGTATTTCCTTTTTTGTTTTTTTTTATTCATTCTATTTCAAAGATTCGGCGTTTTAAATCATGATGGATCTCAGATTGAATGTTGCATAACGTTAAAATTATAATTGGGAAAAGCCACCAACGCAATTCCGCTACGCTCGGAACCTATAAGTTGTATCAGAGGGGGCATATCGTTGATTATAATTATTTATTTTTTCGTTGGTGATCTATGCATTAAATAATTTAGTTGTTCCAATTCAAGTTAATCATTCTTTAAATATGAATCTCGAGATCTATTCCTCCTCTATCATTTCTTGTTCACCATACAGAAACAACTTTTTCTTTTAATTATTGATTAAAATAAAGTATAGGAACTCATATGGAGGAGCCAAACATTTCTGGCCGTACAACACCAGAATACAGAACATGTATTCGGAAGTACACTCCGTGTAGTCTAGGTTCATGCATCGGACTGGTCTACCAAATCTGGCCTTGTATTGATCCTATCTAAGTCATTTATGACACCGTGTGTTGACCAGGAATAGGTGGAACACAGTTTCTAGATTACATTGCATGTGGTCCAACAGAACACGGTGTGTAGTCCCTACGGGTTAGGGTTGGACAGTGTACCCCGTACACGCCTTTCCCGGCTGGAAACCGTGTAACGCGGAAATTACACTGCGTGTGTCCCACTGTACAAACCGTGTACTCTGAAAATTTTTGAAGTACATTAACACACCATGTCCCCAAGCGTGTACTTCGGATGGACGGTGAAGAAAAATACACACCGTGTAGTCGGAACTACACGCCGTGTACTCACCCAAATTACGTAGATTTGTTAAAATTTATTATTATATTATACAAACCCTTGAGACGTGTACCATAATGCAGGCGTAAAGCTGAGGCACAACATTTGATAGGTGTTTTATATATATGTGTTTAATTTAACATCTGCGTAATACATGGGAATTCAACGAGTTTCCTCCAAGGTACAAGTTACGTACAAGGAAACTTTTAAATGAATTTATGTGTTTAAAATCATGACGGATGAGAATCTAAAGGAAATTCAGAAAAGGGTTTAAGATAAAAGGATTGATTAATTAAATATAATTAATTAATTCAAGAGTTATTTATCTTAAACAAGAACGATTAAAGAGCTAAATGCTAGTTTTATTTATGCATAAATATCGTTTCATGTAAGGACGATCATGAGCTAGACCCAGACCTTTGTATGTGAATGGTTTCTTTAATATATTTATTTAAATTAAATCTTTTGGCATGAAATCCTTCTCCTCATTAATATATAGGGCCTTCTTGCAAAAAGATTCTTTTATTTAAAAACCCCTTTTACCCCTCACCTGTGTGTGAGATAAAAGCATATGTAATGGATGGAGAACCCAAGATAGTGGCGGCATCTCAAGTTAGGAGCCAAGGTGAAACCAATAGAAGGAGATGCAAAGGTGGACAGGAGGAAAGCTGTAAACACAAACTCGAAAGGTTCAAGGAGTTTCTCCCCTAGGTCTTGGGTTAGTTTATCAACCGCTAGATAATCTAATAATAGAAAAATATCATGATCATACTATTTATATTATTTCTACCAGTTGCATGGTTTATTTATTGTGCGTGTGTTGTCACGATCACACAATTAATGAATTAAAAAATCATGAAAGATGGAACAAAAATAAAACCGGCTTATACGTAAATATTATCTTAGACATAGTTAATCAATTTAGTATATCCCACTTAATATTAACAATCATGTAATCAAAGAAAATAAATTGTAAATTTAAGTATAAGGATAAAATTCCTCAAAAGAAATATTAAGTCGGTATAGCCTTCCATAATCTATGTTAGAATAAAACCATAGTTCAAAGTGTTGGAGCAAACCTAGTTGGGGTGCTTTCAATTTTCGGGGAATTCTAATTCAAGGTTTTGGGTTGACTTGACTTGGTTCACATCAAGGGTTGACTGCCACAGCATGACTTGGTGCGACCAAGAGGCAATGGTGGAGGAAATCCAAAATAAAAGGATTTCAGGATTGGGGAGTCCACTCAGCGGATCAAGGAGCTGCGAATTAATGTAGTTGAAATTTGGAATACCTACCTAAAACCCATCAAGTTGCTTGACCAACCCGAGTTGGGGTAATGTGAAGGGAAATATGGATCCTTTCAACTACAATATTCAAGAAATAGGATATTCTAAAGTCAATGGTGAGGGCAATTGGATTTCTATAAAATAGTGGGAGACTAATAAGTATTAATGTATTTATTTGTCTCAGTTTTGTAATAAAGTACTAAACCTTTGATCGTCATAATTTGTAGAAATGAGAAGAAAATGACTTCAAACATATCATTGTGAACCACACTTGAGAAGGAAAACCTTCTCACTGACACCAATTTCCACGAGTGGCTGAGGCGTTTACACGTCCTCCTTCGCCACAAAAGGAAATTGTATGTGCTGGAAGAGCCTACTCTAGTTGCGCCTGGGAAAGAGGCCAGTGATGAGGAATTATCTCTCTATATGAAACACATGTATGATGCCACATATGTCCATTGTTTCATGCTATCGGCCATGTCCAATGAGCTCTTGAAGCAACATGAAAACATGGATGCGTATCGAATAATGTGTGACCTTAAGGATCACTACCAAGAGAAGGTGAGATAGAGAGATATGAGTTCTCCAATGCTTTGTTTACAACTATGCTTGGAGAGTCTGCACCATTTGGGCCTCATGTAGTCAAGATTATTGGCTACATTGAACGCCTGGAAATCTTAGGGATTAAATTCCCTGATGAGTTGCGTACAGATCTCATCCTATCATCACTACCCAAGACCTTCTCAAGATTCATTGTCAATTATAACATGAGCGGCAATGAGAAGATTCTATCAGAGCTTCTAACCATGATTTTCCAGGTAGACAAGGATATGGGGAGTGACAACCCCACATTTCTTATGGTGATCAAGAAAATGAAGGACAAGGGAAGGGGGCCAAAGAATTATAAACGATATGAAGACCCTGAGCACCATCACTCCAAGAAGGGGAAGATACAAGGGCGGGGCAAGGAATGGAAGGCAGTGTGTTTTTCATGTGGCAAGAAAGGCCACTAGAAGAGGAACTGTACCCAAAAGCATCGGGATGCTAAAGGTGGATTCATTATCGAGTGTAATATTTCTATTTCTACACATTGGGTATTAGATAAAGCTTGTGGGGATCACATATGTATTCAAATACAGAAACCAAGTAGATTTAAAAAGATTGATAGAGGAGAGGTGGATCTTCGGGCTGCCAATGGCACAAGGCTGGCTGTATTGGCTATTGGAGATTACCACCTCTCACTGTCGACTGGGATGACTCTGGTTTTACATAACTGTTATTATGTGCCTAGTGTTACCAAGAACACAATTTCTATATCTTGTTTGGATATGGATGGATTTGTTTTCTAATTTGGAAATAAGGGTTGTCTCTTTTATAAGAAGAACGTATGTTAAGGTATGGAACATTTAAATAATGGTTTGTATGTATTAAATTACAAAAACCATGTGTTGGCAATCGATAATGAAAAAAACTCACATGAATCATACATCACCCAATTGTGGCATCACCGTCTCGGTCATGTAAACAAGAAGTGCTTGACAAAGCTCTTCCAAGATGGCTATTTACACTCTACTGAGCTAAAAACACATGATATATTTCATGCTTTTTTATAAGGAAAAATGACCAAGCCGCCTTTTGGTGGACAGGGTGAAAGGGCCACAGAGCTTCTAGGATTGGTACACACGGATGTGTGTGGACTATTTCCAGTAGAAGCTAGAGGTAAATATTCTTACTTAATTACTTTTACTGATGATTTGAGTAGATATGGCTATGTCTACTTAATGAGGTATAAGTAAAAGGCCTTAGAGAAATTTAAGGAATTCAAGAATGAAGTAGATAATCTTCTTGGTAAGAATATAAAGAAACTTCGATCGGATCGAGGTGGAGAATATCCTAACCAAGAGTTCATCAATCTTCTACTGGAGTCTGGGATTCTATATTATCTCATTCCTCCATATACACCATAGTGTAACAGTGTTAGTGAATGGAGGAAATGTACCTTTTTGGACATGGTGATGTGGATGATGAGACATGCAGATCTTCTATTATCCTTTTGGGGATATGCATTACAAACTGCAGCGTACACATTAAACCGAGTACCAACTAAGGCAGAAAATGGAATTCCATCGGGGTTATGGAATGGAAGGAAACCCAATTTGTCATACACACATGTATGGGGATGTTAGGCATTTGTTAAGGCCTTCTCAGGCAACAAACTAGCACCCTGGCACACGAGATGTATCTTTATAAGATATCCCATGGAAACAAAAGGATATTACCTATATAACCCTTCAGACAAGAAAGTGACTGTAGCTAGACAAGCCGTCTTTCTTGAGAAGGAGCACATCCTCAAGAAGGATAGAGGGAGAAAGATTGGCTTTAACGAAGTTGATGATGAAGATACACAGGAGTTGGTACAGGAAAAAGTTCCATAGGTCTCCATGGAAGAGGTTCTAGAAACACAAGTACTGTGTAGGAGCTCAAGAGAGATAAGGGAACCAGAGAGATTTGGTTTCCTAGTAACTGAGGATGGTGAATCATTTTTATTGGACAATGATGAACCTCTCTACTACATGGAATTATTAGAATGATTTCAAGATTCAAGATGGCTAGAAGCTATGAATTCTGAGACGGATTCCATGTATCAGAACCATGTCTGTGTTCTAGTCGATGAGCCAGTTGATGTAAAGACTGTTGGATGCAAATGGGTATTCAAGAGAAAGATGGACATGGAATATCAAGTTAGAACCTATAAAGCAAGGCTAGTGGCTAAAGGATTCAGATAGCATCAAGGAATTGACAATGATGAAACCTTCTTGCTATTTTCCATGTTTAAATCCATAAGAATCATACTTGCCATAACAGCTTACCATGACTACGAGATTTGGTAGATGGATGCCAAAACAACATTCCTTAATGGGAACCTTTAGGAAGATGTCTATATGACACAACCAAAAGGGTTTATGACACCAGGTGAAGCCAAACTGGTTTTCAAGTTCCAGAAATCCATTTATGGATTAAAGCAAGTATCCAGGTCATGGAACATTCAATTTGATGAATCCATAAAGGAATTTGGGTTCATTAATAATGAATGTGAGCCATGGGTTTATAAATGGTTTAATGGGAATGCGTTCGTTATCCTAGCAGTATATGTTGAGGACATATTGCTTATTAGAAATGATGTACCAGTCTTACAGTCAGTTAAGGAAGGGTTGAACAAGTTTTTCTCCATGAAGGACTTAGGTGAAGCATCCTACATTCTAGGGATCAAATTATTCATGATAAATCCAAGAGGCTGTTTGGACACAGATAGAGTACATATATTGACCAAATACTAAAGAGATTTAGTATGGAACAATCCAAGAGGGGATTGGATCCAGTGTCACATGGCCTACATCTTTCTAAGAAAATGTTTCCTCAGACACAACAAGAGAAAGGTAGAATGAGTAAGATCTCATTCGCTTCGGCTATAGGATCCATCATGTATTCCATTTTATGTACTAGGATTGATGTTGCATATGCACTGAGCATGGTAGGTAGATATCAATAAGATCCAGGGGAACATGATTAGACTGCTATTAAGACTATCCTTAAGTATCTGAGAAGAACTAAGGATATGTTCCTAGTGTATGGAGGAGACCAGAAGCGTGTCATCAAAGGGTAAGCAGATGCTGGTTTTCAAACAGATCAGAATGATCTGAAGTCACAATCTGGATATGTTTTCGGTCTCAATGGAGGAGCTATGACCTGGAAGAGTTCAAAGCAGCCTGTTGTTGTCGATTCTAGAGTGGTGTCCGAATATATAGAAGCTTCTGATGCAGCCAAGGAAGCCGTCTGGATTCAGGACTTTGTCTAGGAGCTTGATGTGGTGCCTAGCAGTAAAGAACCCATTACATTGTATTGTGATAATACTACAGCGGTGGATATTGTGAAAGAACCAAGGTCACATCAACGGAAAAAGAATATACTCTGAAAGTATCACCTATTGAAGGATTTATATCAAAAGGGTGAAGTTGCAGTGAGCACAGTGTCCATGGAAGAGAACGTGGCAGACCCCATGACTAAAGGCATATCTCAGCAGAAGCATGAATATCATGTGAGAGCTAGTGGGTTAAAGGTTTTTAGTTGTTGGCTCTAGTCCAAGTGGGAGTCTGTTGGAGTTGGTGGCCTAGAACCAACTACTTTGTACTTTATTCATTAATAAAATCCTTACCACATCTTGATTGTTCTTCTGCGTAACAATGTATGTAATAATGTCTTAAGGATAGCTATTGCATTAAAGGGTCATAGTGGATCCATGCTATGATGAGAACCCATAAGTTCCATAACACTGTTCTTGAATATATATTCTATGGCCGGATGATGTTATTTGATGGAAAAAAATAATACAGGCCATTAGGGGCGAGGACACATAAAACTTTGAGGCACCTTCTCATGGTGTGCGACCTTGGTAATATCCAGAAGGATATTATGAGAACCAGACCCACCAATAGGAAATCCACATTTCATAGTGGCATTGGATGTTCGTATCTGTGGACGTGTGTATTGGTCCTTAGACTTTAAGTTTATTATTAATGGGTATTACAAGTTGCGCACTTTGATGTATTGACAAAAAGTGTGAAGACACACGGTTCGCAGTGAGGTAGGATACGTTGGGTGCATCACGACTAATACCGCATTAATAGATAATACGAGAAAGGATTTGACCCTTCTATTCCATAACGGAAGTAGATATCTCAGGCCCTTTGATGGAATTGATATAGCCTAAATAAATCTATGGCCATGGTAAGGTATCGACAAGTTCAATTCCAGAAATTCAAAGAATGAATAACCAAGAAAATGGGTTGATGACACTAGCATGCAACCCGCTTGATTCGAGATATCATGAAAAAGGGATTATATTACACGATAAGCTTTCCTATGATGTGACAGGTCATTGTGGCATTAAATTCATTCTCTATGGGTGCCTTGGCGTGTTGCTAGACACTAACCATGGACTTTATGTAGGCTTCACCTAATGCCCCTGATAAAGAGTCCTAGAGTGTCACACACTAAGTGTGTCCATGTATCTTAGTTAAATATTAATTTTACAAGTTAAATAAAGATTATTCCCGACTTTGGTTTAATAATTATTTAAGGATGCCTAATCGCATTTATTTCGACACTAGTTATTCGAGAGAATATATTGTGGGTGAAATAATATATTTATTGGTGAGTAATGTAGTTACATTTATATAAGAAATAAATATCCATTACTCAAGGTCTAATAAATATGGATGAAGAAATAAAGGAAAGTAGAAAATAAAAGTACACGCCGTGTATTAATTATTACACGACGTGTAGTTTTTCTAGTCGGGATTTTGAGGAAATAATATCATTACTGTGATATTAATTAAAATCAGCATGGGTGCATGTCAAGGAATTAATAATTCGACATGGGGGTTTTCGATAACAGTTAAAGAAATAAATAAAATTCATAATGTGTTTATTTATTGTCATAACTCTATAACATCAAAACACGATTATAAATATCCTTACAAACCCAACACTATTCACCAATGGTTGTGCACAATAATTCTGGAGAATTCTTTCATCACCGAAAGAACTCCTTCCTCGAAGAACGCTCTCAAGACCAAGAGACCAAGGCAATCAAAGGTGGACATCGCAAGCAAAGGTTATTTCGTGCTAGCACCCGAAGATCCCTTTGGAGACGTCTGAAGATACATGTAACATGTGTGGATCACCGCTAGAGGAATCCTACACTTGGATTCTACGACACAACGGCGGATCACAAGATCATGACCAGAGACATCAACGAAGAAATAATTCCACCAAGGTAATGCTTGTGAATTAATTAAAATAAAAATAACCAAAATATGATAATCTTATCTCTATGGTTCCGGGATTCCCTCTCATGTTTTTTGTTCTTCGTTCTATTCGGAAGATTCAGCATTTTGAATCGTGATGGATCTCAGATTAAACGTTGCTTAACGTTAAAATTAAAATTGGGCAAACCCACCAATGCGCTTCTGCTACACCTGGAACCTACAATACATTAATATGATATCATATATGATCTTTTAACATTGATTTGTTAATAATATCATAGTATTATCGTCATTTCGAGAGTTGACGGATTCGTTTTCCATTATATTATTTGTTATGTGTCCCATATTTATTATGGATGGGATGTAAGTTATTCATATACAGAATGATATTAAGTCTTTAAACATTATTTTAACCATCAAATGAAAATTATTCTTGAATGGATTTGATGGGGAATGAATCTCATCGCATTCATGGAGACGGTAGTCCGTACGTACGCACGAGTGAAAATATCATTATTTTGATATTATAATAATATATAATTGGATGGTATATCATATATAGAGAATCATTATCATGTTATATTTATTATTTACATGAACTATACAACAGTATTATTCCCATCAAATTAATAATGTATTGAATAACAATTACACCACGACGTGGAGACGGTAATCCATACGTACACACGTATGGTGACATTTCATTCAAAGGATGGATATAATAATGAATATGGATGTACCATATTTATAATAACATCACAGTATATAGAAGATACTGTAGTTGTTATTTTTTAATGTAAATAACAAATAAAGAAGAAGTGGAAGAAGAAAATAACTTGAAAGAGGGTGGTGAAATTATTATCTCTTCTTCGGGTTCTTCCTATTGATTTGATAAAAAGTCTTCTTAAGTTGGATTTATGATCAAACTAATGCCTCTAGGTTTAAGTGAGGAATGTTGGGAGGATATTTTGGTAGGGGTTGGCCAAGCCAAATGTCATTGAATGTGTGAATTAGAGATAAGGGTGAGTGCCCTTTTTTAATAGGGGTGAGGGGCACTTTAGGAAAAGCTAGAAATATTATTTTATAATAAAATCATCTTCGGTTCCTAATGGCTCCAAACTCCATTATTTTCTGGCTAAGGTGGGGATGGGTCAAAAATAACTCAAAAAATAGGGTTTAGACAGGTTTGGGTCACTTTATTAACCTTATCTTTTAGTTTTAACTCTTAGTTAATTAGTTTGACATTTACCATGTCTTCTTTTATTTTTATATTATATGGTTAATAAACATACTACAAACATCAAAGGGACCCCAAGTGGTTCATTAATGATAAAAATATCATTATATATGTTCTTTTTCCTAAACTTATATTTATAGGAATATTATATCAATATATAATATAATATTTGTTTTAAAAACTCCTTTATGTCAATTTTGACACTATTTAATAATTGATTTTTTTAAAGTCTTAAAAATTTTATTAATTAGAAAAAAATTTATTTAAGAAATCCTAAAATGTCATATTAACCAATAAAATTCGTGGATGTCATCAAAGCATTAAAATTATATTTATTTTAACATTAATAATACCAATAATTTGATTCTTTCATTAATTAGTAAAATACTACATCATTATTGTTTCATAAATAAATTTAATTATTAAATTTATAAAAATATAAATAAAATACCATTATGTAAAAATCGTTTTAGCTTTATAATGAATATTTATAGTCGAAAATATAACATATATAACCCTATGTTAAAATTATTTTGCTAAAGGATATATGCTTATGTCATTTTTATATTTACTTTAACTTAATTAATATAAAGTGTCATTATCACATAAAAGTGTCTCCATGGGGTCCCAAAATCAAAAAAAAAAGATGCCCATGGTCGGACATGTATCAACCAATAGGGTTATGACACGTTTTAGGGTAATTTAATATTATTATAATATTATTATTTTACCCTTATTTACCGGATTTACCTTTTAACCATGGTAAATAAAATATTTACCGAAGAAATTATTCAAAATTTGTAAAAATAAAAGTTACCTATTTACACAATTTGGACCTCCTGATTCTAAATATGGAATCCATTTTTCTATATTCAAAACAAAGAAGTCGTAGAAATTAATTTAAAATTAATTCCCTTTGTCAGAACAAAGAGCCCGTTTTTTAAGAAATAAAAACTATAAAATGATTGACACTCTTTTTTGTCTTGTTTAAAAGTGAAATTACATTCAATTGCCAATATTGGTTAAAATGGTAAAAATATTTTCTAATTATACTTTAAAATCACTCACCTTCATAATTTATCACTATTAATTATTTCTATTAAAAAAGTTGTTTTTAATTAAAATTTAGTATTTTTCACTACTCATCCAAATATGAAAGTTATCTTGAAAAGTACCAAATATTCACCCTAAGATAATTTCAATATTCCGAATACAAAAATGATTTCCATTTTGAATGATAAAATTTATAAAATTTTAAAATGTGGGTATTACTATTCCTAACAGCTAGTTTGATTGGTTTTGGTGTATGTTAGAACTCGAAGTTCCGTACAGCACACACTACTGTATTATTTAAAGAGAAGAATATTGTGGAAGCTTGGGGTGTTACATTCACACCTCCTTCAATAAATTTAATCCTCTCAATATTTAAAATTGGGCTTGGGAATATAATGTAAAGTCCCACATTGGAAAAAGAGTCAATAAACCTATCACTTTAATAGAAAGAAAGAGAAGTAAAAAGGTCACCCGAGATAACCAATACTAGGATTCCATGTAGAAAAACACAGATATGGATGATAAAATAAGTGTCAATTTCTAATATAGAGAGATAAAAATCATGTTCAGGAGAAAGTTAACAACAAGAAAACCACAAACATGTGATGTGACAAATAGTCATTAGTTTCCCAGTGGAAAAAGTAAACAGACAACGTTTTTTAAGTTACATTTCACAAAGATTAGGAATTTATTTACGATATTGACCAAGAACACAAATAGATATACTTACCGTTTATGTGGAGTTTCATTCTTTAATAAATTTCAACTACTAACTAATTTTTTTAAAACAATGAGTATTCAAGATGACTTAGTCACACCGAAAGAGCTAAAATCAAATTATTGAGAATCACATAATTCACAAAGGATAAAATATATATTTACCTTGTCTTTAGAGATTAATCCAAACCAAAATGGTTAGTACAATATCAGATTATCCCCCAAAAGGGATATTCCTTTAGAGAAAGAAACACTAATCTTAATATCTAAAAGTAAACCAAAAATACCCCAAAGTTAAATAAATACCATTAAATAAATAGTTGTCCTTAAAATCCTTCAATATAATCCAAACTAATATTGAAACCCAAAACATATAAGAATTTTGTTATGTAGTCTTCCATATTAAATTTTATCTCCAAATGACATCGACTACTCTTAAAGTCACATACTTGAATGTAATTAAACTAATCACATATTATCTATTATAGGTTAATCATTTCCATAAATAACCCAAATCACTATAAATCCACAATAGACATAGATAAAAATCCACCTTTAATCCTCAAATTAAAGCGCATAGTATTCTATTTTCCTTGGGCATATAGTGTTCCCAACAAAATTAACATCATCCAAAATAACATTTATCACTTAATCACTGAATCATTTTCCTATACTAAGGATATTCATTTGATAAGACATAAGATCCCAAATCAACTTATTATTGATCAATAAAATCATTATACAAAAAATAATTATTTACACTTACCAGGGACTTCAAGTAGTCGAGTGGTAGGTGATAAATCTGAATCACACTTTGCTTGTGGGTTCAATTCCCATAGCTTTGTCCAACGCGACGGGTTGTAACACGGTCTACATGATATCCTTTTTCAAAAACTATATTTTATAACATTACCAAAATGAGATAAATTCCTCAAAATAATCATAACATAATTTAACCACAAATTTTATCTCATACCTTGAATTTTCATCCCAAAATTTAATAACTTGTAATTGCCTCAAACCTAATAATCATATAAAACCGAATGGTTTTTTATAACTATATCCACTAGAGAAAAGATAAGTCTTCCCCAAATATCATTCTTACATGGAAAACTGTAGGGTTACAAATAAAAGTGAAAATTATTCCAGTGTAATCCCATCAACAAGGAGCACTAATACTTTTAAACATTTCTCCATCCATTTATTTCCTCATAACTTTTTCTTTGACCAAGAAAATATCCTATAGAATAGGTCATTCACTTGGTTAATGGCTAGGTCCTCTAAATTTACAGAAAATGATTGTAAATGGATTCTTGGGACCTTTTTTATTTTCTTCCATAGTACTCATCATTTTTTCTTGGAAATTCATTACTTTATATCCTTATTTCTTGTATGTAACGACTTTTATTATTCTGTTGAGACACTTTCTTAGGTGTATCCTTCCACATTTGATGCTAGATGGAAATTGAGTATTATTTTCTCTACGGTCTCCACTACTGGAGCTCTTATCATTCATCACCTTTCTATTCTTTATTGAGTTCGGGAGTTGGTTAATATATATGTTGTTGATCATATTTTGGAAAACTGATTTGGCTTGAACACAATAACTTTTACGCCTATCAACATTCCATTTTGTTTCCCATTTCCTCCACTATTCCCACCTTGTACATAATTCTCAAAGTTACCATGACTTCCTTGGAATCCATTGATTGATTAAATCCCGAAATAATTGTCTGAGTAATAGTAGTCCTAAAATAATTTAAATAATATCATGACATCGTATTATTAATTTGAGAAACTTTAGGATTAACCAAGGTCATTTATTCTCATATTATTTTAAAATACTTCAAATCGGTTTGTAAAGAAAATGTAAATTATCCTAAGTATATCCCATGAGAGTGTCGTAACCAAGAGTGCAGCAAGGCCCGTTGTCGTGCACCGGTTCCCGTTCGAGTCTAGATCAATGCGGTGTTTTCAGGTTTTACCCCTAGGCACATCTGTGCCAGAGCTACCTCTACCTTCTTGTATGCAGACATGTATGCATTTTTGGAAAAATCACAAAATCCATACAATACCAAAATTTTAGGAAGTTCTTCTATACTAGTCCTCAATGTCTATCTTAGGGACATGTGCTCTAATCAGAGTTTATCTAAATGTAGTTTCCAATGTTTGTACTAAACTTCATATGATACCAAATGTAACAACCTAACCCCAGAAGTTCAGAGTCGGTGCATTATTACGTATCATTGGAATGATCATAAAATATCATGTCTCAAAATACCAATTAGTTTTGTAGCCTTGGAAGTACTAGATACATTCATAAGGTTTACATTAAATCATAAAATGGAAAACTACAACAACAATATCTCCATAGACAACACTGAGATCCCATATAATATACCTGGAGGTCAGTCATAATATACTTCTTTGCATCCTGGGAAAAATAAAACATAGAAAGGGGTGAGCTCAGATGCTCAGTAAGGATAACATTATAGCAAAAACTTTCATAAATAAGCATAAACATTTAAGGCAGTGTATATGAATAGAAAAAAATCCTTTTAAACTTGAACTTCAACGTAATATATCAAAGATAAAATCAAATAATTCCATTTACTTATTCACATGTATATTCTACTAGTCGAATAATCACATGAAATATCAATAACAACTTTCATAATGATGGAATGCATAATAACAGACTATCATAACCACATAGTCAAGGCCTTGTGCCAAGACTACAAATAAGATTGTTTCAAGGCCTTGTACAAATACACTAGTTTGTGTCATGAGACCAACCGATGCTTCAAGGATCTATAGAGGGAACCACCTGTCACTTACTAAGTCCACTACATTCCTCATATGAAAAGTTAAAACATAACATACACATTTGTATTAAAACTAGCATACGAAATGTCAATACTTTATCCAAAAAACCATGAATAGTATAAAAATAGCACATCCACAGTCCAACATAACTCATTAAATACAATATGGAAGATTTTATTGTAACATATTAACCTCAGTCAAGAATAATGAATGATATTGACATAGATGAAAATAATCATCAAAACTATTTGAGAGAAATGTCTCCCATTTTTCTTGAAAACATTTAAAAGTAACACTATTTGTGAAGAAGCCGTTTGAAAATAGATTTTTGAATCAAAGTATCCCATAAAAATTTGAAAATTATAAAAGGAATTTTAATCTTAAAATATTAATGTCCATATAAATAAATCTGTAAAACCATTTTTAAAACATAGAGATTAATGAAAATTATTTAGAATAATAAATATTTAAAACATTTAAAATGATATTTTAGTTAGAGTTCCTAACCAAAAGAGAGACACTTAAATACAAATAATTGAGGTAATCCAAACCTTTTAATATCATGATAATAAAGGTATTCATGATATACTTTGCCAATGTACATTATATACACCACATAAATGTGATTTGGTCTATAAGAACAAAGAAGTCTCAATAGAATGTAATTTGAGATAAAATCTCTTATAAAGACTGTATCCTTAGGTTAAGGATAAATCAATGACATAATTATGTGTGAAAAATATAAATACACTCCATATTATTGGATATTCATTGTAAATAAATTAAAAGGCATTCACACATATTCTTGTAAACACAACACCAATGAATTGGGTATTTAACTCAACAAATAGAGATTGAGTTAAAATTACTCTTATCAAGTTCATATTGATGAATTGAGAAATTATCAATGGAGTGATTATGTATTTCAAAAGTATATCCACAAAAGGTGAGTGAAAATTATGACATAAGAAAATGAATATTTATTCAACACATAATCTTGGAGTAAAATAATCAGTGAAGTATTCCTAAAGCCGAATGAAGAGAAATTAAAATTTCAAATTCCCTAATCGATTTGGTAACATACGAAACATACACCCATAAAATAAGGATGATAGAATGATGATGTAAATATCCATAAATTAAATTATATTACCCAATGAATTCAATCATGGACAGTACACACAACACATGCAACAAATAAGTGGTGAACAATGGAAATCTCACTGAATTAAAAGTGAGATAAGAAACACCTTAATTTCAACTTATTCCTTAGTCAAGGGTAGGTTAACCACCTTTATAATGGTGAAATAATTGTTATATAATCATAAAATAATAATATACATTAATATGATGTCATATATGATCTTTTAACATTGATTTGATAATAATATCTTAGTATTATTGTCTTTCGAGTGTTAACGGATTCGATTTCCTTTGTATTATTTGTTATGTGTGCCGTATTTGTTATGGATGAGATGTATCTTATTCATATCCAGAATTATATTAATACTTTAAACATTATTTTTAACCATAACATGAAAATTATTCTTGAATGGATATGATGGGGAATGAATCTCATCACGTTCATGGAGACAGTAGTCCGTACATACGCACGAGCGACAATATCATTCTTTTGATATTAAAATAACATATAATTGGATGGTATATCATATATACAGAATCATTATCATGTTATATTTATTATTTACATGAATTACACATCATTATTACAACCATCCAAATTACAATGTATTGAATAACAATTACACCACGACGTGGAGACAGTAATCCATACGTACACACATATGGTGACATGTCATTCAATGGATGGATAGAATAATGAAGATGACTGTAACATACTTATAATAACATAATAGTATATATATGATACTGTAGTTATTATTTTATAATGTAAATAACAAATAATGAAGAAGTGGAAGAAGAAAAGAACTTGAAATAGGGGTGGGGGGTGAAAATATTACCTCTTCTTCGGGTTCTTCCTTTTGATTTGAACCAAAGGGATCCATAGGTTGGATTTATGATCAAACGAAGGCCTTTAGGTTGTATTGAAGGAAGTTGGGATGATATTTGGGTATGTTTTTGCCGAGCCAAATGTCTTTGAAGGTGTGAATTAGAGATAAGGGGGAGTGCCCTTTTATAAGAGGGGTGAGGGGAACCTTAGGAAAAGCTAGAAATATTATTTTATAATAAAATCATTTTTGGTTTATAATGGCTCCAAACTGATATTTTCTAGGATAAGGTGGGTTTGGGTCGAAAAAAAACTCAACCAATAGGTTTTAGAAAGGTTTGTGTCGCTTTATTAACCTTATCATTTATTTTTAACTCTTAGTTAATTAGTTCGACATTTACCATGTTTATTTTTATTTTTATATTATATGGTTAATATACATAATATAAACATTCAAGAGACCCCAAAGTGGTTAATTAATGATATAACTATCATTATATAAGTTCTTTTGCCAATCCTTAGATTTTTAGGAATATTATATCAATTTATAATATAATAATTGTTTTTAGAACTTCTTTATGTCAATTTTGACACTATTTAATAATTGATATTTGTTATAGTCTTAAGAACTTTATTTATTCTAAAAAAAATTATTTAAACACTAATAACATGCCACATAAACCAATAAAATTCATATATATCATGAAAGCTATAAAATTATATTCATTTTATCATTTATAATACCAATTATTTGATTTTTTCATTAATATGGAAAATACAACATCATTATTGTGTTATAAATAAATTTAATTATTCTATGTCTAAAAATTATAAATAAAATACCATTATGTATAAAATATTTTTATCTCTTTAATAAATATTTATAGTAAAAAATATAACATATATAACCCTATATAATGTTTTTTCCTAAAAGATATATGCTTATGTCATTTTTATATTTACTTTAACTTAATTAATATAAAGTGCCATTATCACTTAAAAGTGTCTCCATGGGGTCCCAAAACCAACAAAAAGATGCCCATGATCGTCCATGTATCATCCAATTCGGTTATGAAACATTTTAGGGTAATTTAATATCATTATAATATTATTATTTTACCCTTATTTACCGGATTTATATTTTAACCATGGTAAATAAAATATTTACCGAAGCAATTATTCAAAATGTATAAAAATAAAAGTTACCTATTTACACAATTTGGATCTCCTGATTCTAAATATGGAATCCATTTTTCTATATTCAAAACACACAAGTGGCAGAAGTTAATTTAAAATTAATTCCCTTTGTCAAAACAAAGAGCGCGTTTTTTAAGAAATAATAACTATCAAAAGATTGACACTTATTTATGTCTAGTTTAAATGTGAAATTACATCCAATTTCAAATATTGGATTAATTGGTAAAAATATATTCTAATTATACTTTAAAATCACTAAAATTTATAATTTATCACTGTTAATTATTTCGATTAAAAAAGATGTTAATAATTACAATTTAGTAATTTTCACTATTCATAAAAATATGAATGTTATCAATAAAGTAACAAAAATTAACCCTAAGAAAATTTCAATATTCCAAATCCAAAAATTATTTCCATTTTGAATGATAAAATTTATAAAATTTCAAAAAGTGGGTATTACTATTCATAACGACAAGTTTGATTGGTTGTGGTGTGTGATAGAATTCGAAGTTGCGTATAACACATGCTACTGTATTATTAAAAGAGAAGTGTACCATGGAATATTGGGGTGTTACAATGATAAAACAAGGATGAGTGGTTATGTTATTAACTAAATATGGGTGGGTTTATTATTTTACTCCAATACATTGGTTACTTCCAAGATGGTTGTAGAACCAATTTATTATTCCATTTGAAAGAATTGATGTGAAGATAACGTCCCATGATTACAGTATGTTTAAAATATGTTCTATATGGGTATATAAAATTTCTTATTATCAATATTGATATCACATGTCTCATTATTATTGATTCTGATTACTCTTTCCTTTGTTAAGGCCTTATTCCATGTTTTCATATTTAATAATTCAAGTATTGCTAGATATGAATATTATTATGGTGTACTCATACACAATAATTATTTCATCATACCCTTACTATAATCTTATACTCATTGATTTCATTTAATTATAAATACTTACATTTGCCCTTACTGATCATTTTTGCTCACCATTCTTATGTTTTTTTGCACATGTTATAAATAACGAGGTTGAACAAATTATTCATAGATGGGGTTTAATACGGATCATAATGATGAATTAATGTAAATTAAGAATATATTATCTAGTAATGATATTAGATAATTTAAATTGATGGGTATTATTTATATAATAGTTAACCCTAATTCTCTAAAATATTAACCTAAAAGGTACATGAGAATGTAATTGAACCAATTTTCCATTTTATTTTTATGGTATGTATGCCAAAAATTGGGTTACCTTCATCTGTATAATGCTGGAAATGTAAAGTTCATGTTTTTAGCACTAGATATGGGAGTTAGGGTTGAGGCAATTAGAGTTGGTATTAGTAAATAGGTTTAGAAAAATTTGTAGGTTACGAGTTTTTCATGTGAGGTTATCTTAAGAGTTATGGATACCATCATAGGTATATCAGATTATGGATGATAATAAGCTCAATGTCTTAGAAACCCCTTTGAGGTTATAATGTATGAAATCTTAAAGTGATTAATGACATTTTAAGAGATGTTTTATTAGGTTGAAGTATATATAATTATTTTTAATGAAAATTATTTGATTAAATTTAAAAAAAATAAGATCTAAGGAATTGATAAAATTTATGGTTTATATGATCTGGGATAGTGGGGTAATTATTGGAATGAAAATTTTATCATATAGATAACCACATGATTGAAAAGTGATTTGGTGACTACGTGATTAATGCTATTTGAAAAAAATAGCACCATATTTTTTGTCTTGAAATATGAAAAGTCTGAGAAAAAATTTGTGATTAAACACTCTTTAATGATGAGGTTATTTTAGAATGATTTGTTTTTAACTTCAGGCATTACTACTTAATTTTATAGATTAATGTATTTTTTTTATTATATGATGCTTTCATCATTTTGGTAAAAATATTACCATTATATAACTATTTTGTTATTGTTTAATGCCTGTAATCACGTGGAATAGATTTAATCTCCCTTTTTGGTTATTTCTTCTATTAAAAGTTGGATTTAGTTATTTAGGAATGATAAAAATTATTCATGAATACGTATCATTTTGGAAAAAAGATGATCTTGTTGTATAAATTGATAAAAGGAAGAAATTAAAATCATAAAGTAAGTACATTTCCTTATTCTTCTAGACTATATGGTAAATTAATTCCTCTTCTCTAGAAAAAGGATCTTGAATTGTTTCATCAAATTTCTATAATTTCTGAAGAAATCAATGACCTTTTTCGCACCTCCTTGGTTTATTTTTTTATGTTAACTTTATCTGGATCATTCAATTTCTTGTGATCAATGATCAGTATCACTATATGTCTTTATTTTGGAATTAAACATTTTTCCATGCTAAAATATTCACCAGCCACTAATGTTGTCTATTAACATCATAGTTTTAATTATAAAAAAATCATGATTCTAGCAATATAAATGGATTCTATGTTTTCTGTATGTTTCTTATAATATGATACAATAAACAAAATTTCTTAAGTTTATGTCACTTCGACTCACTACTAAGGATGAGACTCTACTGAGATCGATACAACCATCAGGAAAAGCTCACTCAGTCTGAGACACTATCAAACGACACACAACCATAGTGGAAAATTGTAAAGTATGAGATACCATCAAGATGTCATACTGGAAGGACAAAATGCCGCTAGGATGAAAAATCGGTTAAGTCCAAGTCACCTCCAGACTGACCCGCCATTAGATGTGGGTACCACAAGTTCTATACCATGAACACATAATTTAAGAACTATCTAATACACCACTAGACCATACACTTATAGATGAGACTCTGCTAGCAAAGTGAAATTTTGGATATGTCCAAGACACCATCAGTGTCATGACACCAAAAAAACATACAACCAGACTAAGCCACTCCCAGAAATTTTTTTAAATTACTTATTTTTTATATTTAGCAACTTCTATATTTATTGAATTTAATTCCACTTTATATTTTAATGTATGTATCTTAAATCCTGGACGAAAAGTATTGAATAGATTGTTAGAACATGTAGTATGAGGAACCAGATGATCCAGATACTCTTCCAATTACTGATCATAAAAAGAATAGTACATCAACTCATTGGATAGATATGGGATAGTGAAAAAATCTAGATGATAACATGCCAAGAAATCTTGACCTTCATAACGAACAAAGAGCTGAACCTAATTGTAAAAAAGAATAGATTACCTATTAGAAACACTTAACCAGGATGCCGAACTATATCATCAAATCTAGTGATTTTCGAATAGTAAATAACCAGAGTTAGTGAAACTCTATTTTTAGATGATTTTCAAAAGAACCCGACTCAAACAACATTGCATAATAAGATCAAAATTTATAAGCTATATTTTAATAAATCGGGAATTTCTAAAAACTATTATTTTACATTTCTTTGTTCTTTTTATCTTTATGAACTTTTTGAGCAGTGTGTGCTATAATATATTTTATGTAACCCCAATTTCTCAAGTATTGAGTTAGAAGATATATAGATTTCTTCTTATCTACTGTTTCACCTGTAATCCCATGGATAATAGTGGTACATGTCCTTATATGGCTTAATTTATTTTATTCAAATGAATATGTGTTGAAGTGGTCGTCTAAGACCTGGATATTTATAAACTATTATAAAAACCAATCTGGGTTGTGGATTAGATTTTTTATTTTATATAATGTTGTTGGAAGGCAGGTGATCACCAATTAAAGAGGACTATGTCTCAACTTGAGACAGAACCTCTTGTATTCAATATTTTTGATGTGTTATTTTATTTTGTTTTACTTTATTTACACTTTAAAAATGATTTTTTTTATTGTAAACAAAATATATACATAGATTGTTTTCTGAATTTGGGACCATATAGTATTTTCATCACGTAAGATGATTTCAAAGGATCAAATAATATTGTATATCATTCATCTGAGACCTAATACATCAATATAGAAATCATTAAAAATATTAAAATCTGTATCACACTAAATATTTTGGTAAACTATGATTTATTTAAAAAAATTTGGGGATTTCAAAACAATCCATTTTAAATAGAAATTTTTATTGGGTACTCAATTCTCCTATAGAGACCCCAGCCTTTTACATATAACATTACTTGATTTTAATCATGATTATAGATTAGAGTATAAGAAAAGGATCGTAATGTCTTGTGTCTTTAAATACTAGGTACATAAAACATAAAACATGGGATTAAAAAACACTTATTTATTTGATCTTCAAATTGATCTCCTAATGTAAATTGGGATTAAACATCTACATAGGGTACCATAAAGAACACATGAACAAAGGGATGAGCTAAATAGCCCAGTAAAGGAATAACCATAATAACAAAGCAATAAGAAAATAAATAGAATTTTTGAAATGATGATATAAAGAGGCAGGCAATATATCTAGTCATAACATATAAACATGCAATCATATAAACATTAAGTCATAGTAATGTGGTAGAAACATAAAACAAGATTTGTTCATGAGTAAAGGATAACTTCCAAGATTGTTGCACATAGTAGCACAAGCCAAAGATCACTGCCACGATCTCCACACATGGTTGCGCAAGCCAAGGCTAACCACTAAGACCGTCACACATAATGTCTCATGAGACTCAACTTCACACAATACATTGGATTGATATCTGGGCACACCCATCATAACTTATCGTTAATATGTTTTCCACATAAATAATCATACATAATGAATCATTTATAAACATAAGGCTTACCCATGGAATGAATTGTGTACCATAATCATGTCATAAAGTATAAAAAATGTGTGTATCATAAAGGTGTCCATGAAAGAAAGGAACTAAAATATATTAGGAAATTCATAAAAGACAATATGAATATATCATGGAAAGTTATTTCAAGTATATGTGAAAACTTTTACGAAAATTATTTAATAAATTTTTGCATTAAAACATTTTTGTATGATTTTAATGAAAATACAATAGGGCCTTTAAAATAGAAAAGGGAAAAATACATTATATAAAACCATAAGTAAACCAAGAAGTATTTAATTATAAAAAATAATGATTTTATAAAGTCAAATTTTCCTTAAAACTTAACTTATAGTGTACTTGAAATCAGATAATAATTCCAGAAGTTTCCTCAAAACATTTTTTCTTATCAGGAAGTGTTGAGGAGGGAATCAATTAAAAACTTGTATATCCCAAAAAGAGAATAATGAAAGGGTTTTGATAAATGAATTTGGTAAATGTTAAAATAATTTAGAGTATGAACTTACAATGATAAGATAACTTCATATTGGTAAATGAAATATAAGGAAACCTGAAGGAATAATAGTGGTTCGGATGGAATCCCTTACAGATTATCGACATGGTATTGGGTGTAATTAAGTGTTATTAATGAGAGAAAAATGGGTTTATCCTCACTTATAAATCATGATGAAAGCATGGGAATGGTGTGAAATCATACCCCAACAAGAGGGATTGCACATAAAAGGGAATAACATAGAGGAAATTCTTGAATAAAATTGAAATAGATAGGATCACTTACCTTATGTCTAATGGTGTTCTACACATTATATTTATAACATGAATAATAAAATTATGTTCAATAATTAATAATTACAGAACCTATTATATATTTAAAAGATTTATTATAACCTTTTTATGTCCATTCATGACATTTTTTATGATTTAAGTGGCTCAATTTCATTGTTCAGGTCCATTTGTTTTCTTGGTTTTTATGATCAGTTTACTTATTTTCATGAACTGAGAATCATGTAAAATGGAGATGGCTGTCCAGAATTGGAGTTTTATTTTATTATTGAACATCCAGAAGGTTAAATGGTTAAAAATTTAATTTTTTTACGTGGAGTGAAGTTGAATCATTATATATATCTTTAGTTATAACCTTTTTAGTTTATTGGTACACTACTGGAAAGATGATCTTTCCCAACACTTCTATACCAACGGTTTGTAAAAACCGTTGGTATAACTACCCTTTCCCAACGGTTCACCTAAACCATTGGGAAAGGGTGTGGGAATTGAGACCTTTCCCAATGGTTCACCTAAACCGTTGGGAAAGGGTGTCAGAATTGAGCCTCTTTCCCAAGGGTTTTGGTGAACCGTTGGGAAAGAGTGACCTTTCCCAACGGTTCACCAAAACCGTTGGGAAAAACTGCCCACAAATTCAACCTTCGGCCTAAATTAATTCAACCCACTCTAACTGTTCCCAACGGTTTTGAAAACCGTTGGGAAAGCCCTATCCCAACGGTTTTCAAACCCGTTGGGAAAAACCACCGAAAAATTAAAGGGCTATCCCAATGGTTTTCAAAACCGTTGGGATAGGTTCTTTAATTTTTTTCCAGATCTACTAACCGAGAACATTATATAAATAAAAATTTTAAATAATTATGATAATACTTATATATATTTATGAAATTATGTTTAAAAAAGTTATGTTAGCTTAGTGGTTAAGTCGTTCGATTATAAACTAGGGATCCTGGGATCAAATCCCAGCGGATGTTTTATTTTTGGAATTTATATACCAACGGTTCCATTACCGTTGGTATAGATTTCATATTACCTATACCAACGGTTTCCAAAACCGTTGGCATAGGTCTATACCAACGGTTTTTGGAAAACCATTGGCATAGACCTATCCCAACGGCTTACTTGGCTACGGTTCTTCAAACCGTTGGTATAGGCTATACCAACGGTTTGGAGGCCTATACCAACGGTTCCAAACCGTTGGTAATGGTTAGTTTTCTAGTAGTGGTAGTTTTTTATCGCTACAAACTCATTTTTCATTCTAATTTAATATCATGCGTACAAAGAGATTATTGAACCATAAAAAGGATATATTACATAATAATTTGGTTCAACAATATCAAAAATGGTTTCATGACCTGAATTTAGGATGGTAAAATAAATTGCTTGAATGTGGTAAATTAACATATCTCGGATAGTGTCTTTATTTATAGTATAAAAGAAGAGTAAAGGATAGATGATAATAAATTATTCCATTATCATAAAAACAATTCCTGTATATTTAAGGTAATTTAGTTTTCCAAAAAATTGGATATAATAGGTGAGGATTGAAAAGAAATGAAATGGACTTGAAAAGAAAGTAAAATAATAGAAAAGTGGAGTTTTCCTCTTGAATCCATCTTCCTTGACATCCTCTTAATGGGAGAGTATTTGGTATTTTGAAGATACTATGGGATTTTGGACATGGGGAAGGATCTTGGGAAGATATTTTGGTAGAATTTAGGCATGGTAAAATTCTTGAGAGGAGTGAAGAGAAGAGGTAAGGAGTGGTGGTATTTATAGTGAAGGAGATGAGGGTTTTCATAATATTTTATTCCTTAGTTTATTAATTTCCCTCAATTCCAGAAATAGAAATGATTCTATGACCAAAAATAGTAATAATTTCTTCTGTGTTCGAAATAATTAGGCTTACATCATTATAGTATCATTCATGACTCAATAAATCATGTAATCAGCTTAATTTGCAAATTATTATATTTTACTATTCATAAAAATTCAAGTATTTTAGAAAAATCCCAAAAATTCACCCTAACCATTTTTCAAAATTTAGAATCCAATAATGAACTCCATTTTTCAAAAATAATTTTCTAAATATTATCAATTTAATTTATAATTAAAATCAAAATTTACTAGAAAAATACATATTTTTAAAACTATAACTCATTTTATAATGTTTTTGAAAATTACATATGGTCTTATAAAATTAACTTAAAACCCAAAGAAATAAAATTTTTAATTTATGTACACCTTTAAAAAAAAATATATTTTCTTTTAAAATTATTAATCAATTGTAATTAATTATTTATGACATACAAAATTACCAATACCATTACTATGACCGTACTATTACTTATAAGATGCCTAAATTTTATTTATACATTCATGAGTGAGGTCACTATTCTTTTGGATGATTTAATATTCATAAGGGTCATATTACTATTCATTAGGGTAGGTTATGATTCACCAAAAATTAAGTTTGATGCATCAGACCCCAAAAACACCTTGAATGCAACCGAGTATGTCAGATTTTTGAAATTCAAGACACATTAGTGGAAAAATTATGTTTAATGGTCACATAATATTTAGTATCACAATGTTTCATTTCTAAGGTGATTATAGTATAAGGCATAAATATAAGAAGGGAATTACATTGATAAAACTTTGGGTTGTTACATTATTCACCAATTTTGAAAATTCACCCTTGAAATTTTATTTTACTTTTAAATCCATAAACAGATAGAGGCACTTTTGCTTCATTTCCCCCTTCAGTTCCCATGTTGTGTCTTCATAATTATGGTTCTAACACAATACTTTGACCATCTGGGTATTCTTGTTACATAGAACTATATATCTACGATCCAAGATCCTCCCTGGCTGCTCCTTGTAAGAGAGATCATTCTCCAACTATACCACCTCTGAAGAGAGTACATGTGAAGGGTTTGGTATGTACATTTTTAGGAGGGATACTTGGACGTCATAGTGTAATTTTGACATGGTAGGTGGATGTTCCAGTCGATTGTCCACAACTCCGACTTGATCAATGCACTCAAAGGGGCCGATGTACCTGAGACATAACATTCCATTCTTCTGAAATCTCATAACCTTCTTCCATGGATATATACCTAGAAATACCATGACTCCAACATTAAACTTATTGTCTTGTTGACAATTTTCTGCAAAACACTTTTGTCGACTTTGTGTTTCCTTGATCAACTATTTAATTGTTTTAACCTTCTACCTCATTTCTTTAACCATTTCAGGTTCTATATACTTACTCTCACCGACTTCATCCCAACACACATGTGTTCTTCACCTTTTCTCATAAAGGTCTTCATACAGTTCCATTTGGATGTTCGAGTGGAAACTATTATTATAGGAGATTACGACTAATGGAAGATATTGGTCCCATATTCCTTTCAATTCCATAGAATATGATCTAAACATATCTTTTAGTGTTTGAATAGTTTTCTCAGATTTACCATTAGTTTGAGGATGATAGTCCCTAATGAAGTTGATTTTAGTTCTTAGAGCATATCAGAGACTTTTCTAGAACTCCAAGGTGAATATCAGATCATTATTGAATACAATATATAGTGGTATTCCATCAATCCTGACCACTTATTTGATATATATATGTGAAAGTTGATCCGATGAGAAGTACTCTCTAATTGCGATAAAGTTAGTCGTCCTTATAAGACCATCCACAATGACCCATATAGCATTGTTTCCTCTGGATGTCCTTGGATGTCCAGTGACAAATTCTATGGTGATGTTATCCCACATCCATATTGGTATGGGTAGTGGTCGCACCACTCCTTTAGACTTCTGTCTTTCAGCCTTCACTTATTGAAATACTAGGCACTTTGATGTATATTCAACAATCTTCTTCTTCATATTTTCCCACCAAAATTTCTCTAAGATATCTCGATACATCTTTGTGCTCCCTAGGTGGATAGAGAAGGTTGAGCTTTTTGAGTCATTAAAAAGATCCTTATTTATCTCAATATTTAATGGTACACTTAATCGTGACCCAAATCTTACAACTCCTTCCTCATCAATCCTGAACTCCAAGGATTTTCCATCTCTAACAGCTTCAACCCTTTTCATAATTTCCACATCTTTTCATTGAGAATCCCTTATTTTATCCCTAAGGGATGTTTGAAAAATAATTTGAGAAAGGATTGATGATGTTGCACTATTAATGATTCCCATGTCTATCCTCAAAAAATCTAATATGATTGGATCCTTCTCAACTCTTATCATTGATAAAGATGTAAGATCCTTTCAAATCATAACATATGCCACATTATTTTCTTTACTGGGATGGTAGTGGATTGAGAAATCACAATCCTTGATGAGATCTATACATATTAACTGTTACATATTATTCTCTTTTTGCATGAGTATAGATTTGAGACTATTTTGATCAGTATATGTCTCACACTTCTCCCCATAGAGATAATGGCACCAGACATTCAATGAAAATATCACAATTGCCAACTCAAGATCATGCATAGGATAGTTCTGATCATTGATTTTCAGATTCCTTGAGGTGTAGGCAATCACATTACCATCTTTCATCAACACATATCCTAATACTTTCTTTGAAGCATCACTATACACCACAAAGAGTTCTCCACTTGATGGGAGTGTGAGTAATTGTGTAGTGATAAGCCTCTTTTTGATCACCTAAAACATTCCTCCTATTATTAAGTCTATAAAGACATCACTCCCTTCTGTGTCATCTTACTCATTGGGTTTTACAATCATGATATGATCTTAAAAAATTGTCGACAATACCCAGCTTGACCCAAAAGGCTATGGATATCTCTTATAGATATTTTCTTGGGCCACTCTTTAATCACCTTTGTCTTATAAGGGTACAACAATATCTATTTACTAGGGATAAAATTCCCTATGAATGATACATCCTCCATCAAAAACACACATTTACTATAAATTTCATAAATATTCTCACTTCGTAAAGTCTTTAACATAGTATTCTAATTACCCTCATATTCCTCCTTATTCTTGGATTATATCAGAATATCTTGGATAAAGACTACCAAATATTTTTCAAGGTAATATCTAAAGACACTAGCCATTAAATCCATGAAAACTCTATGAGAATTATATATTTATATAGGAATCAATATGAACTCATAGTGTTCATACCTCATTCAAAAGGTAGTCTTGGTAATATCATTCGTTTTCAGCTTTAATTGGTGATATCCTGACTGAAGGTACACCTAAGAGATATAACCTCCCCCCAAAGCTAATCGAACAAGTCATCTATATATGGAAGGGGATACATGTTCTTTATCATGATTTTATTGAGCTCAAGATAATCAATATAGAGGATCATTTATCCATCCATATTCTTGACGAAGAGTACTAGCAGATCCCATGGTGAAGCACTCGGGCATATAAAACCCTTCTTTAGATTCTCTTGTAACTTCTACATCATATCCTCCAGCTCTGTGATGGAAAATATATAAGGTATCTTTGATATAGGTATAGATCTGGCAATAAGTTCAACTGATAACTCAACCTCTCAATCAGGAGGAAGACCAGACAACTCTTCCGGGAATACATCAGCATAATCCCTCCTAATGGGCCTATCTTCGAGTGAGATTCTCTCATTTGTCTCAATAATTTGATCTAGAATTTCTTGATCATAAGGGTTTTATTTTCACACTTGAGAAAATGATTCTAAAGTATATTAACCTTCCTCCTTACACTTTTATAGAATTGGGGGATGATTCAGAATGTGAAGAGTGATCTCCCTTTCCTAAAAGTGGATGTTGGCTTTGTACAAAGATAACCAATACATGCCCAAGATAACATCGAAGTCCAGTAAATAAAGTATGATAGTATTTTCTAGAAGTTTAAGTCCACAAACATTTACTGTAGAGGTGTTATAATCCTTAGATATAATAATTTCCCCATTTTCTGTTCTCACAGATAACGTATCCTCCATATTTTTAGGTGGTGTTTTAATAGCTATACTAAACATGAAATATATGAATGAATGTATAGAACCAGAATCAAATATTATGTTCATTATTCTTGAATGAATAACTATAATACCTTGCAAAGTATTTTTGTATGGATCCACCTCAGTAGTAGTGATAGTATACGCCCTTCCTTTTTTCCTTTGAGGTTACTGTTTATTGCCTCCTACAACCCTCATCTTAGTGAAATTCTTGGTATAATGACCATGATCCAAGAAGTTGTACCACTTTAGTAAATAATGAGTGTTGTTCTTGGCCTTCCTATCTTATTACTCATTAGTGGGAGTTTTCATATCCCATCAACAATTTTTAGCTAAATTTCCCAACTTTCTACATTTGAAGAAATTCTTGGTTCTCTCTAGATAGATCATAGAATGATTATTCCAACAATGTTTACACATGGGATGATCAAGATTATTTCAATAAAAGAATTTATTTTTAGAACAATCCACATTAGATTACATTTAACACTTTTTTTGATAGGGCCCATGATACCACTAAGAGTCTCTGATATTCATTTCAATCATAAGGGAATAACGGAAAATCTCTTCATAGCTATCAAAGTATTGAATAACCAATGATTTTCATAGACTCAACTTTAGTTTTCTAAAGGATAGATCCACCTTTCTTTTAGTGTTCATGATAAATCTTGAGGTAAGCCTTTCATTCCTTGTAAAGTTTTCTTCATACACCCCAATCGACTCATCTTCCTTCTTCTTGAGTATGAGGAACTCTCTTTCTATCTTGAGACAGAGTGTTCGGAGAATGAATTTATTGGAAAACATTCTCTTAAATTAATCCCTATCCTTTGAATCAATTTACTCACAAGGCTTCATATTCTTGATCACTGTTCACCATTGATTATCTTCCACATCAAAATAATATACTTCCAATATGATTTTCTATTCTTTTGACCACTAGAGGACAAATAATATCTTTTCAATGGAGTTAATCCACTGTTCCACGAGGAGGGGATAATAAGATTCACTAAACATGGGAGGCCGTTGATACAAGAATTATTCAATGGAAACTTTCTCTTTTCTTGGATCATGAGGGAGTTTCGTGTGATTTATGTTATTATTCATTACCTGATCAAGCTGAGCAAGTATTGCCATGATGTTTTGAGCACCCGATTCGACCATATCGGGCGTATTGTTTTGGAAATATTCACATTCCATATCACATTTTTTATTGGAACGTGTTCTTAAATTTCCTGCCATTAATTAAGAAAAAGAACATAAAATTTTAGGGCTTGTATACTTAGCTATTTAGTATAACAAGGAAACTATGACCAAATAAGTATAAACTTATAAAGGAGAATTATATCATAACTTGGGATTCCTTAGGATTAAATCTTGTTTATCCTTGTTCTATTTCTGGGATTATATCATTATGGGCTCTTTTTTTCCCTTAATAATGTTTTGTACTAAGCTAATGTATTTACCAAATCATATCCCCTAGGAGTGTCAAACCAAGAGTCTATCAAGGCCCGTTGTTATGCACCAGTTTCCGTTAGAGTCTAGCTCAATGTGGTGTTTTGGTGATTTACCCCTATATGAATACGTTACAGAGAAAACTATACCTATTTATAATTACACAAGGATATATTTTCTTTATTAACCAGTTACTCTAAAGTTACCGAAACTTAGGTGGGTCATTTATACTTAGTATCATCCTTAAGGTTCCTACTAGAGTGGTCTAATCCTAATCTCCCCAAATAACTAGACCATCCTCTAATACCAAAAATAGTGACCCTATATTTTTTCATATAACATTACATGATTTTAAGTATAATTATATTATAGTACAAGACAAGGATCGTAATGTCTAGTGTATTCGAAGACTAGGTGCATAAAATATAAAACATGGGATAAAAAAATCACTTCATTATTTAATCTTAAAATTGAGATACTAACTTCCATTGTGCTCAAACATCTGCATAGGGTACCCTGGGGAATACATGGACAATGGTATGAGCTAAATAGCCTAGTAATTGAATAACCATAAGAAAAAATCATTATAATAAGGGATTTAAGGCATGGCATGATGATATGACAAGGCATATAGCACATGGAATCGTAATATATAAACATGGAATCATATAAACATGGAGTCATAGTAATTTGTAACCAATATAAACCATTAATTTTTAATGAGTTAAGTCTATCCTACAAGATCATTTCACATGGTATCATAAGCCAAAGCTAAACACCAAGACCATTTCACATGGTTGCAAAATCTAAGGCTAAATGCCAAGACCATCACACATAACGTCTCATGAGACTCAACTTTACCCAATAAATTATAGAGCTATCCTAGGGAACCCATCTTAACATTTTATGAATATGTTTGGAAAAAAATGAATCATACATAATAAATAATATATAAACATAAGGGTTACCAATGGAATGAATTTGGTACCATAATCAGGTAATAAAGCAAAACAAATGGGCATATCATAAAAGTGTCCATGAAAGAAATAACTAAAATATATATGTAAATTAATAAGGTAAAATATGATTGTATCATGGTATGTGATGTAAATTATATGTGACAATACATTATAAATGTATTTAGGAAATTTTATCATTAAAACATTTTTGTGAGGTTTTAAGGAAATTAATATAGAGACTTTAAAATAGAAAAGGGACAACTACTTTATATAAATCCAAAAGTGAATAAATTAGTTTTTCATAATAAAATTTACAGATTTTATAAAGACAATTGACGCTTAAACATAATATAGAGTGTACTTGAAATCATGTAAGAATTCAGGAATGTTCCCTCAAAACGGGTTTGCTAATCAGGAAGTATTGAGGAGGGAATCCCTTAAAAAAGTATATAAGCAAATGATAATGATGAAATGGTATTGATAATTGAATTTGATACATGTACACATAATTTAGAGTATTCTGTTAAAATGATATGATAACTTCATTTTGGTAATGATAAGGAAACCTGATGGAACATAGGAGGATCAGGTGGAATCCCTTATGGATTATTGGCATGGTATCAGATGTACTTAAGAGGGATTAACGAGAGAGAAATGTAATTCTACTTAATTATAAATCCTGAGTTATGTATGGGGGAGGTGATAAATTATACCCCATAATTAGGTATTACACATAAAATTTCATAACATAGAATACATTCTTGAATAAAAGTGAAATAGAGAGGATAACATACCATAAGTCTGATGGTGTTCTCCACATGATATTAATGACCTGAATAATAAAATTAGGTTAATTAATTAATAATTCCATAATTTATTTTATATTTAAAATATTTATTATTACCTTTTTTAAGTTCATTTATGCCCTTTTTGAGAGGTTAAGTGGTTCAATTTCATTGTTTGGGTCCATTTTTTTTTTGGTTTATATGACCAATTTACTTATTTTAATGAATGGGGAATCATGGAAAATAGTGATGGATATCTAGAATTGGATTTATATTTAATTATTGAACATATAGAAGGTTAAATGTTGGTAAATTTAATTTTTTTACTTGGATTGAAGTAGAATCATTATATAAATCTTTATTGATAACCTTTTGGGTTTATTGGTGGTTTATGATCACAAAGAACTCATTTTTCATTATAATTTAATATCATGTGTACAAAGTTATTATGGAAACATAAATAGGATATATTACATAATAATTTGGTTCAAACATAACAAAAATGGTTTCATGACCAGAATTGAAGATAATAAATGAAATTGAAAACACACTATATCTTATAGTGTCTTTACTACTAGTATAAAAGAAGAGTAAATGAGAAATGATAATAAAAAATTCCATAATCATAAAAATATTCTAGTACATTTATGTTACTTTATTTTTTATAACATTTGGATGATGAGAGTTAAGGATAGAAAATAAAATAAATGACCTTGAAAAGAAAGTAAAATAATTGAATAGAGGCATTTACCACCTGAATCAATCTTCATTGAGAGCCTATTAAGGGGGGAGGATTTGGTCTTTTGAAGAGACTAAGAGATTTTGGATGTGGGGGAGGAGTTTGGGGAGATATTTGGGCAGAATTTAGGTAAGGGATGAGGATTGAGAGGAGTGAAGAGAAGAGGTATGGAGGGGTAGTATTTATAGTAGAGGAGTAGAGGGTTTTCATAATATTTAATTCCTTAGTTTATTAATTTTCATCAATTCTAGAAATAATGATGATTATATGACCAGAAATAGTAATGATTGCATGTGAGTTTGAACCAATTGGGATTACCTCAGCAGAACAACATCCATGACTCTATAAATTATATATTTAGCTTAATTTTCAAATTATAAAATTATACCGTTCCTAAAAAATTCAAGTATTTTTGAAAAATCCAAAAAATTCACCCTAAAATATTTTCAACATGTAGAATCCAAACAAAACACTATTTTTCAAAACTAATTTTTAAAATATTCTAAATTAAATATTTAATTAAAATCATAATTTACATAAAAAATACTGAATTTAAAACTATAATTGATTCTATAATGTTTTCAAAAATTACATAATGTGTTATAAAATTATCTTAAAACCAGAATAGATAAAAATTTTAATTTATGAACATATTTTATGAAAATAAGTTTTCTTTTTAATTAATAAATAAATTTTAATTAATTAATGAAGACTTGAAAAAATACCATTACTTTTACTATGATCATATTATCACTTATACGATACATAAATTTTTTTCACACACTCATGGGTGAGAATAATATTCTTTTGGAAGGCTTACTATTCATAAATATCATATTACTTTTTATAAGGGTGGGTTACTATTCATAAGGGTAGGTTACTATTCTCCAAAAACTATGTTTATTCTATTCGACAGCAAAAAACACAATGAACCCAACCGTGTATCTCAGATTTCCAAAATTCAAGACATAAGAGTGACAAAATTATATTTAACTGTCATATAGTATTTTGTATCATGTTATTTCATTTCTAATGTGTTTATATTATAAGGCATAAATATAATAATGGAATTCCATTAATAAAACATTGGGTTATTATATCACCCCGTCTTGAGATACTCAATTCAACCAAAATTTGGTATCAGAGGTTCTTTTATTTGGTATTAATGTAATAAAATATTTTCAACTGTGATGTTAGTTAATTTATAAAGATCTAAAATTTATGTTATCTCCAAATTTATTTCATTAAATATGTAATCTTCTAGAAGGTTCTGCTACAAACCAACATCCTTTTTCAATGGAAACTACTATGATAAATGGAATATTTAGATGATAATTCATTTAGAAAGTATGGGTTTTGATATTTGATCTTCTAAAGAAGATGAATATGTTATTCTTGAAAATACTTGAAGCACTTGGGATGATGCAACAATTTATATAACAATAATAGTTGTAAATCCATTAATTCCTTTTATTGTGCATGAAGAAATGAAGTTTTTAACATGACTTCTTCATTAATAATTACTTATAAAATTTAGGATACCCTATCTATTTACCATGAGATAAATTATAATATTAAATAGAAAAGGGTTAATAGTTATTCTATTAAATATGATAATTTTACAATGAAAACCAATGAACCTATTTCTTACATGTACCTCTGGTTTAATGTAATTTTCAACATGATGAATACACTTGGAAAACCTGTATCAGAAAAGGATCAAATCATGAAACTATTAAGATGTCCACATAAAATAAGAAGGGACACTTCTATATCCATAAGAGAATATTGTGATATTTCAAAACAACCAGTCAGGGAGATGATAAGTAAACTTATGACGTATAAAGAAGAGATAAAGGTAAACTGTGAAGAGGATGACCAACCTAAAAGAAGATTAGTAGCCTTTAATAGTACTGTATGTAGACGTAAAGATAAAGAAAGGGAAATAGAAAATGTTGAAGATGTGAATTCTAGTTTTGGGGAATCTCCATCAGATAGGGATGATGAGATGGATCAACTAGCTATATGATTTGAAAAAAATTATAGGAAAACATATTTCTTTAGAAAAATAAACTATAAAGGAAAGTATGAAAATATCGGAAATTGGAAGAAAGAGTAGAATAAAGATGATGATCCAAAATAATTTGTTTTATTTGAATATAAAAGGATGGGACACAAAAAATCTGATCATCCAATGTTTAAATACAAAAAGAGATATGAAGAAAAGTAAAAAAAAGGAATAAAATGGTTACGAAAACCAAATGGAGATCCTCTAAATATAGCTCTAGTTATTCATATTGTTTACTTTAAGATAATCCAACCAATGAAAATATATGTTTTAGGACCAAATCTAGTGAGGTATCTACTTTACCAACTAATATTAATATTTTGGATCTGTACGAGTCTGATAATTCTAAAAATGAAAATAATAATGATGATATGCCTCAAGAAGAGATGTTTCAATATTTTAAAATGATGGAAGACACCATTAATGAGACTAAGGATAAATAAAAAGTTTTAAAAAGATAGTACTCTCTAACTGCAAATAGAAAATCTGAACTGTCCATTGAAAAGGATAAAAAATGGTGAACTACTCAAAAACAAAAAACATAAACTATTAATTGATAAATTAAAAAAAGGCCTAGAAAAAAATAAAAATCTTAGATATAAACATACACAAATATTTTGAAATAATGTTTCTCCCAATTATGTTACTAGAATATGATATGAGTCTGGACATAAAAGAATATATTAGAGTACTTTTTTCATAAATCCAAACTAGAGAGTTCTTTTACAGACTATTTATCTTAGAGACCAATTATAGTGTTTATTTTTAAAAGTATTCAATCTGTTTATAGAAAACTCATTATGAAAATTTGGGTTCCCAAAGATTTTATTACTAACATTTCTAGACCCAAATAGACCTGGGTACCAAAATCATTCCTTGCATAAATTATTTTTTGTAGGAAAACTATTTGAATACCTCCTGTGGATGTCTATGGTACTTTGGTAGGATATGTCATGACATATGATGGAATATTATTCCTGATTAATGATCCATGTCAAGGTTGATGGTGGTTATGTCACCTTTGGTGATAATGAAAAAGGAAAGATCATCATCCTTTGCCAGATTTGTAACAAAAATTCAGTTTTAATTTCAAAAGTACAATTTATTGATGGTTTAAAGAATAATCATCTATAGATCCCTTATTTATGTGATGGTTTTTTTATTTAATGTTTTAAAATTATTCTTTTAAGGATTTTGATTAAAAAATTATTTATTTTTTATGAATTTGAAAAATGCTAATTTTTTTGCTATGGATTTAAATTCATTGATTTCTAAGGATGATTGATGCTTAAGTTTCTTTCACAACAAATCTTGGATTTGGAATAGAATTATGGTTCATTAAAACATTCACTCAATTAAGAAGCTAACATGTAATGGTTTAGTTAGGGATGTACCTAAACTTGAGTTCCCAACTGATGAAGTTTTTAATCCTTTTCAAAAGTTAAAAAAACACCAAGTTTCTTGTAAATTAAAGATATAACATTCAACTAATCAACCTATCAAGTTGGTTCATATGGATCTATTTGGACTATCTATAGTTTCATGTCTTAATGGGAATAATTATATTTACATTATTGTAGATTATTTCTCTAGGTATACTTGGGTATGCTTTCTTTCCCGTAAAATTGAATCTTTATCTTAATTTACCAAGTATTCTAAGTCAATAGAAAATCTTAGTGGACTTATAATTAAGGCCCAATGAAGTGATCATGACCATGAGTTTGAGAATCAATATTTTTAATCATTTTTCTCACAAAATAGCGACACTCATAACTTCTCTTCTCCATAGACACCACAACAGAATGGAGTTATTAAAAGGAGAAATAAGACCTTTCAAGATATAGCCGAGACCATATTAAATGAGTATGGCCTACCTATCTATTTTTGGGAAGAATATATTAATACAACCTATTATATCATTAATAGAGTATTGATTGGACCAATCCTTAAGAACACCGCTTATGATATTTTGAATAATTGGAGACCAAAGGTTAATTACATTTAAATTTTTTTCTTGAAAAGTATTTATTATTAAAAATAAACATAATTTAAAACCAATTTCTTCTAAAAGTGATAAAGGGATTTTCCTTGGTTATTAAATATCTAGTAAAACCTATAAAGTTTTCAATAAGAAGACCAAAACCTTGTAAGAATCTGTTCATGTCAAATTTTATGAGATTGATTCCCGTGAGCTTAATTCCTAAAAAAAATGCTGAGGATGATTTATCATCTATGAACTAAAATTCATAATCATTAAATACATAGGTTAAACAAACATAAAACTCTTTTAGTTCTAGAGAACTTCCAGAACATGAACCAAAAAATATATAAGTTAATAGTCCTTCTTTTTATAGACCTATTAGAACCCATATGTACCATCCTATAGATTTTTTTATTAGTGTCCTAGACAGAGGAACAGAAACTAGTGCTTCGGTTAGAAACTAGGCTTAACATTAATCCTTTTTGTCTCAACTTGAGCCTAAAAATATCAATGAATCTATTAATGATGAATTCTAGGTAATATAAATAGAATAATATTTAAATCAGTTTTAAATAAACAATGTGTAGAAACGTATAGATAGACCCAATGACACCTTGGCTATTGGAACTAAATGGGTGTTCAGGAAAAAATTGACAAGTCAGGAACTATAGTTAGAAAAAAGGGTAGATTATATTCAAATGGTTATAGTAAAGAGGAAGGAATAGACTATGAAGAAACCTTTACACCTATATCCCAACCTGATTCCATTAGAATCCTACTTTTATTTATAGCACATCTAGTCTTCAATATTTTTCAAATGGTTTTTAAGAGTCCATTTTAACTAGTTTTATAGTTGAGGATGTTTTTATAGAATAATACCCTAGTTTTGAAAATACTTATTTTTCAAATCATGTTTTTAAATCAACTAATTCTTTATATGGTTTAATACAAGATCCTAGATCTTGGTATGATAGCCTCAATAGTTTTCTTATTTCAAGTTTTTTTTCAAAAGGAATAGACAATCCTATACGTTTCATTAAAATTATTTGAAAAGACATGTTAGTAGTAAAATTATTTATTTTTTTAGTATTTTTGGATCTTCAAGAAATTATTTATGTACAAATTGTTCTAAAATGATAAAAATGAATCTTAAATGAGTTTAATGGTTGAAATAATATTATTTCATGGATTTAAAATCATTCAAAACAAAGAAGGAACTATTTTAAATAAAAGTAAATATAAAAGATACATTTTAAAACATTTTAACATGGATAACACTAAGAGTAGTGATACTCTAATGAGTACCACCTATAAATTGGATCCCGATGAATCTGAAAAAAATGTGGATCAATCTAGTTATGAAGGTATGATTGGAAGTCTTCTCAAATTGACTGATAATTGACTAGATACAGTGTTGAATGATTATATGTGTGCTTGATTTCAAGAAAATCTAAATGAGTCACATTAAATAATATTAAAAGAATTTTTAAATACCACATGTATACAACTAATTTAGGATTGTTTTACCCTATAGGAAACGAATTGGATATATTACGTTATTATGATCATGATTTTGGAGGATTAATGTTAGATATAAAAAGAACTTCTAGAACACGTCACTTTTTGTGCAAGTCTCTAGTTTCATGGTGTTGTAAGAAACAATATTTTGTTTCATTTCCAACTACTAAATCTGAATACATTGTTATAAGAAGTTGTTGTGAACAATTTTTAGATGAAACATACTTTATTATACTATAGATATCAATTCTGACCTGTCCCTATAAACTGTGACAACACAAAGGCTATTAACATTTTCCATGAATCCAGTTTCACATTCTAGGAAGAAAAAAATTGATATATGACATCACTTTTTTTGAGACCGTCTTCCAAAAAGGGATATCAATATTTATTTTATATGAACCAATCATCAATTAAATGATATATTTACTAAGACTTTGATTTTTGAGAGAATGAATTATGTAAAACAGAAATTAGGAATGATTAATTTTGGTTATGGTTAATTTTTGGTGACACACCATTGATTTGATATATTTTTGTTGTGGCACATTGTTGAGTTGACATACCATTATAGTGACACAAAATTGAACAAATATTTTATTGTGGTGATACACCATTGAGTTGACATACTATTGTGCTGAAACATTATTCAGTTTATATACCATTGTGGTGACACACCGTTGAGGTGACATATTGTTGAGGTGACACTCTATTGAGTTGACATACCATTATGGGGACATACCATTTAGATAACATACCATTGTGGTGAAACACAGTCGAATTATAACATTGTTTACTTTTCATGCCATTACTATTTCAAGCCTTTATAGTTTTTTTTCAACTTCATGATATTTTGAACCATCGATTTTATTCTTGATTATTTTATTTCTTGTAACCCAATAAATGTTATTCCTCATATTTTTATTTTTATTTAAATTAATAATTTGATTTTTGAATACATAATTTACCAAATGATATGAATATTAAATTATTTTTATTCTGAACATACCTTGATCCCATCGCCTTTATCTCCCATGACTAGTGTGACCTATCAACTTTCAAACTTTTTTTTCTACCCTAGATCAAGATTTAAGAACTACTATGATTCATGAGAATAAATAATCATTACAAGTGTTTTTCTTCTATGTCAAGATATTCAAAGAATCAGAAGAAAGAGTTGAGTTTACCTACTCCAGTTGCATAAGGTAATCCTGATCTTTCAAATAGATTTTTTTTGTAGGCGAAAAGAAAGTTGAATCAAAGTGATTTTTGTCTAACAATTATCTAGTACTCAATGTAATTTAGAACCGATGATAATTATAGTTGTTCTCATCAAACAAGATAACCTTTTACGCTAGGTTAGTTTATAAATTCTATCAGAATGTAGAGTTTTCATTTGATTAAGATGGTATTGATTGGATCAAAAGAAGTGTAAAATGACTCTTATTTGGATTTTCAACGAAGAAATGTGATAAATGATTGAATTTAATCCATAAAGGAGTATATGAAAATTACCAAGGAACCATTCCTGAAGATAGTGAGATATTTGTGTATGAAGAGGCTTTGGATGAACAGATAGGATATGACACAACCGGAATACCTATTGCCTCATTACATGATGGAGAGTGTAGGAATATATTTATGTTTTTGGGACACATTCTGTGCACAAGAAAGAGTGATTTTTCAACTCTAAGTTACCAAGATGTTTATCATATATATCTTATAAAACACGGTCACAAGATCAATTTATATAAAAATATTAGGATGCATATGTGTGAGATGATCAAGCCATCATCTAGAAAAAATTCCTTGATCTACCCCATGTTAATTTCTACAATGTTAAAGGCCAATGGATTAGTAGCTGAGGATGAAGAAATAGATATATACTTTGAAGGATTCTATATCACAAGTTCTACTTGTTCAAGGATGCAGATTAGCTGGAACCCCAAGAATAAAAAGTGGGTTGGTTATTCTGAGATGTTATATATTGAGTTCAATCTAGAGGACCATCTTATCAGACTGAGGGATACTGTTGATCCAATTTTGGAACCTGATGAGGTTTTATAACACTCTGATGAGGATAAGAAGACTGTTTCCTCTAGAGAAGAAAAAATGGATCCAACTATTGATGAAGGAAGTGATCCAGAACACTCTCCCAAATATTCTCATATTAATTTTAAAGATCCCATCCCACTTACTAGACTTCCAAAAATAGAAAATCTAGTTAAATGTAATAAATATGAGTCATAGTTCTATGGATAGTAGTTTTATAAGAGTTGCAAATCCACTGATGTTGATAATGAAGATGAGAATAATAACGAAGAAGATGAAGATAAAAATTTTAAAACTGGTAATGGAAAGGAAGATAAAAATGGTAGTGGAATTTATGATGATGATGATGAATTTGAAAATAATGGTGCATTTGTAAAAATTAGAAGGAAAGATGTAGATATACATTCAGTGCTTATGTAGAAGGATTAACATTCTATGGGGGAAAAATCCCCATCTATGGAGATCATTCATGAAGGTCTTGTAGTAGATGGAGTTGAGGCCAGCTCTGGTTCCAATGGTAAAATAGTCTATAATTATGCTGTGATGGAATATTATAGAGTTATAGCTATTGTGGAAAACATGTAGTTGAACAAGAAAAAAACAAGATATTTTCTTATGAGAAGGGAAATGTTGAACAGTTGGAAGATTTGTCTTTTTATTAGCCTCTAGTTGATAGTCGTATGGATGTAGAATATACTATTATTGGAAAACATTATGTTGATAAATAGTAAGTGTCACATCCTGTTGATAAATAGATAGAAAGTAAACCTAATAGTGTTGAAGACACCTTAGCTTCACATGTTTTAAATGGTCAGGGTAGTCTTGAATTGTTAGTCGTACCTACTAGTGTGGTACCTCCTATCACTGAATCTATTTCAGTTGTCTTTCCAGATCGATGGGTTAACCCTTTGAAAGAATAATTGCTAAAGTAATCCAGTGTTGTAAGGAGTCCACCAAAGAATGTTGGACATGTAGATTTAAAAGAGGAAGATCCAAAGGGATCATTGATTATAACGACCCATACATTACATACATTGTTATTACTTCAAAATTTAAGTACACTTATTACAACATATAACAAAACCATGAAAGGACCATATAGGCATAGTGTCTTTAGAAACTGGGAAACATAAACAACTGGTTCATAAAGCATCTAAATTGTCTCCCATTTATTTCATCATATCTATAGTCCCTTTTGTCATATCTTACTTAATGACCTTCTTCCTGACATGGGGAAAGAAAACATACAAAAGGGTGAGATCAAATGCTCAGTAACCGTAAACAAAAGAAATATCAATCACATCATATTCATAAGAGCATAACATTTTGGAAATCTTACCCTGAAAAAGAGATAATAATTTCATAACATGGGATAAATCTTGGTAGTGAAATGTAATCCCAATAATCATAGCCTAAAACATGAAACTTTGTGACATACACACATAATCATAGAGAATCATTTCTTATTAGTCAAGACTCATTTCCAAGACTATCTTAGTGGAAAAAGTCCATTTCTGAACCGAGTTCACTCCACGTTTCAGTCATGTTTCACTGAACCAGTTTAACCTACCGTTCCAGCCCAGTCTATCTCATGAGATATAAAATCTTTTCCCAATGCATTGGAGGGAGATATAAGTCCCACCCATCTCATAATGATACCATTCTTATGTGTGTTACAAAATCATAAACCATACATCATAGCATAACCCATGTAATAAAAATGGGATTCTTAAACATCGTGACAACATAAAACAATTCATATATGATATAGGAATTCATAAAAATAATTCCATCACAACATATTCTAATCAATGTAATAATAGGGATAGAAACAGAACTCTATATTATCTTATATGGAAAATAATTTTGATAAAACACTTGAACTCCATTCTTGAGGAAAATATCCTTTCTACTTCAAAAACACATTTCCTTTCTTAATATGTCATACAATTTTAAACTAAAAGAAGTTGATTAAAAATAAAATTGAAAAATTGTAAAGGAAGCTTCATGGAAATAATGTTTTAAAAATCCATTCATGCCGTATAAGTTAAAAAAACATTCTTCTCGTACTTTTGTCGGAAAAGTCAAAAAGTACCTCGAATGAAAAATGACAAAAGATTCCTTTCATATCTTTTACTAAAAACTCACCAAAGAGTAAAATTGGATTTAAACAATTGTAGGTGTATGGAAATAATATTACATATTGAGGAAACATGGATGTGGATGATAAAATGCACCCCAGTAAATACCAAAGTATAAACAATCTCGGATAAAAATGAGATTATGATATTTTCCCTTACCTTAGGTCTGATTTCCTTCATAAGTGTCCGTATCTCCTGTATAATGATTTAAATAATTCCATTGACTTATTCCAGAATCATACTCACTGTTATGATATCATATATGGTCATATTCTTAGCTTCTTATTAGTAATATTTCATTGCTACTTGTTATTCGGGCATTTATTACATTTTGTTCTTATGCGTGTTTTGTCGAATAAATTCTAATTATTCTCTTTAGGTTATAGATACCGAATTTCCAGAATGGTATTAGTGTACTATATATCATATTTATTCATTCAATTCATTTACATAATCATTATTCAATGAAGATCATGTAGAATGAATCGCATCACATCGTGGAGACGGTATTCCGTACGTACGCACGAGCAATGATATCGTTCCCATGATCGTGGAATTGTATTGGACTGTATGTATACTATTTAAGAATCAATAACACTTTACAATAATCATATATAGTTATTTATTTGCACCATTATATCCATCCAAGTATGGTGGTGATGGAAAATAGATTACACCACGGCGTGGAGATGGTATTCCATACGTACGCACGAGCGGTGATTTCATTTTATGTAGGATGGATAGATTGTGAAATAGGGTTGTTTCATAATTATATTAACATATCATTATATGAGTGATACTGATGTTATTAATTCATAATGAAAAATTTAATGATGAAGAAGTGGAAGAAGAAATAAAGTTGAAAGAATCGGTAACGAACATTACCTCTTCTTTGAAGGGCCTCTTTGAGACCTCCTTTTAGGGAACTAAAATTGGACTTTTAAGAAGACCGGGGCCTCTAGGATGTTTCTAGGGAAGTGTATAGGAGAAATTTTTAGGGTTTGGCCGAGCTTGAAGACTCAATGTGGTGTGAGGAAGAGAGGGAGGAGGTTCCCTTTTATAAGAGAGGAGAGGGGCACCTTTGGAAAAACTAAATATATTATTTTATTATAAAGTAATATTCGGTTTTAAATAGCTCCAAATTGATTTATTTAGAATCTAAGGTAGGGATGGGTCGAAATAATCTCATAAAATATAATTTGGACAAGTTTAGGTTACTATTATAACCTTATCATTTAGATTTAACTTTAAGTTAGATAATTTTACTTAAACCGTGTCTTTTTGTTTTCTTACACTATAAGGTTAATAAACATACTATAACAAGCCAAAAGAACCCAAAGTTGGTTATTATTAATATATATAACCTTATATAAGTCATTTGGACAAACCATATATTTCTAGGAATAAAATAACAATTAATAATATAATATTTGTTTTAAAAACGATTTTATGTCAATTTTGACACTATTTGGTAATGGAATTTTGTGAAACTTATAACAGAAATATTAGTTCTAAAAAATTTACTTAAATCAATAATAAAATGTCATATTAACCTAGAAAATTATTTTAATTCATAAAAAGTCTCAAATTACAGTTATTTAGGTATTTATAGCATCAATTATGTCAATATTTAATTAATAAGAAAATTACTTCATAATCATTGTGTCATAAATAAATTAAATTTTTTAATGTCTAAAAATTACAAATAAAATACCATTATGTATGAAATCTTTTTATATTTATAATGAATATTTTTAGTCGAATTTATCTTATGTATAACCCTATATTAAAAATTATTTACTTATTAATCTTTGATTTTAACTATTTTAATCTTTCTTTAAATAAATTAATAATAAATGTCCTAATCTAATCCAAGTGGGCCTAAATGGTCATATTTTATTCCTAAGTTTGTTTTTGGTCGAATTACACTTATCCAATAGAAATAGGACATGTTTTAGGGTATTAATAATATTATTGTTACCCTTAATTACCCTATTTACTTTTAAGTGTGGTAAATAAAAGTAAAAAGTTACTATTCATCGAAAATTATTTTCATCTCATTGAACCACATTTTACTTACTGATATCAACCATGTCTCTCGGATTTTTGAAATTCCACTCACATAAGCAGTAAAATTAAGTTTTATGTAAATTTGCAAATTATCCTATGGGGTGGGTAAAAGATGGTGAAAAGTTCAATAAAATTTTTATATATCTCAAATTATTATAAAATTCCTCCAATGAATTGCATTGAACATATATAGGTATTATGTATCAATTTTGACCTAAAATAAATTTAAATAAAATAAATAATTATTTAAATAAAAAGTTGGTTTTTAAATAGTAACCCAGTGTTTTCACTATTCATCAAAAATTGAATGTTTTCAGAAAAAACCAACATTTCACCCTAGGAAAATTTCGATATTCCGAATCCAAAAATGAATTCCATTTTGAAAAATAAAATTTACAAAAGTTCAAAAAGTGGTTATTACTATTCATAACGGCTAGTTTTAATAATATTTTGATAGCATATCGTTGTTTAATGAAACTCGGTATTGCGTACGACGAAAGTTATCAAGGATGGTTGTGATTGCGTGTAAAGCCAGCCAAGCTAGCGTTGTGTGTAGTGAAATATTCCTTTGATGATTTATATAAAATAAAAACAACATATTTCTTATAAAATTCTTAGGTGTTACATTCTACCCCCCTTAAAATGAATTTCACCCTCAAAATTTGTCACTTGTAACAAACAGATGAGGATACCTCTCCCTCATCATATCCTCAAGCTCACATGTAGCTTCGTCTAATTGGTGGTTCCTCCATAAAACTTTTACCAAGTGAGTGGTCTTGTTCCGTAGGACTTTTTCACTACGATCGAGAACCTCTATCAGCTGTTACTCATAAGAATGATCTTGTTTCAGCGGTAAAAATTCTGAGTTGAGTACATGTGAAGGACCAGGTATGTACTTTCTCAGGAGAGATACATGGAACACATCATGAACTTGAGAGAGATTCACTAGAAGCGCCAATCGGTAAGGTACCTTCCCAACATGATTCAGAATTTCAAAATGACCGATATATCTAGGGCTCAACTTTCCCTTCTTTCCAAATCTCATGCCCCTCTTCCAGGGAGATATTCGTAAGAACAATTTATCACCCACTTCAAACTCTAGGTCTTTTATTTGGTTGTCGGCATAACTTTTTTGTCGGCTCTGATCTGCTCTTATTTGTGGTTGAATAGATCTGACCTTTTCTGCCATTTCATCAACAAGATCAGGTCCTAATAGCTTTCTTTCCCCAACTTCATCCCAGCAAGTTGGAGTCCTGCATTTCTTTCTGTAGAGAGCTTCATAAGGAGCCATCTGAATACTGGAGTGAAAGATATTATTATAAGAAAATTCCACCAAAGGTAGGTGTTTATCCCAACCACCTTTGAAATCCATAGGGAAATCTCTCAACATATCTTTTAGAGTTTGAATTGTCCTCTCAGACTGACCGTCTGTCTGAGGATGATAAGTAGTGCTGACACTCAACTCTGTATCCAGAGTATGCTGAAGACTTCGCCAAAACATTGAGGTAAACCTCGGATCCCGATCAGATATAATAGAAAGTGTTACTCCATGCTATCTTACCACTTCCATTATATATATCATGGAATGATGATCCAGAGATAAATCCTCTCTAATAGCAATGAAGTGTGTAGACTTTGTAAGATGATTAACTATGACCCAGATAACATTATTGCCTTTGGATGTTTTAGGATGTCCTGTGACAAAGTCCATAGTGATGTTTTCCCATTTCCATTTGGGTATGGGTAATGTTTGTAACATCCCCTTAGACTTCTGTCTCTCAGCTTTAACTTGCTGACAAACCAAGCATTGAGAGACATATTCAGCAACATCTCTTTTCATGCCATCCCACCAGAAGTACTCATTCAGGTCCCTATACATCTTCATGCTTCCAGGATGAATAGAGAATGAAGAACTATGAGACTCATCCAGCAGCTCCTTCTTTAATTCGGTGATGGGAGGAACACAAACCCAATTTCTGAACTTTATTATCCCATCACAATCAAGGTTGAATTGAGGAATATTTCTCACCTTCTTTTTTAACTCTACATCTTCTTCTTGTGCCTCTTTAATCTTAACATGTATAGACGGTTGAACATTCATTTGAGAAAGATATGATTTTCCCCTTTCATTATAATTCAAAGATCAATCCTTTGTAAATCCATAAACATTTGATCTTTTGTGGTCCTCATCATGGATAAACTAGCATGGTCTTGTCGACTTAATGCATCTGCCACATTGTTTTCTTTCCCAAGGTGGTTAAAAATTGAGCAGTCATAATCCTTAATCAGATCTAACCATCTTTTTTGGCACATATTCAACTCCTTTTGTGTGAAAATATACATTAAACTTTTATGATCAGTATAAATGTCACTGCTTTCTCCATAATGATAATTCCTCCAAATAATTAATGCAATGATTACCGCAGATAACTCCAAATAATGAGTTCGGTAATTTTGCTCATGGATTTTCAACTGTCGTGAGGCATAAGCTATCACCATATCATTTTGCATAAGAACACACCCCAATCCCTTCTTGGATGCATCACTGTAGACCAAAAACCTTTCTCCAACACAAGGCAGTGTGAGCACTGGTGCACTGGATAACCTTCTTTTCAACTCCTTGAAATTCTATTCACATTCCTCCGTCCAAACAAACATACCTCCTTTTTGAGTCAACTTGGTGAGTGGATTAGATAATGGTGAAAAATAATTCACAAAACGTCGATAATATCTAGCCAAACCAAGAAAACTTCGGATCTCGGTTATTGTTGTTGGTCTCGACCATATTTTAATAACCTCTGTTTTTGATGCATCCACATATATCCCCTCTTTTGAGATTATGTGACCAAAAAATGCAACTTTTTTATGCAAAAATTCACACTTGGTAAATTTGGCATAAAGCTTTTCCTTTCTCAGGGTCTTCAATAAAATTCTCAAGTGATCTTCATGTTCTTCCTTGTTCTTTGAATAGACATGAATATCATTTATAAAGACTACCACAAACTGATAAAGATATTCTCTAAAGACTCTATTCATTAGATCCATGAAGATAGCAGGATCATTAGTAATACCAAATGGCACCACTATAAATTCATAGTGTCCATACCTTGTACGGAAAGCCGTCTTTGGTATATCCTCTCTTTTGACCCTTAATTGATGATACCCTGAACGAAGATCAATCTTGCAAAAGTATTTAGCTCAGTGTAGTTGGTCAAATAAGTCATAAATGTGCAGGAGAGGATATTTTTTCTTGATAGTGATCTTGTTAAGTTCTCGATAATCAATGTAGAGTCTCATTGATCCATCATTCTTCTTAACAAACAGAACAGGTGCTCCCTATGGTGATGCACTAGGGCGTATGAACCCCTTATCAGGATTCTCTTGGAGTTTCTTCTTCAATTCCTACAACTCAATTGGGTCCATTCTATAAGGTGTCTTTGAAATGGTCATAACACCCGGTATGAGTTCTATTGAAAGCTCAACTTCACGATTTAGTGGAAGACCTGAAAATTCCTCCGAAAAGACATCATCAAACTCCCGTACAATCGGCATATTCTTAATCGTGAGTTTCTCACAAACCATTAGAGATAAATAACCTTCATTTAGTGTAATCAAGACCCATAAGATGGAAGAAATTTCCACTGGAAGGTTATGTTCATCCTTGCATCGATAGACGATCAAAGATTGATCTGGAATATGAAATGTGACTTCCCTTCTATGGCAATTGATATGAGCCCCATATAGAAAAAGCCAATCCATGCCAAGAATCACATAAAATTCCACTATAGGAAGGATCAAAAGGTTTGCAGGAAGCACTTTCCCACAAACTTCAATCAGAGAATAATTATAAACTTTTGATGCAACTGTTGTGCCATTAGGGGTTGTCACAGCTAACTCGACATCTAATTGTTGAGGTAATAGGGAGATACCCTTAGAAAATTCTTCATAAATAATAGAGTGAGTGGATCCAGAATCAAATAAAACATTTGCTACTTTAGAGTGGATGGTAAGTGTACCTTTCCCCACTTCGTTATCATACTCCACATCGTTGATAGAAATTGCATGTGACGTTCCATTGTCATTAGAATTAAGAGTTTGTTGACGTCGATCATCATCAACAACCCTTGGATTAGGGCATTGATTGGCATAATGCCCCATTTCCTTGCACTTGAAACATTGAAGAATAGGAGGTGCACTCTGTGTAGCCTTTTCATTGTTCGCATCACTAGACATCTTCTTCCCATCATTGCGCCATTCAAATGACCGATGACCTTCCTTTTCACATTTGAGAAATTTACTTGTCCCATTAAGACAACTCCCTCGATGTTTGTTTCCACACTTTGAGCATAAGGGAAAACTCATCTTCTTTTCAGTGTGCTCTTTAGATTTTCCTTTGAATTCCATTTTCCTCTTCTTATCAAACCCATATGACTGATGGGTTACTCCAATCTCCAGCTCAACTTTGAGAGCACATCGAACGATTTCCTCGTAGCTATTGAAGTCCCTTATGGCTAACACCCTTCGAATACTTGGTTTTAAGCCACTAAAGAATTGATCTGTCTTACTCTGAGGTTAGAAAATAATACCAGAAGCGTACCTTGGAAGTCTTGTAAAATTTGCTTCATTGGTACCAACAGATTCATCATCCTTTTGACTTAGTTCAAGAAACTCCTTCTCCATCTTTGTTTGAAGAATACGAGGGAAGTACTTATTGAAAAATAAGTTCTTGAACTCATCTCATTCCATGGATTCAATTTCATTTCTTTGCCTCATATTTTTGATAAGATTCCACCATTTATCACCTTCACCTTCCAAGCGATAAACTGCTAAGATGACTTTATCATGTTCAGAACATTGAAGAACTGAAAATATCATTCCAGTAGCACATATCCATTGTTCATCAACTAATGGATTAGTAGACCAGCTGAATGAAGGTGGACGCTACCTCATGAAGGATACAATAGAATGTTCCTCCTTACTTTGCTCATTAGGAAGTCATGCATGATTCATAGCTTGAAAAAGTTGTGTGATCATGGCTACAAGATTTTGCATTCCATCTCCCATAATGTTTGGTTGCTTAGGGGGAAAATCATTGCATTGCCCGTCGCATTCCGCATTAACACAGTTCCTTCAGGTACCATCCATTGACTAAAGCCAAGAAGAATAGTGTGAGAAACACTAATTATAATAGGAAAACCACATAATCAAAAATAAAATTTCACACATAAGGTCTTATCATAGGTTATTCATGGCCATTTCTAAAACACTAATATTGAGTTCTATGCTTAGACTTATCCTTAGGGTTCTTACTAAGGCTTTCACATCCTAGTTTCCAATGGTTGACTATACCTTTTCTCTGATACCAACTATAACGACCCATACTTTACAAACATTGTTACTACTTCAATATTTAAGTACACTTATTACAACATATAACAAAACCATGAAAGGACCGTATAGGCATAGTGTCTTTAGAAACTGGGAAACATAAACAACTTGTTCATAAAGCATCTACATTGTCTCCCATTTATATCATCATATCTATAGTCCCTTTTGGAATATATTACTTAATAACCTTCTTCCTGACCTGGGGAAATAAAACATACAAAAGGGTGAGCTCAAATGCTCAGTAAGGGTAAACAAAAGAAATATCAATCACATCATATTCATAAGAACATAACATATTGGAAATCATACCCTGCAAAAGAGATCATAATTTCATAACATGAGATAAATCATGGTAGTGAAATATAATCTCAATAATCATAGCATAAAACATGAAACTTTGTGGCATACACACATAATCGTATAGAATCATTTCTTATTAGTCAAGACTCATTTCCAAGACTATCTTAGTAGACAAAGTCCATTTCTGAACCGAGTTCACTCCTCATTTCAGTCCTGTTTCACTAAACCGGTTTAATCTACCGTTCTAGCCATGTCTATCTCATGAGACAAAAAATCTTTACCCAATGCATTGGAGGGAAATATAGGTTCCACCAATCTCATAATGATACCATTCTTATGTGTGCCACAAAATCATAAACCATACATCATAGCATAACCCATGTAATAAAAATGGGATTCTTAAACATTGTGACATCATAAAACAATCCATATAATATAAAGGAACTTATAAAAATAATTCCATCACAAAATAATCAAATCAATGAAATAATAGGGATAGAAACAGAACCCTATATTATCGTAGATGGAAAATAATTTTGGTAAAACACTTGAACTCCATTCTTGAGGAAAATCTCCTCTCTACTTCGAAAACAATTTTCCTTTCTTAACATGTCAAACAATTTTAAACTAAAAGAAGTTGATTAAAAATAAACATGAAAACTTGTAAAAAAATCTTCTTGGAAATAATGTTTTAAAAATCTATTTATGCTGTATAAGTTAAAAAAACATTCTTCTCGTACTTTTGTCGGAAAAGTCAAAAAGTACCTCATATGAAAAACGAAAAAAGATTCCTTTCATATCTTTTACTAAAAACTCACCTAAGGGTAAAATTGGATTTAAACAATTTTAGGTGGATATAAATAATATTACATTTTGAGGAAACATGGATGTGGATGATAAAATACACCCTAGTAAATACCAAAGTATAAACAATCTTAGATAAAAATGAGATTGTGATATGTTCCCGTACCTTAGGTCCGATTTTCTTCGTAAGTGTCCGAACCTCCTGTATAATGATTCAAATAATGTCATTGACTTATTCCAGAATCATACTCATTGTTATGATATCAAATATGGTCATATTCATAGCTTCTTATTAGTAATATTTCATTGCTACTTGTTATTCGGGCCTTTATTACTTTTTGGTCTTATGCGTGTTTTGTCGAATAAATTCTTATTCTTCTCTTTAGGTTATAGATAACTCATTTCCAGAATGGTATTAGTGTAATATATATCATATTTATTCATTAAATTCATTTATATAATCATTATGCAATGAAGATCTTGTAGAACGAATCACATCACATCGTGGAGACGGTATTCCGTACGTACGTACGAGCGATGATATCGTTCCCATGATCGTGGAATTGTATTGGAGTGTATGTATACTATTTCAGAATCAATAACACTTTAAAATAATTATATATAGTTATTTACTTGCACCATTATATCCATCCAAGTAAGGTGGTGATGGAAAATAGATTACACCACGGCGTGGAGATGGTATTCTGTACGAACGCACACACGATGATTTCGTTTTCCATAGGATGGATAGATGGTGAAATAGGGTTGTTTCATACTTATAATAACATATCAGTATATGAGTGACACTGATGTTATTAATTCATAATGAAACAACTAAAGAAGAAGAAGTGGAAGAAGAAATAAAGTTGAAAGAATCGGCAATGGACATTACCTCTTCTTTGAAGCGCCTCTTTGAGACCTCCTTTTAGGGAATTAAAAATGGTCTTTAAAGAATACCAAAACCTCTAGGATGTTTCTAGGGAAGTATAGATGAGAAATTTTCAGGGTTTGGAGGAGCTTGAAAGCTCAAAGTGGTGTGAGGAAGAGAGAGAGGAGGTGCCCTTTTATAAGGGAGGAGAGGGGCACCTTTGGAAAAACTAAAAATATTATTTTATTATAAAGTCATATTCGGTTTTATATAACTCCAAATTGATTTATTTATAAGCTAAGGTGGGGATGGGTCTAAATCCTCTCATCCAATATAAATTTGACAAGTTTATGTTACTATTTTAACCTTATCATTTAGATTTATCTTTAAGTTAGATAATTTTACTTTTACAGTGTGTTTTTGTTTTCTTACACTATAAGGTTAATAAACTTACTATAACGAGGAAAAAGAACCCCATGTTGATTATTATTAATATATATAACCTTATCTAAGTCATTTGGCCAAACCTTAGATTTTTTACAAATATAATAACAATTAATAATATAATATTTGGTTTGAAACCTATTTTATTTCAATTTTGACAATATTTGGTAATTGATTTTTGTGAAAATAATAACAGAAATATTAGTTCTAAAAAGGTTACTTAAATCCATAATAACATGTCATAGTAACCTCTAATTTTTTTTTTAATTCCTAAAAAGTCTCATATTATATTTATTTGGGTATTTATAACATCAATTATGTCAATATTTCATTAGTAAGATAATTACTGCGTCATCATTGTGTCATAAATAAATTAACTTATATAATTTCTAAAAATTACAAATAAAATACCATGATGTAGGAATGATTTTTAGGTTTATAATTAATATTTATAGTCAAACTTATCTTATTTATAACCCTATATTAAAAATTATTTACTTATAAAACTTTAATTTTAACTATTTTAACCCATCTTTAAATAAATTAATAATAAATGTCCTAATCTAATCCAAGTGGGCCTAAATGGTCATATTTTATTCCTAAGGTTTTTTAGGTCGAATTAAACTTATAAAATAGAATTAGGACATGTGTTAGGGTAATAACAATATCATTTTTACCATTAATTACCCTATTTACTTTTAACCGTGGTAAATAAAAGTAAAATGTTACTATTCACAAAAAATTATTTTCATCTCATTGAACCACATTTTACTTACTAAAATCAACCATGTCTCTCAGATTTTTGAAATTCCACTCACAGAAGTGGTAATATTAAGTTTTATGTATATTTTCAAATTCTCTTAGGAGGTGGGTAAAAGACGGTGAAAAGTTCAATAAAATGTTTATCTATCTAAAATTATTATAAAATTACTCCAATGAATTGAATTGAACTTATATAGGTATTATGTATCAATTTTGACCTAAAATAAATTTAAATAAAATAAATAATTATTTAAATAAATAGTTTGTTTTTAAATAGTAACCCAGTGTTTTCACTATTCATCAAAAATTGGATGTTTTCAGAAAAAACCAAAATTTCACCCTAGGCTAATTTCGATATACTGAATCCAAAAATAAAGCCCATTTTGAAAAATAAATTTTACAAAATTTCAAAAATTGGTTATTACTATTCATAACGGCTAGTTTTAATAATATTTTAATAGCAAATCGTTGTTTAGTGAAACACGATATTGCGTACGCCACAAGCTATCAAGGAAGGTCGTGATTGCGTGTAAAGCAAGCTAAGCTAGCGTTGTGTGTTGTGAAAGATTCCTTTGATGATTTATATAAAATAAAAACAAAATATTTCTTATAAAAGTCTCGGGTGTTACATTGATAGCTCAAGTAGGATTTAATGTTTTGTTAGAAAAGGTTTCCTCAGTTAAAACTCCTACACCAAAACTAGTAACTCCATCTCCAAATATTATTAAAATTTAAGTATTCACTCAATATAACATGAAATATTTTGGTGAAAATATAATTTTTGAGTTTCATAAGTCTTCAAAGAATCAATCTCATATTCTGACCAAATTAAGTGAAAATGATTCATGTTATCTATTTGAGTTAGTTGATAGTTACATTAAATCAAAGATGAAAAATCATGTTTATGATGTCGAAATTAATAATTAGTTGATAGGTGATGATCTAGAATCCATCAAGTATTTGATTGGATAAATGAGATCTTATTTTAAGGATTCCATGGATGGAATCATGAAAAGTCTTGAAGAAACATATTTAGATACATATACTCCTTATTCTACTGCAATTGATGATGATCAGATCGCAATAGTTGTTAGAGAGGAAACTGCAACTGCCTCTAGTGGACCCTTAGGAAGAGAACCTATGATTCATTTAAAAATATTGAGTAATTTTGAGAATAGTATAGAGCCTAACCATATGCTGATTAGATCATATTCTGAGGATATGCATAATGGAAGAAAAACAATTACCAATTACCCCTCAGTTATATTTCATACATTGACAAATCAGTGGTTCCCATATACCTCTGCAATTGAACCATTTTTTTGGCATAATTTTTTTATTTGATGGGACATGGGTTGTAATAACATATTGTTAATAATATTGAATGACTATGATATCTGTTTTTTTTTGTTATTTATCATTTTATTATTATGCTCTTATTTACATTTTTGATAATCCCAAAAGGGGGATAATTATTATTATAGATTTTTTTGTTTGTTTTGGTTAATTATTTCGAATTTATGATTTACTATAGTGATGTTTTTATGTTCACATAGATTCTATCTGTTTTTACTCTTTCTATCTTTGTTATTTGATACTTACCTTTGATACTTACTGTGTTCTTATTTTTTTCATTAATACCATCTGTACATAAATTGAACTAGAAATTTTTGTTTATATTTTCAGCATACCTTGGATTCCATGTTTAGACATCTATGATACCTTTTATTCCATGATTTTTGATCATAAAAAGGTGCTATTGTTGACCAATTAGGATTAATGATAAAAATATCTCAAATCGTACAATATTAATCACCTATATGTCTTCTATAATTTTCCTATAATCTGAGATTGGTGAAAATATTTCCTATGTATGGGTTACTACTAGTCACTACTATGGATGAGACACCAATGATACTGATACCTAAAGCTTGAAAATATCACTAAATCAGAGACATCATTTGTCGCCACATTGACAGAGTAAAAAAAATCGTAAAGTATGAGATACCACCAGGATGTCATATGGCCAGGATGACATACTACCTGGATAAAAAACTAGCTAAGTATGAGACACATCCAGACCAACCTACCATCAGAAGAAGACACTGATAGTTTCATACCAACAACACATAATTTATGTAATGTCTAAGACACCACCAGATGCCACTCTTCTGGAAAAGTGAATTTTTGGCTAAGTCAAAAAAATTGTCAGTTTCATGCAACTAGAACAACATACCATCACACTAAGCCACCCCACTAATTTAATTAATTTAGTTATTTGGAATCATTACTAATGAATATATTCTTTAAATTTAATTCCTTGTTTAATTTCAATGATTGTATCTCAAATGATTAACAGAAAGCACTAAAGAGATTGAGAGAACATGAAATACGAGGAACCATATGATCCATATACTCTTCTTACTTCTTCTGATAAAAAGGGAAACACACCCCCTTTTATGATTGAGATGAGAAAATGAGAAAATGATAGAATTATAAGATTTATTAAACCTTATAAACACATAGAGAGCTGAACCTGATCGAAAACAATAATAGATCACCTATTAGGAACACCCGTCTGGAAAGATAACTACTTCATCACATCTATTGGTTTTATATCAGTAAATAATAAGAGTCTTTGACACTATATTATTCAATGGTTTTTCTGAACAACTTGACTAAATGATTCAATAATTATCATATAAAGAGTCACAAAATTATTTACAATAGTCCAAGAATTTCTAAACTGTAAACTTTTAGATTTCTATGTGTTGTTTAGATTTATTTATTTTTTCTGGACTGTGTTCTAAAATCTCTTTTGTACATAAAAAAACTGTCTCTTGTTCTGAATTGGAAGATACTTATATATCTTGTAATCTATCTTTACACCTTTACTCCCATGGATAATAGTGGTAGAGGTCGTTGTGTGGCCTATTTTCTTTTTCTACCATGAGTAATTGTGAAAGATGTCTTGTGTGTCTTGGAAAATTGTAAACTGTTATAAAACCTGATCTAGGTTGGGGATCAAATTTTTTATTTTATATAAACTTCTTGGTGGTGGGTGATCACCAAGTGGAGAGGAATAAGTCTCAAATTGAATCTGAATCGCTTTTATTCAATCTTTCCACTGTGTGCTTTAATTTTTTCACTTTATTTCTACTTTGAAACTGAAAATTATTTTAACTATAAAACAAATATATATTTGATAGTTTGTATTAATTTGTCTTCATATAGTATTTTGATCAAGTAAGATGATTTCAAAGGATTTAATAATATTTTATATTATTAATTCTGGACCTAATCAATATTTATAGAAATATTTAGAAAGATAAAATTTTATATGTTACTACATATTTTGGTAAATTGGGATGAATATAAAATATTTGCAGGATTTAAAACTATTAAATTTAAAATATAAATTTTTATTAGGAACTCAATTCAACTCCCTCTTGAGATACTCTCTCTAAAAAAAAATTCCAATGCATAAACCTTGTTATGTGACGACGTCCTTATTTTCTTTTCCCTATTTGTATGAAAAAGTTTTGTTAACACTTTTTTTATGATATGGGTTGATAATAAAATTATTTTAAAACATTCAACCTTTTATTATAGAAATAAAGTTCAAATTACAAAGATGATATTTATTTATGGGGGGAATGTAACACCATGATATTTTAGAAATAAAAACCATGTTTGATATCATATTCTACATAAAACCTTGAGATTAAAAGACTCAAACAATATATAACCATTATAACCTAGCCATTAAATTGGATGTTATGTATAATAATAAAAATAAAAATATATATATATAAATTCCCCAATAAATATAAATATTTGATAAATTTTAGGGAATTATGAATCCTTTTTTAAAGTAATTTTATTCTTCAAAAATATGTTTAATTCAAAAATGAATTTTATTTCATTTCATGAAAAAATTGTTATAAATATTTTTTTAAAAGTTTAGAAAATGTATTTGCTGCAATTCTTGTAAATTTTTAAATTATAATATCAAAATTTACATTGAGTAATTTTTTTTTATTTCACGGAAAAATATTGATTTTCCTGTGAATAATGAAAAATACCACTTTTTCTTAAAATTTCATTTATTTTTAATAAATTAAGAAATTGAAATATCTCATTATGTTTGGAATATTATTTAAAATAAAATAAGTATTATTTAATTATATTTTATTCAATTAATTTATTTTTAATAAACATCATAAGGGATTTTAGTATATTTTTTTCCTTGGGTTTAAAAATATATATATTTTAATAATGTTTTAAAGAGAATATTGTTTCTCATTTTTAATTAATTAAACAAATTACAATGATGGTTAATTTAGATGAAATTCAAATATTATATATCAATAACTATTAATTTATATTTTTACAATGATTATTATTAATCATAGTGTTAATATAAAATCATATTTTCATTGAAAAATATACTTCTTGAAAACTTGTTTTTATAGCGTTTATGTTTTTAGTTTTAAATTATGATTTTACAATTACATGAATTGAATTTGGTAAAATGTATTAAATATTTATAATCCTAGTAATTTAAATTTTTTTATATGGTAATATTAATTTTTTAGCATAATTAATAGTTAAAATAGTAAAAATTACTTATCACAGTTAAGGTAAAAACATGTTTAATAGGGGTTAAACTAAAAAGATAACTGTCAAAATAACCTAATTTTTTTATAAAATATGTTGGATGAAAGATGTAGAAATTATAATTTATATGTTTCTATAATGTTTCACTTTTAATACTTTCGGCATGTGAAAAACATGGGTACACTGTTTATTTTTGAAAATAACTAGTGTGTCACTCAGCTCACTTATAAAAGGCTACCCCACTCCTCTATTATTAAATCATTTAAAAAATATTGGTTCATCCAATCACAAAACAAATAAACTCAAAAATTTTATAACATAATACATGAATCCTTTTTTTTGTTAAAAATCCATTCTAGTAATTCTTTTGGTATAATCTAAAAGTGGTGGTCAGAAAAGAGCTAAAATTCATAATTATGCATTTTTATTTTATTTCCTTATTTCATCCATAAAATATCCACAAAATAAAATAATATGATAACATGAATATTTCATATATACCGAGATGTTATAATATCAATGTAATAACCTATATATATCACCTATTCCATCAAATGTGATATGAAATCATCATTCTTTTGTACGGTAGACTACAACCTCGCCAACTAATGTCATTCATTTTCCATAATATCCTTTCACAAATTATTTTAATTATTTAATTAATGTATATATATATATTAAAATTTTAAAATATTTATACTTTTTTAGTTACAAAATTACATATACCTTATTAGTTTCCATTCTGTAGGGGATTAGTTAACATCACTGATGTGTATGACAGACTATATCCATACGAAGCAATTTGATTCATTTTTCACTAAAACATTACATGGAAGTAAATAATTACAAATTTAATGAATATATGTGATAAAAAATATATAATAATTATTCTAATTAAATATATATCATTATTAAAATATATTATATTTTTTTCATACACTGAAAAGTGATAATATACTTCATGTACGTTTGGACTATTACCACCACGAAGCGATGCGATTATTTTTTCATCACCACATCACACTAATGATATATATAATTATATTTAATGAAATAATATGGTATTTAAGATATTGTAATAGTTATTTAAAGATAAAATAATACATACCTTCTTTCCATAATAATCATTGAGAAATTGAAATGTTACTCAAGTGTACGTTAAACCTACCATCTCCCTGATAATAACATATTTAATTTTCCATAAACATTTTAATTATAAGTATAAAAAGTTTAATTGATGAATAAATATAATAATTATATAATTATCATTATTTTAGAGAATTTTAAATAATGACCTCTTTGACCATGGGCGACACCCCAAAGCTATTTTGAAACTATAAACCAAACATCCTAAAAACACATAACATGGAATTAACTGGTTATGTATTAAAATATGTAATTATAATGAAATAAAATAAATTACTTACGTATAAGGTTTTAAAATTGGAATTTTTTATTAAAAAATCAAATAATTTATATCATTTTATTATATAGGAGTAAAAGGAAACACATGAAAATTATGGTCTCAAGGTAAGGGTTTTCCTATATCACTTTTATTACGGTGAGAAATATTCCATATTCACAACTTTTTTATTATTTTGTGTATATATTTCTCATATATGCATTCTATGTTGTGAACTGACCCTAGTAAGATCATAGAAAATTCTAGATACCGTTACATTGGCATAGATACAAGGAGATAGTGTCCCAAAGGACTGAATAGTTTAGTAGTCTTGGTAAACTAGATACATACATGAGTTTTTTGTTATAAATGAATACAAAAATTACAACACATTTTAAAAAAAATATTCCATATAGTATATACATTTATTTATTTCGTAGTACAGTTCATTAAATCCAGGGTTATTGAAACCAAATAAGTGTGATCTCAAATCCTCAGTAAGGGTAAAATACAACGGTAGCTATAATGAATTAATGGAAATAATCAACATGGAATGGTATGTAAGTGAGAAAATATTCCTTATAATCAATAACTAAGAAAGAAGTTAGTAAAAAATATGGAATGGTAAATTAATGAATGCAAATTCCATTTAATCCATCACATGACAATGAAGCACATCCATATATTTTTCACAGTGAAAATACACTAGATAATAATAACTTAAATGAAGGCAATGCTTAATTATTGGACTCCATGTATATCATGTACCTTGAAACATTATTATCAAGAAAATTTACAAGACAGTTTAAAAAATATTATTTACAAACAGATTTGGTTTGGCCAACCTTAACTCTACCTTTAAGACCTTACACAAGACAGCTTAAAAATACAAGTTTCAAATGTGAAGGGTTTTTTTCAACTGAATTTTTCCCACGAGACAACAAATTCATCGATGTAATTTCATTAACCAGTTCCCATAATATATCTTTCATATCTAAATAATTCTTCATATATCTAATAATTTATTTAAATTCATTAACAAAGTTCCTTATTAAATATCCGTATTGATTGAAGGATAAAAATTTGTCAATATTTCTAGTGTAAATCAAATAGTATTCAATGTAAAAACCATATTTAAATATGGTATAAGGTTTATGAAATAACCATATAAATAATACAAAAATATTGATATAAAATAAAAATATATTTTAAAAAATATTATGATAAAGTGATTGTTTTAATAGAAAGTTAAAAATCACAAAATATTGTGAGATTGTAAGATAAATTTTAACAGTTAATATTTTTTATATTAAAACCCATTGGATAAGATAATTTAAAGTAAACAAATCAAATAAAACTAAGATAAAATTAATAATGATATAATATATCAAAATGGGCAGTATATACACCGCACAAAATAAGTAAGTGGTGAATATGAATTTGAGCTCGTATATGTAAAATGTGAGATAAAAATCCCTTACCAAGAGTTCGACTTGTCATGCATGTTTATATCTTCTTAAATAATAAACTAATGTTAATTATTTACTAATTTGAAAAAAAATTCAATTTTATCATTAATTTTATTTGACATATTAATAATTTATAAAAAATCTTGGTTAATTAATTTTATGTCGGATGTTTTGACCAAATTAGATTTATTTTTCAAAAAAGACTTTGATAGGTATACTATTGTCTAAGGGGTCATTATGTAAACATCTCTAGAATAATAATTATGAAATGATTATCAAAATTATACATAAATTATACCTTTAAAAACAATCATGGATGATGGTTATGAAAAATAAACTAACATTACAATCACAGAGATAGTTGGCCGTACGTATGAATGGGTAACATTTCGATTTTTCAACGATCATTATGGAAAGAAAATATGTAATGTTTATCTTTCCAAAATTATTATTATATATTAAATAAAATATTATATAATAATTTATACTTATATATATAATTAATTTGAGGCAAATATAATTACATCACAACGAGGATGTTGTAGGCCACACGTCCACGAACGATGTTATCAGTTTTTTCAGAGTGTGAAAGGGCAATGACAAAAAATATATAATATATTAACAGAAAGGTAATTATTTCATTAATAAAATAATTATTTCATTTATATCAAATATATTCATTATATATTTATTAATATTAATCCAAATTATCATGTTATATTAAATAGAATACACCAATCATGGAGGCGGTAGACTGTATGTTTACATGCATGCTATTTCCATTTTCTTTTCATATTAAAAGAAAAAAAAAAGTAAATTATATATTTTTATATTATAATTATAGTGTCATATTTATTTCTCATATATATAACAAAATTTTATTAAAAAAAAACATAACCCATTTCATGTAATGTGTGAACAAATCCCTTCACTTTGAGGAGGCGGTAGGCCACATGTCCACAACTAATGTTATCATATTTCCACAAAACAGAATGAATGAAGGTACATTTTATGAAATAAATAAATTAGAATAATTAAATTATATATATAATATATTTCATATATAAAAACAATAAATAAATAATTATTCTCAACCTTAAAGGATGAAAATGGAAGAATTAAAGACATCTGTTCTCAAGGCGGTGGTCTTCCAAACAAAGAAACGATGATTGTGTATCCCATTTGATGGAAGTGTTTCTAGGTGTAGGAATTATCATTAATATTAATAAGTATATTAATGATAATTATGTTATTATATAATAAATATATAATAATATTTAAATGGTTTAATAAATAAATTGATAAATGTGATCGTTGAAGAATGTTGCCTCTTTTTCGGGCAAATCCTTTTCATCCATACTAAAATATTTATATGGTTGGATTTATTCATAAAGTGAGGCATCTTTAATGAGTGTAGATATTTTTAGATATTATTTTGAATGTTTTTTAGGAGATAAAGAGATTTTATGGTTTTAATAATTTATAGGCATGAGTATGTCTATATAGTGGAGGAGTGACATTCTTGTAAATATAAAATAGTAAACACTATTTAGAGATATGCCTTGTATAATGTTCCTCAAATAATGAAAAAAAATTATATATAAATTAGGATATTATCTAAATATGTCCATAAAATTTCATTTATATAATTTTCTAGGACATTTCCCCAATATTTTATGGTTTAGTCCTTTGTTAAGCTTAATTTTACCTTAATCGTTGTAATTAATTTTAACTTCATTCACTAATTTTTTGGGTCAAAAACTAAGTTAAAAATTTTATATATTATAAATTCTTATTATTCCAAATATTTAATCAATTTTATATAATTTCAATCACATAAGTGGAAAACATTAATTTAAAATCAATCTAATAAAGTGAATGGGAAAGCTTGTTTTTAAAGTGAAAATGTCCAAAAGCTTGAAATGTTTTTATATCTAAATTAAATATAAAATTGATCCAAATGAAATTAATTGTACATATATATGTACGATATATCTAATTAAACTTTATAAACAATTAAAAATATAATTTAACCCTATAAATAATTTTTAATAAAAAGATTTTTTCCATTAATATTTATTATTCATCACTATTCATAAAAAAAATAAAATTTATAAGAGAAATACGAAAAATTCACCATAAGATAATTTTTATGTTATTATTTAAATTTTTTTAATATAAAATTTATAAAAGTGTTAAAATTACATTTTAAAAGTGTCACACCATTAAAAGGGAAACAAAATTTCCTTTTTAGAAAAATACAATTTTTAAGTGTAAAACTGGATTTATTCTTATCTTATAACTATCAAATATATTGGTTGAATAAAAATATAGTTTAATAAATATATAATATACAAATTTCATTAATATAATTTCCATGTAGTAATTAATTTGATTTATAATCATAATATGTTGTGGGGGGGGGGGGGGGATAAAAATACTTTTTCATAAAAACATGTCCTCATATTCAATGGGTTTTTATTTTCATTTATAATTAATTGGTAACCATTGAATTCAACCATATATTTTTATAAATTTTTTAATCATAATCATAAAAATCAATTTAATGGATTTTTTGTATCTTATTATGTTAAATAATAATATTTGAATAATATATTATTGTTTAGTTAATCTCGGTATTGCGTTTAATTTAAACTATTGAACAAAGTCATTCTTGAATGTAACATAAGATAACTCAGTGTTTCATGTACTAAAATCCCTAAAATAGATTTATCTAAAACATTATATATATCATAAAAACTCTTGACATTGTATTCCATTCTAATCATGGTGTTTAATTTCATTCATGGTTATAAAAACAATGTTCTTACATTTGAATGTTAGGGTGTTATATTTTCCTTACCTTAATAAAATTGCATCCTAACAATTTAAACATGATCTTGGTAATTGAGGCATTGATATTTTAAAAATAGTACAATTTAAAAACCCACATAATAAATAGGTTTAATAACACCTATTCTTAATTACAATTTATAGTAAATGATAAGGTCACCACAAAAAGGCTTTCGAATATGAGAACATTAGTGAAAAAATGGGCATGGAAGAGAAATCTAACCATTATGTTCTGATGGATATTTATAGATAAAATGTTCATTATAATGTGGTTTACCACAAATCCATAATCTATCGGTGTGAAAAGTTCATTGATATAATAAAAAATTATGATAATAGGATAACAATTTTGTCCTACGACCATTTTCCCAGAGTTGAGGAATTCATTCACTCTATAAGAATGTAATGAAATATAATTAAAAGATACGATTATATTTCATTAAAAAATCCTATCCATTTGTTATTCCTTAAACTATTTATACTATATCTATTAGAAAAAGTTGCATCATAGGGTTAGGTAATACATTAATCTATAAAACCGCATCCAGAGTTCAACATAAACTATTTCATAAATGATTAACCTTATGAAACTTCAAAGTATTATGATCCAAAACATTAGAATCAGCTCTATGGAATTTAGTACTACCAAATTTACATTATACATATACAAAATTTCTTTATCCAAGAATAAATTTTCTCAACCTAAAGAACATTAAATGGGATTAATTTCCCTCAACCACATATTTTTCAAAATTATTAACTTTCTACCGAATAACTTTTCTGGGTACCGTTCAATATTTTATCTAAAATACTTAATGAAATTTTACAGCAATATGATCCTAATATATTTCATAATTCTTATAACAAAGAAATCATTTATAAAATAATTTAACAAAATTAATAAATATTCCAAATAAATAGGAAAATCAATTATTCCATTTTAGTTGAATCAATAACATAAGATTTACCCTAATCCCTTGGATCATTCTAAGGTATATTCCCTTGAAATTAGGTGAATTAATTTTTATAGTTTCAAACCAACTTATAGTGGAAGAATTTGACATTTCAATTTACTTTCATTCCTTTAAATAAGGACCTTGGTGCACTTTTTATCCACACTTATAGAAAACTCTCACCCCCTTCAAGAAATTAATAGGTTGTTTCTCTCCACAATGACCATATGGTGGAAAATAATTCATTTTATTATTTCCCTTGTTCATTTTTTAATATACCACAATATGTTTCTCTGTATTCCCTTTAAATCCATAATACTTAGATAATTCGTTTTCTGACTTGATAGCACATAAAAATATATCATCATATGATGATTTTTTTGAGAAACTAGTGCCCTTTGAGTACCTGTTTATGAAATTTAAATAAATGGTCAATCATAAACTCGATGTTCTGTATATAATTCATATAATACCTATATATCATTTTAATGGTATCTTCATACTCTGAAAAACATTCATTATCTTATTCATTTAACCTATGTAATTTCTTCTTCATCTCAGTTTGTTGCTTACGAGGGAAATATTTATGGAATAATGTTTCCTTAAAATATTTCTATTCCATGAGTTATATTTCCTCTTCCTACCTAGTATTATAGATCAATAAACATTATTGACCAATATTAACTTTTAGAAAATACACCTCTAGTGTAAACTTTTATTTTTCACTACATCCCAAGACCATAATTATCTTCTCCATAGACTCAATTCTTTGCTTGAATATAATTAGATTAGTAGTTCCATTAATTAATGGAGGTTTCTATTGTAACACCCGATACTTTTATTTTATATAAATCATCAAAGGAATCTTTCTATACAACACTTGCTTGGCTTGCTTTACACGCAATCGCGACCTTCCTCGATAGCTTGCGTCGTACGCAATACCGAGTTTCACTAAACAACATTATGCTATTAAAACTAGCCGTTATGAATAGTAATAACCACTTTTTGGAATTTTATAAATTTTATTTTTCAAAATGGACTTCATTTTTGGACTCAGAATATCGAAATTAGCCTAGGGTGAAATTTTGGTATTTTTCTGAAAACTTTCAATTTTTGATGAATAGTGAAACCACTAAGTGGTAGGTTAAAAACTGAATTTTGCATAAAACATAATTTTACCGCTTCTGTGATTGGAATTTCGAAAATCCGAGAGACACGGTTAATATCAAGGACTAAAATGTGGTTCAATGAGATGAAAATAATTTTTTTGGTGAATAGTAACTTTTTACTTTTTTTACCGCGGTTAATAGTAAATAGGGTAACTAAGGGTAAATATGATATTAATATTACCCTAACACATGTCCTAATTCTATTGGACAAGTGTAATTCGACCAAAAACAAACTTAGGAATAAAATATGACCATTTAGGCCCACTTGGATTAGATTAGGACATTTATTATTAATTTATTTAAAGAAGGGTTAAAATAGTTAAAATCAAAGTTTAATAAGTAAATCATTTTTAATATGGGGTTATACATAAGATAAATTCAATTGTAAATATTCATTAGAAAGATAAAAAGATTTCCTACATGATAATATTTTATTTGTAATTTTTAGACATCAAATAATATAATTTATTTATGACACAAAGATGATGCAGTAATTATCTTATTAATGAAATATTGACATAATTGATGTTATAAACACCAAAATAAATTTAATTTGAGACTTTTTATGAATTCCACTAATTTTCTAGGTTACTATGATATATTAGTATTGATTTAATCAACTTGGTTCGAACACATAATTCAGTTATGACTTTCAAAAAAATGATATATCAAATAGTGTCAAAATTGACACAAAATAGTTTTTAAATCAAATATTATATTATTAATTGTTATTTTATTCCTAAAAATCTAAGGTTCGGAAAAATGACTTATATAAGGATATATATATTAATAATAAACAATTTGGGGTTCGTTTGGCATGTTATAGTAAGTGTATTAACCATATATTGAAAGAAAACAAAAATACACGGTAAAAGTTAAATTAATTAACTTAGAGTTAAATCTAATTGATAAGGTTAAAATAATACCCTAAACTTGTCTAAATCCTATTGGTTGATAGGATTTCGACCCTTCCCCACTTTATCTTCGAAATAAGACCCTTTGGAACCATTATAAACCGATTTTAACTTTAATATAAAATAATATTTTGAGATATTCCTAAGGTGCCCCTCTCTTCCCTTATAAAAGGGCACCTCCTCCCCCTCCTCCTCACACCAAATTGAGCACTCAAGCTCGGCCAACCCCTGCCATTTTATCCTCTCCACTTCCCTAGAATAATCCTAGAGGTCCTGGTCTTCTCCAAAGACCAATCTTAGTTCCTTAAGTGGAGGATTCAAAGAGGCATTCCAAAGAAGAGGTAATATCCATTACCGATCTTTTCAATTTCTTTCTTCTTCAACTTCTTCTTCTTTAGTTGTTTCATGATAAAGTAATAACATCAGTATTACTTACATACTGATATGTTATTATAAATATGAAACAACCCTATTTCACCTTCTATCCATCCTACGGAAAAATGAAATCACCACGCGTGCGTACGTACGGAATACCGTCTCCACGCCGTGGTGTAATCTATTTTCCACCATCACCATACAAGGATGGTTATAATGGTGTAATGAGTAACTAAATATGATTATTATGAAGTAATATTGATACTGAAATAATATATATATACTCCAATACAATTCCACGATCATAGGAATGATATCATCACTCGTGCGTACGTACGGAATACCGTCTCCACGATGTGATGCGACTCGTTCTACATGATCTTCATTTCATAATGATTATATAAATGAATTGAATGAATGAATATGGTATATAATACACTAATACCATTCTGGAAATGAATTATCTATAACCTAAAGATAAGAATAAGAATTTATTCGACAAAACACGCATAAGAACAAAAAGTTATAAAGACCCGAGTAACAAGTAACAATGAAATATTACTAACAAGAAGCTAATAATATGACCATATATGATATCATATAAATATGCATGATTCTGGAATAAGTCAATAACATTATTTAAACCATTATACAGGAGCTTCGGACACGAACAAAGCAAATCGGACCTAAGGTAAGGGAAATATCACAATCTCATTTTTATCCGAGATTGTTTATTCGTAAGTATTCACTAGGGTGTATTTTATCATCCACATCCATGTTTCATCAATATGTAATATTATTTCCATCCACCTACAATTGTTTAAATCCATTTTTACCCTTCGGTGAGTTTTTAGTAATATGTATGAAAGGAATCTTTTGTCGTACGAGGTACTTTTTGACTTTTCCGACAAAAGTACGAAGAATTTTTTTTTTAACTTATACGGCATGAATGGATTTTTAAAACATTGTTTCCAAGAAGCTTCCTTTACAAGTTTTCAAGTTTATTTTTAATCAACTTCTTTTATTTTAAAGTTGTATGACATGTTATGAAAGGAAAAATGTTTTTGAAGAAGAAAGGATATTTTCCTCAAGAATGGAGTTCAAGTGTTTTATCAATATTATTTTTCATCTAAGATAATAAAGGGTTCTGTTTTTATCCCTATTGTTAAATTGATTTGTTCATGTTGTGATGGAATTATTTTTATGAATTCCTTTATCTTATATGAATTGATTTATGATGTCATGATGTTTCAAGAATCCCATTTTTGTTACATGTGTTATGCGATGATGTATGTTTTATGATTATGTGGCACACATAAGAAAGGATTCATTATAAGATGGGTGGGACCTATATCTCCCTCCAATGCATTGGGTAATGATTTTATATCTCATGAGATAGACATGGCTGGAACGGAAGGTTATTTCGGTTCAGTGATACAGGACTGAAACGAGGAGTGAACTCGGTTCAGAAAGGGACTTTGTCCACTAAGATAGTCTTGGCAATGAGTCATGACTAACAAGAAATGATTTTCCATGATTATGTGTGCATGCCACAAAGATTCAAGTTTTATGTTATGATTATGGGGATCTCATTTTCACTTCTATGATTTATTCCATGTTAAGATATTATGATCTCTTTTGCAGGTTAATTTTCAAAAAGATATGATATGATTTTTATTTCCTTTATTTGCCCTTGCTGAGCATTTGAGCTCACCCTTTTATGTTTTCTTTTCCCCAGTCCAGGAAGATGGATATTAAGTAGAATATGCTAAAAGGGACCCTAGATATGATGAAATAAATGGGAGACACTGTAGAAGATTTATGAACCAGTTGTTTATGTTTCCCAGTTTCTAAAGGCACTATACCTATACGGTCCTTTGTGGTTTTGTCATATGTTGTAATAAGTGTGCTTCAATTTTGAAGTATTAACAATGTATGTAAAGTGTGGGTCGTTATAGTTGGTATCATAGGAAAGGTATAGTCAACCTTTGGAAACTAGGATGTGAAAGCCTTAGTAAGAACCCTAAGGATAAGTCTAAGCATAGTACACAATCTTAGTGTTTTAGAAATGGCCTTGAATAACCTAGGATAAGACCATAAGCATGAAAATTTTATTCTTGAATTATGTGGTTTCCTATTATAATTAGTGTTGCTCACACTATTCTTCTTGGTTTTAGTCAATGGCTGGAACCCGAAGGAACCGTGTTAATGCGGAATGCGATGGGCAATGCAATGATTGTCCCCCTGAGCAACCAAACGATATGGGAGCTGGAATGCAAAATCTTGTAGCCATGCTCACACAACTTTCTCAAGCTATGAATCATGCAGGATTTCCAAATGAGCAAAGGAGGGAGCAACATTCTGTTGAATCCTTCATGAGGCAGCGTCCACCTTCTTTCAGTGGGTCTTCTGATCCATTAGTTGCTGAACAGTGGATTAGTACTACTGAAAAGATATTTTCAGTTCTTCAATGTTCTGAACATGATAAATTCATCCTAGCAGTGTATCGTTTGGAAGGAGATGCTGATCAATGGTGGAATCTTGTTAAGAATACGAGGCAAAGGGATGAAATTGAGTCTATGGAATGGGACGAGTTCAAGAACTTATTTTTCAATAAGTACTTCCCTAGTATTCTCCGAACAAAGATGGAGAAAGAGTTTCTTGAACTGAAGCAAAGGGATGATGAATCTGTTGGTACCTATGAAGCAAATTTTACAAGACTGGCAAGGTACGCTTCTGGTATTATTATCCAACCTGAGAGTAAGATCGATCGATTCTTTAGTGGCTTAAAACCAAGTCTTCGAAGGGCGTTAGCCATAAGGGACTTCAATAGCTACGAGGAAATCGTTCGATGTGCTCTCAAAGTCGAGATGGAGATTGGAGTAACCCATAAGTCACATGGGTTTGATAAGAAGAGGAAGATGGAATTCAAAGAAAAATCTAAAGAGCACACAGAAAAGAAGATGAGATTTTCCTTATGCTCAAAGTGTGGAAAGAAACATGGAGGGAGTTGTCTTAAATGGACAAGTAAATGTTTTAAATGTGGAAAGGAAGGTCATCGGGCATTTGAATGCCGTGATAATGGGAAGAAGATGTCTAATGACGCAAACAAAGGAAGGGATACACAGAATGAACCTACAACACTTCAATGATTCAAGTGCAAGGAGATGGGGCATTATGCCAATCAATGCCCAAATCCAAGGGTTGATGATGATGGTCGACGTCAACATACTCTTAAGGCTAAAGAAAAAGGAAAGTCACATGCAATTTCTATCAGCGATGTGGAGTACGATAACGATGTGGTGAAAGGTACACTTACCATCCACTCTAAAGTAGCAAATGTTTTATTTGATTCTGGATCCACCCACTCTTTTATTTCTGAAAAATTTTCTAATGGTATCACTGTATTACCTCAACAATTAGATGTTGAGTTAGCTGTGACAACACCTAATGGCACATCAATCGCATCAGAAGTTTATAATTCTTCTCCGATCGAAGTTTGTGGAAAAGTGCTTCCTGCAAATCTTGTGATCCTTCCTTTAGTGGAATTTGATGTGATTCTTGGCATGGATTGGCTTTCTCTACATGGAGCTTATATCAATTGCCAAAGAAGGGAAGTCACATTTCATATTCCAGATCAACCTACGATCGTCTACCAATGCAAGGATGAACATAACCTTCCAGTGGAAAGTTCTTCCATCTTATGGGTATTGATCCCACTAAATGAAGGTTATTTATCTCAAATGGTTGGTGAGAAACTCACGATTAAGAATATGCCCATTGTAAGGGAGTTTGATGATGTCTTTCCGGAGGAATTACCGGGTCTTCCACCAAATCGTGAAGTTGAGTTTTCAATAGAACTCGTACCGGGTGCTTTGCCTATTTCAAAGACACCTTATAGAATGGACCCAATTGAGTTGCAGGAATTGAAGAAGCAACTCCAAGAGAATCTTGATAAGGGATTCATACGCCCTAGTGCGTCACCTTGGGGAGCACCTGTTCTATTTGTTAAGAAGAAAGATGGATCAATGAGACTCTGCATTGATTATCGAGAACTTAACAAGATCACTATCAAGAACAAATATCCTCTCCCACGCATTGATGACTTATTTGACCAACTACGCGGAGCTCAATACTTTTCCAAGATTGATCTTCATTCAGGGTATCATCAATTAAGGGTCAAAAGGGAGGATATACCAAAGACGGCTTTCCGTACAAGGTATGGACACTATGAATTTATAGTGATGCCATTTGGTCTTACTAATGCCCCTGCTATCTTCATGGATCTAATGAATAGAGTCTTTAGAGACTATCTTGATCAATTTGTGGTAGTCTTTATAGACGATATTCTTGTCTATTCAAAGAGCAAGGAAGAGCATGAAGATCACTTGAGAATTATATTGAAGACCCTGAGAAAGGAGAAGCTTTATGCCAAATTTACCAAGTGTGAATTTTGGCTTCAAAAAGTTGCATTTTTGGGTCACATAATCTCAAAAGAGGGGATATATGTGGATCCAGCAAAAACAGAGGTTATCGAAAGATGGTCGAGACCAACAACAGTAACTGAGATCCGAAGTTTTCTTGGTTTGGCTGGATATTATCGACGTTTTGTAAAAGATTTTTCACGATTATCTAATCCACTCACCAAGTTGACTCGGAAAGGAGTTAAGTTTGTCTGGACAGAGGAATGTGAAGAGAATTTCAAGGAGTTGAAAAGAAGGTTATCCAGTGCACCTGTGCTCACACTGCCTTGTAGTGGAGAAAGGTTTGTGATCTACAGTGATGCATCCAAGAAGGGATTGGGGTGTGTTCTTATGCAAAATGATATGGTGATAGCTTATGCCTCACGACAGTTGAAAATCCATGAACAAAATTACCCAACACATGATTTGGAGTTGGCTGCGGTAATCTTTGCATTAAAGATTTGGAGGCATTACCTTTATGGTGAAAGGTGTGATATTTATACTGATCATAAAAGTTTAAAGTATATTTTCACACAAAAGGAGTTGAATATGCATCAAAGAAGATGGTTGGAGCTGAATAAGGATTATGACTGCTCAATCAATTACCACCCTGGGAAAGCAAACAAGGTGGCAGACGCATTAAGTCGACAAGACCATGCTAGTTTATCCATGATGAGGATCACAAAAGATCCAATATTTATGGATTTACAAAGGATGGATCTTGGAATTATAATGGAAGGGGAAAAAATCTTATCTTTCTCAAATGAATGTTCAACCATCTATACATGTGAAGATTAAAGAGGCACAGAAAGAAGATGTCGACTTACAAAAGAAGGTGAGAAATGTTCCTGAATTCAACCTTGATTGTGATGGGATAATAAAGTTCAGGAATCGGGTTTGTGTTCCTCCCATCCCCGAATTAAAGAAAGAGCTGCTGGATGAGGCTCATAGTTCTTCATTCTCTATTCATCCTGGAAGCACGAAGATGTATAGGGACCTGAAAGAGTACTTCTGGTGGGATGGCATGAAAAGAGATGTTGCTGAATATGTCTCTCGATGCTTGGTTTGTCAACAAGTTAAAGCTGAGAGACAGAAGTCTAAGGGGATGTTACAACCATTACCCATACCCGAATGGAAATGGGAAAACATCACTATGGACTTTGTCACAGGACTTCCTAAAACATCCAAAGGCAATAATGCTATCTGGGTCATAGTTGATCATCTCACAAAGTCTGCACACTTCATTCCTATTAGAGAGGATTTCTCTCTAGATCAGCTTGCCAGGATATATGTAAAGGAAGTGGTAAGATTGCATGGAGTACCACTTTCTATTATATCTGATCGAGATCCGAGATTTACCTCGAAGTTCTGGCGAAGTCTTCAGCATACTCTGGATACAGAGTTGAGTTTCAGCACTGCTTATCATCCCCAGACAGACGGTCAGTCTGAGAGAACAATTCAAACCCTAGAAGATATGTTGAGACCTTGCTCTATGGATTTCAAAGGAGGTTGGGATCAAAACCTACCTTTGGTGGAATTTTCTTATAATAATAGATTTCACTCCAGTATTCAAATGGCTCCTTATGAAGCTCTCTATGGAAAGAAATGCAGGACTCCAACTTACTGGGATGAAGTTGGGGAAAGAAAGCTATTAGGACCTGATCTCGTTGATGAAATGGCAGAAAAGGTCAGATCTATTCAACAACACATAAGAGCAGCTCAGAGTCGACAGAAAAGCTATGCCGACAACCGAAGAAAAGACCTAGAGTTTGAAGTGGGTGATAAAGTGTTCTTACGAATATCTCCCTGGAAGAGGGTTATGAGATTTGGAAAGAAGGGGAAGTTGAGCCCTAGATATATCGGTCCTTTTGAAATACTGGATCGTGTTGGGAAGGTAGCTTACCGATTGGCGCTTCCACCGAATCTCTCTCAAGTTCACGATGTGTTCCATGTATCTCTCCTGAGAAAGTACATACCAGATCCTTCACATGTACTCAGCTCAGAAGTTGTACCGCTGGAGCAAGATCTTTCTTATGAAGAACAGCCGATAGAGATTCTGGATCGTAGCGAAAAAGTCCTACGAAACAAGACCACTCGCTTGGTGAAAGTTTTTTGGAGAAACCACCAACTTGAAGAAGCTACATGGGAGCTTGAGGATATGATGAGGGAGAAGTATCCTCATTTGTTTGTTGCAAAGTGACGAATTTCGAGGGAGAAATTCTTTTTAAGGGGGCTAGAATGTAACACCCGAGACTTTTATGTTATATAAATCATCAAAGGAATCTTTCTATACAACACTTGCTTGGCTTGCTTTACACGCAATCACGACCTTCCTCGATAGCTTGCGTCGTACGCAATACCGAGTTTCACTAAACAACATTATGCTATTAAAACTAGCCGTTATGAATAGTAATAACCACTTTTTGGAATTTTATAAATTTTATTTTTCAAAATGGACTTCATTTTTGGACTCAGAATATCGAAATTAGCCTAGGGTGAAATTTTGGTATTTTTCTGAAAACTTTCAATTTTTGATGAATAGTGAAACCACTAAGTGGTAGGTTAAAAACTGAATTTTGCATAAAACTTAATTTTACCGCTTCTGTGATTGGAATTTCGAAAATCCGAGAGACACGGTTAATATCAAGGACTAAAATGTGGTTCAATGAGATGAAAATAATTTTTTTGGTGAATAGAAACTTTTTACTTTTTTTACCGCGGTTAATAGTAAATAGGGTAACTAAGGGTAAATATGATATTAATATTACCCTAACACATGTCCTAATTCTATTGGACAAGTGTAATTCGACCAAAAACAAACTTAGGAATAAAATATGACCATTTAGGCCCACTTGGATTAGATTAGGACATTTATTATTAATTTATTTAAAGAAGGGTTAAAATAGTTAAAATCAAAGTTTAATAAGTAAATCATTTTTAATATGGGGTTATACATAAGATACATTCAATTGTAAATATTCATTAGAAAGATAAAAAGATTTCCTACATGATGATATTTTATTTGTAATTTTTAGACATCAAATAATGTAATTTATTTATGACACAAAGATGATGCAGTAATTATCTTATTAATGAAATATTGACATAATTGATGTTATAAACACCAAAATAAATGTAATTTGAGACTTTTTATGACTTCCACTAATTTTCTAGGTTACTATGATATATTAGTATTGATTTAATCAACTTGGTTCGAACATATAATTCTGTTATGACTTTAACAAAAATCATATATCAAATAGTGTCAAAATTGACACAAAATAGTTTTTAAATCAAATATTATATTATTAATTGTTATTTTATTCCTAAAAATCTAAGTTTCGGCCAAATGACTTAGATAAGGATATATATATTAATAATAAACAATTTGGGGTTCGTTTGGCATGTTATAGTAAGTGTATTAACCATATAGTGAAAGAAAACAAAAAGACACGGTAAAAGTTAAATTAATTAACTTAGAGTTAAATCTAATTGATAAGGTTAAAATAATACCCTAAACTTGTCTAAATCCTATTGGTTGATAGGATTTCGACCCTTCCCCACTTTATCTTCGAAATAAGACCCTTTGGAACCATTATAAACCGATTTTGACTTTAATATAAAATAATATTTTGAGATATTCCTAAGGTGCCCCTCTCTTCCCTTATAAAAGGGCACCTCCTCCCCCTCCTCCTCACACCAAATTGAGCACTCAAGCTCGGCCAACCCCTGCCATTTTCTCCTCTCCACTTCCCTAGAATAATCCTAGAGGTCCTGGTCTTCTCCAAAGACCAATCTTAGTTCCTTAAGTGGAGGATTCAAAGAGGCGTTCCAAAGAAGAGGTAATATCCATTACCGATCTTTTCAATTTCTTTCTTCTTCAACTTCTTCTTCTTTAGTTGTTTCATGATAAAGTAATAACATCAGTATTACTTACATACTGATATGTTATTATAAATATGAAACAACCCTATTTCACCTTCTATCCATCCTACGGAAAAATGAAATCACCACGCGTGCGTACGTACGGAATACCGTCTCCACGCCGTGGTGTAATCTATTTTCCACCATCACCTTACAAGGATGGTTATAATGGTGTAATGAGTAACTAAATATGATTATTATGAAGTAATATTGATACTGAAATAATATATATATACTCCAATACAATTCCACGATCATAGGAATGATATCATCACTCGTGCGTACGTACGGAATACCGTCTCCACGATGTGATGCGACTCGTTCTACATGATCTTCATTTCATAATGATTATATAAATGAATTGAATGAATGAATATGGTATATAATACACTAATACCATTCTGGAAATGAATTATCTATAACCTAAAGATAAGAATAAGAATTTATTCGACAAAACACGCATAAGAACAAAAAGTTATAAAGACCCGAGTAACAAGTAACAATGAAATATTACTAACAAGAAGCTAATAATATGACCATATATGATATCATATAAATATGCATGATTCTGGAATAAGTCAATAACATTATTTAAACCATTATACAGGAGCTTCGGACACGAACAAAGCAAATCGGACCTAAGGTAAGGGAAATATCACAATCTCATTTTTATCCGAGATTGTTTATTCGTAAGTATTCACTGGGGTGTATTTTATCATCCACATCCATGTTTCATCAATATGTAATATTATTTCCATCCACCTACAATTGTTTAAATCCATTTTTACCCTTCGGTGAGTTTTTAGTAATATGTATGAAAGGAATCTTTTGTCGTACGAGGTACTTTTTGACTTTTCCGACAAAAGTACGAAGAATGTTTTTTTAACTTATACGGCATGAATGGATTTTTAAAACATTGTTTCCAAGAAGCTTCCTTTACAAGTTTTCAAGTTTATTTTTAATCAACTTCTTTTATTTTAAAGTTGTATGACATGTTATGAAAGGAAAAATGTTTTTGAAGAAGAAAGGATATTTTCCTCAAGAATGGAGTTCAAGTGTTTTATCAAAATTATTTTTCATCTAAGATAATAAAGGGTTATGTTTTTATCCCTATTATTAAATTGATTTGTTCATGTTGTGATGGAATTATTTTTATGAAATCCTTTATCTTATATGAATTGATTTATGATGTCATGATGTTTCAAGAATCCCATTTTTTTTACATGTGTTATGCGATGATGTATGTTTTATGATTATGTGGCACACATAAGAAAGGATTCATTATAAGATGGGTGGGACCTATATCTCCCTCCAATGCATTGGGTAATGATTTTATATCTCATGAGATAGACATGGCTGGAACGGAAGGTTATTTCGGTTCAGTGATACAGGACTGAAACGAGGAGTGAACTCGGTTCAGAAAGGGACTTTGTCCACTAAGATAGTCTTGGCAATGAGTCATGACTAACAAGAAATGATTTTCCATGATTATGTGTGCATGCCACAAAGATTCAAGTTTTATGTTATGATTATGGGGATCTCATTTTCACTTCTATGATTTATTCCATGTTAAGATATTATGATCTCTTTTGCAGGTTAATTTTCAAAAAGATATGATATGATTTTTATTTCCTTTATTTGCCCTTGCTGAGCATTTGAGCTCACCCTTTTATGTTTTCTTTTCCCCAGGCCAGGAAGATGGATATTAAGTAGAATATGCTAAAAGGGACCCTAGATATGATGAAATAAATGGGAGACACTGTAGAAGATTTATGAACCTGTTGTTTATGTTTCCCAGTTTCTAAAGGCACTATACCTATACGGTCCTTTGTGGTTTTGTCATATGTTGTAATAAGTGTGCTTCAATTTTGAAGTATTAACAATGTATGTAAAGTGTGGGTCGTTATATCAATCACATAAAATGATCACTTATATGATAATATCATTATGGAATAGACTGCTACATCGAGGAAAGGTTATTTTCTATAACCTGATTATGCTTTCCTAATATATCTATAATTTTCTCTGTTCTAATACAAGTCCTATTGGCTTTCTTAGTAGGGAGTTCTCTAAATTGTCCATGAGTGATGAAACCCTTATTCATTCCAGGTTCCATTAATAAAATATATTATACACTCGATTAGATTATAAAATTAAATAAAATAATGATTAATACCTAAACTAGTGAAATACTTATCATAAATGGAAATATTTATTAATAGTTAAACACATTATAATAAACATGGTTTCTTTTGGATGTTTTCCCTAAATATTCTCAATTTATATCATAGGGTTGTGTACCCAAATCTATATTTTCCAAAATATAATTCCCAAGGTTGATAATAAAATTTAATTGATAACAACTATAGAGAACCAACCCTAGTAAGCCAAGTGATGGTGCTTTCTACCATTAATATTGGCATTGTTATAAGAAAATCATGTCCCAAAACACAAAATAGTTTATTATTCATGGTAAACTAGATACATACATGAGTCTTTTATTATAAATGAATAAAAAATTATAATTTTCTTTGACAGTAAATTTATTCCATCTATTATAACTTTTCTTATATTTCTTATTACACTTCATGGAGTCATTGGTAAAGGAAATAAAATAAGGGTGAGCTTAAATTCTTAGTAAGGAAAAAATACAGTGGAAGAAGTAATAAATCCATGATAATAGTCCATTTGGAATAGAAAGTAACTAAGAAAAAATTTCATGTAATTAAACATTTTGAAGGAAGTGAGTAAAAAATATATAAAGGCAAATATCTAAAAATACATTCCATTTAATAAATTAACAGATAATTAAGTGTATCTATAGATTATGTCGTAGTGAAAATCCTATATATAATAATAACTAAAATGCAAGCAATGCTTATTTATTGGAAACCATGTATCCCTGGTAATCATATAAATTACCATAAAGACCTTTCATAAGATATTTTAAATCATTCTAGTTATAAAACAATTTGTTTTATCCAACCTTAACTCTACTACCAATACCTTTCATAATACAATTTAACATATACTGGTCACAAACGTGAAGGTTTGTCCCACTGAATTCATCCCTTGATACTATCAATGAATCAATGTTATTAGATTAACTGGTACCCACCCAATTTCATTCATGCCCAAGTCATTTGTCATATATAAAATAATCAATTTAAAATTCCTAAACAATGTTCCTTATCAAAAATGTATATTGAGTAAGGGATACATATTTCTCAATATTTCACCAGGTAAAGGAAATAACATTAAAAGTAAAAAACCATATGTAAATATGGTATAGTGTTTAAGAAATGATCTTATACATCATAAGCTAATATGGATATCATAAATTTATATAATATGCAATAAAAAATGATTATTATAAAGTAATTATTTTAAGATAAATTTAACAATCATAAAAGAATGTGAGATTGCAAGATAACTTTTACCAGTTGGCAATTTTCATGTTAAAACACAGTAGATGAAATAATTCAAATTAAAAACTAAAATTAAAATAAGATAAAATTATTAATGATATAATATATCAAAAAAGTCAGTAGATACACTGCACATAATATGTAATTGGTGAAAATGAAATTTATCCAACATATGTAAAAATTAAGATGAAAATAACTTACCTTAAGTCAAACATGTCATGCATGTCTTTATATTCATATATAGTAAACATGTTTTAATTATTTACTTCTTTGAGAACCTTTTTGAATCTTATATTTACATTTATTTCAACAATTAACAAGTTATATAAAATTACTTGTTCAATTAATTTTAATCTAGATATTTTTATCATATTCAGTTTTTGTAAAAAAAACAACTTTGATAGGTAGAATATGGTCAAAGGTTTTATTAGGTAAACATATCCTTAATAATAATCATGAAATAATTATCATATTTGTACAATATTTATATTTTAAAAAAATCATTGGATATCATTATGAAAAAATGAACTGACGTTATAGTCAAGTAGATGGCAGGTTGTACGTACGCATGAGTTACATTTTCATTTTTCAATGATCATTATGTAAATAAAGTATCATTTATCTTTATATAAATATAAATATATATTAAATACCATATTACTTAATCATATATACTTTTATATATAATTATTTTCATGATGTAACACCCCAATATTCTACGGTACACTTCTCTTTGAATAATGAAATAGCGTGTGTTGTACGCAACATCGAGTTCTAACACACACCACAACCGATCAAACTAGCCGTTATGAATAGTAATACCTACTTTATAAAATTTTAGAGATTTTATCTCTCAAAATGGACTTCATTTTTGGATTCAGAGTATCGAATTTAGCCTAAGGTGAAATTTTGGTACTTTTCGAATAACTTTAATATTTTGATGAATAGTGAAAATTACTAAATTTTAATTAAAAACAACTTTTTAAATCAAAATAATGAATAGTGAAAAATTATGAATTTGAGTGGTTTTAAAGTATATTTAGAATATATTTTTACCATTTAATACAATTTGTTCATTGGACATAATTTCACAATTAAACCGAACATAATCAAGTATCAATCTTTTGATCGTTATTATATCTTAAAAACACGCTTTTTGTTTTGATAGCGGGAATTAATTTTAAATTAATTTCTGCCACTTCTGTGTTTTGAATTTGAAAAAATGGATTCCATATTTTGAATCAGGATGTTCAAATTGTGTAAATAGGTAACTTTTATTTTTAGACATTTTGAATAATTACTTCGGTAAATATTTTATTTACCATGGTTAAAGGGTAAATCCGTTAAATAAGGGTTAACAAATAATATTATAATAATAAAAAATTATCCTAAAAAGTGTCCTAACATTATTGGTTGATACATGACCGACCATGGGCATATTTGGGTTGATTTTGGGTCCTCATGGTGCCACTTGTAAGTGATAGGGACACTTTATTTTAATTAAGTTAAAATGAATACAAAAATGACACAAGCATATATCTTTTAGAAAAACAATTTTTTACATAGTGTTATATAGGTTGGATTTTCGACTATAATAATTAATTAGAAATATAACAATATTTATTACATAATGGTATTTTATTTATAATTTTTAGACATTAAATAATTTGATTTATTTATGAAACAATGGTGATGCAGTAATTACCATAATAGGGAAAAATTAAAATGATTGATATTGTAGATACCCAAATAAATATAATTTGAGAATTTTTATGAATTACACTAATTTTTTTGGTTAATAAGTCATGTTATTAATGATCTATTTAATGTTTTTCGAAGTAATCATTCTGTTATGATTTTTACAAAAATCAATTATTGAATAGTGTCGAAATTGACATAAAAGAGTTTTTAAAACAAATATTATATTATTAATTGATATTAAATTTCTAAAAATCTAAATATTGGAAAATAGAATTATATAATAATATGTGTATCATTAATGGACCCCTTGGTGGTCTCTTGGATATATATATTATGTTTATTAACCATATATTATAAAAATACAAAGAGACATTGTAAAAGTGAAACTAATTAACTAAGAGTTAATACTTAATGATAAGGTTAATATAGTAACCCAAACCTCTCTAAATTCTATTGGTTGAGTGGTTTTCGACCCATACCCACCTTAAAATTTAAATAATCCACATTGAAGCCATTATAAACCGAATATGAATTTATTATAAAATAATATTTCTATCTTTTCCAAAGGTGCCCCTCACCCCTCTTATAAAAGGGCACTCCCCCTTCTCATTAACTCACACCTTAAAAGCCTTTTGGCTCGGCCAAACTCTGCCCAAATACTCTCTCAACTTCCCTCACTTCGTCCTAGAGCCTTCCTTTAGTCAGAAAGCCAACATAAGAGCCCTTTTGATCAAATCAAAAGGAAGAACCTGAAGAAGAGGTAATGATTTCACCACCCTTTTCCAAGTTCCTTTCTTCTTCCACCTATTCATCATTTGTTATTACAATTCTAAAATAATAAATCCAGTATCTTATATATACTGTGATCTTATTATAAATATGGTACAACCATTTTCATTATTCTATCCATCCTTTGAATAACATGTCGCCAAACGTCCGTACGTACGGCTTACCATCTCCACGTCGTGGTGTAATTGTTATTCAATAAATTATTATTTGGATGGGTATAATAATGATTTATAATTCATGTAAATAATAAATATAACACTATAATAATTCTGTATATATGAAATACCGTCCAACTATATATTATTTTAATATCAAAAGAATGATATTGCCACTCGTGCGTACGTACGGACTACCGTCTCCACGAACGCGATGGGATTCATTCTCCATCGAATGAATTCAAGTATAATTATCATTTTATAATTTAAAAATAATGTTTAAGGACTTGATATCATCCTGGATATGATTAAGATACAACCTATCCATGACAAACATGACTTAAGTAACAAAACATATAAAAGAAAATGAGTAAGTTAACACCCAAAACAACGATAATTCTATGATATTATTAACAAAGAAATGTTAAAATATCATATATGATATCATATGAATGTATATTATTCTTGTATAATTTATTAAAACTTATTTCACCATTATATAGGAGGTTAACCTACCCCCAACCAAGGAAAAGTACAAGGCAAGGGTTTATTTCGTAATCTCTTCATTATCCAAGGTTGTTTATACGTAATAATCTACAAGGACTTATTTATCATCCACATCCATGTTTCTTAAAAATGTATTTCAACCATTTTTTTACTATTTACTAGAATATGGGTTAAAGTAATTTAAACCATTTTTTTACTTTTTATAAGAGGTTTATAAAGGAATATTTCCGTCGTTTTCCAAACAAGGTTCTTTTTAACCTTTTCGACAGAATTAAGGTAAGAATGTTTTTTCAACTTATACGGCGGGTGCGTCTATCTTCCGCCATTATAAAATCGTCGATGCTTCCCTTACAATCTTATAAGAATATTTTAAAAGAAAATGTTTTATTTTATAAATATATGACTCTTAAATGATTTTAAAATAGAAATAGATATTTCTCGAAAAAGAGTTTTGATTTCATCTATGTCAACATCCTTTGATAGATTTTATGCTTTTTTGAAATTGATTGATTATGATACAAAACTTATATATTGTATTGAAGGTTTTGGGATATGTTTGACTGTGGATGTGCTATTTTTATATCATTCATTGTTTATGGTGAAAGTATTGACATTTCATATGCTAGTTTTAATACGAATGTTTTATATTATGTTTAAACCTTTTCATATGGGAATACATTGGACATAATATGTGATGGGTGGAGCCCGCCATAGCTCCTAGATGCATCGGTAGGTCTCATGAGACAAAATTGAGTCTTGGCACAAGGCCTTGGAAAAATCTTATTTGTAGTCTTGGCATGAGGCCTTGGCTATGTGGTTATGATAGTCTGGCATTATGCATTCCATCATTATGAAAGTGGTTATTGATATTGAATGTGATTATTCGATTAGTAGAATATCCCTGTGAATAAGTAAATGGAATTATTTCTTTTTATTTTTGCCATACTATTTTGAATTTCAAGTTTAAAAGGATTCTGTTTTAGTTATACACTGCCTTAAATGTTTATTCTTATTTATGAAAGCTTCCGCTATATTGTTATCCTTACTGGGCATTTGAGCTCACCCCTTTTCAATTTTTTATTTTCCCAAGATGTGAAGAAGTAAATTATGAATGACCTGCAGGGATATTATGAGGGGATAATAGTGCGGACTATAGAGAAAATATGTTGTTGTAGTAGTTTTTCACTTTATAATGTAATGTAAAATATTTTGAATATATCTAGTGTTTCCAAGGCTACTAAACAAATCGGTCTTTCGAGATTTGATCTTTCTTGTGATCATGATAATGTTATGTAACATTGCACCAACTCTAGGTAACTGGGGTTGGGGTGTTACAGTTGGTATCAGAGGATGTTTAGTACAAACCTTGGAAGCTATATTTAGATAAACTCTGATTATAACACATAGACCTAATATGGACTTTGAGGATTAGTATAGAAGAACTTCCAAGAATTTTGGTATTGTAGAGATTTTGTGAGTTTTCCGAGCAATACATATTTGTCTGGATATGAGCAGGTAGAGGCAGCTCTGGCACAAATGTAACTAGGGGTAAAACCCAAAAACACCGCTTTGAGCTAGACTCGAACGGGAACTGGTGCACGACAACAGGCCTTGATGCAATCTTGGTTATGAAACTCTCGTGGGATATGCTTAGGATAACTCTCATTTTCTTTACAAATCATTATGAAGGGTTTATGAGTATATACTTCCTCAAAGAAAACATTTTTATGATTATGGATTAATTCCATAAATAGTTCAATTTATGTTAAGTGTTTTATAAGTATGGAATTATGTATTTTGATTCATAAACTAATCTAGTTTATTCCATTTTTTAGAAATAGTGCCTAGTGGAAGAAATGGAAACCGTATCAATGAATGCACTCCATGTAGGGATTTCCCTCCTGCTCAAGATAATTATTGTGGTGCTGGTGATGCAACTGGTGCCGATCAGCTAATCACCATACTGGGACAACTCACTCAGGTTATGAATAATAACCTTACCCGTATGGAGCACACTAATCCACAGCATGGATGATCAATGTTAGATCGCTTCATTAGGCAACAACCACCAACGTTCAATGGGAGTACAAATCCCTTAGTAGCTGAGCAATGGATAAATTCCCTAGAGAAAATATTTCAGGATTTGGAGAGTAGTGAAAGGGAAAATGTTATAATGGTAGTTTACTGCCTCACTGGAGATGCGGATCAATGGTGGTCATTGATTCAAAACACGAAGGAAGATGATGAAGTATCAAATATGGAATGGAGGGAGTTCAAAGATCTGTTTTTAGAAAAATATTTTCCTCGTGACCATCGAGCAGATATGGGAAGACAATTTCTGAGTCTGAGACAAAAGGAGGATGAGAATGTCGCAAAGTATGTGGATGACATTACAAGGTTACCAAGGTATGCTGGAGATTATATACGTAACCCAAGAAGTAATATTGATCGTTTATTTTATGGGTTAAAACCATTTCTCCATTGAGCATTAGTCTCACAATCCTTCTCTTCGTACGAAGACATTGTCTCATGTGCTATCAAGATAGAAAAGGAATTCTCTAAGTCTTATGACTTTAAAGCAAATCAAGAGAATAAGAGATCTGCTGATCAATCTGGGAATGGAAATAAGGGGAATAAGGGAAAGTTTGAGTATCCATCCTGTGGTAAATGTAGGAAGAAACACCCCGGTACTTGCTTGAAGGGAATGGGTGTCTGTTACAAGTGTGGTGAAAAAGGCCACCAAGCTCGTGATTGCAAAGGGAAGAATGAAGCTACCAATTTTCAGTGCTACAATTGCAGGGAGATTGGACATTATGCAAATGAATTTCCTAAGCATCAGAAGAACTTACATCAGAAAAGGTCAAGGGATCAAGGCCAAGCTTATGCTATCACTACTACTGAGGTAGAAGCTCCGAAAGATGTGGTGGCAGGTAATTTAATGGTTTCCTCATGTTTAGAAAATGCATTATTTGATTCTGGATCATCGCATTGTTTCATATCTTCCCAGTTTTCTAAAAAAATTAGATATTTCCAATTTGATTTAACAAGGTAGTTTTCAGTTAAAACTCCTAAGGGAAGTATCATTGCAACAATGTTTTGTGAATCAGTCCCCATTAGATCACATAAATGTCCTTTATCTGCCGATCTCATCGTTATACCTATGATTGAGTTTGATATAATCCTCGGTATGGATTGGATTTCAGACTATGATGCGACGATTTATTGTAAGAAGAAGGAGGTTATGATTTTTGATGATGATGATAAGGAACACCTTATCTTTTGAGCAGAATCACCACCACCTAATTCTTTTCTAGATCCACCCCCAGTAGCTCAACTAAATTAAATTATTGGGGAGGAAGAGAATGTAATGACTGTGGGTGAGGAAAGGAATGTTCAAATAGAGGATGTACCTATTGTGAAAGAATATGTAGATGTATTTCCAGAAGATTTACATGGAAATCCTCCAGAACTAGAAGTTGATTTTTCTATTGATTTAATTCCTGGATCAAGGCCTATATTGAAGACCCCTTATTGAATGGACACTATAGAATTAGTCGAACTAAAGAAAAAACTAGAGGAATTGAGTAATAAAGGATTTATTCACCCTAGTGTTTCTCCATGGGGAGCCCCTGTTCTCTTTGTTAAAAATACAGATGGATCTATGAGGTTATGTATCGACTAAATGGAGATCAATTCTTTAACAATAAAGAAAATGTATACCCTACCTTGTATTGATGATTTATTTGACCAACAGAATGGTGCTCAATACTTTTCAAAGATTGACCTTCGATCTGGATACCATCAGTTGTGTGTGAAGAAGGAATACATTCTGAAGACATCATTTCGAACCACGTATGGGCATTACGAGTTTACAGTAATGCCGTTTGGATTGACTAATGCACCCTCTGTATTCATGGATCTGACGAATAGAGTTTTCAAGGAATATCTCGATGAATTTTTTGTTTTTATTTATTGATGATATCTTGGTATACTCTAAAATCTACGAAGATCATGAAAATCACTTGAACATTATCCTGAAGACTCTCAGAAGACATGAATTATATGGGAAGTTTGGAAAGTGTGAATTCTGGCTTCAGGAGATTTCGTTTCTTGGCCATATTTTCACTAAATATGGAATCTCTGTTGATCCCTCTAAGACCAAGGTAATTCAAGAATGGCTAGAACCTACGAGTATAAATGAGGTACGCAGTTTTATTGGTTTGGCCGTTTATTATCGACGTTTCGTCTAGAATTTTTCCCGATTAGCTAACCCATTAACGAAGCTCACACGTAAAGGGGTTAAATTTTCTTGGAAAAAAGAGTGTGAAGAATTTTTCAAAGAACTGAAGAGAAGATTAGTCAATGCTCATATATTGACACTACCATCGGGGAATGATGGGTTCGTTATTTATAGTGATGCATCGAAGAAAGGACTTGGTTGTGTCCTTATGCAGAATGATAGGGTTATTGCCTATGCATCATGACAGTTGAAAACTCATGAACAAAAATATCCTACTCATGATCTCGAGTTAGCAGCTGTGATCTTTGTTTTGAAGATATGGTGGAACTACCTGTATGGTGAAAATGTGAGATTTATACTGATCACAAGAGTTTGAAGTATATTTTCTCACAAAAAGAACTCAACATGAGGCAAAGTATATGGCTTGAATTACTCAAGGATTATGATTGTACGATAAACTACCACCTGGGGAAAGCAAACAAGGTGGAAGATGATTTGAGCAGAAAAGATCATGGAATTTTGAACAATATGATAATTGAAAGGGATCCAATTTTCAAGGATCTAGTGAAGATGGACATGGGAATAACCAAGGAAGGTGAAACATAAATTCTTTTTTAAATGATTGCCAAACCATCTTTACTAGAAAGGATTAATAGTTCTCAGACCAATGATGAATAATTTCAAAAGAAGAATAATGCTGTGAATGATGGGAGATTGAGAGACTTTGTGTATGAAGAAGGAATTTTGAAATTTGGGAAGAGACATTGTGTTCCCGATATAACTAATCCAAAAATGGAATTTCTGGATGATGCTCATAGTTCCAATTTCTCAATACACCCTGGGAGCACCAAAATGTATAGAGATTTGAAGGAACATTTTTGGTGGGACAACATGAAGAGGGAGATTGCTAATTTTGTGTCATGAAGAATGGTTTGTCAACAAGTGAAAGCTGGAAGGAAATAGCCTGGAAGAGTCATGCAACCTCTTCCCATACTAGAGTGGAAATGGGACAATATTACGATGGACTTTCTCATGGGGCTACCAAAGAATCCTAGAAGGAATGATGCAATATGGGTTATTTTTGATCGTCTTACCAAGTCAGCACATTTTCTTGCTATAAGAGAAGATCTACCACTGGAATGTCTAGCAAGACTATATATTAATGAAGTTGGAAGACTTCATGGAGTACCCCTATCTATTGTTTCTGATCGTGATCCCTATTTTACTTCAAGATTCTGGAAGAGTCTTCAGAAATCCATGGATACTGAACTTCATTTGAGCACTGCCTACCACCCTCAAACAGATGGACAATCAGAACGATCTATTCAAACCTTAGAAGACATGTTGAGATCTTTCTCACTTGACGTTCAGGGTATGTGGGATCAATATTTACCTCTGGTAGAATTTTCCTATAACAATAGCTTCCATTCGAGTATTTAGATTGCACCATATGAAGCATTATACGGAAAGAGATGTCGCACACCAACCTGTTGTGATGAAATTGGTGAAATAAAACTTGTAGGCCCAGAACTGGTGGAGGAAACGATGGAAAAGGTGAAGGTAATCCAAAATCACATCAAAGTATCTCAAAGTAGGCAGAAGAGGTATGTCGATAATCGAAGGAAGGATTTGGAATTTCAAGTCGGTGATCATTTTTTCCTGAAGGTATATCCATGGAAGGGAGTCATACGTTTTGGTAAGAAAGGTAAATTGAGTCCCAGGTACATCGGACCTTTAGAAATTCTAGAATGAATTGGTGTTGTGGCTTACTGATTGGCAATACCGCCAAGTCTCTCCAAAGTTCACGATGTGTTCCACATATCTTTGTTGAGGAAATACACGCCTGACCCAACGCATGTACTCACCTATGAGGAATTAGAACTGGAACTCGATCTATCTTATTGCGAAGAACCAGTCAAGATTATTGATATGAGAGAACAAGTGCTGTGAAAACGGACGACACGTCTGGTAAAAGTTTTGTGGAGAAACCCTAAGATGGAAGAGGCAACGTGGGAACCTGAGGATCTTTTGATGAAGAACCACCCGAGTCTTTTCATGCGGTAGTATTCTAGAAATTTGAGGACAAAATTATTTTATGTAGGGGATAATGTAACACCCCAAGCTTCTACGGTACGCTTCTCTTTGAATAATGCAATAGCATGTGTTGTACGCAACATCGAGTTCTGACACACACCACAACCGATCAAACTAGCCGTTATGAATAGTAATTCCTACTTTTTAAAATTATAGTGATTTTATCTTTAAAAATAGACTTCATTTTTGGATTCGGAGTATCGAATTTAGCCTAAGGTAAAATTTTGGTACTTTTCGAATAACTTTAATATTTTGATGAATAGTGAAAATTACTAAATTTTAATTAAAAACAACTTTTTTAATCAAAATAATTAATAGTGAAAAAATATGAATTTGAGTGGTTTTAAAGAATATATAGAATATATTTCTACCATTTAATTCAATGTTGGTCATTGGACATAATTTCACAAATAAACCGAACATAAACAAGTATCAATCTTTTGATAGTTATTATATCTAAAAAACACGCTTTTTGTTTTGACAGCGGGAATTAATTTTAAATTAATTTCTGCCCCTTCTGTGTTTTGAATTTGGAAAAATGGATTCCATATTTGGAATTAGTATGTTCAAATTGTGTAAATAGATAACTTTTATTTTTAGACATTTTGAATAATTACTTCGGTAAATATTTTATTTACCATGGTTAAAGGGTAAATCCGGTAAATAAGGGTTAAACAATAATATTATAATAATAAAAAATTACCCTAAAACATTTCCTAACATTATTTTTTGATACATGTCTGACCATGGGAATCTTCGGGTTGATTTTGGGACCCCATGGTGCCACTTGTAAGTGATAGGGACACTTTATTTTAATTAAGTTAAAATGAATACAAAAATGACACAAGCATATATCTTTTAGAAAAAAAATTTAGATAGGGTTATATATGTTGGATTTTCTACTATAAATATTCATTAGAAATATAACAAGATTTCTTACATAATGGTAGTTTATTTATAATTTTCAGACATTAAATGATTTAATTTATTTATGAAACAATGGTGATGCAGTAATTACCATAATAGTGAAACATTAAAATGATTGATATTGTAGATACCCAAATAAATATAATTTGAGACTTTTTATGAATTAAACTAATTTTATAGGTTAATATTACATATTTGGAATGATTTAATTAACATTGTTTGAAGTAATAATTCTGTTATTATTTTTACAAAAATCAATTATTGAATAGTGTCAAAATTGACATAAAAGTGTTTTTAAAACAAATATTATATTATTAACTGATATTAAATTTATAAAAACCTAAGGTTCGGCCAAGAGACTTATATCATGATTTTTTTATCATTAATGGACCACTTTTGGGTCTCTTGGATGTATATAGTAATTTTATTATCCATATAATATAAAAATACAAAGAGACATTGTAAAAGTGAAACTAATTAACTAATAGTTAATACTTAATTATAAGGTTAATATAGTAACCCAAACCTATCTAAATTCTTTTGGTTGAGTGTTTTTTGACCCATCCCAACCTTAAACTTTAAATAATCCACTTTTGAGCCATTAGAAACCGAATATTAATTTATTATAAAATAATATTTCTAACTTTTCTAAAGGTGCCCCTCACCCCTCTTATAAAAGGGAACTCCCCCTTCTCATTAACTCACACCTTCAAAGACTTTTTTATCAGAAAAACTCTACCCAAATACTCTCTCAACTTCCCTCACTTCATCCTAGAGGCCTTCATTTAGTCAAAAAGCCATTATAAGAGCCCTTTTGATCCAATCAAAAGGAATAACCCGAAGAAGAGTTAATGATTTCACCACACTTTTTCAAGTTCCTTTCTTCTTCCAGTTCTTCTTACTTTGTTATTACCATTCTTAAATAATAACTCCAGTATCTTATATATACTGTGATGTTATTATAAATATGGTACAACCATATTCAGTATTCTATCCATCCTTTGAATAACATGTCACCATACGTGCATACGTACGGCTTACCGTCTCCACATCGTGGTGTAATTGTTATTCAATAAATTATTATTTGGATGGGTATAATAATGATTTATAATTCATGTAAATAATAAATATAACATGATATTAATTCTGTATATATGATATACCATCCAAATATATATTATTTTAATATCAAAAGAATGATATTGTCGCTCGTGCGTACGTACGGACCACTGTCTCCACGAACGCGATGAGATTCATTCTCCATCGTATCCATTCAAGTATAATTATCATTTTATAATTTAAAAATAATGTTTACGGACTTTATATCATCCTGTATATGATTAAGATACACCATATCCATGAAAAAAAGGACTTAAGTAACAAAACATATATAAGAAAATGAGTAAGTTAACACCCGAAACAACGATAATTCTAAGATATTATTAACAAAGCAATATTAAAAGATCATATATGATATCATATGAATGTATATGATTCTTGTATAATTTAATAACTATTATTTCACCATTATACAGGAGGTTAAACTACCCTCATCCAAGAAAAAGTACAAGGTAAGGGTTTATTTCGCAATCTCTTCATTATCCGAGGTTGTTTATACGGAATAATCTACTTGGACTTCTTTATCATCCAATCCATGTTTCTTAAAAATGTATTTCAAACATTTTTTTACTATTTACTAGAATATGGGTTAAAGTCATGTATAACCTTTTTTGACTTTTTATAAGAGGTTTATAAAGGAATCTTTCCGTCGTTTTCTAAACAATGTGTTTTTTAACCTTTTCGACAGAATTAAGGTAAGAATGTTTTTTTAACTTATACGGCGGGTGACACTATCTTACACAATTATATAATCATCGAAGCCTCCCTTACAAGCTTATAAGAATAGTTTCAAAGAAAATGTTTAATTTTATAAATATATGACTCTTAAATGATTTCAAAATAGAAAGAGATATTTCTCTAAAAAGAGTTTTGATTTCATCTATGTCAACATCCTTTGGTGGATTTTAGGCTTATTTGAAGTTGATTTATTATGATACAAAAAATCTATATTGTATTGAAGGATTTGTGATATGTTTGACTGTGGATGTGCTATTTTTATACCATTCATGGTTTATGGTGAATGTATTGACATTTCATATGCTAGTTTTAATACGAATGTTTTATGTTATGCTTAATCCTTTTTATATGGGAATGAATTGGACTTAATATGCGACGGGTGGAGCCCACTATAGCTCCTTGATGCATCAGTAGGTCTCATGAGACAAACTAGTGTCTTGGAACAAGGCCATGGAAAAATATTATTTGTAGTCTTGGCACGGGGCCTTGGCTATTTGGTTATGATAGTCTGGCATTATGCATTCCATCATTATGAAAGTGGTTATTGATATTGCATGTGATTATTCAATTCGTAGAATATCCATGTGAATAAGTAATAGAAATTATTTCTTTTTATTATTGCCATACTATATTGATGTTCAAGTTTAAAAGGCTTTTGTTTTAGTTATACACTTCATTAAATGTTTATTCTTATTTATGAATGTTTCTGCTATATTGTTATCCTTACTGGGCATTTGAGATCACCCATTTTATATGGTTTATTTTTCCCAGGATCTGAAGAAGTAAATTATGAATGACCTACAGGGATATTATAAGGGGATAATAGTGTGGACTATGGGGACAATATGTTGTTGTAGTAGTTTTTCACTTTATGATGTAATGTAAAACTTTATGAATGTATCTAGTGTTTTCAAGGCTACTAAAGCAATCGGTCTTTCGAGATTTGATCTTTCTTGTGATCATGCCAATGTTATGTAATAATGCACCGACTCTAGGTAACTGGGGTCGGGGCGTTAAACATGAAATAAGAATTACATTACTTCAAGGAGGCGTCATTCCACACATCCACAAATGATGTTATTGGTTTTTCAGTTTGTAAAAGTGAAATAAAGAAAAAGATATATTATATTTCATGAAATGTAACTATTTATTAAATATCATAATTATTTAATGTATATAATATATATTTAGTACATATTTATTTACCATAATCTATATAATTTAGTGATAAGAAATAAAATACACCATTGACGGAGATTGTATATCATACGTATGCATGAATGCTATTTCCATTTTCATATTGTATTAAAATAATGAAAATTAAATTATATATTTATGTATATTTTAATTATATTATCATAGTTATTTCATTTATATATAATATATTTATTAAAATTATCTGTAATATATTTTATGTCACGTGTGAATGAATCACATCGCTTTGAGGAGGCAGTAGTCCACATGCCCACAAACGATGTTATCATTTTCCCACAAAATAGAAATCATGAAGGTATATGTTATAAAATATTTACATAATAAAAGAATTAATTATAAATATGATATATATCACATATAAAAAATAAATCCATAATTATTACCAACCTTTAATGTTTGTAATGGAAGACCGAAAGACATTGTTTTGTGAGGTGGTAGTCTTCCATACACATGAACGAGGATTTCATATCCCATATGATGGAAGTATGTGAAGGTTTATGACATAAACTAAAGATAGAAATATCCAAGAATATTTATTATACTATTTTATTAGATAATAAATATATACTAAGACTTTAATTGGTTAATAAATAAATAAAACAAATGTTATTGTTGAATAACATTACCTCTTTTTTAGGTAACTCCATTTGGTAGATACCAAAAGCCTTATTTCGTTGGATTTGTACCAAAAGTGAGGATTCTTGGATGAGGGTAGGTATTTGGTTAGTTTATTTTTTATGGTTTTGGATGATACAAATGGAGTGAGAGATGTTAATAAGTGGGAGGGGATAATTCCTTTTTTATAATGGAGGAGGAGTGACATTCATGTAAATATAAAAAGGTCAACAAAATTGTGGGAAATACTTCACATAATGTGCCTCTAATAAATAAAATTAAATAAAAGGTAGTATATGGTATAAATAATTTCATAAAATGGGCTTTGGAAAATTTTATAAGTCATTTTGGCCCTAAAGTTTAAGGTTTAGTCCATTTTAAGCTTTATTTTTACTTAATTTCTATAATTAATTTTAAATGCAATCATAAATATTTTTGGTCAAAAACTATGTTTAAATTGATACAAATTATAAATTATTTTTATTATTAAAAATATGGATCAATTTTCCAAAATTTATATCATAAAATTGGAAAAATTAATTTAATATTTATCTCACGGAGGGGATGGGAAAGCAGGTTTTTGAAGAGAAAACATTCAAAAGTTTGAAATGTGATTATATCTAAATTCAATATAAAATTGATCACAATAAAATAAATTGTATTAATAGATGTAAAATTTATCTTATTATACATTAAAACCAATTGAAAATATAACTTAACCCAATAAATTGTTTGGAATAAATATAAGTTTTCTATTAAAATTCAATATTTTCCACTATTCATCAAAAATTGAAATTTCATAGAAAAATGCCTAAAATTTACTCTAAGATAATTTTTGTTTTACTATTTAAAAAAATAATGTAACTTTAAAAAATAAAATTTATAAAATTATCAAAATACAGTTTTAAAATATGTGCACCATTAAAAATAGGGAAATCAAATTTTTTGAAAAATAAAATATTTTCCCATAAAACTGGATTTATTCTTATCTTATTCCAATAAAATCTATGTGATGAATATTAAATATATATAGTTGATTATAATATATATATATATATTGTTAATATAATTACCTAATAGTAATTAGTTTAATTTATTATGATAAAACACCTTGGTGGGCATAAGTGTTTTTTTATAAAAAACAGATCCTTTATATTTAATTGGTTTTTATATTCACTTATAATTAATGATTAACCATTTAATTCCACAATATATTTCTGTATGTTATTTAATCATAGTCAAATCCATATATTTATATCTAGGCTGTATCTTATTATATTAAATAATAATATTTTAGTAATATATTGTTGTTAAGTAAAACTCGGTCTTGCGTGAAATGAAAACTATTTAACCAAGTCACTATTGAATGAAACATAAGCTTACTCAGTGTTAAATGCATTAAAAGATATATAATATATTTATTTAAAATATTATATATACCATAAACTCTCGAGACATTATATTCCTTTCTATGCTTGGTGTTGTGTGTCCTACATGCTATTAAATAAAACATTCATACATTAGAATTTCGGGGTGTTAAATATTATGTTTTTTTCGTGAATATTATGGGTATTTGAAAATATATATGTGGTTATATATTTCATTGTTTTTTATCTATAGATAACCAAAATTGTAAGGGGCTTCGTCTCAATTTCCCATCATTGAGGCTTATTGCAATGTTACACACCTATATTATTTTCTGAGGTTTATATACATCCCCTTTAGAATATTATATCATGAATATGATTATGTTATTGGTTTTTAATGTTTCATTTGTATTTACTATTTCATGTGGATTAAATTGATAGTTTACTAAAATGTAAAATACTTTATGTTATAATCTCCTTTGTTTCGGGATTTTTTATGTTTAAGTTTACATTGGAGGAAATCATATGCTCTTATTTTCATAAACCACGTATCTTTTATTCTTCTATTGTTGTGAATGTGGTTCATATGTTTTTTTTATTTTTTCCATTATTTATCAGATAAATATCATGAACGTCACTTGTAAATAATATATATAATGTATTTTCTTTTAGACTGGGTATCTTTATCTTTCAACTCCTTATTTTATAAAATGTTTTAAAAAATGTTCTTTATTAAAATTAATTATTTCATAAAGTTATTTTATATGATATTTTACCTTATGTTAAAAAAGTTTTTTCTTAATGTTTTTCAAAGGATTAACTTTTTACTCCATTTTCCAAAATATTTTGAAAAGAATGTTTATTTTTTACATTTAAGAGAAAAGTGGATTTTCCCACAATCATGTACATTATTCTCATTGAATTTTAATATATATATATATATATCCAAGTTTTTTTCAATGAAATAGATTTGAATAATATTTTTTGAATTTTATGTTTTTAAATGTGATTTTCAAAATTAAAATTTTATTTTCCTCAAAATGACTTTAATGATCATTTAATGGTATTTTCATTCATCGATGTCATAAAACCTTATTGTTTTTTATGCTCAAATAGATATATTTTGTAATAATACTATCTTTATTATTTATATGGATGTATTATGATTGTTTAAAATATATTTTTATTGATCCAATTTCATTTCCAGATGTTAATCACGCTTCAATTAGATTGTTATGGAAGCCATTTATTGTCGATGGGTTGATCATGTTTCAAAGATATTATTGGTTAGGACATTTATTTTCTATGGTTTAATCATGTTCAAATAGATCTTAATGGAATTGTTTTCTTTTCTATAAGATAATCATGTTATGAAAAGAATAAAGTTTGTTTTAATTTTTATGAGGATTTGTGATCTTCCATGTTTTATGATTTTGTTATGGTTATTGGGAATTAATTATATTGATGGGTAACTCTATTATAAACCAAGGATTGGTGGTTTTGTTATTAACCAATGATGGGTGGTTCCATGATAAACCTGGGATGGGTTATCACATTATTAACTAAGGAAAAGTGATTCTATTATATCCTGCCAATGCATTTGGTACTCCAGAGATGATAGTCGACCACAATGGTAATTACATTTAAAAGAAGTGTTGTAAAGATAATGTTCCCAGATACTAATTTGTTTTTGCTATGATTTATATGGTTTTATAAGGTTTCTTATAATCAATATTGACATCACATGGATAATAGTAATTGATTCAAATGAATATTCCTTTTGTTAAGGCCTTATTCTATGTTTTTACATTTAATGATCCATGTATTGATGGATATGAATATTATTATGTTATAATCATGTACTTTTATTCTGTCATCATAACCATATTATCTTATTATTCTCATTTATTATATTAAATTGTTAATGATTATGTTTTCTATTATTTAGAATTTATGATCACCATTTATATTTATATTTTCCACAAGGTTATAAAGAATGAGGTTGAATGCATTATTTATATAAGGGACTTCAAATTGAGGATGATCCTGAATTTATATAAAATATGAAAAGTTGGTTAGGTGGGAGATATTCTAATGGTGGGAGATATTATAATATAAATACATGGGTATTTATTATGTAAGAGTTTATCATAATTATCTAAAACTCTAAACCTAAAAGGTTATTGAGAATATAAGTAATTTAATTTTTCATTTTAATGTTGTATGGTTTGGATGGAAGAAATTGGGCCACAATCATCGGTATAAAAGCATGAAATGTAAATTTCAACTTTTTAGAACCGAATCTAGGAGTGTGGGTTCCGGGCAATTATAGGACCACAATATATGTGATAGTTTTTTAGGAATCAAATAATTTGTAGAAGACATTGTCCAAGTCATTTTTAACCATGTGTGAATGGGTGATAGTGTTATATTATGTGTTTGAGAGGAAAACCTAATAATTCATTATCGAGTTCAAGCATGACAGTGACCCATGTGATTCCATATATGGTATATAATTGTATTAATAGTATGGAACTGTTCCCCTTGAGAAAAAAAGGAATTAAAGGGATGACATTTTTTCCCTTGATATGATATATCATTATATTAGTGGGTGGTTTTATTACCCAAAATAGGATATGTAATGGTATTATGGGGTGGTATTTATTCCCCTCAATGAACCATAAAATATTTTGGGATGGGTGCTATTCACCCAATGTATATTCTGATTCCATGATGTGACAACCTTCCACCTAATGTGACATGTGATTTTGGGCAGGTCTCCATTCTATATTGATAAGATGTTTCTGGGTATGGGATGAAACCCCTTGTGTGGAGGACATATAATGGTCCTCTATAGAGGATGTGATTACTAAATTTTTGATATATATACCTATTCTCAGTATCTAATATGAACCCATGGGTGAATTTTACATGATCGAACTAGATAGTGGATAAACCCCCTACAAATATGATATTCTTGTATAGTTTCCAGTGCAAAACAAATCCCCCTAAGTGATATTCTAAACATTTTATTGGGTAGGAAATATTTCCCTTTGTCTCTGTATTCATTATGATTATAGACATTGAACATTAGATGATGTAGGTATGGTTGACCCCTGGGCATCACCATAGAACTCGAAGATCAATGATGGATTTTTTAAATTATAGTGTTTATTTCGTTTTTATTATCATATCACATTGTGAGTATTCCATATTTATTGGTCATGTTTAGGATATCATTATTGATGACCTACTATATTACTCACACCCTGATTATGAAGCCAAGTCACTTTGGTATCTATGTAGACCTAATAATCACATGTACATGTAGGGAATATGCCAAATTTGGATGTTTGAGTTGAACGGATTACTTGAGTATGGTGATGTTATATGGCTGAGATCCAAGACCAGTTTGGGTTTTAGTTATTTTCTTTTGCATTGAAATATTTATGATCTGATACCATGGAATCATTTGTTGTTTTCCTGACCCATGTGACATGTTAGATAGATAATTTTGTATATCATGTGATGCGTTATTAATTTTGGGGAATTGAAAATGATTTTTATATATTATTTTGGATTCAGTGTTGATATATTAAATTACATTACCATTAATTTCGCTACATTAATACACAGGTAGATTCTTTCTAGGGTAATACCTCAAATCCTCACACTAGTGTAGAAAACATTTTTTACGTTAGTTATTTTTTATTTTCTACGTCAATTTTTGGACGATATTATTACAAAGGATGTCATAAATATTTTTTTTACACCATTTATTTTAAAACCAAAGTAGAAAACATAAATCCAAAATGTTTTCCAAATATATTTCTAAATATCCACATGGAAAACGCTTCAGAGTCATGATTTATTACATTTGTTTTCAAATAATCGATGTGGTATATTGTTTATTACCTTGGTTATGTAATAAAAATCGTAATAAATTATTCCTCTGAAGAGTTTTTCACATCAGTTATTAAGAAAAAAATGTGGAAAACAGGTTTATCATGTCAGTTATTTATATAACAATCATGATAAACCAGTCTATGAAGAATTTTTTCACATTAGAAAAATAATAACACCTGTAAAAATAGATATACTACATCAGTGATTAAATAACCGCTGTAAAAAAACAATTCCCATACATTTATTAAGTCGGTTTTAAAATAACCAACATAAAAAAAATTCAAAATAAAATCGTTCAACCAATACTATGCTCTAGCAAATAATACCTAAAATAGAAAGAAAATATAACAAAAGTAGACCAGAATACATATCATAAAAACATCAAAACTAGACCCAAATATTAAGAACCAAAGAAAAATTAAACATTCACATAAAAAACATTCAAAAATTATTATGAGATCTAAAAAAAACCTAAAACCCTTTTGACAAACACTACCCCCATGGACACCCCCACCCCACTAGGTAGCCCCCACCACTGAAACCACCCCCACCCCTAGACTCCCAACCCCCTAGACACCTCCACCCCCCTGAACAGCGCCCACACCCTGGACACCACACCACACCACAGGGATGCCCACAACCCCTGGACACCCACCCCTAGACACCCAACCTCCTTGGATAGCTCCCACCCCCTAGACACCCTCCCACCCCTGGATAGACCCTCACCCCATAGACAGGCCCCCACCTACTAGACACCACCACACCCCACTAGACAGCCCCACCCCCTGGACACCCTACCACCCCAACCCCCATGGACACCCTCCCACACCCTAGACACCTCTACCCCCATAGACATCCCCCACCCCTGGACAACCCCTACCTTCTAGACACCACCCCCCATTAGATAGTCCCCACCACACTGGACACCCCTACCCCCTTAGAAATCCCCCACTCCCTAGACACCCCAACGCCCTAGACACCCTCCCACCCCCTGGACACCCTCCCACCCCCTGGACATCCCCCACCCCCAGACACCCTCCCACCCCCTGGACAACACCCCACCCCATTTGACAACCCCCACCCCCCGGACACCCACCCACCCCTAGAAACCCCCACCCCTGGAGATCCCCACCACCCCTTGGACATCCCCCACCCCCTGGACTTCCCCACACATCATGCACCCCCCCCCCCCCCCGTGTCACCCTCCAACCCCCAGGACACCCCCACCCCCTGGACAGCCCCCTAACCCCTAGACAACCCCCTCCCCTAGACACCCTCCCACCCCTGGACACCCCATCCCCCTGAACAACCCCCAACCCTAGACAACCCCCACCCCCTGGACACCCTCCCACTCCCTAGACAACCCCCTCCCCTAGACTCCCCCACCCCATGGACACCCTCGACCCCATGGACCTCCCTCCCACACCTGGACAGCGCCCAACCCTTGGAAAACCCCCACGCTATTTTACACCCCACCCCCTGGACACCCTCCCACCCCCTTGACAGCCCCACCCCTAGATATCCCCAACATGGACTGTATGAACCCAGACCTTCTTTTCAGGTACTTTTTGTTTTTTTGTTTTTTTTTGAGAAAAAGAGGTGTTTTCCGGAGGTTGTGCAGGGGCGCAAGGTTGGCGCATGGTTTAAAAAAACCGTGCGGCCATCCCAGGAAACAGTGCACCCTTGACAGTGGGCTCCACATGGGAGGTGCAAGGATTTTTAGACCGTGTGGGCAAACTGTGCGAAGTTCCTGGAGGAGACAGTGGGCTCGACACGAGCGGCGCATGATTTGTCAAACCGTGTGGGTAGGCCGTGCAAAGTCCATGGGTGAGACAGTGGAAACCGCATGGTTGGCACTTGGTTTTCCAAACCATGAGGGTAAACCTTGCGGCGACTTAATGTTGGGGGTTTTATGTCCTGAGCCACTGGGTATATCCCTTTCCTCCACCATTCCTCCTCCCACTCATGGCTCATGTGGGAGTTGCAATTTTCAGAGGTTGGGGGAGCTCCTTGGCATGTTTTGGAGGCAAATCAAAGGGGTTTCTTGGTGGATCAAATCTGGTTCTTCTCAAATAACTCTCTCCTTATGGTTCCTTTGAGTTTCCCTCTAGATCTACATCTCTCTATCCCCCGGTTCTCTAGATCTACACCCATTGTGGGTAGATCTAGGGTTGTAGTTTCCACAGGTATTGATTTCTAGACTAGTGGATATTAGGGAAGGAGATTTATACTGTTTCTGGGGAGCATTCACCAGTTTTGAAAAGGGTGGAATAGCTTTTGGTTCATTTTCTACGGAACCCTAAGGGTAGGAGGTTTGTGCCTTCTGGTTTACGGTCTTTGAATATTATGTTCAATTGTGACAATACCCTTGAATGTGGTATTGTGCGTTTACCATCTTAACCCCATCTGTTATTCCCTCCATGCTTGTATTATCATTCATAGTTTAATTGGATGTAAATAGAATTGATTTCCATGCTTGAATTTTTTCCCATTCATGTTCTATTTAAGACTGCTTGGTCCTGTTTTTCCTATTTTTCCCATGCATAGTGATTGTAGGATAGAGTGTTGTATTCTGACATATTGAGATTCTATTAACTTTTTATCCATGTAGTTTTGTAGGTTTACTTTGGTATTATAACATTACTATGAGTTGCCTTACACGAGGCCATGAGAACCTGGTGTAGCAGAATAAAAGGGGATAGACTGAGTGAGCATCCTCAGAGAGTCTTTAGACATTATAGACTATAAGGGGATAGACTGAGTGAGATTACTTAGAGATTCTTTGGACATTATAGACTATGATGGGGATAGACAGAGTGAGTTTCCTCATAGAGTCTTTGTTCACTCCGATTTCACCGTGAACCATTCCAGACTATATGAGTAATTGACTGCGTGAGCTTCCTCAGAGAGTCTGTGAACGACCCGGGGCTATAAGAGGAATTGACTGTGTGAGCTTCCTCAGAGAGTCTCTTTACCTTGGGGATATAAGGGGAATTAACCATGTGTGCTTCCTCAGAGAGTCCTTGACCACCTTACACTATAAGGGGAATTGACTGACTGTGCTTCCTTAGAGAGCCTTTATGAATGCTTAAGCTGAACTAGAGGGGTGAAACTGAGTGTGCCGCCCAGAGGATTGCTTGTACTTTCTAGGTATGACTAGAGGGGATAGACTGTGTGCACATCATAGTGGGTTACCTATTTGTGTTAACAGTTTGGTAAAATTGTTTCGTGATAATGAATTTGGGGATTGTTTAATGTTGAGTACTTTCTTGTTTACTGCTTTATGTACATTACCTGTCATATATTCACTAACTGTTTCGCACCGATGTTGTTGTGGTTTCCTACTAGGATTCGTCTCACACCCTGTTTGGGCCATGCTTTTGGGCTCAAACATATAATATTTTTGCTGGTATAGATAAGGGAAGGAACCCTTCTACTTCAGGTTCTTGATTGCACTAGAGCTGGGGAGCATGGGACCAAGACAAGGCTTGCAATGCTGAAGAGTTTCTCATCTGTTTTTATTTTTAAATATTGTTTAGTATTATATTAAGCATTGTGACTTGTTCGATTCTTTCATAGACTTATGTGTATCATGCATCATTTCATCTATATGTATGGGTGATCTAGTTTTTTACTATTTAGTCATCTGCTGTTTATTGTTGTTGGATTTTTACTACATCTATTGTTGTATTTGTTATTGATTTCACTGTGCACTCTGCCAATGAGGGCATAGTTTCCCCACTATCACACCCAAGGCCCTTGCTGCCATTCGGCATCCTCTATCATTAGGGGAGATTCTCTTAAAGCCACGTGATAAACCGGGTATGGGTCCCCTCTAGGTGGTTTCTAGAACTGGGGATGTTACAAAGTGGTATCAAAGGAATTCGTTCTCTTGTTTTACTATTTGGAGCCTATGGATTGGGATAGGATGGAATAGGTACTTGGTAATAAGTTGTGCCTGGGAGTAGCTAACCCGTCTACAGGGGAATTCTATACTACCTTGTTTATTGCAATTTTACTTATTTGTAATTTTACTGTTGATTTTATTTCACCGTTGGGGGATTCACATGCCTTGTGATATTACCATTGTTGTTATTGCAGTTCTATTTCTATCGCAACCCGATGAGATGAGGGTATTCCATCTCTTGCATCATATAGGAACTTATTATAAATCACATGCCATTCATTCTTGCCATGCCCTCTATGATGCATTAGCGATTTCATGTTGTTTTGATAAGTGTTGTGTAGGTTATGCATGCTATTGTGATAAATGATTTGATATAATCCCTGATGTTTGATAGGGAATTTGTGTGTTTAGTGCTTTGTTGAGATAGATGCCAAACATTGGTTCTTGAGGTGTTATGGGCCCTCATGGACTAGAATTTGGTGGATCATTTCTTGTTTTCCTTTTTATAACTTGTGTAAGATTCCACGCATTGATTCGTTGGGAGTATGGGCCCTTAAGAATCGGAATCTGGCACTTTCAATGTTCGTTTCAGTGTCTTTTGGGTTCCGGAGTAGTTTCTGAGGCTTACTGTCTAGAAAAAACCCCAAAATGCACGCCGTGTAGTTTTGACTACATGTCTTGTGATCTTCTATTCAGTAAGAAACAATATTTCTTATGTAAATTCTGTGTACTACTATGTTTGGGTCCCTATTAATCTCGATTTGAGGTGTGCGTATGGCCTTCTAGAGTCATGCCACCGAGAAGTCCTCCAGTTGTACGCCAGCCACAAGCCGATGATCAGACACCAGATACGGCTGATCAGGGACTCCCAGCAGATCCTCCTGGTGTGCCGGTCTTGGCACCTGCAGTTATACTTGACCCAGGTGATGATGCACAGATTAGGGAGGTTTTTCTAAGGATGTTTCAGACCTTTCAAGGAGTGTAGCCTCCTGACCCGTTAATGGATGATTTGACACATGTTTTCCAGCAGCATCATCCTCCCACCTTCTCAAGGGATGGAGGACCTCAGGCTGCAGAGTCATGGCTTGAATCCACATTGACGATCTCTAAGCATCTCGAGGTACCACCAGAGCGAAGGGTGAAACATGTGACATATATGCTCCGAGACTCCTCCAAGAGGTGGTGGGATGTCATCTCTCATGCGAGAAGCCATCAGAATATGGATTGGGAGGAGTTTCAGTGTGATTTCTATGGTTACTTATACCCGAAGACACTGAGGGCCGACATAGCCCAAGAGTTCATGAGCTTAGAGAAGGGTACTCTTACGGTGATGGAGTATTCTTCTCGTTTCACGGAGCTGCATAATTTAATGCCTATCCCAGCATGTGATGAGTTGTTCCTGACTAGGAAGTTTGAAGATGGTATTAGGCATGAGATCTATTTCTAGGGGAACATCTTTAGGTTTACTTCGATATCCTCTATCGTCAACTAGGAGCTGATCACCGAGCACAATCTATGGGATTCTAGAGTAGTGATCCATGTCGTTTCGTCTTCCAAAGTTAGTGTTCCTTCTTCGAATAGCAGTAAGTGTCGCAGGGAGTGTTCTTGAGGAGAACAGAGTAGGGGAGATGCATATTTCGGTAGCCAGGTGGTGTGATACCAGTGCAAAAGAAGTGGACATACTAGGCCACGGTGCTAGAGAGAACAAATGGAGTTCCGATCTTGTGGCAAGATGGGCCATCTGCAGCACTTTTGTCAGTTTTTCTCACCAGAAGCTGGTGATAGGGGTTCATCTATGACTCCTTGTACAGGAGCATCCCCACCAGTCTCTCACCAATCTGGGAACTAGAGTTCTTTTAGCCGTTCAGGCTGAGGTGGATGTCACGGCCGTGGCAGTCAATCACAAGGCTACCAGCGACAGTAGGGTGGATCCGCTCAAAGTAGTCATCCAGGGTCACAAGGCCGCGGAGTTGGCTAGACATTTGCAGTGGAGAAGACCCATGAGGAGTAGGATCCCATTCCCTCTACGATTCTAGGTGTGATCCTAGTAGCCTAAGTTTTATCTTCAAATCTTTCCGATATGGGTGCAACACATAGCTTTATAACTGTTGATATCGTGGAGAGCCTTGAGATCTATATCTTTTCTTCTACCGACATGTTGACTCTAAGCACTCCATTAGGGACTAGGACGACTAGTGTACGTCAGTGCAGAGAGTTCCCTATTGAGGTTGCGGGGTTTCACATCTTTTGGGATCTTTATGTTCTGTAGATGAACAACTATGATGTCATTCTTGTAATAGACTAGCTAGTTCCCTTCCAGGCAGTCATTGACTACTACCACCGAAGGGTAAGTTTTATATCACCATAGGGTGGATATTTTCTTCATAAGGGCGAGTGGGATGTCCAGGAAAGCAGAGCGAGACCAGAGCATCATGGGTTAGGAGAATTTATGGCCAATATTTCCAGTATATATATGGATGACCAGGGGACTTCACAGTTAGACTTTCCTCCAGTGGTAAATCATTTCAAAGATGCCTTTCTAGAGGACTTTTCAGGTTTACCACCAGAGCATGAGGAAGACATTTCTATTGATCATGTTCTAGGAGTGGAAGTAGTGTCCATTACTTCTTATAGGATGGATACACCTGAGATTCAGGAGCTCAAGAAGCTATTGGAGGAGTTGTAGGCAAAGGTTTTCATCCGACCTAGTACTTCTCCTTGTGGTTCGCCTGTCCTGTTTGTGAAGAATGCAGATGCTACTCTTAGGCTTTGCGTGGATTATCAGTAGTAAAACCAGTTGGCGGTCAAGAACCAATATCCCTTTATAAGGATTGATGATCTCATTGATTAGCTTCAAGGATCCCAGGTTATCTCGAAGAACGAATTCAGTTCTGGTTACCATCAGTTGAATGTTAGACCATCTGTTGTACCTCTAACAGCTTTTAGGAGTAGGTATGGTCTATACGAGTATACGGTTATGTTGTTCAGTCTCACGAACGTGCCTGCAGTTTTCATGGAACTGGTGAACCGAGTGTTCCATCCATACATGGATTCCTTCGTGGTGGTTTTCGTGGACAACATCTTAGTGTAGTCTCATACTCGAGACGACCATGCTACCCATCTTGAGATCGTTTTTAGTATACTGAGAGATCATCAATTATATTTTAAGCTCTAGAAATTCCACTTTTGGATGGATCAGATTCACTTCATGGGTCATGTTATCTTGGAGATAAGAGTATTAGTTGACCTAGAGAAAGTGAGGGTAGTAGTTTTCTAGGAGCAGCAAAAGGAATTATTTGAGGTACTGACTTTCCTAGGGCTGGGTGGGTACTAAAGACACTTCATATAGGACTTTTCATGCCTTGGAGCACCACTGACATGTCTGAACAAGAAAGGGGCGAAGTTCTTATGGTCAGATTCTTGTGAGTCAGCCTTTCAAGAGCGGAAGGGGAGGTTGACATCATCACCAATAGTAGTCTTGCTAGAGCCGAGCAAGAGTTATACTATTTACTGTGATGCTTCAGGTATCGGGCTGGGAGCTGTGATTATGTAGGGAGATGGAGTCCTTGCCTATGGGTCTCGGCAGTTGAGGCCACATGAGAGGAATTACCCGACGCACGATTTGGAGTTGGCAGCTGTTGTTCACGCCTTACGCTGTTGGAGAAATTATCTTCTGGGAAAACACTTTGTGGTTTTCACCGACCACAAGAGTCTAATGTATGTCTTTACTCTGCATTATCTGAATCTGAGACAACACAGGTGGGTAGTGTATCTTCAGTACTTTGACAATGAGCTTGCCTATACACCTAGGAAGGGCAACACAGTGGCTGATGCATTGAGTAGGAGAACTCAAATACATGCAGTTCAGGAGGCCGGCAGTGAGGGGAAGCTTATGGCTATGTTCTCTGGGATGCATTTCGAGGTGCACAATAGTCAAGGGTAGGCGTTTATTTCATCTGTAGTTATTACCTCTACACTTCTTGATCGAGAACGAATGAAGTAGCTATCAGATTCAGAAGGCCCAGTCCTATGGGAAAATGTGTCAGGAGAGGACCATATTCTTGGATGGACTATAGGTGAGGATGAGATCCTATGATTCCAGGGACATGTATGGGTGCCAACAGACATACACGAGGATCTGATGTAGGACTTTCATTCCTCTGTTTGGTTTGTTAATCCTGGTGTCACCAAGATGTATCGTGATCTACACTATCAGTATTGGTGGCCAGGTGTGAAGAGGGATTTTGTTGGTTTCATCATGAGGTGTCCCAATTGTCAGCAAGTGAAAGCGGAACATCAGCGACCAGTAGATATTTTATAGAAGTTACCCATTCATGAGTGGAATTGAAATGACGTTGTGATGGATTTCGTTATCGGTTTTCTGATATCACCTCGAGAAAATGATGCAGTATTGGTTGTCATTGACAGAATCACGATGGTTTCTCACTTCTGGCTGATCAAGGAGACCTACATCATTGATGAGAATTGATGGTTGTATATCTGAGATATTGTACGTCTACACGGAGTATCACACTCCATCATTTTAGACAGGGATGTATGTTTTACTTCTCGGGTCTGGAATAGGCTTCAGAAGGCTTTGGGTACACATGTACTTTTGAGTACACTTATCACCCCCAGACAGATGGCTAGTCGGAGCGTATGATTCAGGTGCTTGAAGAAATTATCCGAGCATGCCTCTGGGATTTTGGAGGTTCTTGGGAGAAACATATACCTCTTGTGTAATATGCCTACAATAATATATTTCATGAAACTATTCAGATGGCACCTTATGAGGCTTTGTATGGTAGGCCATGCCGATCACCCCTGTGTTGGCTAGAGGCAGGAGAGGCAGCTATGTTGGGACCTCATCGAGTCCAGGAGACCAAAAAGTAGATTGAGTTGATTCGGTAGAGGATGGATACTATACAGTCTCATCAGAAGTCTTATGTTGATCAGCGGAGATGACCTCTAGAGTTCGAGGTCGGAGATCAGGTTTTCCTATGTGTCACACCGAGGTTGGGGAATAAAAGTATTAGGAGACAGGGCAAGCTTTCAAAGAGGTACGTCAGGACATTTAAGGTGTTGGAGAGAGTCGGGCTGGTTGCCTATCAGTTTTAGTTACCTTAGATGTACCGGGATATGCATGACGTCTTCCACGTTTCATAGCTTCAACGTTACTTTTCAGACCCGTATCATGTCCTTCATCCTGAAGAGGTTGAGCTTGAAGGGGATGCATAATTTGAGGAGCATCCTATACGGATTGTCGATCGTAGTAAAAAGGTTATCTGTGGCCGGGCTGTTCCTCTGATACGAGTGTTATGGCATCACAATAGAGTATAGGATGAGACTTGGGAGATGTAGGCCGATGTATGAGCTCAGTGGCCAGAGCTCTTTGGGGTTTCGTCTTCTGCGCTGCTCTATGGAAAATCTGTGATGAATTTTTTTATGGTGGGAAGTTTGTAAGAACCTGGACCTTATTTTCAGGTACTTCTTCCTTTTCTGTTTTTTTTGAGAAAAAGAGGAGTTTTTCTGGAGGTTGTTCATGGGCGCACGATTGGTGCACAATTTAAACAAACCGTGCCTCCAGCCAAAAAAACCGTACACCCTTGACAGTGGGCTCCGAATGGGAGGTGCACAGTTTGTCAGACCGTGCAAAAAAACCATGAGAAGTTTTTGGGGGAGATAGTGGGCTCCACATGGGCGATGCATGGTTTGTCAAACTGTGCGGGAAAGCAGTGAGAATTCTCTAGGAGAGACAGTGGCAACCACACTGTTGGGACACGGTTTTCCAAACCATGAAGGGAAACCATGCGGCCACTTAATGTTCAGGATTTTAAGTCCTGGGCCACTTGGGATTTCCTTTTCCTCCATCATTCATCATCCCATTCGTAGCATATGCGGGAGTTGTTATTTTTAGAGGTTGGGGGAGCTCCTTGGAACAGTTTGGAGGCAAATCGAAAGGGTTTCTTGGCGGATCGAAGTCGGTTCTTCTCGGGTAAGTCTCTCCTTTTGGTTCGTTTGAGTTTCCCTCTAGATCTACATCTCACTATTCCCTAGTTTTCTAGATCTACAAGAATTGTGGGTAGATCTAGGGTTGTATTTTCCTCAGGTGTTGATTTCTAGACTTCTGGATGTTAGGGAAGGATGTTTAGACTGTTTCCAAGGTGCGTTTGCCAGTTTTGAGGTGGTGTAATAGCTTTTGGATCATTTTCTCCAGAACCCTTAAGGTAGGTGGTTTGTGCCTTTTTGTTTAAGGTATTTGAATATTATGTTCAATTGAAAAAATAACCTTGAACGGGGTATTGTGTGTTTACCATATTACCCCCCTGTGGTTTTCCTACCATGCTTGTATGATCTTGCAGAGGTTAATTGGATGTAAATAGAATTGATTAACATGCATGAATGTTTTTTCAGGAATGTTTTATTTACGACCGTTTGGTCCTGTTTTGCCTATTTTTCCCATGCCTAGTGATTGAAGGATAGAGTGTTGTATTACGACATGTTGAGATGTTATGAACTGTTTATACAAGTATATATGTATGTTTACTTTAGCCTTATAGAATTACTGTTCATTTCCTTACATGGGGCCGTGAGAACCTGGTGTAGTAGAATAAAAGGTGATAGACCAAGTGAGCTTCCTTAGAGAGACTTTGGACATTATAGAATATATGTGGATAGACCAAGTGAGCTTCCTACGAGATTATTTAGAAATTATATACTATGATGGGGATAATCTGAGTGAGCTTCCTCAGAGAGACTTTGTTTACTCTGATTTTACCTTGATCCATTCCATGATATAAAGGGAATTGACTATGTGAGCTTTCTCAGAGAGTCTATGAATGACCTGGGGACATAAGAGGAATTGATTGTGTGCGATTCCTCAAATAGTCTCTTGACCTTGGGGCTATAAGGGTAATTAACTGTGTGTTATTCCTTAGAGAGTCCTTGACTACCTTATACTATATGGGGAATTGACTGAGAGTGCTTCCTTATAGAGTCTTTATGAATTATTCAGCTGAACCAGAGGGGTTATACTGAGTGTGCTGCCTAGAGGGATGCTTGTACTTGATAGGTATGACCAGAGGGGATAGGCTGTGGGCACATCCCAGAGGGCTACCTGTTGGTGTTAACTGTTTGGTTAAATTGTTGCTTGATAATGAAACTATTGATTGTTTACTGTTGAGTACTTTCCTGTTTATTGCTTTCTGTACTTTACTTGCCATATATTCACTGACTGTTAGGCACATATCTTTTGGTAGTTGCCAATTGGGATTAGTCTCTCACCCTGTTTGGGCCATGCTTTTGGTCCAAAACAGATTATATTGTTGTAGGTATAGATAAGGTCATGCACCTTTCTACATCAGGTTCTTGATTGCATTGAAGCTGGGGAGATGGGACCAAGCCGAGGCTTGCAATTGTGAGGTTTTTCTCATATGTTTTTATTTTTTAATTTGGATTAGTATTGTATTCAACATTGTGAATAGTTGGCTACTTTCCTAGACTTATGTGTTCCATGCATCATTTCATCTATATGTATGGGTTCTCCAGTTGTTTACTGTTTAGTCATATGCTATTTATTGTTGTTGGATTTTTACTTCTTCCACTATTGTATGTATTGTTTCTTCTGATATGTACTCTGCCAACGAGGGAATAGTTTCCCCACTATCACACCCTAGGCCCTCGCCACTAGTCGGCAGCCTTTATAGTTTGGAGAAATGCAGTTGAGGCCACATGACAAACCAGGTAAGGGGCCCCTCTGGGTGGCTTCTGGAATAGAGGACATTACATGGACACCCTCCCACCCCCTAGACACCACCACCCCCTGATAGCCCCCTCCCCACGGACAACCCCCCACCCCTGGACACCCCCACTCCGTGGACACCCTCCCATCGCCTGGACCCCCACCCCCTAGACACCCATACCCCCATGGACCTCCCTCCCACCCCCTGGATAGCCCCCACCCCTAGACACCTCCCCACCCCACTGGACACCCCACCCTGCATAGACATCCCCGACCCCCTGGACACCCCGACCCCCTGGACAGCCCCCACCCCCTAGAAACCACCCCACCCCACCCCACTGGAAATCCCACCATCCCCCTAGACACCCACCCACCCCCTGGACACCCCATTATATTTGGAAAACCCCTATCCCCCTAGATAGCCCCCACCCCTGGACACCCCCACCCCTGGATATCCCCCACACCCCTTAGACACTAACCCACCCCACTGGTCAACCCCCACCCCTGGACACCCTCCCACTCTCTACCTTCTTGGACACCCTCCCACCCCCTAGACACCACCCCACCCCCCATGGACAGCCCCACCCCCTGGACACCCCCACCCCTATGAAACCATTACTATGATCTTCCAAAGTATGAAACAACGAGAAACCAGACCAAAAGAAGACCAAAACCAGAACAGAATCCATACCAGAATATCATCTGAACTAGACCAAAACAAGAAGAACCATAGAAAAATTAATACATCACATATATAACATTAATAACTTACAATTTCATCTAAAAAACCTATATCCAACAAAGAAACTACCAAATACACAATAATATTTATAATATTCAATATCACATTTTACACTACAAAAAACTAAAATCTAATCAAACCTATAAAATAATTTGACCATTCAACTTGTAAGTTTTTTACCTCTTTAGAACTATATATTGATGGTCATAAAATGGAAACAAATTAAAAGAAAATTATTTGAAATGTAAAATGAATGAATCAAATGAAATATTATGGAAAAGCTTATAATGAAATATTACTAGGTCAAACATCACAAGTGTTCCAGTTGTAACTATTTCATACATAAATCTTAACATATAATATCCAAATTTGACGATTCCTTTTTATTCATGAAAATTATGTTTTAATGAGTGTCAATTCAAAATTTTATGTTTATGTAATACATTGAAAAGTACAAATTATAAATGTATATTTAACATTACTTTTTCATATTTGATCTTGGAACACTTTTTCATTGTGTTATTTTTAAAGTAGGCTCATCCCCTATTAGAAAATATTATAAATGGTGTAAATTTAAAATTCATTATAATATAACAAACTATTAAAAAATTGAAACTTACATTCACAACATATTCCTAAAACATCCCTACACATCGCTATAGACAGATCATATCAAATAAAGTGTTTTCTCCCTTAGAAAAAAAATCTAACATATAATGATCACTGATATAAAAAAAATTAAGGATAGTGGTTCCTATGTTTAAAGATAATGAACAATTTTCTAGAGATATGTTTAGTAGCTCTCAAAAAATGGCATCATCCAACATTGTATGATTATATTATGTTCTAATCCTCCTGCAATATAATGTGTTCTTTGTTCTTTATCCAATGCATGTGTTTCAGGGGAAATAAAATGTGGGTCCATGAATCCATACACATCTATCCTCACATTCTTCTAACACATGTTATGAAGATAACCAATACAAAATAGATGTAATTATAAATTTTTAATTAATATAATGAATGAAATGGTGTTAATACTTACATGAAAAAAATATGTACCACGTTGATGTCAGACCCATCTCCTATAACAAGCTCCATGATACCATTTTTCAAAATCCCCAAATTTATTGCATGTAAACACACATGAGCTTCCATTGGAAAAAATAATGAGCAACCAAAAAATTTGAATATCATGGAAGTCTGTCAAGACTAATAGAATTTGAATCTGATGTCAGATACATTTGCCTTTGTTTCTTTCTATAAAATATTTCATTACCATTGAAGTATTTTTGTAAATAATTAGAAAAATATATTAATTATCAAATGTTAAATTTTTTTAATAAAAAATAATATAAAAGATATAACATTAAAACCTCTATGGTAATAAGTCCTAGATGTCTGGATGGCCAAACTAAAAAGTTACCAATACAATGTAATGTGATATACGGTTGGGCATCATCAATGTTATTGATGATGTATAATTATACCTTATTCATCTGATCAGCTGAAAACAATTTGACTTTCAAGCCATGAATCCCCTTTTCCACATTATTAACTCATTCATGGAAAGATGGAGGCAAACCTATATGCTCTGCAGTATCCAAGTATCTCGTAAAAAACTACTCAACCTCCTCGTAAATATACTTTTGAGTAATGGAATCTTCAGGTCGATATGGATTCTTAACATACCCCTTCAATATTTTCATATTCCTTTCAAAAGGATATATCCAAAAAATAAATACAGGTCCACAAATATTTATTTCTCGAACTAGATGAACCATTAAATGTACCATTATATCAAAAAAGAAGGAATAAAATAAATTTCCAATTGGAAAAGTATAGAAATTGAATCCTTTTCCAAAATTTTGAAATCATTCACATCAATCACCTTCTTAAAAAATGAATTGAAAAAATAACACATCATCATTATAGTCATTCTCACACAGATGGGAAATACTCCATGAAATGCATCAGGTAGAAGTTGTTAAATAATAATGTGACAATAATGATATTTCAAACCTATCAACTTCAAATAGTTCAAATAGACAAAATATTTTACATTTAAAGAATAACCTTGAGGCACTTTTATATCATGAAGACACTGATAGAAGCTAATTTTCTCCCACTTGGATAATGTATGACAAGTCTGGGGAAGAAATGTTCCTCTTCCATTAAGAGTGGGAGCTAACTCTAAACGTATTCCAATTGATTGTAAGCCTAATCTTACATTCAACCCATCTTTACTCTTTCCTTTAGTATCTTACAATGTTCTATTCGAACAGTCATGGATATTCTTCTCTATCTGCATGACATTAATATTATTTTTCACTTCATGACATATCAATATGGTAGCTAAAAAATGATAGACCTTTTCTTCAAAATATGTCTATCATTACCATATTTATGTGTCTTTACCAATGTCACATTAAGGTTTTTCACTCACTCAAAATACACATTAGGGGATAAATGTTTTAGAGAAATATCAAATTCTTATGATCCATAGAATGCCCTTTTTAGTTTTCTATAAGAGTGATCCATAGGAAAAACATTTCGATGACCCATGTATACTATTTTCCTCCCATAATGCAATCCACAAAATGAAGTATATTGTTTCTAAATTATAAATGCTTTATGCCCCTTAAAACTATATCCAAAAAAAATTCCATACACTAGGATGTCATTTATTGTGAACATATGCACTGCATGCAGTTGAAAATACTATATTTTGTAAGAATCATACAACCTAATACTATCCATCCATAAAGGTTCAAATTAACAATAAATGGTGCTAAGAAAACATCATTATCATTTATGGGTTGCTTTGAACCAAAGATCATTATACTCAACATGAAATATTTTCACTTTATACAAACATCATGAGACTATTTATAAAGTAACAATAAAATAAGCCATGAACTATGTGTGCTATAAGGGCTTCGATATGGATTCATTCAATCTGTGCACAATCCGAGTCTAAAATTTATAATTTCATTTCCAAATGTAGGATGATACTCATCCATTTTCTTCCATTTTGGAAAATCAATTGTATGATGTATTTTTCCATCACATATCTTCTCATTAGCATGCCATCTTAACCTTTTTGCATCATGTGAATTAAAATATAAATGTTTCAAATGGTGAATTATAGGAAGATACCAAAATACCTTGTTCGGGATCTTTGTAATCTCTACATGAGCCTGTGATTTTTATTTCAACATATACCCTGATGTCCCACATTGAAGACACTCTGATATAAATTAACATTCCTTCTTATATATCATACAGTTATTCAGACATGCAATTTTTTTTATATTCCAATCCCATCGAGTATAATATTTTCATGGCCTAATAATGTAAATCTGGAAGATCGTTACCTTTTGGAAGAATATCTTTCAATAATTTTAGTAGCTCTTTAAAACTTCTATCACTCCATACATGTTTTTTCATAAGGTTAATTAATCTTAACAAGGCCGAAAACCCTTAAAATCTATACAACCAGGATTTAATGGTTTTTTAGCATCACCATATAGACGTGCAACTTTCAGTTCTATCTCAAATTGTTATATTATATTATCATGAATCATTTCTTCAATTCCATCTGAGTTACAATCTTGAAAATCATCATCATTAGTAGATCCAATATTCTGTCTAGTTTCCCCATGCCAAATCCAAGGGTTGTAACATAGATTTAAACCATGAAAAATTAGAAGATCTTTGATCTCCCTACTTTTTAACTTCTTCATATTCAGAAATTTTATCCATGGAAAGAAAAAAAATGTCTTCTCTTAGAACATTTTTATAGAAAATTCCAAAAAATCATCAACACCTTCCCCATATGTAGTATTCATTCAAAGTGCCGTAATATAACATCTACTCATTATTATCAATAAAAAATATCAAAAATATACATCTTGTTAAGATATGATAATTTTATATTTATATGAAAAATATCATAATTTGAATGTATTTTTTTTAAATATAAAACAAATATATGTTTATTTGAAAAATATATGAATGGAAATAATTATAAAAATAAAATCAACTTAGATGTAATAGATTTATATTTATATGAAAAATTAAAAAATTCGAAAGTAAAAAAGTTTTTTAAAAAATATTTTGGAATGTATGTGTTTGTAATCAAGGATTGGGGAACAATCAAAGGAAAGATTCTACTCGATTTCTATCAATATATAAAAGTAATTCATCTCATATAAAAGTGACCAATGAAATTATTATATGATGATGATAAAAAAACCATGAAATTTTTTTCAAAGGGTGTGAGAGGAAAGTGTAATTTAGAATGGAAATACTTTAAAAAGAAGAACATGCTTTCCAATAAAGATGTTATTTCCAAATAAGTTGAAGTGGGGGAATTTGAAAACTATATTGACTATCTGAAGTTAATATATTTCAATAAACTCAATGAAACCGTTGGCATATATATATACCAACGGTTTAAGAACTGTTGGTATACATGCTGACCAACATATAATCTATTCCCAGGGTTTCATAGAAACCATTTGGATATATATATACCATTGGTTCGAGAACCATTGGAGTACACTCTCTTGTATATAATCTATTATAACATTTTATCAAACCATTGGTATATCGTCTTCACACAACAACTATCATCGTACCCTCTTCACCCAGTAACCATGCATCATTGTACCCATCATTCCCTTTCTGACATCCAAAACTCATGAACATGACTTCCAGAACCTATAAAGGGTGATGGGGGGTGTCCCGTGGGTGGGGATCTGGGGGGGGGGGGAGTGTCTAGGGGGTAGGTGGCTATGTAGGGGGGTCAGGGTGTCTAGGGGTTGAGGGGCTATCCAGGAGAGGTGTCCAGTGGGTTGGGGGTTGTCTAGGAGCTGAGGGTTGTTCAATGGGTAATGGGTGTCTAGGGGGTTGGGGGTTGTCCCGGGGGTGTCCGGGGGGTGGGGGTGTCATGGGGGGATGGTAGTCCAAGGGTTTTGGGGGCAATACATGGGGGTAGGGGTTCCCAAGGGTTCAGGGGGGGGGGTCATCTAGTGGGTATGGGTGTCCAGGGGGTGGGTGCTGTATATGGGGTGGGGGCTGTCCATGGGGAGGGGGGTTGTCCAGGGGGTGGGAGCTATCTAAGGGGGTGGGGGTGTCCATGGGGTGGGGGCTATCTAGGTTGGGTGGGGTGCGAGGGGGGGGGGTGATCAGGGGGTGTCCTAGCGTGGGTGGTGGTGGGGGGGGGGGCTGTCCAAGGGGGTACAGGGTATCCAGGGGAGGGGGTGTTCAGTGGGATGGGGCTGTCCATGGGGGTGGGTGTGTCCAGGGGGTTGGGGGGCAGTCTTGGGGGTGGGGGCTATCCAAGGGGGTAGGGGATTCTAGGGGGTGGAGGATGTCCAAGGGGTACTGGGTGTCCAAGGGTCGTGGTGGGGGGGGGGTGTACACGGGTGGTGGGGTTGTCGAAGTGGGTGGGGGTGTCCAGGGGGTGGGGCCTGTCCAGGGGCTAGGGGTGTACTGGGAGGTGTCCAGGGGTGTCCTGGGGGGGGTCTAGGGGGTGGGGATGTCCAGGGGGTGGGGGTGTCTGGGGGGTGGGGGGAAGTGTTTTACAGGGGGTGGGGGTGTATGTAATGCCCCGACCATTTTATGTGTAATAATAATAATATTATGTTTTAATTATCATGTTTACTAGTGCAGATGTGAGAGTAAATATTACCTCACCTTGTTTACAAAAATTTAAGGATAACTATTTCACTCGAATACAATTTATTAATATAATATTTTAAATAATAATTATACTACTATAGGAATATAGCTAAGTTGTTGCTCATTTCTAAATATGATATATATATATATATTCATATGTAGACAAGATTTTAATTAAAATTATATAAAACTAATACTATAATTTTGTAAATAACATTGGGAAATATCGCTTTAAAAATGTTTAACACCATTATTTTGTAAAGGTAAACTGTTTTAATTATGTGATCAACTACTTAATCTATTATATGAGTTTTATATATTATTGAAAATATGATATGCATATATATATAGATATATATGTACATGTATTCTATATTTATAGACAATTATATAACTAATTATATGAAGAATTATATGGGATTTATACCTAATTATTAGATTGTAATTTTTTATTAATGTTTCAAAACATTATTAATATTTTGAAATTTGTTTAATAAAATTATAAAATTATAACAATTTTAACAGAATGATTAAAAGTGCTCATATATGGATTATATTTTAATAATAATTAATGTTATCGAGAGTTATATATATATATATATATATATATATATATCTGTGTGTGAGAGTAATATTAACATTTTTCTTCTAAAGTTCCAAAATTACAAATTATGATAATTACTATATTCATAATACATTTTCAATTATCAATTTAATTTATAAACATATGATATGAGATATACGAAATATATTTGTGTGTGTGTGTATATCAAATGTTATTTTTGAATTACAAGATATGAATTATACTATTACCTTATAAATGTTTATTTTATATATAATTTTTTTATATAAGTGTTAATAAAATGTGAAATGATTTATAAATATATTTATAGTTATTATATAGGTATATAAAAATGTGATTTAATAATTATATATAAGAATATGTATATATATATTGATAGTTATCATATTTATTATACAATATAAATGTGTTTATAATAATTTAATGTTTCTAAATTTATGAATTATTATTTTTATAGCTATATGATTTATATTATTGATGAAAGAAAAAAAGAAAATTAATCAATTATATATATAATAATAATAAAAATAATAATATGTAATTATGATTTTTATTGTTTTAAAATATATATGTGTTATTGTTATGAAGGTTAAATAAAAATAATAATAATGGAAAAAAGGTGATAATGATTGAATAAAAAAGTGATTATAATATTTTGTTGATTGAATGAAAGGCATTTATGAGTTGGGAGAGAAACATGGCCCAAAAGAAGAAACATGGAAAAGCAATAAAGGGATAAATTATGAAGTATGAAATGAATAAAAAATTGAAAATGGAAATTGACACCAAAAGTGTGAATCCCATAAAGAAAAGAGGAGATCCGTGTAGAGGGGAGAGTCCCCCATTTTTGGAAACCCGAATTAGGGTTTTTGGCACCGATATAGAGAATAGAAAAAAAAAGAAATCTCATGTGGGATTTGAGATCCAGGAATAGGGGTGTTTGCACTCCGGCTACAAGTCACAGGTCCAGGCTGCATCCAGGGTTGCAGCAAGTTGGGGCGAGCTCGGTGGTAGATTAATGCAGGTCCAATGCCGGGGTTATCAGGTGTGGTTGAGGCCGAGGCTTGGTGTCGCTCATGAATCGCATGTCGCCGCCATAAGAGTCTAGATGTCTAGCGGTGTTCACTTTCAAGGTGAGGAGTCAGGTCGAAGTCCCCATATCATGCAGTTGGGGAGCCTTGTTTCAGACCAGAAGAAATGGGTTGAGGTTGTGCTTTGTCAATTTCCGGTTAGGGTTTCATTTTTTTCCAGACCTAGCAGGGTAGATCTCCTATCAGAATCCATTTCGGATTTATGTTTCGTCTTTCTCTGTTCAACGGTAGACTAATGATAAGTTTTTTCTGTTTAAACTTTTTTAATGAATTTATTCCATTTATGTCCTCTTCACTTTCATTTTATATTCATATATCATTGTTTTATAGATAATGATTTTCTTTTCGCTTAGATTGGTCTGTCTGTTTTAGTTGGGTCACATTATAAATAAATATATATATATATATATATATATATATATATTTGTTTGTGTGTTTAATTTTATTCTTTCAACAAGTTAAAAATATATAAATTCTATATAGGAGAGTTTTTTTAATGGTATGGTGCTACTGCTCGTCATCTCGATTCTTCACTCTAATAAAGTCTTGCACACGCAATTGTGGTTCTTCCATACCGAACTTGAGCATTACACCTCCTTTGTGAATCTGAGTATTTCCACAAGGAAATTAGCATATAAGGTAAGGGTTATTTTGTCTTTCTTGTGTGGTTTTATGTTTTTATATATTTTTATATACATTTGTGATATAAGACGCATAACCTCATGGTTTGAGGTTAATTCCTTGAATAATGGTTTATTATAATTTGACTAACTTTTATTTATAAGGATTCAATTTATTTTTTATTATATACTTTGCGGAAAATATGTATACATATAAATATATATATTTATGTAAGTTCATATACCTCTATTTTAAAATGAATATATGAACTATGTTCTTATACTAAAAATTTATTTCTAAATCATATGATTTGTATAGGGTTAGCCTTGGTCTTTCTTTTGGTGTTTATGTTGTACGAAAATATATATACATATACATTTAAATCAATATACATCATCATGTGGTTATAAATTAATTATATAAAGTTTCCAGATCTTGAATTACAATGTATTAATAACCCTAAGCATGGAAATCCCATGAAAATTAATTTATTTTGTTTCTTTTTCCTTAAACACATATACAGTTATATACATATACGTATATATATGAAAATATATAAGTGTAATATACAAAACCTTTGGATTTGAATAAAAATCATATGCCCAAGATAAAATTTTCGAAGGTTGAGTTAATGAATAACCAAAATTCATGGAGTCATTTTGTAAAGAAACATTAAAACATAATTATGTATGTTCTTAAATATGTATATATATTTTATAAATAACCTTAGTTTTTAGTATATGTATACATAAGGGTATAATTTTTCCACATTACGGTTGTTATATGTGTGTGTATATATTTATATATACACAAATATGCCTTATTATGTGTACATGAGATAAGGGTTATTTTAATTTATAAATATATTTCCATTATACACATAGGGTATAATTAGAAATACATACATAATTCAATCTAATTCTATTTTATTATATTAAAGATGATTTACAATCTTTAAATAAATTAAGGGTGCCACATGTACTTATTTTATGTATGTACATATATATATATATATAGTTATGTGTACGCACCTATAAGTTATAATCATAATACCAATTAACATGGCCTAAATAAACTTCAGTGGTTAAATTATGTTTTTGATATGTTTAATTCAATATATGAATTGTAGAAAACAAATGATGTGCTACAAAACAATTGGCCCTATATGCTATGCAACACAAGGCAAAACAATTTAATAAGTCATGACTATTTATCAGCGCATGCTTTGTGTACAAATGACATCCGTCTTATTTCAAAACTAGTCATTCAGAACTAAAAATACTTTTTTCTATAAATCAAGGATTATGAAAATTAAGGACCTATCATTGTATGTGGTAACCTCATACATTCATTACTTGTGTGTTTTAAATAAATATCACATGTGAAAATAACGTTTACTATATTGTGCATATCCCTGAGAAATTTGTTACCTAAATGATAACTGATACATTATAACTTAGTCCAACATTATTTCCATCTGTCAGCACATGAATTGAGAATGAAAAATGAGAATGTAATTTAATTCATTAAATGTTTATTACTATATAAGAGTTGTAAAGTTATTATTTTAGGTTATAATCAAACAATATATTATTAATAATTTATGAGATAAGCATTTAATTATTCAAGGTGGTATGAGACACTTTGAATAATATGAATTATGAAGCAAAGTAATATGTATACTCTAATTGATAGGTAATTAATAAATCAAAGTGGTTTATTCACTTTGATTTAGAATTATGAGGAATGCATTGTACCTAGTATGTTCTGGGTTGGGGACCGGTAAAAGTAAGCCCTCCGGGATGGGGTCTGGTTACAGCTGACCCTTCGAGTTGGTGTTTGGTTATAGAGGCACTCTAGGTTGGTGTCCGGTTATTAGAGGCACTCTGAGTTGGATTCCGGTTATAGAGGCTCTCCGGGTTGGGGTATGGTTACAGTTATCCCATAGGTCTTGGCATGAGGCCTTAACACAGTCCGACATATGCACTTCCCTCATTATGACTATGTAATTTAATTAACAAGAAAAATATTTTACTATTAGAATATTTGGTTAATGATCTTATGGATTTTGGCCAAGGCATTAATCATTAGATGTCACAGCCAAGGCCTTGATAATATCTTTTAGAATGTCTGGCATTATACATCATGTGTATGTTAATTAATTAACCAAAAGGTTATTCGAATAGTATAATATCCATGGTTAAGAGCCATTACTTTTGTGTATTAGAAAAGTTAAATCTTATGTCCTGACATATGTATAGCACTATGGCCTGACATATGTATAGCACTCAGTGATTTTAGTATATGATGTATAAAATTTATGTGATTACAGTTATATGAAACTCCGAATATTCATTACACTTAGCTGTTTTATTTGTGCTTACATATTATTATGTCATTCATGTTTAGAATTTCTATTATTCAACAAGCCTATATTTGAATCGTGTATCCTTGTGATTCTATTAGCATCTTTTAAATGATCACCTTCATGATGTGTACATGTGTTACTTCTTTCATGTAAAAAGATTGTTTTATGAAATGGTTTAAAGAATTTTTTCTAAAAATGTTATATTGGTTTATTTTAAAACCCTTTACTGGGCATTATTAATCTCACCCTATGTTTTTGGTTAAAATTTTTCAAGTATGGGATTTTACTAAATTTTTTTTTCAGAAGTAGCTGCTTTCTCAGAGCCCGAACCGAATTCGATCCTCTGTATGGCACCGATTCCGAGTACTCGGAAGTTGGGGTGTGACAGTTGGTATCAATGGATTCGGTTTAGATAACTATGGAAAACTAGTACTAAACAAAGAAAAATTCATTTAATAATTACTAAATATGATGTTCTTGAAAAAAATATACCGGTCTTATGTCTCTTCAGAGACAACTGATAAAATTAAAACAATACTAAAAACTTGGTTATGTGTTACTAAATGGTAGTTTTCTTAAATTTTTAGATGGCTAATACATCACGCCTTCTTTCTCTCCCAATAAAGATAGTTGAAACTATAGTGGTAAAGTCATGTTTAGGGGACTATGAGACCTTCGAAAACCTTACGTTGTCCGGTAAAAAAATATATCAGGTGTCGAAATTCCCAAACATTCTTCAACTTTACCAAGGAAGCAATATTTTCTATCAATGTATAACAATTGCAAAGTTTTCAACATATATGAAAAGAGGTATGTTTCATGAAGCTCTTTTTCTATGTTTCACATTGGCTGATAACTACGGAGCTATAGGTAAATTTCTAGAAGCTGCTCTGGATGGTAACCATTGTGCAGCCTACATATTCCAGGTCCTAAGTTTTAGTATGCATGGATAACTCTACGACATAAATATTTTGAAGAACGACGTTGTGCATAGGACTGATAGGGGTTTAGTCCACTCTGAAATTTCTGACCTCCACACTTCTCATACCTTTATATGGAAGGTTGAGTGATTTAGGCAAAGGTAAGACTGCAGATGTTCACAGTGTTTCTGGGCCAAAGAGATTGAGCAGATGAATATTACCTTAGGAATCCATCTGAGGTCGTTAGCACCCTACCATTTGTGGTGTTCCCGTTAAAGGGACCTCATGAGTGACTTGTGTCTGGTGTTGCTGTGGTTTCTGTACAAATATTTTAGAATTGAGAGGACACAATTCTTCGAAGGGAGAAATAATGTAATGCCCTGACCTTTTTATGGGTAATAATAATAATTTTATGTTTTAATTATCATGTTAACCAGTGCGGTTGTCAGAGTAAATATTACATCCCCTTGTCTAAAAAAATATTAAGAATAAATATTTCTGTCAAATATAATTTATTAATATAGTATTTTAAATAATAATTATACTACAATAGGAATATAGCTAAGTTATTGCTCGTTTCTATATATGATATATATATATATATATATATTCATATGCAAACAAGATTTTAATTAAAATTATATAAATCTAATACTATAATTTTATAAATAACCTTGGTAATTATTGCTTTAAAATATTTTAATGCCATTATTTTGTAAAGGCGAACTGTTTTAATTATTTTATCAACTACTTAATCTATTATATGAGTTTTTTATATTTTATAAAATATGATATGTATAAATATATGTACATATATATGTACATATATATGTACATATATATGTACATGTACTCTATATTTGAAAACAATTATTGAACTAATTATATGAATAACAATATGGGATTTGTACATAATTATTAGATTAAAAAAATTATTAAAGCTTCATAACATTATTAATATTTTGAAATTTGTTCAATAAAATTATAAATTTATAACCATTTTAATAGAACGATTAAAAGTTCACACATATGGATTATCTTCTAATAAAAATTATTGTTATCTTGAATCATATATAAATATATATGTCTGTGAGTGTAATGTTAACATTTTTTCTTCTAATGTTTCAAAATTACAAAATATGATAATTACTATATTGATAATACATTTTCAATTATCAATTTAATTTATAATCATAAGATATGAGGTATAAGAAATATATATGTGTGTGTGTATCGAATGATATATTTGAATTACAAAATATGAATTATATTATTACCTGATATAGTTTTGTTTTATATATATTTATTTTATATAATTGTTAATAAAATGTGAAATTTTTTATAAATATATATATAATTATTATATTGGTATATAAAAACATTATTTAATAATTATATATAAGAATATGTTTATAAATATTGATAGTTATCATTTTCATTATACTATATAAAGGTGTTTATAATAATTTAATGTTTCTAAATTTATGAATTGTTATATTTACATCTATATGAGTTATATTATTGATTAAACAATGAAAAAAATTAATCGGTTAAATATATATATAATATGCAATTACGACTTTTATTATTTTAAAATATATGTGTGTTATTATAATGAAGGTTAGATAAAAATAATAATAAAGACAAAAAGGTGATAATGATGTAATAAAAAAAGTAATTATAATATTATGTTGATTGAATGAAAGGAATTTATGAGTGGAGAGAGAGACTTGGCTCAAAGGAAGAAATGTGGAAAAGCCACAATGGGATAAATTATGAATTATTAAATGAATAAAAATATTGAAAATGGAAATTGACACCAAAAGGGTGAATCTCATCAGGAAAAGAGGAGATCCGTGAAGAGGGGAGGGTCCCCCATTTTCAGAAACCTGGATTAGGGTTTAGGTGCCGATCTGGAGGAGAGAAACAAAAAAAAGAAATATTGTTAGGGATTTGAGATCTAGGAATAGGGGTGTTCACGCTCCGGCTGCAAGTCGCAGGTCCAAGCCTCATCCAGTGTTTCAGCAACGTGGGGTGAGATCGGTGGTGGCTTCAAGCAGGTCCAACGCAGGGGTTATCGGGTGTAGTTGAGACCGAGGCTTGGTGTTGCTCAGGAATCGCATGTCAAGGCCATCAGAGTCTACATGTCTAGCGGCATTTGTTTTCGAGGTGAGGATTCGGGTCGAAGTCCCCATGTCGTGTGGCCAGGGGGGCTTCGTTTCAGACTAGAGGAACCCTGTTGAGGTTGTGCTTTTTCAATGTCCGGTTAGGGTTTCATTTTTTTCCAGACCTAGAAGGGTAGGTCTCCTCATAGAATCCATTTAGGATTTATTTTTTGTCTTTCTCTGTTCACCCGTGGACTAAGGATCCATTATTTTTGTTTAATATTTTTGAATAAATTTAGTCCATTTATTTCCTCTTCGGTTTCATTTTGTATTCATATTTCATTGTTTTATACATAATTTTTTTTTCACTTTGATTGGTACGTCCGTTAGTGTTGGGTCGCAATATAAATAAATAAATATATATATATATGTGCTTACTATAATTCTTTCAATAAGCTACAAATACATAAATACTATATAGGAGAGTTTTTTTTAAAGGGATAGTGCTACTTCTCACAATCTCGACTCTTCACTCTAATAAGGTCATCCACATGATATTGGGGTTCTTCCATACCCGATCTAGGAACTACACCATCTTCGTGAATCTGAGTCTTGCCACGAGGAAATTAGCATATAAAGTAAGGGTTATTTTTTCATACTTGTGTGGTTTTATGTTTTGTATATATTTGTATATATATTTTTGATGTAGGATACATCACCTCACAGTTTGATGTTAATTCCTCCAATAAAGGTTTATTATAATTTGTCTAACTTTAATTTATAGGGATTCTATTTACTTTTGATTATACACTTTGCGTAAAATATGTATACATATAAATATATATATTTATTGAAGTTCATATATCTCTATTTTATAATGCATATATGAACTATGTTCTTATACTAAAATTTTATTTTTAAATCATACGATTTGTAAGGGGTTAGCCTTTGTCTTGCTTTCAGTGTTTATGTTGTATGAAAATATATATTCATATACATGTAAATCAATATACATCATCATATGGATAGAAATTAATTCTTTAATGTTGTAGGATCTTGAATTACAATGTATTAATAACCATAAGCAAGAACATCCCATGGAAATTAATTTATTTTGTTTTTTTTCCTAAACAGATATACGGTTATATACATAAACGTACATATATGAAAATATATAAGTGTAATATACACAATCCTCAAATTTGAATAAACATCATATGCCCAGGATAAAGATTATCCAAGGTTGAGTTAATGAAAATATAAAATGCATAGAGTCATTTTGTAAAGAAACATTAATAACTAATTATATATGTTCTTAAATATGTATATATATTATATAAATAACATTAGTTTTTAGTATATGTATTCATAAGGGTGTAATTTGGCCACATTACGGTTATTATATATGTGTATATATATATATAGAAAAATATATCTTATTATGTGTACATGAGTTAAGGGTTATTTTAATTTATAATTATTTTTTCGTTGTACACTTAGGGTATAATCAGACATACATACATAATTCAATCTAATTATATTTAATAATATTAAAGATGATTTACAATCATTAAATAAAGTAAGGGTGCGACATGTACATATTTTATGTATGTTTATGTATATATAGTTATGTGTATGCACCTATAAGTTATAATCATAATCCAAATTAACTTGTCCTAAATAAGATTCGGTGGTTAAAGAATGTTTTTTATATGTTTAATTTCATATATTCCTTACATAAAAAACGATGCACTATAAAACAATTGGCCCGATATGCTTTGCAACATATGGTAATACCATTTAATAAGACATGACTATTTATCAGCGTGAGCTTTGTGTACAAATGACATCTGTCTTATTTCAAAATTGGTCATTTAAAACTACACTTATTTATTTCCCTAAATCAAGGGTTATGAAAATTAAGGATCTATCATTTTATGGGGTAACCCCATCCATTCATTACTTGTGTGTTTTAAATCAATATCACATGTGAAAATAATGTTTACTATATTATGCATCTCGCTGAGAAATTTATTACCTATATGATAACCGATACATTATAACTTAGTCCAATGTCATTTCCATCTATCCGAACATGAATTGAGCATGAATAATGAGCATTTAATTTAATGCATTAAAATTTTATTACTATATAAGAGTTGTAAAGTTATTATTTTATGTTATAATCATACAATTTATTATTAATAATTTATGAGATAAGAATTCAATTATTAAGGGTGGTATGGGACACTTTGAATAATTTGAATTATGAATCCATGTAATATGTGTACATGGAATGATAATTAATTAATTAATCAAAGTGGTATATGGACTTTTATTTAGAGGTATGAGGAATGCATTGGAAATAGTATGTTCTGGGTTGGGGACCGCTAAAAGTAATCCATCCGGGTTGGGCTCCGGTTACAGAAGACCCTCTGGGTTATTGTTCAGTTACAGAGGCCCTCTTGGTTGGTGTACGTTTATTAGTGTCACTTTGGGCTGGAGTTCGGTTACAAAGGCTATCCGGGTTGGGGTCTAGTTACAGTTAGCCCCTAGGTCTTGGAACGAGGCATTGACATGGTCTGGCATATGAACATCCCTCAATATGACTATGTAATTTAATTAAGTTAGAAAAATATTCTACTAGTAGAATATTAGGTTAAAGATCTTATGGATTTTTGTCATGGCCTTAATCATTAGATGTCTCGGCCAAGGCCTTGACAATATGTTTTAGAATTTTTGGAATTATACATCATGTGTATTATAATTAATTAACCAAATGGATATTCGACTTGTAGAATATCCATGGTTAAGAGCCATTACTTTTGATTATTAGAAAAGTAAAATTTTATGGCCTAACACATGTATACCACTCAGTTATTTTAGTGTTTGATGTATGAAATTGAATTTATTACTATTATTCGCAACTCTGAATATTCGTTACACTTAGCAATTTTATTTGTGGTAACATATTATTATGTCATGCTTGTTAATAATTTCTTTTATTCATCATGCCTATATTCGAATCGTGTACCCTTGTGAATCTGTTAGCATGTTTTAAATTGAGAACCTTTATGATGTGTACATGTGTTACAACTTTCATGCAGGAAGATTGTTTTATGAAATTGTTTAAAGAATGTTTTCAAAAAAATTTATATTGGTTCATTTTAAAACCCCTTACTGGGAATTCTTAAGCTCACCCTACTTTTTTGGTTAAACTTTTTCAGGTATGGAATTTTAATAAAGATGGTTTTTAGATGTGGATTGTTTCATAGAGGCCGAAGTGAATTTGATCCTCTTTATGGCACCGGCTCCTGCTACTTGAAATCTGGGGTGTTACAGTGTACATGTGGGTAGGGGGTGTCCAGGGGTGGGGGTGTCCTGGGGGTAGAGAGTGTCTTGAGGTGGTGGTGTCCATGTGGTGGGGGTGATGTCCATGGGGGTGGGGGTGTCCAGGGGTGGGGGCTATCCAAGGGGTGGGTGGCCTGTCCAAAGGGGTGGGGTGTCTAGGGGGTTGTCCAAGGGGGTAGGGGTGTCCAAGGGGTGGGGGGGTTGTCCAGCAGGGGCTGTCCAAGGGGGTAGGGGGTGTCTAGGGGGTGGGGGTTGTCCAGTGGGGGTGGGGGTGTCCAGGGGGTAGGGTGGGGGGATGTGTCCATGGAGGTGGGGAATGTCTATGGGGGTTGGGGTTGTCCAGGGGTGGGGGTCAGGGGTGTCCAGGGGTGGGGCGTTGTCCAGGGGTTGGGGAGCTATCTATGGGGTGGGGGATAGCCAAGGGGGTAAGGGGTGTCCATGGGGTGTGGGGGGTGTCCAGGGGGTGGGGGTTGTCCATAGTGGTGGGGGTGTCTAGGGGGTGGGGGACAGATCATGCACAATTATGATTTCATGGTAGCACATGCATGAAAGTACATGCACTCACACATGATAGAACACCCATGAGAGCAAAAAAAATCGTAGAACTTTCATGATATCAATAACATGGTTTATTTTACCAAAAATTAAATTAGCATGGTATAAAAGAACACTATGAAACTTACCTTAATATCAAGAACAATGATAGAAAACTAATATCTCAAAACATAAATTTAAGGCATCGCGAAAAATAAAAAATGAAACTAAGGTGTGGGGGGATTACTTGAGTGTTGAAATTTGACCTGATAGATTCAGTGATAATAAATATGATTAATGATTTTGGAAAAATGAGGTTGAAGTGCATGACTTTGAAGAATCCATTATAGGATTTCATTGAAAGAGAAATGATTCATAGGTCACCCAATTGAATAAAAAAGAATGATAGAATCTGAGGCTTAATAAATCATTTAGAAGCATTCTCAAGTCGGTTATTTAATAGCTGACGTGATAAACTGTTTTTTAGGATTATCAAATAGGTTATTTAATTACTATGGTAGAAAATATTTTATCACGTTAGTTATAAAATAACCAAAATTATAAATGTCGATTAATAAAATTTTTTATTGTATAGTCGATGTGAAAAAGTGACGAAATTTGATTTATCACGTCCGTTATTTTATAACGGATGTGATAAATCTAATCACATAAATTTTTAGGTAGGTTATAAAATAACAAAAATTATATATAAAATCTCAGAGATTTATCACTTCATTTATTCTATAACCGACATGATAAAGAAATTTTTATATCTTTTCACATCGGTTATATATAACTGACGTAAAAATCGCTGAGGTGGCAAACCTTTTTTTTCACTAGTGTAACAACTAGTCAGAATAATTTGGCATATGGGGAGGTATGCCTAAGGTTAAATAATTACCCAATGTGGATTCTATAAATTGATATGTTCTAGGTTCCTTATACGAAATACCTCTATTTTATGATATTTTTAACCTTAGCATTAATAAAAAACATGTATCTATTTCGAGACACGCTTCATGGTTCATGCTTAGTTTCATATCTAAACTTTTATGGGGTTTCAATGGAATTTTCACTTTATAAATTTTTATATTATACATTGTATGATATAAATATTTATATGTAGAGTTAAGAACATGTAATACTATAGTTGGTTAGGAAGATAAGTTGGTCAGTACTATATGAGGTACTATTATTTAGTTTGATAAGCTAGATAATATAACAAATGGTGTGGTATCAAACTCATTTCAATTCACAATTTTTTATTAACAGAATAATAAAAATATTTTATTCATAAGGGTGAACAATTTGGTTAGAAAATACACCCTATATTTGTTGGTATATGATCAAAACACATGAATTCTAGTAACCGAGAAACTGCTCAAGGGTTGGATAGTTATGAAACTATGTTTAATTTTTTTAGAAAAATCTATTTTTAATGCTATAAAACTATTAAATGTTTGGATACTTCTAAAAATATTGTCACAATATATAGGAAATTATAATTAATGTTTTTAATTTAAACTAATAAGGTTTTCATGATCTACTATATTAAATGTTGAGTTATGTAGACTTTTATAAATTTCTTATTTTTGGGAAATTATGAGTTTATTTAAGGGATTACGTGGGAGGGATGTGTAACTATATTTCATTTAGTTTATAATTGGTCCCTATTTGACTATTTTTTTCATTTTTTCTCATGTGATGGTAGTTTAATCATTACATCATATTTTATCCCACTTTGATTTCCCATATAGATTTGTTTATTTTGGTGATACTTTTGCTATGATGGTTGATCCATTTTTGATTTCCCATTTTTTAGTTTCATATTATGGTTGTGGTTTCCCATAATATTTTAAGGTTGTTTATTGGAATGTAGGGAGATATTAAATGGGATATGTAATTTTTTGAAGATTTATGAAAAGTAATATTTGTTTTTAGATGAAATTATAATGTAATTTATAAGAGGTTGTAGACAATAATTATTTATGCTCGAGGTGATATATTGTAAACTAGTTTTGTTTTCTAAAGGGTGATTTTCTATCACCTAGGTGCATGTTTTATAGGTTAATATTTTTATATCCCAATTACATCACCATTCCACTTACTACTGTAAATATAACATACTAAATGAAAAAAGTGATGTTTTCACTTCTTGATTTCCTATGAGGTGTCATGATATATTTCCTAGAGTAATATTAATTTATTATTCATGGAGTGGAATTTTAGTTCTACCTAAATTAATGGGATGATTATATATTTTGGGATAATGATAAATATAATTGGAAATGATGATTAATAAATATGGTCATAAGTTCTTATGAAAGATAACATACCATTGAGTAGTTTTATAGAATTTTAAAATTACCCTATGTGAAGGGAAACTCACCAAGGGTATAAATATTTTAGTTTTATATTATCAAGTGTCATTATAAGTGATAGGAATGGGTAAACATGTATGTATTTTTGTTATCATTCAATATGGGTTGGTGTTCATCATGATAAAGACCATGAAATTGTTTCTATGATGAGGGATGGATCATAGTTGTGATTTTTTATCCTTAATTAGAGTATCTTATTTCATCAATTGTTCTTTTAGGGCCTGAGAATTAATTTTTGAGGTTACTAAGGTAATAATTACCAGGTTTGGTTAGATTATAATTTTATTTTTTATTACTTGTAAACATGATCATGGAGGTAAGGAAAATTTAAGATGTTATGTATTTGTATAACACACATGTGTTATGGGTATGTATCTTGATTTGTAATGATTTATGTGTTGATTATACAGTGGAAAATTTAACACTTAGTCTCATTGACATGAAATATGATATTACTATTATGGAGTTCTAATCTAATCAATATGTAGTGAATTTACATGTATAAAGAAGGAAATGATGAAAGATTCTATGTGACTATTTTAGATTATTTTATTAATCCTTATCATATTGAATTGAGATAACCTATAACATCTCCAAACTTAAATCGAGCTGAGATGGAATCGACTACCTACATTCATATCTAGGACTAATAATTGGTTTCATGGAAGAAATATACAATATATTCCTCAATAGAGAGTAATGATTTTAATTAGTTATTTAATTTTAAACAAAAATTATTTTTTCCAATTATTAACATATTTCTTAGTATCAGTTATAGGCCAGTTTACTAAAATAAAAGGGTCAATTATATTTTATCATGTGTTATGGGTTTTTGTATTAGTAAGATTTCATATTGGTGAGATAAATATTATATAGAGCGCTAGCGATTCTCATGTTATATCATAATGAAATAATTTGGTTTCAAAAACCCTTTATTTATAAAATAGGTATTAAATTTTCTTAATTTAAATGTTATATAGATACAATGTTAATTATGTATGATGTTAATAGTGGGAATTTACAATGAGGTCATGCTGAGTTGATTTTTTCAACCTTTTAACTTCATTATATTTTAATATGATATATTTTTCATGGTTAAATAAAGGAATTATAAAGGGTTTGCTATCAATAGAATTTTTTCATTACCATAATTGATTATAACTCGTACCTTTTTAAAGCACATTTTTTAGAATCACATTGTTCTATAACAGTTTGGACTTTATTGAAGGTTTTAATTCCAAGAAAAATCATGTATCAAATAATAAATTTTTTAAAATTTATATGTTATTGAGTTTTTAAAGATTAAATTAGTAATTTTGTGTATTAAAGGGTATAAAGGTGTTTCCATTATATGATTTGTAAAATTTTAGTTTGGGAGTTTATTAAACTCCAAGGGAATTTTGGTATTTTTTCACCTAAAGGGGTAAAAGAGTAATTAAAAGTAGTATTCCACACTGAAAAAGAATTATAATTCTATTTGTGATCATCATATGAGTTATTTAATATAGTGTGGTCACTTTAAATGTTTCATAAGTTGTGTGATTCCCAGAGTATTTTAAAACATAAGTAAACTATTATTTTAAAAGTCATACATGTTTATTTAGTTTTGGGGAAAATTTATTATTTACCATGGAATATTATTATCATAAAAAATAACCATATCATTGATCTAAAAATATCTCATTTTACATAACACACAATGTTTTTCTAATTTAATAGACTTGTATATCTAATTATTTTAAAATATTATTAATAAATAAATATTTAGATATGATATTTTATTTAATACTAACATAATTGGATGTTGGACTCCAGACAGATCATAGGACAATATTTTAATTATTCTATAAATAGGTGATTTATATCATTATTCTCCAGAATAGCATTATTCATTAAGGTAGGATATCATAGGAATATGTGATGGATATAGTTATCCCCTGATGTTCTGATTGAATACCATATCAATTTTGTTTTTTTATTTTAATTATTGTAGTTAAAATTTTTAATTGATTACTGTGAATAATTAATAAATATAGAGTATAGAAATTAAGAAAAATTATAAAATCTACATAACTTATGTAAACCATCCTATGTAAATTATATTTTTCTCCCGTAGATAAAATTTATAAAAAAAGATAAATTAAAACAACACTATTTTATAAAAATTTTCCCTAACTGTATTATATTATTTACACAAGTATTAATCTCTATTATTTTAATAAAATGTGAACAGTGGGTAAAATTCTCTGTTTTAATAGGTTATAAATTTGAATATTAATAATTATTTGAATAATTAAATAATTAAAGTTATGGTGGGAGATAAGTCAATTATCCACCTTTCAATTACGGTCAAGGCCGCCATATTTTAACTCTTGTGTATCTGATCATATTTCTAGAAACTCCTTCCCTATAAAATCAGCAAAATGATGTAGGAAGGATGTGAAAAATTTTAGGGAAAAATTTTAATGTCATGTATTCAATATTATGTGATTTATGGTAATCAAGATAAATTTTATATAGTTATACCATGGATATACTTGAATATACTGTTATGGTTGAGTGGTAGATTTTTATTTGAGGATTTTGATCAGATCACAGGTGTTTGATGATGTATTCTTGGATGTTTTTGGAGATGGTTTGAAGTTAGGATTAGAGCTTGGGAGTTTAGTTGTCCAAGTGGTGGAACTACCTGCAGTCTAAATATTTTTTATATTCATGGTTACTTGATGACTAGGGTAGAGACATAGAGTTTATATGGGCACCAATTGTGTACTTGGTGGCCTAAAAACAATGATACAATGTCATGTATTTGTTTTATTTTAAAATAGAAGTTTTTTTGTCTTTTCACCGTTATTTTATCCGCTTTTTAAGGATCTATAAATATCGCTTCTCATTATCTATTTGAGAGGGATATTATATATCTCTTGGTTGTCCCTCTTCCACCTACCTTTTCCCCTTAATTCATGGCATATTAATGGGTGATTTCTATACCAAATCAAATTTAAATCATCCCTCCTCCTCTCCCCTTGACTCACTATACCTTTTACTCTAATATTTTTTATAATAATTATTTTAATATTAATTCAATCATGGAATGGGAGATTCTCCCCAAACCAAGGTGTTTTATTTCCTCATGATTAATAAATTATCATATGGCTTTTTTTCACCATTCATTACATTTTTGTTGAGAAGAAATTAAATTAAAAATTGTCCATGGGTTTTTTAATTTTTGGGGAGATACCTTGGGGGTTATTTCTTGAGTATGGTTAGAGATTATGGATTATATGTTCATATATGACATTTAAGTAGTTATATTTGTTGATTTACAAAAGTATTTAATTGATATGTCATTATAAAGAATATATGTTTTAATTCCTTTGGTTTTAGAATATGAATTCAAGTATTTTAAGAGATTTTTTGGATCATCCAGACCTGTTAAAGATCACAATTAATTATGGTAGGTGGTTTAAACTCAACATGTGATTCTAGAGGTATGACTATAACATGTATGGTTTTAATTTTTCTACATAATTAGTAAAATATATATTTTTATAAAAATATTAATTAATGTTTTTAAAAAAAAATTATAAATTTTTTGAAATGTGTCTAGTTTATTTTATGGAATGTTAAAAATTCATATTTTGAGTATGTGATAATATCTAAAGAAATTAAAATTGGGGATACCGTTAAAGTATCATGTTTTAATTTACCTTGATATGTGTATTGGGTAACCCATACATATGCCTTAACACTAATACTTCTTTTCACAAGATGTCGATTAAAAATAACTTATGTAAAAATGAAAGCTTAGTGTGTTTCCTTTCCTAAACATTCTTAATGGGTTAATTTTTTAAAAAATAAACATCCATTAATTGGGGTTTTGAATTTCATATGCAGTGAGACCCGTCGTCGATTGCTACTTGGGTTTGTCTTCTCGGTCTCCGCCTTTCTTTTCAAAATCCGGCGATTCTCTGTGCAAATGGAAATATGATTGGACAACTTCTTTTCTCTAATTAATGGAATGAGTCTATGTCTCACCCGGTTTGCCCATGCAGATGTGTTGAGGTTGAAATTGTGAGACCTCCTCTGAGTTGTGTCTGGATTACCGTTGGTAAAGAGTTTAGATGGATGAAAGATGTAGTTTTTGAGTCATGGATGAAGTTCTGTTTGACGTGTAGACGATTCGAGCACTTGGATGCAGTTTTCCACAGGGGAGGGCTGGTTGCTCACTCAAAAGGGATGGGTGAACACATTGGGGATAGTTGTGAGTTGTGTTCTTCTGTCAAGTCAACTCAGGTGGCTATGAAGGATGGCCCTGTGGACGTTGATGGGGATACCAATCATGGAGTTTCATTTGGGCAAGGGGATCGATTAGACTCTATGTATTCTGAAGGTGAGCTAGTTGAAGTGCAACCTGCTGGACATATAGAGAAGGGGATGTGGAAGGTTCATATTGATATTGTTCTGGGGTTTTCAAGTGGTTTGATGATAGTGAAGGTGCCTCTAAACCCATCAGTTATGCAAGTGTTTAGCAGACTGAAAGCTGATCTTGGAATTGAGTCAATGATTGTGGCTGGGACTAGTGCATGCAATCCAGTCCTCTATGAAGAGTATTTGGCCTCTTTATAGGGTGATCAGGAGAATATTAGTATTGTTCCTTCTAACGTAGGCCAAACAAGGGAGGGCATTGTCCTGAAGGATGCTATCATCAGTAGTGCATGTGCTGCGGAGGAGGTGGTTGTGAAAGAGTCATATGTCGATCATGGGTCAGAAAAGCAGGTTATTGATGGGAGTGGTGTGAAGGTGAAGTATCCAACTGAGTTGCAGCCCCAATCCTGGAAACAGTGGACTGATATTGGGATTAGTAACCATTTTGTTGGTTTGGTTATGGATGAAGTGGGGTTTTACTGAGATGGAGTTGTGTCTGTGGGTGGAAAAGCCTCGGAGGGGCAGAGTGCTATGGATTCAGATGGTTCTGTTGTACCATTGCAAGGGTAGGAGGATGGTGTTGATGTTCCTGGACTTGACTCCACTGGAATTTGTCTACAGGAGTTAGGGAATGGGAACTTTGCTGACACTGAGGGCGATTTTTCAATCAATACTGATGGAAGCATTTCACAAGAGGCTGTTGCTAGTGATATCTTTATGAAGCATGGGACAAATGTTGGCTGCACGCTTACTGGTAATTCACATTGTCTTGATATGTTTGATTCTAACATTGAATCTCAGCATGAATGGGGTGTGGAGGAGGGTTACTGTGTAGTGCACCGTTTTGGAAAATGGGGGGATTGTCTCGATAGTGACAAGGAAAATGAAGGTGGCATGGTTCGGGCCTCCTATATTGATGTTGTATAGGGTTGGAATAGCAAGGTGTCTGGGAATGTGGAAGTGATGACTTCCCCACCATTAAGAATGCCAAGGAGGGACTATTCTTATTTTCCAAATCCAATGAATACCAGGTCCTCCATTGGGGGCGGAGGTTGGGCTGAGTTGTCTTCTAAGGAATTTCTCTCTTTGGAGAAATTGAATCTCATACGAAAGTATGCCAAGATTTTGCTGCATTACGATAGCTCATAGTGGGAATCAGCTACTGTAGGTGATGCAATATATCATGGGTATGGTGATGGGTCAGACTAATATGATCTGTAATTGTCATTTCACTTTGTTGTACTTGTCTGTTGGATTTTATTTTATTTAATAAATGGTCAGAGTCTTGCCTCTAACTGAATTTCCTGGTATATTTCAATAATCCAAACATTAGCTATGGCTAAGAGAGCGATATAGTGGATATGTAGTGGATAAGTTTTTAATGTGTAAAATGGTAACAAAACATGAAAATACTAAATGTTTAATATTTACCAAACCTTTTCACTTTATATAATTAATGTTTTTAAAATGTTATTTATTATTGATAGATTTTTAAAAAATATATTTTTTAAAATTGATTACTTTAGAGATAACCTTTTAAAAAAATTTCTTAGTTTTTTTAATCCCTTGTTCATTAAAAAGATTTTAACAAAAAAAAATTTAGGGTCCATCACCATTATATCGGGAAACCTAGTTATTTATGTTAGACATAACTAAATCAAGTATCTATTTAAATCACCTATTGTGGGTTCATTTATATAGTGGGCCCTAAAAAATTGTGATATGTCGTATTTTTCTAAACATCAACACTCTATAGTAGACTATAAATATTCATGTTAACTCGATCACCAACACTAGGATTATAATGACCCTAACTAATTACATACATATTCATTAATTTAGTCAAAAAACACTTCATTTAACATTTAGGATCTTTTAAAGTTTATATCTATAGATAATTGAGACAATACATTCATAACAATAAATATTATTACAGAGTGGATAAAATAAAAACAATTTCCATTTTTTTCAAAAATATAAAACCTTAAAACATAAACATGACTCCTTCAAGATTCATAAACATTTACATGGATTACTATTTTTTATTACATGTCCATTAACATGCTAAGATCATTTAAAAACATGGGATGAGCACAAAATCTTAGTAAGGGATGAAAAAAGAATGAAAGATCACATTAGTCTATAAATACTCGAAACGTATCAAAACATTTTCAAAAAAAAAATGCTTGTCACCCATATATACTTACTATGTGAAATATGGGTTTTAAAAAAGATCAAAAGAAAACATGAGAACATAAATATAATCATAAAGCTATCTTATTTCATTACTTATATAATCTTGTAACCCTCTCGACTACCATATAATTTTTAACCCTCACGGCTACCTTACTATTTTGTAACCATCGTAGTTACACTTGGAGTAACCTCACGGATGACCTCAAACATACACATACCCAATGCATTAGAAAGAAATATATGTTCCACCCTTCATCATAAAAAATTAACAAGAACTATAAAATAATCATACAATATTAATAATATCATAAAAACATTACTTTTGAATTTTGTAAAACATAATTTAAAAATAGGATTTGAAAAAAAGCCCCTTACAAATATCATTAAATTGAAGAGAAATTTAATAGAGTGGATGTAGTATGTATATATACTATAAATAATCATAATGAAACAAAATATAAATATAACCCATCACACAGACAATTTCAATAGAACAAAAATAATGAAGTAGAAGGTTAACCCAAAGAATGGAAATCGGGTTAAGAATTCCCTTACCTCTAGTTTGTCTTACTTTAAACTAGTTTAAACTTACTGTATAATTGTTAACAGAGTGTTATTAGTATTTTACAGAAACATTTTCATGTTTATAACATCTTATATTATCATTTCATAACATCATTTCACCGTTTAATAGTTTTTATTTTTCTCCTTGCACTATTTTTGGGTGACTTCTTTACATGATTTTGATGATTGGTTCATGGTGGATGTTCTTGTCAATTGGAAGTGAGACTCTAGAATTGGAATGGATTAGTATTTAAATATATAAAATAACATAAATCATACCATTTATCATTTTTAATTCTTACATTAGGATGATTCATAATTTAAAACATTAATGATGTTCGTTTGGATCATTTTAGTGGTTCTTTGATAATAACGACCTCATTTCATTTTATAAATGAAAACCATGTGTTTAAAAGAATTCAAGAACCATGGATGAGCTATAATACATATATTATAACTTTCTGCAACCATAATAATGGTTTTATAACCATACTTGAAAGAGTTAATGAAAATCGAAATCATGTCATCCACAATGTCGGTAGTTCGCCACATCACGGTCAATGTTTTTATTCCTTGAATAAGTGGGAGAGGAGAAAATTAATGATTATGAATTTTCCATGAACATGAAAAAATCCAGAATATAAATTATTTCCGGATATTTCATGCCTCTTGGATAATAAGATATAGGGAATGAATTAGAAATGAATGGAACTCAAAATAAAATAATAATTGAGAAATATCTTACAAAAATTCGGCACCCTAATTGCTACGCAACATGGTTTAGAAAATATTAAAAGAGAGAGGAAAAGGGTAACCCATCTAGAAATGAATAATAATAGATAGTAGATCATGATTAAAGAGGAAATAAGAACATGGTATGTATGATTGAATGTTATACCACATATAATAAAACATGAATGGAAAAAGAAAGAAATAGAGAATTTTCATACCTAGTAGTGTAACCCTTAGAACATGAAGGTTGGAACCTTAGGGGCTTGAGGAATCCTTTGGAGGACTAATAGAAAGGTAAGGAGGCTAGAGATTAATTGAGGGGGAATTGGGAATGAAGATATTGAATTAATGGGTTGGTATTTAGAGGAAAAGTAAGGGAATATTTTAATAATTTTCAAAGGACACCTCATGAGTGGTATTTGCAAAACCATGGGCTTGCCCACAGTATAAGCCACTTGGGAAACCTCACATATTATTTAACTATACAAAAGTTGAACAAATTTATGAAATCATTATTACATCATTAATGATGTCATTAACACACCGAAACAAAAAACTGTATTTTTTACTATTCTCCAAAAAATCAACTATTTCAGAAAAAATCCCAAAATTCACCCTATCCATTTATCGACTTATAGAATTCAAAAATTAAGTCCATTATTTGAAAATAATTTTTTAAATATTTTTAACTTAATTTTTAAATAAAATAATACCTAATTCAAAAATTAATCACATAAAAACTATAACTGCTTTTATATCATGATGAAAAATTAACTAAGATGATATTATCTTAATGACTTAAGAAAATAAAATAATAATTAAATTTACTATTCATTAGGGTCATATTACTATTCATAAGGGTTTGTTTCTATTCACCAAAAAACAAGTTGGTTCCAATAGACTCTAAATAACATACTAAACACAATTGTAGAAGGGAATTTTTCAAAATTCAAAGCATATAAGAAAAAAATAGGTTTAAAGGATATTTATAAATATCTACTTTAAAACAAAGTTCCATGCATTTCTATTTATTTTAGGAAAAACATGGGGTGTTACATTATCCCCACCTTCTATGAATTACATCCTCACAATTTTATTTACTTATTAAACAACTAGGTGTACTTTTCCCTCATAGAATTTTCATACTCCCATGTTGCTTCTTCAACCATGTGGTTTCTCCACAAAACCTTTACCTGTTGGATTGCCTTATTCTGCAGTACCTATTTCCTTCGATCAAGAATCTGAACGGGTTTCTCTTCATAAGAAAGGTTATCTTCTAGCTGAATAGCTTCGTAGCTCAAGACATGTGATGAATTTGGAACATACTTTCTGAATATCGAAACATGAAAAACATTGTGTTCCTGAGACAAATTCGGTGGAAAAGCTACATGTTATGCCACTGTTCCAACTTTCACCAAGATTTCAAAAGGGCCGATGAACCATGGACTTAGCTTAACTTTCTTACTGAAATGTGTCACACTTTTCTAAGGAGATATTTTAAGGAAAACACGGTCACCTACCTCAAAATAGAAGTCTTTACTTCTTTTATATGCATAACTTTTCTTACTGCTCTAAGCTATCCTCATGTTTTGTTGTATCATCCTCACTTTCTCAGCCACTTATTCTACTCATTTTTTCCCCATCAACTTTCTTTCACCGACTTCATCCCAAAACGCTGGAGTCTGACACTGCTTCCCATACAAGGCATCAAAAGGTGCCCTCGAAATACTAGAATGAAAAATATTATTATAAAAAAACTCAACTAAAGAAAGATGATGATCCCAACATCCCTGATAGTCCATTAAACTAGCTCAAAGCATATCCACCAAAGTCTAAATCATTCGTTCTAACTGCCTATCAGATTAAGGATTAAAAGATGTATTGAAATTTAATTATGTTCCCAATGACTTATGAAGACCCATATGGAAGATTAATGTGAACCTGTGATCTTGGTCAGATACAATAGAAAGAGTAACTCAATGTTACCTGAAAATATCCTTGATGTAATATCGATAAAGCCGATCCAAATACATTGTATCTCGAATAGAAATAAATGTTCATTCTTTATTAGCTGATCAACAATATCCCAATCACAATTTTCCCTCAAGAAGTCTTTGGTAGTCCCACCACAAATTCCATGGATACATTCTCCCACTTCTAGTCTAGCACTGGAAAAGGCTATAGCCTCCCCTTCGGTAACTTCCGCTCTGCTTTAACCATTTTACATGTCATACATTTCATGGTAAAATTGGAAATATCTCTTTTCATTCCATCCCACAAATAATACTCTTGAAGGTCTTTGTACATCTTAGTACAGCCAGGATGAATGGAAAATGGAGTACTATAAGATTTAAAAAACAATTCTTTCTTCAACTAGGATTCACTAGGTACACAAAACCTTTTACAAAGTCTCAAAACACAATTTTTATCAAGATTAAATTTTTCTATCATACCCATTTTAACCAATTCTACATTTTTTTATAGCTCATGGTCTTTTTTCTGTGCTTCCATAAATCATTCTGACAACAAAGACCGCACTGAAACCTGATACAAAATACAGTTATTTCCTACACCAACAACTTCTATTCCAAAATTCATCAAATCATTAATCAAGGGATCATGTTCCAAATGTAGTATGGTTAATGATTCATGATTTTTCTGACATAAGGCATCCTCTACTTTGTTTTCTCTTCTAATATGGAAATTGATTGTGCAGTAATAATCCTTTATCAGTTATAGCCATCTTCTCTTCCTCATGTTTAATTTCTTCTGAGTCAATATATACCTCAGACTTTTATGGATAGTATATATTTGACATTTGGTTCCGTATAAATGATGCCTCCAAACTTTCAAATCAAAAGCCACAGCTAAAAATTCCAAATCATCTATGGGATAATTTAGATCATGATGTTTAAGTGGTCTTGAAGCCTATGCAATTACCTGATCATTCTGCATCAAAAAACGACCATGTACCTTCAAAGAACCATCTCTGTAGACGAAAATATCACTATTCTAGGAAGCTAAGTCCAAAACTGAATCATTCAAAAACATCTTCTTCTATTCCTAAAAACAAACATCATATTATTCTGTCCAAACAAATTTAACCCCTTTACAGGTTAACTTAGTAATCGGGCTAGATAACCATGCAACGTTCTTAACAAACCGTCAAAAATAACCTGCTAACACAAGTAAACCACAAATATGTATAACATTTGAGGGTCTTGGAAATTCGTCAACTACTTTTGTTTTGGCAGGATCAACTTTTATTCCATCCTTTTTTACAATGTGCCCAATAAAATAATTCTGTTGCAACTAATATCACACTCGCTAAATTTTTCATACAGTTTCATTTATTTTAATGTTTATAAAACAACCCTTAGATGTTTTCGTGCGCCTCTTTGTTGTAATAAAATACCATAATGTCATCAATAAATACAACCACAAACATATCCAAGTACTCCAGAAATACTCTATTTATAAGATTCATGATTGCAATAGGTACATTAGTTAATCCAAACAGCATAACGACGAATTCATAATTCCCATATCTAGTACGAAAGGCTGTTTTTGGGATGTTATCCACCTTCACATTCAGCCGATGGTGTCTGGATCTCAAGTCAATCTTGGAAAAGTACTGAGCTCCTTAGAGATGATCAGAAAATTCATCGATATGAGGCAAATGATACTTGTTTTTAATAGTGATGTTATTCAAAGCTCTATAATCAATAAAATGTCTCGTGGAACCATCTTTCTTTTTGACAAACAAAATAGGGGCTCCCCATAGTGAAGTTCTCGGATGAATGAATCCATTGTTAAGAAAATCCTACAACTGATTTTTCAATTCATGAAGTTCTATTGGAGCCATATAATATAGGGGTTTTGAAATTGGCTTATCATCAGGAACAAATTCAATTGTGAAATTGACTTCTTTATCAGGTATGACACCAGGTAATTCATCAGGGAAAAAAATCAAGGTATTCATTTACCACTAACACATCATTACATTGAATAGTTCCCTTGTTTTTATCAATATGAGCAAGATAACATTAATTTCCATCTATCAGTAGATTCTCAGCTTCCTGATATGTTATCAATTGTATGGTTTCATTCTTGTTTACAAACTAAAACACTTTCTAAAAAACAACTTCTGTAGCTCGGTAGTCAATCTTAGCATGATAGTAAAAAAGACAATCCATTCCCATACTAACATCAGAGTTGACTAAGGGTAAAACAATAATTTTTTCAGGTAATGTCTTTCCACATACCATAATAGAAATATTCATATAATTCATCTTTGCTATAACATTTCACACTCATGTTTTAACAATAAGTTTGGGTCTAATTCGTTGAGGTGATATTTCCAATTCACCAGAAAATTTTCTCAGAGATGAAGGAATGTGTAGACCCCATATCAAACAAAACCTTAGAAAAATTTGAGTGAACAAACAAAGTAACTGATACAACTTCATTGGATGTTCTGACATCGGCTCACGTAGTCACCAAGGATCTCACTACACCTTTCTGCTTGTAGTATGGCATCTTTACATCATTCAGATCTCTCTTTGGGCAGGTATTTTCATAATGATCCATATCACCACATTTAAAACACTTTACAGTCTACTTATCAGGATTATTATTTGGATCATTTTCATAATAATCTTGGGCCATATGTCTAAACATACCACATTTAAAACAGTTCCCATTTATGCTAAGACACTCCCCAAGGTTCTTCTTGCCACTTTTTTCACAAACTAGAAATTGGATTTTCTTACAGTCAGATTTATTTGGTTGATTCTTACCCATTTCTTGACATATGGACCTCTTCTTCTCTTTGTTTCCAAAATGCATGTGATCATCAGCAAACTCCATCTCTACCCTCTCAACACAACAAAAATGTTTCTTCTAACATTTGAATTCATGGGAGGCCAATGCCCTTCGATACCTTTGCTTCAATCCTGAGTAAAATAATAGTATTATGTTATCGAGATACAAAATAAGATTTGGAGCATACCTCACCAGTTGGGTGAAGTTCGCTTCATACAAAGCCACTGAATCTTCCTCTTTCTATTTCAATTCTTGGAATTGCTTCTCCATTATAAGTCGCACCACCTTTGGAAAATATTTTTCAAGGAAAATAATTTTAAATTAATCCCACTCTATGGAATCAAAAATATATCTACCCCTAATATTCCTTACCATTGACCACCAATGATCATATTCCCATTCAAATCGATAAATGTAAAGACTTACCTTTTGATTTTTTGAACATCCCATAACATCGATTATATTTTCAAGGGATTTGATCCATCCTTCAACATCTACTAGGTCAGAAGATCCATTGAATGCAGGAGAGTGTTGTCTCATAAAATGTTCAACTACAGTCATGTTCTATTGTGGTAACTCTATTGGTTCTCTTGCATGGATTCTACCACCTTTTATTGCATGTGTTAGATGAGCCATTACTGTCACAAACTGCTTGGTTCCAATCCCTACCATTCCGGGCTGTAGATACCGAAGGATGTCATTTTGTCGATGCCTCTCCTCAGCATCCCTATTCCTTCTACAGAAAACCATTCTGAACAAACATATCATAGATGAAGAAACATGGTCATCTTTAAAGGCTAAAACATTTCAAATTAATCATATAGTAAACATCCTTTATGATATTCTTTTAACATCATCCTAATCCCTAAATTTAACTAAACCATCCTCTGATACCAACTATAAGGACACAGCCTTATTACATACATAATCAAGAAATTAGTCAAGAAAAAAATTCCTTTTAAATTGAGGATATTTTCTTGTTTAAAGCTTTAGGGAATTGGGACAATACATTCATAACATTACACATTATTACAGAGTGGATACCATAAAATTAGTTTCCATTTTTAAAAAATATATAAAAATATAAAACATAAACATGACTCCTTGACAATTCTTCAACATTTAACGTGGATTCATTATTTATCTTACACATACATTAACCTGTGAAAATCATTTAAAAACTTGGGATGAGCAGAAAAGCTTAGTATGGGGTGAAAAAGAAGGAAAGAGCACATTAATCCATAAATACTCAAAACGTATGAAAGCATTTTAAAAAGACATGATTGACACCCATATATACTTACTTTTTGTAACATGAGATTTACACAAGATCCAAAAAACCATGAAAACATAAATATAATCATAAAGGTATCTTAGGTCATTACTTATATAATCTTGTAACCCTCATCGATACCTTACTATTTGTTTAACCATCGCAGTTACACTTGGAGTGACCATACAACTGACCTCCAACATACACATACCCAATGAATTATAAGGAAATATAGGTCCCACCGTTCATCATAACCAATTAAAAATAACCATAACATAATCATACAACATGAATAATTGCATAAAAACATTGCTTTTGAATTTTGTGAAACATAATTTAGAAAGTGGATTTAAAAAGAAAATACCCTTAAAAATATAATTCAATTGAAGAGAGACTTAATAGAGTGGATGGAGTATGTATATATACTATAAATACACCTAATAAAAAATAATATAAACATAACCCATCACACAAACAATTTAAAGAGCACATAAATAATGAAGTAGAAGGTTATCACAAAGAATGGAAACTGGGTTAAGAATTTCCTTACCTCGGGTTTGTCTTACATAAAACATGTTTATCCCTTTTGTTTAATGGTTAAAAAAGTGCTTTTAGTATTTTACAGACACATTTACATGTTTATAACATCTTATAGTAGCATTTCATAACATCATTTTACCCTTTAATTGTTAGTATTTTGCTCATTGAACAATTGTTTGTGTGAGTTCTTTACATGATTTCCATGATTGGTTCATGGTGGATGTTCTTATCGATTGGAAGTGAAAATCTAGAATTAGAATGGAGAAGTGTTTACATACATATATTAACATAAATTATACCATTTATCATTTTGAATAGTTATATGAGGATGATTCATATGTTAAAACATTAATGTTGTTCGTTTAGATCATTTTACTGGTTCTTTTATAATAACGACCTCATTTCATTTTATAAATTAAAACCAGGTATTAAAAATAATTCCATAACAATGGATGAGATATATTATATATATTATAAATTGTTTAAACCACAAAAATGGGTTTATATCCTGATTTTATAGTGTTAATGAAAATTGAAATCACATCATCCACGGTGTCTGTAGTTCGACACATCACAAACAATGTTTTTATTCCTTGAATAAGTGGGAGAGGTGAAAAATAATGATGATGAATTTTCCATGAAAATGAGAATATCAAAAATATACATTATTTATGGATATTTCAAGCCTCTTGGGTAATAGGATGTAAAGATAGAATAATAAAATAATGGAACACAAAACAAAATAATAACTGAGAAATCCCTTACAAAAATTCAGCAGCATAACAGCTATGCAACATGGTTTTAGAAATTATTAAAAAGATAGGGGACAAGGGTGAACCATTCAGAAATGAATCATAATATATAGTGGATCAAGAATAAGAATAAAATAAGAACATGGTATGAAAACCTTAATGTTATACCTCATAAAAGAGATCATGAATGGAAAAAAGAAAGAAATTGAGAATTTTCTTACCTTGTAGAGTAACCCTTAGAACATGATGGTTGGGACCTTGGGGGAATGAGGAAACCATGGGAGGAATTATAAGAAAGTAAGGATGCCATATATTTGTTTAGGGGGAATTGGGAATGATGTAAATGAAAGAATGGGTTGGTATTTATAGGAAAAGTAAGGGAATATTCTAATAATTTCCAAGGGACACCCCATGAGTGGTATTTGAAAAACCCTGGGCTTTCCCATGGTATAAGCCCCTTGGGACACATAACATCTTATTTAACTATACAAAAGTCGACCAGATTTATGACATCATTATTACATCATTAATTATGTCATTAACACACTGAAACAAAAAAACGTAGTTTTTACTATTCACCGAAAAATCAATTGTTTCAGAAAAATTCCCAAAATTCCCCCTAACTATTTATCAACGTGTAGAATTAAAAAATGATGTCCATTTTTTGAAAATAATTTTCTAAATATTTTTAATTCGATTTTTATATTAAATCATACTTAATTTAAAAATTAATCATTTAAAAAAAATAACTACTTCTATATCATGATGAAAAATTAACCATGATGTTATTATCTTAATGACTTAAGAAAATAAAATAATAATAAAATTTACTATTCATTAGGGTAATATTACTGTTCATATTACTATTCATAAGGGTATGTTACTATTCACAGAAAAAACATGTTGGTTCCAATAGAATGTAAATAACATACTGAACACAATTATAGAAGACCATTTTTCAAAATTCAAAACATATAAGAAATAAAATTATGTTTAAAGGATATTTATAAATATCTACTTTAAAAAAGTTCTATGCATTTCTGTTTATTTTTACAAAAACATGGGGTGTTACAAGTAATCAATAGTTTTAAAACATGGATAGTCTATATATATACAATTAAAGGATTTACAATGAATTATCAACCCCCTTATAGAGTACTCCCCGTCCCTTATACAATCAGATATCCAAAGTCACCGAATTTATATAGACCTTATAATTTCCACAGTATTTTTTGAAGCCCCAAATTTTTATAAAACTTACCCATTCACTAGAATGTGTTTATGAAAAAACTCTAGAATTTATTCTAGGTGGGTTGGGATATAAAATTTCCCTAACCCTAGACTGTAAGGGATGGAATGGATGATTAATCTGCCTCCATCCAAACATTAATACCATGCTCCATCAATTTTAGTAGAACTAGTTATGTCGATGAAAGTATAAAATTAGTAAAGTTAGATAATAATTATAGATTAATTATAATTCTTGAGTTTTATTACTAATATTTTTGTTTTTATGCCTCATTTTTAGTGTACAAAAAATTCAAATTTAAATATATGTATGTATGTAAAAGGGTAGACATATTTATGAATACACTATCAATGTCAATACTAATTTGGGACATAAATGGTGGTTCCCTATTGAGTATTTTATTCTCACACAATACATGTTAACCTTAATAGAATTGAAAATTATTTCTCAATAAACTATTAGCAATTTGAACACTTGGAAAAATTTATTGAGTTGGTCGAAAAATCAAGACAATGTCTAGTAAGAGATTTGGGGTTGGTAGCAGGTTATTTTAATCTCATCGCACATCCTTTATTTTATTGTACCAATATTATTTTAGGTTATTGAAACAAATTTTCCATGATTGATTGTTTGAGGGGAATTTTTTGTTTTTAGTACTATATGGATTCATATGAAGATGCTTAGATTCTCTCCATTTTCATTTATTAATTATATGTTATTTTTTACAATTGATTGTTTTTGGATTACATGACTTGTTAAAAGGTCATGAATACTTCTATGGTTGTTTATCTTAACATATCAATATATAAAATAATGTAAAATATCTTTAAATATCATTCAAAAACTATGGTGTTAGTCACCACCCCTAGGATATGATATTTATCATGGGATACTAGTACATGTGATATGAGTTTCACACTTTTATTTGAGTCATGGATTTCAAAAAGTGGAGGAAAATGTGATATATTGATATTATCTTATATCAAGGATTTTAAGGTTTATTCTAGATCTAGAACATTTATAATTTGAGAAGATACACCTAACAAGAAACATGAACCTATTTATAGTTGAAGATCATGCTACCAAGGGAATTTTGGTATTCAACAGTCACTATAGGATAAGTGATGTTTTCAATCTCCTATCCCAAGAATGATTAAATTGACATAAGAAATTGTTATACGACTTGACTAAGTGCCAATATCTACTTTGGGTTCATCTGTCATATTAGGAATATACATGTGTGAACACATAGGATATCATTCAATAACGCATGCTAGTCAGTGTTAGTTAATTAATAATTGGAACCAACTATGAGTTGTATTAATTGAGACTTCTATAATATATATTAATATATTTGACTACACACAATATATATATATGTATATATATATATATTGGTTAGGGCTAGGTTAATTTGAAACAACCATTTTTTCCTTGATTAGGTTAGACATTATTATTTAATGTTTTACTGTAAAAAAATCCTTGGTTTTCTATAATATTCTAAAAGATGAAAATGTTTCATATTTCTTTCCAACTATTTGTTACAAAAATGTTATCTTATTCTTGTTTAATATTTTATGTGGATCATTGTTTATGTATCAAGTTAATAATATTTTTATAGGATGAAATATGTTGTATTTGTTTAGTAGTTTTCACTTGAGCATGATATTATTATTAATTTATTTATTTCTTATCATATAAATTGTATAATAGTTAATCATTTTATATTGATCATGTTTCAAATTATTTTGTGGTCTATGTAGTTCATAGAATATCAATTGAAAAAAATAGATAATAATGTTATTCATTTCTTTTTTATTATTCCCAAGAGAAACCTCTTCCAAATTCCATAACTAACAATGAGAAATATTATAGTTTAATATTGTAAAAGAAATTGTTTTATAAAATGAATAAAATGATTTGAAATAAATTTGTTTAATATAGTTGTGTATTTTGAAAAGGTAATTATTTTTTCCATTAAAATTTCATCTTTAATTTCATTCACTGTTTCAAAAAATATGGTGCTAAAGAATTGGAAGTTCTGTTTTATACTTAGAAAATAATATTTTTACCTATATTGAAGTATGAAATTATATATTTCTTTTTAAAAAAATATTTATTTAAAAAATGTAGCAGAAATGGAATTTAAATTATAATTATGTTTTTGTCATAATGTGAAATAGAAATTTATCTATGTCAATTTTATAATTCTTCTCTTATTTAATATAAGGTTTCCATTTGAAAATGTAATTTTAGATAAAAAATTTTATCAAAAAAAGTTTTACATTGGTTCAATTGTGTAAAATGGGTTATTTTTTAAATAGAAAATGTGCTTGTTTCTAAGATACTGAGTGGTAAGTTGTATACATTTTTTATAATTGCATCACTATAATAAATTGAAAATTTAATCTAAGTATAGGCATATTAAACCTACTAAAATTCTTTTATTGGTAGTATCATAACAAGTCTTTTGAATGGTTGATGATATTTAATGGATTCTAAAGATGTTGGTAATCTCTTGGAATTTATTTATCAAGATTGTTTAGTATCTATTTTTATTTTTAAGTGTCACATATCAAAAAAATGACATGGAATTGTGTTGTGTATTAATTTTCTCATTATTGATGTTGAAATATTGTGTTATTTAGTTATTTATGAAAGATTTTGGAGTATTACAGAGTACAAGACATTGGTATCATTCCATCGAAAAACATTTATGGATTAAATAGATATGCATATGAATTTTTTTTAAATGACCTAGTTTGGATATATGGTTTATAAATTAGAGAAGGTGTGGAAGTTTCTTATATGGCCTGAGGGGTCCTTGGATAATTTATTAAATATATGTTTATGGTTTGATAATTTGGATGTCAAAATTTGTTCATTTTAGTGACTAATGAATGATTTGGGAGTTATTCAACCTAAACCCAATGGATTTTTTGATATATGTATTGGAGATTTAATCGGAAACTATTCATAGTTAAGTATCTCCCATGAATTCTGGGGTTGAGCATTCATATTGCGGTGAAGTTGTAACAACCCATGCACTAGATTCAAATATTTATCTTCTTCGTGGAATGTTTTGAATGGTTTAATAACGAAATCTTTTGAATTTTCCATTTGAATTGAGGGGTTATAAGTAATTTAGAAATTTTGATTTAATATTTAGTGTTTAATAATGGATTATTAGGTGGTGTTTTTGATAGTTTGAAATTTTTACAACGGATCTAGATTTTATATGGTCATCGGGTGGCACCACTTATATTCCAAAGATAGTAAAAGTTCCCTAGTTATAGATAGAGAAAACTAGTTACCCAAAGGGGTGTATTTATTACACCCTAATATTTTGAATGAATATTATGTTTTATAGAGTTTGCAACACACTACATGTAGAATAAATGAACTATAAAATATTGTTATTTAAATATAACTGTAATAAGTTAGGTGCTGAATTTGATGGTATAAATAGGATTAGCTTCATTATAACAAATAAATAACTGTACATATATATAAACATCCTACTATATAAAAAATTATTGATAAATTCTTAGTAAATAATAACTAAATTTTTTGTAAATTAATTTTATTATTCAAAAATATTATTTCTTCAAAAAATGGGCTTTTGTCCTTTTTTTGAAAAATATTATAATTAAATTCTTAAATTTTAGAAATATTATTTTACAGAATTATATTTATTTTTCATAACATCATATTAATATTATCAATTGGTTAAATTTTGTTATTTTTTTGAAAATATTTATTTTTCAATGAATAATGAAACAATAGGAATTTTTTTGTAAAACATCCGTTAATTTTCATTTAAAAGTATTATTACACTTGGAATATATTCTCAACATAATATAATTATTCCCTAATTTTATATAATTTAATTAATTACATATAAAGAATCATTATAGTTTATTTTGGTATATGTTCATTTTTGGGCTTCAAAACACATTTTCTCTAAAAACTATTTTTAGTGAATTTTACTCATTTATATTAAAAATGATTCCTGATACTTCTATAAATTGAATAAGAAAATGTAATTAAGATATATATTTAAGTGGTTCAAAATTTTTAAATAGGACATATTATTTTTTTAGTCAATATAATTAGATACTATAGTAAATACCTGTCACCTCGATAAGGGAAATCTGGGTAATTAAGGTAAATAATAATAAGATAAGAAATAAAAATAACTATAACACTTCAATAAAATAAATTTTATGAGTTTTTATCTATCAAAATCATACAAGATTCACATTTATGAAAATTCTGTGCCATTTTTCTTGAAAAATGAAATATATTATTTTAAGTAAATATAATGTAAAAAACGTCACTCTCTTTTAATTTCTATAAAATTTTGTGAAAGGGATAAAAAATTATATCTAGTTATAAATTTTTGTTTTAAATATATTATATTTCATCATATTAATTTATTTTGAATTTTTAATGGTGAATTATTTTTCTTAAATGCGTACACAACATCCACTTAATGCTTGTGCATGTAGTAAAAAAAATCAAGGTAATGATTTAAAAAAACTCAAAAAGAAATATTAATTTGTTGAATTATAATTTTCCAAAAATTTTAATGATAAATATAATATATTTTATATATTTTAACTATTTATATTTTAATTACATTTCTTCCATGTTATTTTTTATTTCAAATTATATGAATGGTTTTTAAAATTACATTAATAGTATTTTATATTAAATAATTTCTAATTATCTTATTTAAAAGTAATAAAAACATCTCAATGGGAAATTAGGAAGGTATATGGTATAAATTTTTTTCCTTGTCCATTTATGATCCAATTTTAGTCTAATGAGTAAAATTATAACCCTTTAACACTGAAAATGTAGTTACCGTAAATATAGTAAAAATTGGTTAACCAATGGGTTAATCCATTGGATAAGTTCTAAAATTATACCAAAAACAATAAAAATTTTATTGGTTAATTTCATTAAGGACATTTACTTCTTATCTTGAAATAAATTTCATTTTTAACCATTTTAAATGAGTTATCCACATATATTGTTATAATATTTAATGTATTTTGAAAAATGATATTAATGAATTTTTTATAATAAACAACATTTTATTAAATATTGTTAAATGAAAAAAAAAATTTTATTTTACCATTTAAATGGTTTATGGTTGAAAATATCATTCTTCATCCATTTATGGGTCAATTATTATTTTATAGTAACTTTATTGTCCCCAAAATATTAAATAACATTGATATTGTAGTAATTGTCAGAAGGGTTAACTGGGGGTAAAACAAGGAGATCAGTGTTAAAAAATCGCATAAAGTTGTAATTTTTTTATTTTATTATAGGATTTAGATTCTTAACCACCCTTTATTATAATTATATCATTTGGGATATATTTTTCAATAAAACTTAATTTATATTGATTTAATTCCTTAAGTAATTCCTAGAGTGCCCCCTTCACTTATAAAAGGAAACCTCATCTCCTATTTTATTCACATGTAAAAAACATTTTGTTTAGGACAATACCATACCAAATCACTTAATTACATAAGTTTTTAAATTATTTATGTATTATTTTGGGTATAGTAGAATCCTTAGTGTGATTAATTTGCAATGAAAAGGAGGTTTTAAGAAGAAGAGTTATAGGTTTCAACCAAGTGTATTAGAATTATTTCTTCTTCTAACTCCATAAAATATTATTCAAACATGATAGAATAAAAAAATCCATATATTTAATATACGTTGTTACTATTTTCTTAATTTAATAACATATATTAATACCATATTCCATTAAAAGAGTAACAAAATTGTTATTCGTGTTAACAATGGACTTTGACCTCATGAATCGATGTAATTCGTTTTCTATCACTACCTCTAATGGATGATAAAATTGAATTATTTAATGTATATATATATATATATATATATTATATTAATTATATATTTTTCATTCTATAAAGATAATATATCATCAATTTTATTTCATTTTAATCCGTTTAAAAATAACAATGTCGTTCGTGTGTGCGTGTGGACTACCACCTCCAAAAAGCAGTGTGATTGATTTCTCATAATAGTATCACATGATTGTTATATACATGTGTATTTAAAAAAATTATATGATATTTATTATATAATAATCATTATAGAAATATAATATAATGCTTGCCTTCATTCCATTATGATATCACTATCACTATGATTGTAAAGTATTTCATTTTTCATAATCATATTTAATGGTAGGATTTAAAAGAAAAAATAATTTATTAAAATGAAAATTATTTATGTATTACTATTATTTATATGACAAAAAAATCAGCTATTTTTCAATGTTCAACACACCAAATATTTTTTAACATTAAGGACCAAACATCCTCAAAACAATTAATGTGGAATTAACTGATAAAGTAGTTAAATGTGTCATTGGAATAAATGAAATAAGTAGTTTAAGGACACAAAATTAATTATATAAAATTTTATTAATAAATAAAATAATTTATAAAAGGTTATTGTATTGGTGTTAAAGGATATACACAACATACCCGGATTCAAGGTAAGGGATTTCGTCTTGATTTTACTCCATTAATTTATTTTTTTAATGTTATGCACATTATTTATTTTAAATGGTATATATAAATATATTTTACATGTTATATAATGAATAAATACTACTTCATGGAATTTTTAGTTGTAATTAAAATGATTTCATTCAAGGAAATTTGACATGAATGTTACCATGTGGAAAGGGGATTCTAAAATTAATTTCCTTTTATTAGGTTATAAATTATTATTAATTCTCTTTTTTATTCCATGTTTATGTGTGAATTGATCTATAAATTATTTTATTTTTTATTTAATGTTGTTTTATTTGTATTTATATATTTTCACATAATCATTTCATTGATTAATAATCAATTCAAATGTTATGATCTTTACAAGGGTTTTCTTTGTATCTCTATTATTTTCTTGAGACAAGGATTATGTTATACAGCATGATTTACTGGTATGGTGTACTTAATGACTCATTAATGAATTTTTTAAATTTAATTAATGAAATTCTTGGGATTCATAGATCTATATAATAATCTGTAACATCCCGGTTCTGGCTGCCACTCAGCAGGTGCCCTAAACCCGGTTCGCCACATGACCTCAAGCGCATTTCCCCAAATTCTAGAGGCTGCCGACTAGCAGCGAGGGCCTAGGTCTGATAGTGGGGAAACTATGCCGTCATTTGTCAAATTGTAGAACAACAGAATATAATATAAACATACAACAACAAAATCAGAGGCAATAAATCATACACATTTAACATAACAACTGTAGTAAAAGATAACCAACCAGTTATATAGATATGATGAAACATGTCTCAAGTTCTAAGAAAATAGCAAGAACATGTTACATAGGAGTACATCACAATACATAGCACAAAAAAGAGAAAAAAAAAACTAAACCAGTAGCATCGTGAACCAAATCCCGGTCCCATGCTCCCCTACTCCTCAGCATCACTCAAGTACCTGTATAAGGACTCTTTCCCTTATCTATACCTTTAGAAACGTAACATGTTTGGGCCGAAAATCATCAACCAAATAGGGTGTGAGAAATATATCTCAATAGGCACCCACCAAAGGCCAGTGCCCAACTAGGTGTAAACATGCAACAATAATTTGCAAATTAAAAAATCCAATAAACTAAGAAGTAATCAAATGTAACCAACTTACCAGTTATATTTCCATTTAATTATTCATTTAATCCTTTTAATATAATAAAACACCGCAGTGAATTTCTAAGTAAACAAACAGCATCCTCAGACAAACAAAATCTCACCCTCAGGTAATCAAAATCCAACCTGCAGGTATTCAAAATTTCGCCCTCAGGCATAACAGAAGTGGCCCTCAGACGTAGGAAGTGTTTCCCTCAGGCACAGAGTCTATTGCCCACAGGCATGGAAGAAGTTTCCCTGAGGCTAAGATAACAACTTCCCTCAGGATAAGCAAAACAACGCCCACAGGCTAAGTAAAACACTGCCCTCAGGCGCAAGTAACCGGGCCATGCCCAAAATGTTAATAAACATTCACAAGGAATTCCTCTCAAGGAAATTCTAAAAACATTAATCTAAAGGCACACCCTTAGGCATCCTGGCCAAATGGATAAACAGAGGAACACACCCCTAGGGTGGTCCTGGATCCAACAAACAATCCCAAATAGCATTTTATTATCACAATTAGTAACCTATTCAATTATTGGTATTTAATATAGCTATGGCCTCAGCCACACGACACCCCAATTATGGGGTTGTGGCTCAAAAATGCACAAAAAACATAGCAATTGGATAATAAACACCAATCCACCTATTTTTAACGCCAACGAATTATATACGTGAACATCGATTCTAGAAATTCCCACGAACAACATAGATCTGAGGTAAAATAATTCTTGTTTAAATGCAAATAACTTCCATTAGAGGAATAATTGTCAAGATACACACCAGGAGAAGGAAGCTCTTACCTGTGCGGTTCCAACGAGATTGTCTGAGGTGGAAACGGATTCCCGGCGAATTCTCGGAGGATCTCTAAAGCTCTGGCATTCCTCTCCTGAGACCTCTTCCCATTTTAAGCCTTCCTTATGAACAAGGGACTCTACTGCCAATTTTATGTGAAAAAAACAAAGTACACGGTGTGTAATTCCCATTACTAAACTGTTCCTCTGGTGGATTCCCGCCAACACGGCATTGTTCACCTGTCGACAAGACTACACGACATGTCTTCATGAGTACACATCGTGTGAGGCCCCACAGCTGGCCACTTCCTTACTATTCTCCTGCCGACTGACTACACGGCATGTAAGGGACCACTATAAGGTGTGTATTTGGTTCCTACACCCTTCATCACCGACATGGCCACATGCCCTGTGTACTCATCCCATATGGCCAAAAGTACACAGTGTGTGGAAAAGTACATGGCGTGTACTTTCCAAAATTAGGATTTTTTCCCCATTTTCGGTATTTTCATAAAAAAACTAAAGGTAAGGAGAAAAGAAGAAAGTTGTACCTCAATGATAAGAACCAAGTTCTTTCATAATCATTATTTTAGTGACATATGATTCAAAATTTACCAAAGTGATAAGAGCTTTATGCTAAAATCGTCTTTCTTTTCAAGATTGTTATTGTTTGATGTTTCTTTAGGAGAAATAGTATGATATTATTTTATTTAACAACATATATTTTGTTATCCAATATTTATTAATGTGTTTTACATGTTTAGTTTCCATTCCACCCTAATTTATTAAATAAACATGAAGAATGTTTTTTTTAATTGATACTGATCTTGAATCTTATTTTAGATTTTTAATAATTCTCGTTCATATTTATGTTTTATTTTTCTTCTTCAAGAAATTGAATTTATTAATCATATATTATGTCATTATATTTTTTTAAATTATCTTTTACCTTCATTTAGAATGTTTTGAATGGAAATTTCATAGCATTTTTCACATAGGTCACATTTGACACTCTTTTCCAAAATTGTAAAATTTGTCTATTATTAACATTTACATCATTAATATATTTTCATGACAACATGAAAATTATTTTATTTGAATAATAATTTATATATTTTCAAGTTTATTTTCAAATATAAATATATTAAAAATATTTTGTGATTTTTTAGTGTTTAAATGTTATTCCTAATTGGAAAGCTAATTTTCCTCAAGAATGTGTTAGTGATATTTTAATGGTACTTTTATTTATAAAAATAAACATACGTTGTTATTTTTTATGTTCCATTATGGATACTTTTTAATGACACTGTCCTTATTATTTCTCTAGATGTATTATTATTTTTCAAAGAGATTATCCTTGAACCCTATTTTTTCACTGGTAAATCATGTTATGAAAGGAATATAATTGTTTCTTTGAGTTTTATAGTGAAATTAATTCTCTATAAACTTTATTGTAACACCCCAAGAATTTCAATTATTACTTTTTTTATTTAAATATTTATTCTGAAAGATATTTAATTATGACTTTTATAAAACTAAATTATTTTGTGTAATCAAAATAATGTTTTTATTAAACATTGATTTCAAGAAATATAATTTTCATTAAATAAATGTATTTTATTAAAATATTTTCTTTTATTTAAAATTATTCCTTAATATTTAATGTTTTCAATAAATTATTATAATGAAAAATATATTTTTTTTACATGTATAAAAATAAGAGTTTTGAATAATATTAAAGAATACAAATAAAATTTTAACATCATTTGGAAATAAATATAATTAGATTTATAATTTTGACCATAATAATAGTATTAAAAATAGTAATGATAATAAAGGGTATTTTTTTTAATAAAATTATAATTAAATTTAAGATAATATATTTTGTTTATAAAATTTTGAAATTATAAATATATATAGTTAGATTAATATAAATAAAACAAATATATATATATATATTAAATATAAATTATTTTAAAATATTAAGAAAAAGGTGAAAACATATAATATATATATATATATATGCGCCACATTTTTTTCAATGAAACGCCAATTTTTTAATTGAATGAAGTATTAATATTTTAATTATTCTTGGAAAACAAATGATGATAATATTATAACATATTTATAGAATAAATTATTATATAATAGTAATGATGGGTTTGACAAAAATATGGATAAATGTCTGTGATGAATAGAAATAACGTGGGAGAGATAAAGTGTGGAAAAAACAAAAAAAGTTAAAGATAAATAAAATAAAATTACAATAACACAAAATGAAATTTGATAAAAAAGGATATGCGTGAGATGCCAAAATAAAGTGAGAAAACCAATAAGTGGAGATACAGAATGTGAGAGTGGATAAAAAAGGAAATTTAATAGTAAAACATCAAAAAAATAAGAAAAACATTTTATGAAGAACATAAATTATATATAATAAGTTAACATATATCCTTTAATATGGTTGTTCTTTTAAAACACATGCTATATCATTTTGTATGTTTTAATATTTAATTTTCTGAAAATATAAATATTTTTACAAGAAAAATATTTTTATAATACACACATATATATATATACAGTGTTATTTTATTTGAAATTTTATATTAATATAAATATGTTTAGTTAATTTTTTTAAAATAAAATATTTTGAGAAATTAAAATGATAAAGTTTTGACATAAATAAATATATAATATTTATGATAATAGTTTTATTTTTGAATAATTTAATGATAATAATAAGAATAGTAATAATAACAATAATAAGTAAATCATTTCTTTTAAGAAAATTATTAGTATATTTAATATAATATATTTAATAAATAAATGAATTTATAATATATTTTTGTTTAATAGAATTTTGAACTTATAAATAAATATAATTTTATAATTTTATTTATAATTTCTCATATATATATATATTAAAAAAATTTAATTGCAAAAATGTTTTTTAAATAAAATTCAACAAAATAAAATGTTACTTTCAAAATAATTATTAAATGAAATAAATAGAAGTAATAAACAAATAAAAACGTTAAAAATTGTAATTTAATAATTGATGATTTAAAATGTAATGAGTGGTTTAACAAAATTTACAAAAGAGAGAAAAGTTAAATGCAAAAGTGAGGGAGAAAAATGAAATGATAATGGAATAAAAATAAATTATTATATAGGGAAAACCGTGATATACAAAAATGATTAAAATAATAATAAAATATAAAAAAAGAAATGAAATGTAGATAAGCATGGAAAAACGTTATTTATATATTTATATACATTTTATTATACTAATACAGTGATTTCAAACAGTTCTTTTAGAAAAATCTAGATATTAAACTTGATTTTATTTATATATATTATTACCACCAAATGAAAATAAAATTATATATGTGTGTGTGTGTGTGTGTTTATTTGTATCACTATAATATGTGCAGATGGTGCAATCTTTTGTTTTCAGCACACTACACTAGTAGTAAAAGCCTGTTTAAACACACAACGTCTTTTTTCATCAACTTTTTGAAGTCCCGTACACACTAATGGGAGTCTTGCATACTTTTCTCAAGAATTAAACCATCTACTGTGTAATCTGGACATGTTTTTGGTAAGGGATTTTATTATTTTTCATTTGTTTTGTGGACATATATATATATATGTATATATGTATAGTTATATTTGTGTGTGTGTTTAAAACTATATCTTATTATTCTGATTTATATATATGATAAGTCTTCTTGTTTTATACAATCTTTCATCAAAAATATTATGGTTTCAAGGGTTTCATGTCTTCAAACAACATACATATATGTGTGTGTATGTATATATACATATATATGTACACATATACATGTATGAAAATATGAAAAAATTTAGTGGATTTGTTCTTTCTTGTTTACTTAGAAGTTTTAAATGGTATTTATCAACTACCAAACTAGTATTTAATGATTTATGTATGAATAATTTATTATTTTCACCTTATTTACATAATTTCTTGTGCTTTTTGTTATTATTTTATGTGTGGTTATGGGTTAAATTATTATTCAACGTGTGAACTCTCATCTGCATCTCTTATAATTTCATGCATGAATAGTTATGGCCATCATGTAGCTTATGTGAGGCATTTCAAGCATTATTCAATCTTTCACACAATTAATCCCATGTTTTATAAAATTACAATTTTCAAATAAAAGTGTTTTTTCCAAGTATGGGATTCTCCTTAAAATGGTTTTAAATAATTTTGAGGAAATGGTGATTAAATGATAAATATATTTTTCTATTGAAGAAAATAATATTATTTATGTGTTTTGGAAATGATTTGGGTAAGAAATAAGAAAGGCAGGTCTATGGGAAAATGTTTTTAAAATTGGCACGAGTGAGTTATGTGATGTTATGGGGAGTAAACCCATAATTCTTAGTGATGACTAGTGGTCGTATGTTTGGATTTTAATGATGGTCTGCTGAGTATTATTTATGATCCACATAAAAATAATAATTTCAAAGGATAATTCCCAGAAGCTTTCAAACATAATTAATTTTTGAAATACCGTTTTCCAATATATATTCAAGTATTTGTGAAAATATGTTTTAATTTATTTTATGGGATGCTTTAAGAAATTTATCGATTGTTTTAAAACCCCTTAATGGGAATTTTATGCTCACCCTACATATTATAAACAGTTTTCAGGTTTAGCATACTTGCTGCATTGAAACTCTATTATGGAAGCAATACGCTGAACAATCATTGTTTTTAATTCATATATTTTTGTTGTAATGTAATTTATGAATATCTAATTTTCCAGAACCTATACCGGAAAAGGTCCTCGATTTTAATTAATAATGTTTATTTATTGATGTTTTTTTTAATAAAAGAAAGTACACAGAATTTGTAAGGGCTGAAACCTGGTTTCGGGTTTGGGACCTTATAATTGGTATCAGAGGAACGGTCCAGATAATTTTGGAAAATTATAATGAAATTAATAATTCTTATGTACTAAATTATTTTCCCTATGTATACAAATGAATGGGGTGGACACAATTCTTTTAAGGAGGGATAATTTAACTCCCCAAGAATTTCAAATAGTATTTTTTTATTTAAATATTTATTTTGAGAGATATTTAATTATGACTTTTGTAAAACTAAATTATTTTGTGTAATAAAAATAATGTTTTAATTAAGCAATACTTTCAAGAAATATTATTTTCATTAAATAAATATATTTTATTAAAATATATTCTTTATTAAAAAGTATTTTTTAATATTTAATGTTTTTTAAAAAATAATTTTATGAATAATGTATATTTTTTATTACATGTATAAAAATACGGTTTTTGAATAATATTAATGAATACAAAAAAAAATTTATCACTATTTTGAAATAAATATAATTAGTTTTAGAATTTTGATTATAATAATAATAATAATAGTAATGATAATAATGGGTATTTTTTTAAGGAAATTATAATTATATTTAAGATAATATATTTTGTTTTTAAAATTTTGGAATTATAAATATATATAGTTATTTTAATATAAAAAACTAATATATATATATATATATATATTAAAGTTAAATTATTTGAACATATTAAAAAACAGGTGAAAACATATAATTTTTTTATAGATATATATATATATATATATGCGCCACATTTTTTTAATGTAACGTCAATTTTTTAAATAAATGTAGTATTAATATTTTAATTATTCTTGGCAAAAATATGACGATAATATTATAACCTATTAATATAATAAATTATAATATAATAGTAATGTTGGGTTGGACAAAAAGATGGATAAAAGTCATTGATGAATAGAAATAACGTGGGAGAGATAAAGTTTGGAAAAAAGGCAAAAATTAATGATAAATAAAAAAATGATAATATAAAATGAAATTTGAAAGAAAGGATATCCGTGAGATGCCAAAAATAATATGACAAAACCAATAAAAGTAGATAGAGAATGTGAGAGTGGATAAAAAACGAAATTTAATAATAAAACATCAAAAAAATAAGAAATACATTTTATGAAGAACATAAATTATATATAATAAGTTAACATATATCCTTTAATATGGTGGTTCTATTAAAGCACATGTTATATCATTATGTATGTTTTAATATTTAATTTTCTAAATATAAAAATATTTTAACAAGAAAAATATTTTTTTAATACACACACAGACATATATATATATAGTGTTATTTTATTTGAAAATTATTTTAATATAAATATGTTTAGTTCAGTTTTTAAAATAAAAAGGATTGAGAAATTAAAATGATAAAATTTTCACATAAATAAATATATAATATTTACGATACTAGTTTTACTTTTGAATAATTTAAGGATAATAATAATAACAGTAATAATAAGAATATTAACAATAATGAGTAAATCATTTCTTTTAAGAAAATTATTTGTATATTTATTATAATATATTTAATTAATATATGAATTTATAATATATTTTTGTTTAATGGAATTTTGAAATTATAAATAAATATAATTATATAATTTTTTTATAATTTCTCATATAAATATATATATATTAAGAAAATTTAATTTCTAAAACGTTTTTTAAAGAAAAGTCAACAAAATAAAATGTTACATTCAAAATAATTGTTAAATGAAATAAAAAGAAATAATAAACAAATAAAAATGTTAAAAATTGTAATTTAATAATTGATGCTTTAAAATGTAATGAGTGGTTTGACAGAATTTACATAAGAGTAAAATGCTTTATGCAAACATGAGAGAGAAAAATGAAATGATAATAGATTAAAAATAAACAATTATATAAGACAAAATGTGATATATAAAAATGATTAAAATAATAATAAAATATAAAAAAAAGAAATGAAATGTTGATAAGAATGAAAAAACGTTATTTATATATTTATATACATTTTATTATACTAATGCAGTGATTTGAAACCGTTCTTTTAAAAAATCTAAATATGAAACTTTATTTTATTTATATATATTATTACCACCAAATGAATATAAAACTATATATATATATATGTTTATTTGTATCACTAAAATATTTTAAGATGGGGTAATATTTTGTTCTTAGCACACTCCAATGGTAGTAAAAGCCTGTTTAAACACACAACGTCTATTTTCTTCAACAAGTTGAAGTCTCATGCACACTAATGGGAGTCTTGGATACTCTTCTCAAGTATTTCACCATCTACCATGTAATCTGCACATGTCTTTGGTAAGGTATTTTATTATTTTTCATTTGTTTTATGAACACACACACACACACACATATAGTTATATGTGTATGTGTATATAAAACCATATCTTATTATTATAATTTATATATATGATAAGTCTTATTATTTTAAATGATTATTCCTCAAAAATATTATGGTTGCAAGGGTTTCATGTCATCAAACATCATACAGACATGTCTGTATATATATATATATATTAGTATAGACATATATATATACACATATACATGAATGAAAAGATGAACACATTAAGTGTAGTTATTCCTTCACGTTTACTTAGAAGTTATAAATGGTATTTATAAACTACCAAACTAGTATTTAAATATTTATCTATGAATAATTTATTATTTTCACCTAGTTTATATAATTGCTTGTGATATTTGTTATTGTTTTATGTGTGGTTATGGGTCAAATTATTATTTCATGTGTGAACTCTCAACTGAATCTCTTAGAATTTGATGCATGAATAGGTATGGCCATCATGTATATTATGTGAGGCATTTCATGCATTACTCAATCTTGCACGCACTTAATCCCATGTTTCATAAAATTATAGTTTTCAAATAAAAGTGTGTTTATTTTTTCAAGTATTGGATTCTCCTTAAAATGGTTTTAAATTTTTTTGAAGAAATGGTGATAAAATGAGGAAGATTGTTTTCGTTCGAAGAAAATAATAATATTTTTGTATTTTGGAAATGATTTTGGGTAAGAAATAAGAAATGTAGGTCCATGGGAAAATGTTTTTTAAATTGGCACTAGTGAGTTGCGTGATGTAATGGGGAGTAAACCCATAATTCTTAGTGAAGACTAGTGGCAGTATATATGGATTTTAATAATGGTATGCTGAGTATTACTAATGACCCACATAAACATAATAATTTAAATGGAAAATTCCCAATAGCATTCAAGAATAATTAATTTTTGAAATACTGTTTTCCAATATATATTAAAGTATTTGCGAAAATATGATTTAATTTATTTCAAGGGATGATCTATTGGTTGTTTTGAAACCCCTTACTGGGCATTTTAGGCTTACCCTACATATTATAAACTCCTTTTAGGTTTAGCATACTTGCTGCATTGAAACTCTATTGTGGAAGCAACACGCTGAAGAATCATTGTTTTCAATTTATATATTTTTGTTGTAATGTAATTTATGTATCTAATTTTCCAGAACCTAGACCGGAAAAGGTCCTCTAATGTAATTAATGTTTTGTATTTATTCAAGTTTTTTTATGAAATAAAATACACAACATCTGTAAGGCATGAAACCTGGTTTCAGGTTTGGGACCTTATTTTTATTCATGACATAGATCTTGGAAATTATTTATGATAATGGGTGGTTCCATTATAAAAAAAGAATGGGTTCTTCTGTTTTAAACCAAGGAGGGATGGTTATATTATAAACCAATGACTGGTGGATCCATTTTAGCTCTTAGATGCGTTGTGTAATGATTTTGTTATCCACAAAATTTTGTTATAATTTGACCATATTGATTATTCCACTTGTAATATCTATTTTAAGAGTAATATAAATAAAATGTTCCAATATACCAACACATTTCATTGATTCTTATCAGGTGTTTTTAATGATTCTTTCGATCTAGATTGATATCACATGGCTCATGATAATTGATTCCCATTATTATTAAATTTGATAAATAATTATTCTATGTCATATGTTTTATGATCGATGTTTTTATGGGTATGAATTCTATTATGTTATCATCATTCCCTTGGCCTATGTCATCATACCCTTATACTCATCTAATACTCATCGATGTCATTCAATTGTTAATTATTATGTTTACCCTTACAGAGTGTTTTATCTCACCCCTATTATGATGCCCTTTCCCTAGGTTGTGAATAAAGGTTTTATGTATATTATTCCTAAGAAGGTTACTAGATGGGAATAACTTAGTGGAAGATGATGTAGTTTAGATTAACAACTTGTTTACGAATCCATGTTTTTATGTAAGATTTTTTTCTTAATTGTGCAAAAATATAAACCTAAAACATCATTGGTTATATAAGTGATCCAAAATTTCCTTTTTATATTTTATATTATTAATGGTTGAAAATTTTTCATGTTTATTTTTATCAAATCCATAAATGAATAGATTGTGTTTTTATCACTAGATCATGTATTTTTGATTCATTGCTGTAATATTTTTTATCGAATAGAAGGTTTATATAACTTTATAGATTTAGATTTTTTTATTTGAGGTTAACTTAAGAGTAATGGATGACATCATGGGTTTATAAGTTCATGTTTAATAATAATTTTAAACTATTAGACACCATTTTTATGTTTTATATAATAGGATCTTGAGATAATTAATGATATTTTGGGATACATTTTGTTGGGTTAATGTCACAAGTAAAACTTAACAATATCATGAGGTTTTATGTGGATGCTTATTTCATAAGAATGCAATTAATTTTTTTGTGAAAATTATGTGATTAAGGTATATAACATATTATTATATTAGATGGAATTTTAATATTTTTTTGAGGTAGTTACGATTTTAATATTGTTTTATGGAAATTTAGGTTATTTGTTGAAATTATTATTATATTTTGGAGACTATATGATTAAGGAATAAACATTTTTGGTAAAATGAATTTAGGAGTGACTAATTTTGATTAGAGATAAATATAAAATTTATGTTGAAAGATTATATGATCACATACTTTTTATTTTCAGGTTTTAAACTTGTTTGAGAATATTTTGAATAATTTTAAGGTTATTTATTTATCAAATGATCTAATTTAAACATCGGGTGTTATTATCATGGTTTTTTATATTAATGTTGTTGTTTTATCCCAAATCACATCATACCTATGAATAAAGATGGTCCTAATGGTACTGGTTAGTATATCATTTTTATCCAACGGAGGAGGTTCCATGGTTAAGTCATCCCCATGGGTGATTTCAAGGGGTTATGGGATTGTGAAATAATTCCAAATTGGGTATAAAGTCTTTGGATGGTCTCCAAAGGGTTTATTCGTGGAGGCCGAAACACCCAAAGCCCCTACTATCCATGTTTCAAGGACCCGATTTCCAAAGGCAGACATTCATTTGATGATTTGTACAATGAAATTTAAAGACTAATATTAGTCAAGAGAATGAGATCTTAGAATCGTCAAACAATTTTGGGGGAATTATTTCTTATTCTGGGACTCTCTTATAGATTTAATATATGTTCATATGTTCATGAATAGTTGTTTTTTCCCCAAGTATGTGACTATGGATTACTCTTAGGTCGTAATATCAACCATAAATATGAATGGGTTTGAAATATCTTGTATGTATCATAGGTTATTCATTAACATTACCCAGTTATTTAAAAAACCTGGAATTCCTCAGTTGTTCACAAAAACCATGCCAGTTTTTACCAATATGAAGTGAGGTTCTATGAAGTTTATCGTCATCCTGTGGGGAAAAAATTGTTTCAATATTCGGATCGAACCCACAAGATGGGATTCCTACATATCATTGTGAGTGGAATTATAACCCCAGTAGTTATGTGTTTCTTTAATGGACACATAATATTTTAAGGTCATGGGAAAAGGACCCCCCAATGCAGTTTATTGTCATATGGAAATAGCATAAGAAAAACATGGTGAAAATGATAGAATTGTGCTTAAACCCTAGGGAGGTTTCCTACGTATGCAAGCTGGTTAAGAATAAAATTCCACATAGTTCTAAAATATGGGGATTACACATAGAAGCTTCCCATTAAAGGGGGCATGATTTGGGGCTTACACCTATAGGGAAGCCCCATTCAATCTCAGGACATAGAAAGGAATCCTATGTATCCTGATTAAAGAAGGAATTAGAGTTCTAGTAATACTACTTCTGGGTGGATAATAAAAAATCATGATCACCACTAATCTCTAATCCTAGGTTAGTCATGCTCGGTGTGAGAAAGAAGAGGAATTCGTAGATCTGGAAAATCAAGCACCTTTCCCTCTTCATTAGTGGAAAAGGTGGAGGATGAAGGTGGGATAGGATAGGGATACAACAATACCCTAAATAGAGGATATGGTATTACCTCAGATGGAGTTCCTAAGGATGGTTTTGGTAAAGGGGAGGAGAATTATTCATCCACGGGGAAATAATGTATGATTTTCTTTTAGTTATCACTAACCCGCATCAAAGTTAAAGTCTTGAGATTAACCTTAATCCCTAGAACATTGTGGTATATGTGAGAATCCCAAGGTTATATCCCACATTACCATGTGAATGTAAACATAGGTACATTATAGGGGTCTACCTTATTGTTGGAATTATCCATATGAATCTACTTACCAAGGGTAAGTAAACCCCGAAGGGTGCATTGATGCACCTGGTGGTTTTATCATGTGGGCTTGGTGGATTTAGAATAGGCTTTGGCCTAGTTTTGTTGGAAAAGTTCACCATGGGGGCTATAGATGATGCGATAAAAATATAAGGATGTGATTAAAGCCATAAGGTGGAACACCCAAGAATACCTCATTCCACGTACCATTTCATTATGTGGGATGGGGTTTTTGTAATGACCCAAAAATTTTAATGGACATTTCTCTTGATATAATTAAATGTATTATTATGAAAAATGGTTATATAAAATATTAAGTTCTTTGGTTTTATTTTTTTGGATTTCAAAATACCATTATGAATTTTTACTATTTCTAATATAGTCATTGAACAGTGATCACATAATTAGTATAAATATAAGGATTTAACAAATCCAATATACATAGACAAAGGATGAGATGGCCTCATTCAGTAGACATTACCCATATGAAACCCATTTGTTAGAGCTCGTAAATGAGGTGGTGTCATTAGGCGTCGCTCTTGACAAAGCTTAATCCATGCTTCAACACGTTAAGCTCGAGCGGAACCAGATATGGGAAAAGGGGTAGTTGATAGAGATTACCACCCGAGCGATGTTATCTGAGACACCCCAAGAGTCTGTCACCATTGCACACCCTACCCTTTTGTCTTAGGCGTGTGTTACAAGGAGTTATGTAAAAATACCTTATCAATGTGATTATGTGCATAATTTATGAATATAATAAATAATATACATTCATTTTTTTATTGTTTCTTTTTAATTATCTTTAATGAACAAATATTATTTTTAGTTAATATTCAACTAAGAAATCTATTTTGAAAAATATATGGATTTTTGAATTAAAAAATATTTTAATAAAATATTATTATTGTGAATTTACTTTTTATTTAGTATAAATTATCGTATAATTTTTATGAATACAATTGAAATTTGTATTTAAGTTTGAAAGTTGTTTTTTTCAAAACCCAAGACTTTTTTATAAATGCCTATTTTTATTATAAAAGTAAAAATTCTCAAATTTAAAAACAAAGTAGATTAAATTTATCTTATTTTTGGAATCAAGACGTTGAAATTATCCAATGGTGAATTTTTCACAATTTTTTGAGACAGTCGAATTTTTTAGTAAAAATTAAATACTGTTTAAATATATAATGTGTTTTAGGACATAATAATGGCCCAATAGTGATGTAATAAAATAATATAAACTTTATTTTCTTCCAATATATGTTTTACCATTAAAATAATACGATTTTAGGTTTGTTTTATTTTTTTATGCAACCATAGTGGACCCTCCAAGACATATAAAAAATTTTAGGTTTTTAAATTTGTTTCTTTGATAGTATAACTGTCCTCAACATAAGAAACCTTATTATTTTAGAATTTCAGCCATTTAACTTATAAAATATTGTTTTCCACTCTTGTTTGATAAAAACCATAGGCAAAACCCATGTTCTGTTTTTTGTTTTTGATTAGTTTAACGTGTGGGGTCCCAAACCTAAATAATAAAAAATTCCCTCTCCATTTCAATATAAACCCACCGAAGTACCCACTTCCTCTTCAATAAAAGCCTTTGGTGTTCATCCAACCTATACCCTCGTCTCTATGGAATCATCCCAAGTCCCCCCAAGCTCCCAATAAGCCTCTATCAACCCTCTCCCAAGACTTTGGGATTACCCTTCCAAGTAATGTATTTCTTGCTTTCTTTTTTTATTTAAATTTCATTTTGTTGTAATACCCTTTAACATTAAATTAAAAATGTTTAGGTATGACTTCACACCTACCTTATAATCCACTAACTATGTGTGAATTGAGTAGAGACATATTTCTCTCTCATTAATCACCCCCCCCTCGTGTACACCTGTTACCTTGAGGAAGTTCCATAAGGAACTTCTCTATTCCCATTCAAATTCATGATATTGTTTTGTATCATGTATCTAAACTACATTACATTTGTTGTGACATGTATCAATATAACCCCTTAATATTCATTTCATGTACATATGATGATACAACTCTTTATCTCTCATCTACCATTTTTATGAATTCTTATGTCACGCAATTATGCTGCCGAAATTGCACTGCGATTTTCCAAGCCAAAGTCATTATGTAGGGAATACCATGCCCATTTTTCGAACTAGGGTAATCACCTTTATGTAAATTTATGTATTGATTATGTATTTTTATATATAAATTCCACATTCCTTTATCTTGGAATAAATAACTATGTTTGATTAATCCATGTTGTATGATCTATGTGGCACACTTACGCAAGACATGAAATGATTAAGAAGGGTGTGCCTGGATAGTAGTCCAATGCATTGGGTAAAGATTAGCATCCTAATATGTCAAGTGCAGGGAGAGATTACTCATGATAATTCAAGTTAAATGATCATTTAATCATGCTAATTCTAGTTCAATTAGGGTTTATACTTAGTCCTTGTGAAATGTGTCATGTCTCATTCTAATACCATGTTAGGTGTTGTTGCCACATTTCCATGTTATAATTGTCATGCTATAAATTTCCTTTATTTTCATGTTTATTTTATTCCTCATTTATATTCATATTTCATAACTTGTATTGTATTCCACATGTTATTCCTTATTTCCTCCCTTACAGGGATTTATAGCTCACCCTTTTCTTATGCTTGTCCTCATGTTATCCCATGAAATGCTAAGTACGAGGGAATGTAGTGGTCATGCAAAGGATGTTTTCCATAAAGATTTTGTGTTTTATGTTTTAAGTTGTTATTAAATGTACCTAATCCCCCAAAACACTATACCCTTCTATCTTCTATGTTGTATCAAGTGAAGGATTTATATAAAAAATCATGTTTAGGTGTGTAATAAAGAGTTGGGTTTTAATAGTTGGTATGAGAAGATAGGTTTAGTTTTTTGGGGTTAGGAATAAAAAAAATAGTGAAAGGCTTGGGGATAAGACTATGTATAATAAAAAACATCCCTAAATATTGTTGAGTATTGCGTAAGTGGGTTTTCAAGATAATATATCACTGTCTGGGTACGATTAGGTAATGGCGACTCTGGAATAGTTGTACCTAGTAATGAAAAATCTGACAAGGTATTTCGGGCATGACCTAGGGTTTCCTGGTACACGATAATGGGCATTACTACACTCTTTGTTACGACACACCTGGGGGATAATCTTTGGTAAATTCACAAGCTTAGTATGAACCATTATTAAGGGAATTAAAATAATTCCCCTAATAATATATGTTAGAAAGTAGACCATGGATAACATAGATTGAAGCCTTTATATTCATTATTTAAGGTAACAAACGTTATTTATAAGTCATATATTTTTTCCTTGGATTACCATTTATATGTTACCCCTAATTTTCCTTTTATTCTAGCAAATGGCCAGTAATAGGAAGACTCGGGCTAACAACCGATGTGAAGATCAATGTGATGAATTTTCTAATGAGATGCCCAATCTGATGGGAGTTGGAATCACAATCTTTGTCCAGATACTTTCTCAATTAACTCAAGATTTGAATAGAAACATCAGTCAAGATGATCATTCAACCCCCCTAACAAATAACATGTCTCTACTGAGAGCTTCATGAGATAAATGCCTCCTACTTTTAATGGATCATCTGATCCCTCAATTTCCGAACAATGTATCAAATTTATTGAAAAGATATTCTCCATCCAACAATATTACAAAAAATATATGGTTCCTATGGATACTTATCATATGGAGAGTGAATCCGATCAATGGTGGACATTGATCAAAAATATGATGCCCGAGGAGGAGATCAAGGAATTGGAATGGAAGGAATTTAGAAAAATGTTTTTTGAGAAATATTTTCCTCGCACCCTCCAAATTAAGATGGAAAGGGAGTTCCTTTAGCTCAAGAAAAAAGAAGGTGAATCCATCAGAGAGTGTGAGGAAAACATCACAAGGATTTCATGATACACCTCCAGTTTTGTTATTACCCCGGAATACAAGGTTGAACACTTCTTTGTTGGGATAAAACATATCCTATAGAAATCCCTAGAGATCTATGAATTCGATATATATGAGGAAAATGTCTGACGTGCCATCAAGGTAAAAATGTAGATCAATGAATTTGAGGGGTATTATGTGGACAAGAAGAGTAATTTGGACATCAATTCTTGCGGTCTGATGGATAAATCCATTGGTGGTATGAAAATCCATCACCCCAATTGCCAATGGTGCAGAAAGAAGAACCCGAAAAATTACCTGATGGGGATGAGGAAATGATTTAGGTGTGGTAGACAAGGGAAAACCGTGGTTAACTTATAAAAAGAAACAAAAATGTCTATGATAGAGGAGAGGAACACTGAATTTGACTCTAAATGCAATGTTCACTGCTTCAACTACAAAGAACCATGTCACCTTGCAAATCAATTCTCATAGCCATGGGGTTTTGGTGGTATCCAACAACCTCCAAGAAATCAAGGGAAATCTTTTCTCATCACTACCACTAAAGTCAAACCTAACAACAAAGTGGTGAAAAGTATGCTAGTTATTCATTCAAGAATAGTGGGCATGCTTTTTTATTCTTGTTCAATGCATTCTGTTGTATCTTTAATGTTTAGTCTAACAATCTCAACACCACCACAAATCATGGTAGTAAATATATCAGTGAGTACAATAAATGGGGAATTCATTGCATCCCATGAATATAAATACTACCCTATCATAATTGTGAGATTGAACTTCCCAAAAAACCTTGTCATAATCCCTCTGGATGAATTTTATGTAATTATTAGCATGGATTGGCTTTACCTATATAGAGCTAACATAAATCTCCGTGAGAGAGAAATAACTCTTTATACAGAAAATCGACCCCCGATTCTATAAAAGTGCAAGGAGGAAGATGAATCTTCTTTAGCACCATCATCTCAAGCATGGATATTACTGCCTTATGAGAAAATGTATCTAGATCAGATGATTGAGTCTATGTTGAAAACAATCCATGAAGACATGCCTATTGTGAGGGTATTCGCTAAAGCATTTTCTAAGGAATTTCCTAGTCTTTATCCTAGAAGAGATGTTAGAATTTTCAATTGACCCTATAACTTAGGCATTAAAAATATAAATGACTCCATATAGAATGGATGATGTGGAGATTGAGAAGCTGAAGAATCTACTACAGGAGAATCTAGATAAAGGGTTTATATGCCCAAGTGCTTCACCATGGGGTGCACTAATCCTCTTCGCCAAGAGGAATAATGGGTCAATTTAATTTTTCATTGATTATCATGAGATCAACAAAATCATAATAACAAAAAAAGTATCCTCTACCTTGATTTGATGACTTGTTTGATCAGCTACGTGAAGCACAATACTTCTCCAAGGTGGAAATGTGGTTGGGATATTACCATGTAAGGGTGAAGAAGAAGGCTATCCCCAAGACAGCTTTTTGTACATGGTACGAGCACTAGGAATTCATAGAAATTCCTTTCAAACTCACCAATGCTCCGAAAATATTTATGAACACAATGAAATGAGTATTTAGAGAATACCATGACAATTTTTTGGTAGTCTTGATAGATGATATTCAAATATACTCCAAAACAAAGGAAGATCATAAGGATAATCTAAGCACTATTCTAGAGGCCTTGAGAAAGGATAAGCTATATGAAAAGTATATAATGTGTGAGTTATGGATGAAGGAGGTCACATTCTTGGTCCATATCATCGCAAGCAGTGGGATATCTATAGATCCCTCCAAGACAACTGCAATTGAGGGACAGATGAGGCCAACATTGGTAATGGATATTCGTAGCTTTTTGGTGTTAGCTGGATATTATCACCGATTTGTGAGGAAGTTCACAAAATTTTCCAACCCTCTTACCAAGATAACTCTAAAGGGATTAATGTTTTCGTGGAGTGATGAATGCTTAGAGAGATTCAAGGAGTTGAAAAATAGGCATATCACTACACCAGTACTCACACTCGTAATAAGTGGAGAACTCTTTGTGGTGTACAATGATGCTTTATAGTGGGGTTTAGGTTGTGTTATAATGAAAAATGATAAATTGATAGGATACACCTCAAGGAAGCGGACAATATATGAGAAAAAATATCCCACGCATGATCTGGATTTGGCGGATGTGATCATTATGTTGAAAATCTGGCGGCATTATCTATATAGGGAGATGTGTAAGATATATACTGATCACAAGAGCCTCAAATATATATTCACTCGAAAAGAGATTAATTTGCTCCAATGAAGATGGATAGATCTCATCAATGATTATGAATGCTCAATCCACTACCATCTTGTTAAGGTAAATGAGGTAGTGGATGCTTGAAGTAGAAATCATCATGAATCATTATCAATGATGAGAATTTAAAAGGATCCAATCTTCTTATATTTTTAGAGGATGGATATGGGAATCATTTAGAGAGAAAATTCATCAATATTTTCTCAAATGATTGATCAACCATCCCTCATGGAGAAAATAAAGGATGCTCAAAGGAATGATGTGGAAACTATGAAAAGGGAGGAAGTTATCAGAAATGGGAAATCCTCATAGTTTGTGGTTGAAAAAGAAGTAATTGTTGGATTTGGGTCACGATGATGTGTACCATCCAATCTAGAGATAAAAAAGGATCTTCTGAATAAAGCACATAGCTCCAGCTTCTCTATTCTCATGTAGAGCTCAAAGACATATCAGGATCTCCAAGAAAACTTTTTGTGGGACAATATGAAAAGGGAGATTGCTGAATATACATCAATGTTCCTAGTATGTCAGTAAGTGAATGTTGATAGGAAAAAGGCTGAGGGGTTGATGAAACCACTACCCATAAAAACATGGAAGTGGGACAACATTACCTTGGACTTTGTCACTAGAGTTCCAAGGAAATACAGTGGAAACAATGATATATGGGTCATTATGGATCATTTAATAATACATATCACTTTATCATGATTCGAGAGGACTTCTCATTGAATCAACTTGCATGGATTTACATAAAATAAGTGGTAAGGTTTCGTGGAGTACTACTATCTATTGAATCCGATCGTGATCTGAGATTTACCTCAAAGTTCTATAAAATTATCCAAAATGCTATAAGAACTGAACAGAACATTAGTATGGCCTATCATCCTTAAACCGATGGCCAATCTGAGCGAACTATTCAAACATTTTAAGATTTTTTAAGATCAAGTTGTATGGACTTCAAAGGAAGATTGGACCAACTTCTTCTACTAGTCGAATTCTCCTCCAATAATAGTTTCCACACAAGCATTTGAATGGATCCTTATGAAGTCCTGTATGGGAAGAGGTGAAGAACACTGGCATGTTGGGATGAAGTTGGGCAGAGAAAACTCTTAGGTATGGAAATAGTCTAAGAAATGGTGGAGAAGTTAAAAACCATTCAGCAGTATATCAAGGCATCCCAATGTCGATAGAAGAGTAATGTAGATAACTGTCTATGAGACCTTGAGTTCAAAGTTAGAGACACGATATTTATATCCATATATCCATAGAAGAATGTCATGTGGTTTGAAAAGTAAGGGAAGTAAAGTCCTAGGTACATCTGCCCCTTTGAGATTCTTGATCGTGTCGGGGATGTGGCCTATCGACTAGAACTTCCACCCACCATGGCCAAAGTACTTTATGTCTTTTATGTATCCCTATTAGGGAATCACATACCAGACCCTTCATATGAACTCTCTTCAGAGGTTGTATTTTTATTTGATGATATTTCATACAAGGAGCTTTCAGTGATGATCTTAGATCATAGGGAAAAATTTCTATGAAAAAAGACAGTGCCCCTCGTCAAGGTGTTGTGGTGAAACCACATGTTCAGAGAAGCGATGTGGGAATCAGAGGAAGGGATGATATAGAGTTAACCACATCTATTTTAGTGTGGGAAAAGGAAATTTCGAGTACGAAATTTTTTGAGGGGGGAAGATTGTAATAGGCCAAACATTTATTAATATAAATTACTCTAGATCTAATTAAAAGTATTATTATGAAAAATTGTTATATAAAACATTCACTTCTTTGGTTTAATGTTTTTGGATTTAAAAATCAGTTAGGAATGGTTAACATTGCTAATATAGTTGTTGAACAATGATCACTTGATTAGTATAAACATAGGTCTTTAACAAATCCAATTTACTCAGAAAAAGGAAGTGATGACCTCATCTAGTAGACTTTCCCCGTACAAATTCCATTTTTCAGAGATCGGAAAGGAGGTGACGTCATAGGGATTCTCTCTTGACCAATCCCAATCCGAGATTCAATATGTTAATATCAAGAAGAACCAACTACAAGAGAAGTTGATGTTGATAGATATTACCACCAGAACAATGTTATCTGAGCCACCCAAAGAGTCTCTCAGAATCGTGCACCATAACCTTCAGTCTTATGCAGGTGTTATAAGAGGTTATGTATCAAGACTTTAGCACTATTATTATTTGCATTATTTTTTTATATAAATATAATATACATTCATTTTATTAATGTTACTTTTTAAATTGTTTTTAAAGCATAAATAGTATTTTGAATTAATATTTAACTAAGAAATCTATTTTGATAAATTGATGTATTTTTGAATATAATAATATTTTAATAAAATATTATTATTATTAAATAAAATTTTATTAAGTATAAATGATAGTATAATTTTTATGAATACAATTGTAATTTTTATTAAGGTTTGAATGATGTTTTTATCAAAACCCAACAATTTTCAATAAATGTTGGTTTTTATTTTAAAAGTGAAAATTCACATGTTTAAAAAAATATTTGGATAAAATTTATATTCTTTTTCAAATCAGTATATCGAAATTATCTGACGGTGATTTTTCATAATTTTCTAAGACAATCGATTTTTTTATTTAAACATAAATATAGTTTAAATATATAATGTGTTTTATGACAAAAATGTCCCAAATGCGTTGTAAGAAAATAATATAAACATAATTTTCTAACAATATATGTTTTAAAATTAAAATAATGTGAATTTATGTTTTTTGGATTTATTTTACAAAGCCTTAATGGACCCTCCAAGACTTATAAAACATTTTAGCATTTAAAATTGATTACCTTGATAGTGTGACTCACCTCAACATAAGAAAACCTATTATTTTGAGATGTTATTCCATTGGAGTGGTAAAATATTTTTTTCCACTCCCCTTTGGAAAAAACAATGCACAAAAACATTGGAATGGTTTGTGGTTTTCATTAGCTTAATGTGTTGTGTCCTGAACCTAATCAATAAAAAATTCCCTCTCCTTTCCTATATAAACACAACCATGCTCCCACTTTCTCTTCAATAAAATACTTTTGTGTTCATCCAACATCTTCCCTACTCTCCCTATAATCCTCCCTTGTTTCCCCAAGCTCGCAATAATCCTCTCTCAAGCTGATCCAAAGCCTTTGGGATCACACTTCCATGTAAGGGATTCCTACCTTTCATTTTTTATCCAAATTTCATTATTTTGTAATACCATCTTACATTAATTTAAAAATTTTGGGGTATTATTTCTCACCTCCCTTATAATCCCCAACCTATGTTTGAAATGATCATAGACATATTTCTCAATCATTAATTCCTCCAGTGTACACCTATTACCATGCCAAAATTCTATAATGAATTTCACCATTCTCTTTCAAATTCAAGAAATTGTTTTGTATTATGAATCAAAATTCAATTAATTTTTTTGGGAAATGAATATATAATACCCCATTACAATCCATTTCATGTAAATATTATGATACACCCCTTTTTCTCTCAACAAAATATATTTATGAATTCTTATGTCACGTCATTATACTGCTGAAATTGCACTGTTATTTTCCAAGCCAAGGTCATTGTGTAGTGAATACCATGCCCATTTATCTATCAAGGGGATTCACCTTTATGAACATTTACTTACTAATTGTGGATTTTAATGTAATAATTACACATTCCTTTATCGTGGAATAAATTATTATGTCTGATTAATCCATGTTTTATGATCTATCTGGCACACATACTCATGAAATGAAATGTTTAAGAAGGGTGTGCCCTAATAGCACTCTAATTCATTGGGTAAAGATTAGTATCATGATATGTGATTTGAAATGAGGGTTTAATCATGCTAATTCATGTGCAATGAGTTTTTACTCATTGTAATTCAATTTCAATGACGGTTTACTCATGATCCATGTGTAATGAGCCTTGGATCATGCTAATACCATGTTAAGTATTGTATCGACATTTCCCTATTATCATAGCTAGGATATATCTTTCCATTATGTTAATGTTTTTTTATACTCCATTGATATACATATTAGCTAACATGTATTGAATTTTTCATGTTATGCCTTGTTAACTCCCTTACAGGGATTTATAGCTCACCCTTTTCTTATGCACATCCTCATGTTATCCCATGCAAGCTAAGTTAGAGGGAATGTAGTGGTCATGTAAATGATGTTTTTAATAAATATGTTTTGTTTTATGTTCTAAGTTGTTATGTAATGTTACTAAATCACAAATACACTAGACCACTCAATCATCTATGTCATATAAAGTGAATGTTTTATATAATAAAAAATGTTTTAGTGTTTAATAAAGAGCGGGGTTGTTATAGTTTCCCCATCATTGAGCATTGCTGTGATGGTGAAGGGGTCGACCACATACCATGATGGGAAAAAGACCAAGGTTCCATCCATGATTCACTTTTATAACTGGTGATGAGTTCTGTCTGTGTACTGTGGTGGTACGCGATGTTGAGTTCTGTCTGCATATCATGGCAGTACGTAGCACTGGGATCCATCCATATAGAGATTCTCCATGTTGTGTACAGTTTAATCCACATAGCATATGACTATGCAGACGCTGGTTTGAAGAATGGGGATTGGTTCAAAAATTTACCGAAAATTCATCCATTATGGGAATTGGGTTTTCTATCTGCCAATTAGTATTATTTTCCCTTCATTAATTATATGCTTCAGTTTCTTCCAACAAGGTATCAATGAAAGAGTTGGTCCTTTGTGGTGTTCACATTTTTCAATCCTTTTATTGCTCAAGTCCCACCAAAACCTCCCCCTTCATCATATCCACGGGTTCGTTTTATAGAGGGGTGGAAGAACTGGATTGGTGGGATGCCGAGTGCCTTTTGTGGAATCCCATGGAAGAAAACTGGTCCACGGACCACTCGGTCAGTGGGGCACGGGGTTGTCATCTACGGTGGTGAAAACTATTTCCTTGTTTCCTCATCCAAATTTTTTTTGGGTCACTTGAATCAGCGTAATTGACCTAAAATCTTGTTAGTTCGTGGATACATTGTAAAAATGTGGATCATCATGCAGAGTGACGATCCATGAAGAACCTTTTCTTGGCCTTTTCCATGAACAGTTTGAGTCTTCAAAAAATGTAGTATACGAGTAAAATTTCTCCACCACCATCCCATGAATAATAGCTATAACACCTCGAGCTTCCACGATACGCCTCTCTTTCAATAATGCAATAGCTTGCATTGTACAAAAGTTTGAGTTCTAACACACCATGACTAATCAATGTAGCCGTTATGAATAGTAATACCCACTTTTTAAAATTATATAAATTTTATATTTCAAAATGGACTTAATTTTTGTATTCGTAATATCGAAATTATCCTATGTTGAATTTTCTGTAATTTTCTGAGAACTTTCAATTTTTTATGAATAGTGAAAAATACTTAAAACAACGTTTTTAATCAAAGTAATTTATAGTGATAAATTATACTATTTAGTGGTTTTAAATTATAATTATAGTATATTTATACCATTTTATCCAATGGTGGTCATTATAATTAATTTAACATTGAAATTGGACATAAACAATTTTCAATCTTTTGATATATATTATTTCTTAAAAACATGCTATTTGTTGTGACAGCGGGCATTAATTATAAAATTAATTAATAAAACTTATATTTTTGTAATTTTTCAAAATAGACATCATTTTTGAATTCGGAATATCAATTCTAGCTTAGGGTGAAATTTTGGCATTGTTCTGAAAAACTTCAATTTTTTATGAATGGTGAAACCACTAAGTGGTAGTTAAAAAACTGATTTTTTATTTAAATGAAACATTACCACTCTTATGATTTGATTTTCAAAAATCTGACATACATGGATTTCATTAGGAAGTAAAATGTGGTTCAATGGGATTAAAATAATTTTTGGTGAATAGTAACTTTTAAGTTTAATTAATCGCGATTAAAGGTAATTAGTGTAATTTAAGGTAAAAATAATGTTATAATAATATGAAATGACCTTTAAACTTGTGCTACCCCTATTTTATGAGTCATTGGTGACCAAGACAATCCATGGGTCAACTTGGGGACCCCATGGAGCCACTTTGTTAGGAAAATGACATTAAAAACTTTTTATTTAATTTTAAAATAAAAATGTCACAAACATGAGTTGTTTTACTAAAACAATTTTTTAAATGGGGTTATACAAGTCATATTTTTTACTATAAATATTCATTGGAAATCTAAAACTATTTCCAACATCATGATAATTGTTTTATAATTTTTAGACATCAAATATATTAAATTATTTATGACACCATGATGATGCAGCGATTACCTCATTAATTAATGATTTAAATAAAATATAAAGATAATGTAAAATCTAAGAGTTACAGTTGTCAAAAACCTATTGGATGAGTATATTTCGAACCCTTATCACCTTATCCTCGAAATATATATGTGTGGGACCTTTAAAATCCAAAACTCGGTATATAATAAAGTAGCATTTCATGACTTTCCAAGAGTGCCCCTCCTCTCCTATTATAAAAGGCTCCCAACAATACCACCTTACTCACACATTCAAAGCCTTTTGGCTCGTCCAACCTCTGCCCAAATACACTCTCAACTTCCCTATCTTACTCCTAGAGGCCTCAATTTGGGCAGAATTCTTCCCAAGGATGCCTTTGGCTCAAATCAAAAAAGTGTTACCCGATTTTAAGTTAATGTCTTCTCTTATGTTATTTTTGATTTATTTTTCTTATCCAACCCCTTAAACTCATTTTATTCCATACTTTTGTAACAAAAACAGTATCTTAAATATACTATTATGTTTTTATAAGAAGGATTCCAGCTACACTTACACACACCTACATCTAATGGTTAATGAACATACTGTTTCTGTGGATGGAGAATTTCTGCCTCACGAAACGATGATTGTTCAACACTCATATAACACATTCAAAGGTGGAAATTAATATGTCACTATATTTATATATGATATATAATATTTTTATGTTTTCCTTAAGATTCTGTATTTTTCATTTATGACATACCTTTATGGTTTCCGTTACGGGTAAACGCGATATCTTCATTTTAGGAAGTGCGGACTACCGCCCCCTCAAAGTGATTTGAATCGTTAATGCCATATGTGGGATGTATAAAGGATGGAGTAAATGATATTATATATGATATTATACTGAAATTATAATATACCTTTATATCATTATGATTTCTTTCCATTAAATATGAAATAGAAATGAAAGTAGCGTTCATGCGTATGTACGACTTACCGTCTCCATGAACGGTGCATTTCATTTATTACCTATAAATGTTATGAAATTTTATAAATGCCTGTATATACTGGATATATATGATATATATGATATCTACATCATGAATATAATTATGAAGATGATGTATATTTCACCACATGAAAAACTTGTAATTAGAAGAAGTTTATTTTTGACTCAAGTACCAAAGATCGACAAAATGACCATTATTAACTTAAATAATTACATAATGTTCATAACATGGTAATAAGTGATATAAAAGGAATAATGAACATTAAAAAGGTTCTTACGCAAATTGAAATTAACTCTAGTTTATTATTTAGGAGATTAAAGAACGATCGATTCAAGTCGGACACGTGGTAAGGGAACTTCTTAACCCAATTACCATTCTTTGGGTTAATTTCTTACTTTCAAATTATGTCATGATGTTATTATGTCGTATCTTGTATTTGTAATTTATTTATGTGTACTTAGAGTGAAAACACATAATAGATCTATTTTATTGAAAAAAATTATCTTTGTAAGGACTTCGTCTCAATCTCCATTCATTGAGGCATATTTTGTTTTATACACAAATTTCTTCTATACGGTGTATAAACCCATTTTACTTTTACGTTTATTCAAATAGAATATTTTTTTATATGAAGCGTTTTACTAAACAACAAAAAGTAATTTTTTTCTTGTCATACGTATGCGGAGACAATGACTTCTCCGCCACTGTGACCATTATTTGAGTTTCGGCTTCCTCTACAAGCTATAACTTTTTTTTAAATGAAAAATAAATACCAAGTTTTAATTTTCTTTTATTTTGGTATTGAAAATGGTTTTGATAATTCTTTTATTATATCAATGTGTTGTATTGATATCTTGTGATTTAAATGTGGAAATGATATGTTTCCTTTATGCATGTTTTATGTGATACGATTATGTTATGGTTTATGATATGATTAAACCTGTTCATATAAGGAATCCATTGGACTTAATAAGTGACGGTTGGAGCCCGCTATATCTCCTCGATGCATCGTCAGGTCTCATGAGACAAACTAGTGTCTTGGCACGAGGCCTTGAAAAAATCTTATTTGTGGTATTGGCACGAGGCCTTGGCTACGTGTTTATGATAATCTGGAATTCTGGATTGCATCATTATGGATGTCATTATTGATATTTCATGTGATTATTCGACTAGTAAAATATCCATATGAATAAGTAAATGGCATTATTTCATTCTATTTTTTCCATATTATGCTAATGTTCAAGTTTAAAAGGATTTTGTTTTAGTTATACATTTCCTTAAATGTTTTTTTTATTTATGAAAGCTTACACTATATTTTTATCCTTACTGAGCATCTGAGCTCACCGCTTTCAATGTTTTAATTTTTCCAGGATGTGATGAAGTATATAATGAATGACATGCCGGGATAGTATAAGGGGATATGAAGAAAGGATATTTTTTAGTTTTGTTTTACTTTATGATGTAATGTAAGACTTATGAATGTGTCTAGTGTTTCCAGGACTACTAAACTAATAGGTCTTTCGAGACTTGATCTTTTGTGATCATGCCAATGTTATGAAGTAATGCACCGACTATAGGTAACTGGGGTCGGGGCCTTACAATAGCTTTCATGGAGCTGATGCCACTGTCTATCTGTTGTGAACCATTTAGTTCATGGGTGTCCTCATGAAGTGGAATAATGATCCATGAATGATGTTTCCCTTTGTGGTCTAGCTTTTTTCCTTTACTAGTTTTTCACTTTTATATTTTTTTCTTAAATTCTACCTCTTGTTCGTTTTCTTACTTTTATAAGTTCATGGTTGTATTTAATTTATGTTTGTATAGTTTTCAGGATCCAAAAAATTCCCCCCATCAGAATGGGGTCCAATTGGGATGAAGAGGAAGCTATTCTAATGTAGAAATGTGTTCTGACATGAACTGGTATTTATTATAATGGTGGTCCCATAGGGGGACCAAGACTATATATAGAGGGTCCGAAGTCATTTTTTGTTTTATAGATTTTTATTCAAACACCGTACTTTTGGGATTCTCTCGGCTTCTTCGTTTCCAAAAACTGTCTCCTTTGAGGATGACCTTCACCTGAAAGTGGAACCTTGCATCAGGGAATGATGAGTTTATGCTTCCGCATAGTGCAGTTTTATACAGGGTTTTGTTGCTCCACGAACTGTTAGATTGTTGGCTCATACATCATGGGCCTGGGCCTCATGATCTTCCATGAACTCTCAATTCATGGACGGGTCCTGCCATGGGAAATCAATTCGTGGATCTTTTAGTATGCAGACACATTTTAATCATTTTATCATTTTTAGGATAACTCTTTATTTCATGAACTTTTGACACAGATCGGGATGACTATGGTTCCTTCTTCAATGAATGGGGCTAGAAGAAGGGTAGCTATGGTTGAGAATGTTTCAAATGAAAATCGGTCCTAAATTATCCCTCAGGAGTGTATTATGAAAGAACTTCCTTTTCCTGATTTCATCATCTACCCATTGTCAAATTACCTTACACTTTCTAACTTTGGTCTTCACGATGATTCGAATCTACTACCGGTTTATTAGAACACCCCTATTATTTTCTTGGAGATTTACAATGGATGCAATCGATCACACATCTCTATTATAGATGAAATCACACCTGACTTAGGTCGAAAGGATAAGTTCATCTTGGATGGCTCAATGTGCACATAGAGTAACCTTCATAGCTGAAAAAATATCCTTGGAATAAGTTTCACATGACTACACAACCATTGTCAATCTTTCATGGAATGATCCTAGTAGAGGGTGGAGCTCTTAATTGGATCTGTTGTCTAGAGGGAACTTTTTAAATGAGTCTTCTTGCATGATATGGGTTCATCAAAACTACTTGGATTCCACTGATCCATTGGAAGCTGTAAACCTATACCAAGTGGTATGGGTCTCCCAATTCACCATTTATTCACCCGGAGAGATACTTCATGAGATTCCTTATCACTGGTGTTCAATGACTAACACCTTTCACTTTTCCCATGGTGATGTGGGGATCAATGTGTGGGATATAAACTAGATAGGTGGAATTCCCATCCTCAGCAATATATACGATGTATTTTTACACGTGAACAAAAATTGGGGGAATGTTGAGAAAGTATCTCTGTTGGAAGGGGAATTATTGATCATGATGGAGAGATAACTTTGTTAGCCTCTTCACGCTCACACAATTATTTTTATTGAATACTGGATAGGGATATTCTAGAAGGTGAACCATACAAGGATGAGAGTTCACTACATCAGAAGCCATTAAACCTAGCAGTCACAGATCATTCCTGGATCTTATCGTTCCACCCTTGAGGTGGGTTGATACATCCCATAGCGTTATGAGGTCCGGATAAAAATATCTCCTAAAATCACATTGGTAGATTTTCACTCCATGTTCCTATGTGGATGGATCTTTCCTTCCCTAAATGATTACACCAGTGTCAATGCTTGTACCTAAATGATGTTACAACCATGGAAGAGGTACAACCAATCAATATATCCATCCTTACACTTTCTCATAACTATGAATTGATAGGGAATATATAAGAGGGAAGGACCCCACATCATTTTAGAATGCCTTTTAAATTTTTATATGTCTCCATAGTAGCGAGGTTTTGTAGCTAGGAGTATCAACATATTGTGATGGTTACTCAATCTAACTTCCACAGAGATCAACTTTGTATTTTCAAGGTCCATCCCAAAACCCTGTATGTTGACAACATGATCAAATTATTGAATTATTTTTATCACTTTAACTTTTTACCCTACATCGTACCACATGGAGCAATGGTGAATGATGGGAGTATTTCTTTGAAAGAGAGTTCATAAATTATTTCATTGTGGGATGGAATATGTACCACCCATATTGATATAGTAACCATTTACGAACCTTATACACCTTATAGTTTTACAAAGAAATTTGGATGCCTACAACAGATCACATTTCTCCATGTCACCCAAGTGAAGAGGTAATCTCATCAAGACGTCCTTCGCCAATTTTGGAAGATGATGATGTGGGAAGATGATAATATATGTTTTTATTCCATTTATGATGACCTAAACATAATTATCATTGGAGTAAGATCAACTATTGGAGGTTTTCTATCATGGTGGGGTAATGGCAGGGTCAATTAGATGACTTCAGAGGTCATTCACTGGTTCTAGTCTTATCCCTACTGTGATGGATGTGCTAAAATCCTCAATTATTGTTGTAATAAGGTGTTCTATTCACCGTTTCATGTGTCCGTAATGGACTTTTCCTGTGAAACCTGTCTATTTGGAGAGTGAATCAGACTCCATATTTCTGAAAGGCATGGTATGTGATCTTTCTGAACCTAGACCAAGTTGGACACTACCAGACAATCCTTAAATTGCAACTAGAACCACACCTTTATCTCCAGAGATGGGAATGGATTCAAATGTTTTCCCTTGAAAAAGAAGTTCCCATAGAGATCATTTCTTATGTTGAGGAAACCCTTCTATTATTGTTTATCAATTTGGGTTTATGAATCTTTGATTATAAACAACTTTACATTATGGTATACCAGATTTTCATAGCCCGTGTGGATCTAGCTACTCATGAATGAGTTATTTCTTCACTTCAAATCTTCACATCATCAAAACAATAACTTTCAGGATACCACCAAGGAGTTTCACCAAATGCTGCTGAGAAAGAAAATGATTATCACCAAATGATAGACCAAACAGAATATTTATGTGAGTGAGAGTCTCATATGGACAAGTTGAAGGTGCAAATGGAATAAAAAAGTTCCAATTAAAAGGCACTTAAACACAAAGGGCATTATCTTAAGGATATTTCGAAATTGGTGCATCCAGTAGCTGAGGTCGAAGTTGAACTAAGGGCTTCCTTAGATTAATCACTTGATGACCCATGTCAGGAGATTATCAATATTTTAAATAGAACTAGTTGAGCATCATTTTAATATTTTGAGATATCCTATTCCATATTCGGTTTGAAATTAGGGAGAGACTCTAGATTGTGGATGTTCCCCATTCCCATTCAATATAAGGGAAACCTGCTTACTCTCTAGTGTTTCTCATTCATCTTCACCGGAAATTTCAATCAACTGAAACTGAATACATTTATAATAATAATATTTCACTAGATATTGATCTAAATCATTATCCATGTTAATTAAATAACTATTCTCTTCATGTTTTCCCAATCCAAGGGACTCAGTGAGCATAGTTCTACTATTGCTAAGGCTACATGGAACGTCCTACAAAATTATTTTCCTTTTCATTACCACACTAATTTTTTCCTAAACCCAATTTCATGTGGGTTTAGTGGGTGTAACCTTAATTTTTCATGGCCCAACATTTATATGTTTTTTACCTAACAATATTTTTTCCTCTATATTTTTTTGATTGCTTGATATTTTTACTAATCCATTAAAAGTGTAGGTTTAGCGAGCTGGTACTCAACGTTTCCCCAGGGTTCCCTTTGTGAGTTTTTATGTGGACAAGTTTGATCTCTTTTTCTTCTGTAGTTTAATGTCTTGCAATCCGTATATCACTACTGTTATTTTAGGTTGAACATCTTTGACTGAGACTAATTTTTTAGGTCGAACAATTTTTCCCAAGATTTGTTGGGAAAGGGACCCAATTTAGGATACATTGACCGAGGATGTCCCAATATATTTTAGAGATAAATGAGGGCTTTTACTTTACAATGATTTTGTGGAATCTAGATATAGTCTATGACATGGGGCATGTAATCCATAGGGTGTATTGAAGTATTAAAATCCTCTATTGAGGATGAATGTGTCTTTGGTTGGCAAGCCTTTTGTTTGTGGGAAACTTATGTAGAGTCGTTGAGGCATTTTTTCATAGTAAAACAAATGTGTTCTTAAGATATTTTCCATACACATCCGAGGACAAGGTAATTAATTGGGAATTTGGACATCTCAAAACCACCAAGGGTGGATTTTAAAGGAAGTGGTGTCTAAAAGGTATAAGGGAATTCTTAAAAATGGTTATCATCAATGAGAGACCACTACTACTTGCATTTGTCTTGTGTAAATGAGGGTTGAAGCCTAGTGCAGTTTAACTTTGTGAAACTAGGACATTTAAGACGTATGATTTACAGTGATTTTGATCATACTAAGTGGGTAAAATTGTACGTTTTTTGTCATCGTATTCGGAACAAAAATAATTGTTCAAATTCATATGTGAAATGGGATAGAAGATATAAATTATAATTTAGGGGGTTTTGAATCCAAGGGTGATGTGGGATGTAAAAATCATAGGGTCGTACAGGGGTATAAAATGATTCTACTAAGGATGAATTTACCTTCAGCTGATAAAACGTTTTTGTGGGAATCATATGCAGAGCCATTGGTGCATTGTGTGCATAGTCAAACAATGTTTTCCCCGGGACATTGACTCTCCATTTTTGATGTCCATGGATGGTTATGGGGATTAAATCCATTTTGGTCATAGAGAATGGATTGTGAGGGGGTACCTGATCATGAAAGGGGGGTTTCTAGGATGATATTTCTCACAAATGGGTGGATAAATTCTTCCCATACTGTTGTGAGTAGGTTCCCTACGCAGGTCTAACCCTTGTGCATTAAAGGGGGGGGGGGGGAATTGTTTCTGGTATAGACCCATGATATGGGATTCAAGTATCACTAAATATTCTATGATGATAATAATCAAGCTAGAAATAGTTATTTTATGGATTAACATTCTTCCATATGCATATATGGTTCAAACATTATGAATAGGGAATTTGTTTCTTCTATATGATCTCACCAATAAGGTGGGACCGATACCCAACTTTCTTGGGCTGGTTTATTACATGTATAGGAACATGGGGTGATATATATTCCTTAATGTGTTTGGACCAAAGTGTGAAAATTGGGTATCAAACCTCCTGTAATTTTACTATCATTTTATTAAGACATATATATTGATGCCCTGAGTAACTTGAGGATATAGGCACTAGGATATACCAACACGTCTATGATGTGTGTGGGAAGGAAAGTGTAAACCATGGTTTTGAGGGCTCTCAAATCGGGAGAAATGGTATGGGGATTAGAAACCATTGGTTGTACAGTGGTTGGAAAGGCTCTCATGAAGACAATGTTTCTTTTGGAAGATAAACATTTTTATGGGAAACTTATGCAGAGCCACCAATGTATTGTGTGAATAATGAAACAAAGTTGTCCCCATGATAAAGACTCTCCATCTCTAATGGCCATGGATGATTATGGGGATCCATGATTTCTCTAATAGTGGTGTTTGATGGATGGGATGAATGTGTCTGAACATATTTAGAATTATTCAGTCCATGAACACCCATAGAATAGAATATTTCGTATATATATTTGACTCATATGTAGGGTGGGGAATTTAGATTAATTTATTAGAGCTATACACGGTTTTAATGATCTAGTTGTGATGAAATTAAAATCCACATATAGGTTTGGTCTGTTCTTTATGATGGTAAATTTTAGCTGTATTAATTTTTATTAGAGGTGGATCGGCCTAAGATCTGACATCTAGGTTTCACTATGTATCATACTCACATAGGAATCAATCCAGGTGTATTTCATGGGGAACCTAACAGTTTAATGCCAGGTGGTTAGGACATTGGGTTTCCCAACATTTAGGGGAGAACTCCACCACACCATTTACAGTCACGTCACTAGGGCCAACTATCATGGATCTATTTTCCACTGATTTATGGGGAATTTCCTACTAAGGTCCATAATCCCACATGTGTTGTGCTTAGTGTGAGAAAGAATGGGAGACATGAATTTATTATACCACATAGGGATAGTGTGATTAGGGAAATGATAATTTTATGTTGGGGGTAATGTTGTGTAGCTTTAACATCATACAATATGGAGTTTTTAAAAATCATTTTTATATCAAGTGATTAGGAAAACTACCATACAGTTTAACATCATGTGTAGAGGTTGTAGATTTGACAATGTGAAAGAATGGACATGTGATTCTTCAGAAAATGGTCTATTAAATATGGATTGTGTGGAAGACCCTTTCTTCGCCTATGTTTGTATGGAGAGAATGGAAATATTTTATGCATTCTATGAAGGGATCCAAATCATAGGATACACACATAACTACAAATCCCATGGGATGATAGGAATCATGACACACTTATCTCTTCACTGAATTAATCATGCATAGGTAAAACTCATTTGAATGGGTGGAAGGCTTCAATTTTTAGGGTGGCTAGATCAGGATAAGAATATGGGAATCACTATATATAAAGTATAGATAGGAATCAAGATGTAGGAATTTTTTGACGTGACATGGTCGGTGACCAATGCTATAAGTGGTGTCCTCTCATGTGAGAATAGTATTATGTCTTGCAGTTTAATGTTGTGTTGTGAGGAAATTTTGGCCATGCTGTTTAATGTCATGTGGTGAGGATTCTTAAACCATGTAGATTAATATCATGCGGTGAAGAGTTTTTGTACATGTATTTTAACTTCAAGTGGTGAGAACCTTTTGGCCATACAGTTTAACATCATGTGGTCAGGATTCTGATAGAATAATTTATCATCATGTCATGAGGATGAATTTTCATAAAAATCTTGAATATGTATGGGATAATCTTATTGGGATATTATGAAATGACTCATACATGAGGGAGATAAGAAAGTGTAAACCATAATTCGGGTTCACAAGAAATATTTACACAGTGATTAGTTATGAATTATGGAATCCCCCACATATATCTAACTCATATGTTTGGGGGCGTGGGCATGATCATTCAACAAATAATTTTAGTAGGGATCACGGTTTGGGATCCTCTACACAACTTTATATTTTTTTACGCGTTAGAGGTATTTTTTGAGGTGGTTGGGCTTGAGGAAGTAAAATTTGGGAATCATTATGTATCCTATCGACAGAGGGGAATCAAACCATGCATAGTTATAATAATATAAACCATAAACTGGTCTGACCCATGCATATGGAGGGAGAATTTTTTTGATGGGTGGATAAACCATTATGTAGAATCCAAGCATTACTATGGATCCTATTGAAAGACGGAAATCTAGCCACATATAGATCTAACATTATGCTCATTCTACCGGCCTGTCCTGTGCATAGGGAGGGGAATTTTTTGAAGGGATACTAAACTAGGATGTAGAATCCAGTATTTAATACATATCCTATGAGGGAAGGAATTGAACCACTTGTAGTTATAAAATAATTCTACCTACATAGTCTTGGTCCACATGTATGGAGACCGGGGGGTGGTTGTACAATTTTTGGGAGGTAGTAGGAATATCATGTAACTTCACTCATTGTTCATGCAGGGAAAGACCCTAAAACTATTCCTAAGATCACGTGAGCTAGGTCAGTGTGAGAAATGAGGAATATTTGGGACTTATCTCAAAATTCAATGGTAGTTAAAGTAAAACATAGGCATTTTGTATCATGTGGTGTCTGTACCAAGACCTAGTATCAAAGAATCTCTATGTATCCCATCAATAGAGGGGAATCACTTTGTACGTAGTTATGTGAAGAGAATTCCTTGCATTGGACTAGACTATATATGGAGAGGTTCCATTTTGATTTAGGGTGGTAGTTTCTTATCTTGTTACATAGATTTTAGGCATCACTACGTATCATGTGTATATAGGAATCATGCCACACGTAGTTCTGGAGAAAGAGGGTTGCAATGTAGATCTGAATCTTGTATAAGAATAGGGCCTTTTTATCTTGATATGACAAAAAATATGACTTATGTGTGACATATCATTGATTAGAATACAGTTTATTATCATGTGGTTTGGACTATGGATAAAATGAAGTTTAACGTCATATAGTAAGGACAATAGATACTTCAATTTAATGATGTGCGATCAAGATGTTTTGTCCATGTAGTTTACCATCTTGTGGTGAGGATGTTTTGGCCATGTAGTTTATCATAATGAGGTTAGTACATTTTTGACATGCTATTTAACATCATGCGGTGGTGAATTTTTGGCCATGCACTTTAATGTCAAGTGGTTAATACAAAATTAATCATGCAGTTTTACGTTAGCGAGCAGGGTGCACTATCATTCATTTTTTCTTCATGTGATCAAGATTATTATGGTTTTCTATATGAAATATTTCTTCAAGAACCATTTATTGGTGGGAGATATGTTGATCTTCCCTTCCATTTAAATTAATGAATATGCTCCATTGGAGTAGACCATGTGTATGACATATGGTTATTCCAATTTTTGCCCTAATTTTGGGGGATTCTTCAAAAATATCATATATTTTCTGAGGATCAACACCATTTCTCCTTTTAGGAAAGAACAAATACAAACATTTTTGTTTAAGGATCAAGAAATACAGTTTTTGGTTAAATTCCAAATGGTGAATAATGAGCATTCCTTTCTCATCCATTCACTCCAAGTCAACGAACCAATTTTTGTGATTTCCCTTCTATGGATAGTTGATCACAGATAGCAATACAGAGCCGAAGTTGTTGTAATTCAATTTTGTGGAATCTAAATTGTTCCATATACTAAGGAGTATGGGGTTCCTTCAGTGTTAGTGCAATTAGTGGTCGGTTAGTCCCATAGAGCATGGATGAACGTTTTTTGCCCTAATTTTTTATCCTTGTCTACCAACTTCGAGAGTATATTATATATGTCCTTATTTAAGGCCTCTATATTCCTGTTGGTCACTGCATGGTAGCAGGATGAATAGTTGGCCTTGATACCATACTCCTAATATAAATCTTCCAACTCAGTAGATCAATAATTGGTGCCATTATCCATCAGTATTTTATAAGGTAAACCAAACCTTGTGTTCATATTGTTCTTACCAAAGATGACAATGATTCTTTCCTGAAATCTTTATGCAGTAAAAATTCTACCCATTTAGAAATGAAGTAGGTTTTTGTGAGAATTTACTTGAATTTTTTGTCCACAACAGTAGGATATGGTCCCATGACGTCTACTCCCCATATGGAAAATGGAAAGGAGTAGTTGGATATGAGAGGTAACTTTGGGGGTTTGTGGATGAAGTTTTAATGAACATGGTATAAATGGAACTTCTTGGATATCATAGAGCAATACTTCTCTATGGTGGGCCAATAGTATCCAAGAATTCAAATTTGATGATAGAGCTTGGATCCAAAATGGTGTTCCCCACAAGCTCTGTCATGAAATTACATTATAACAATTGAAATCTATTCTCAATCAATGCATCTGAGTAGGATCCCATCAAGTCCTCTCTTATAGAGGAAATTTTTTTAGTGTTCCATCATATAAAATGATGTTTATTTCCCTTATCAGAACTTTTTCTCATTCAACTCTGTCTGGTGGGAGTTCTCCCTTTTGAAATTAAATTTAAATAGGATTCATCTAGCCGCTAGTATGACCATAGGGATAGAAATAATATCATTGATATCTTTTGTGTGGGACTGAACGAACGGTAATACCATCTAACGATGGGAAATTTTAATGATTGTTTCATCCTAGTTTGGGTCCGCCAGAGATGTGGCAATATTTTATAGTGCATCAACCTATGCATTTTGTGACTGAGGGATATAATTTAATGTCAAATCTGATGGGAATTATTCCAATAGCACTCAGACGTGGTCTGTCAAAGGGATTAACACCTCCTTCTGAATAGCATAGTCCCCATTAACTTTATTAATGAACTATTCTATGTCACCATTTATCTTCAAGTGTTGAGATTATACATGAAGTTGTAGCTCCTAGCCTACAATGTGGGCCTGGTACTGTGCTTTGTTTATTTTCACCCATTTGATATAGGAAGGAATAGGACATGACTAACCTTTTCCGGAATATGTGTATGAATCCCATCCCTACTTTGTTGATCTTGGGTTCTTCCATAATTTTCACTATCAAGATTCTTGATGCCCTAGTATAATATATATCCACTGTTGGGGGTTACATTTTTGTAGATAAAAAATCATCATCAGGTAGTTCAAAATCCAAGGGGGTTATCTCTAGGGTTTGTCTCCTAGAAAACCTGCTAAAACCTACCCTTTGATGGAAGTTTTAAGCATAAACCGTATATCAATGTACTACCGGATGACCTCCCACCATAAAAAGTTTCGATTCAACATCAGATGACTGATAATGTACCTGAGTGGGATGCTATGAGAGACAAAATGGACCTCAGGGTGTTACAGTTGGTGTCACAGCTTCTAGACCATAAATATCAAGGCCAGAAAACTCTACTCGATATTCAAATAACTTGACCCAACATCGATCATGGTTTGGATATGAAAAAGGAAACTATTTTCACTTTCGACATCATTCTTTTTTGTGAGTATTGTGTATAGGTATTGCTCCATGGTAGAAAAAAACATAATTAGAGGTATTCCTTGGATGAGAGACATTAGAACTGGTAGACTCAAGAGGTATTTCTTGAGGATTTAAAATTTGTCTTCACAATCATCATTAAACTGATATTCGTCCCACCTTTTCACCAACCTAGAGAATGGAAACCATTTTCCTACAAGGTTTTCTATGAAGCACCAAATGTAGTCCAAATTTCCATGAGTTCCTCTCAACATAATGATGTTGTGGGGAGGTTACATTCGAAGGACAACCATTGTCCTCTCACGGTGGAGTTCGATGACATAATTGTGTATGAAATATGTCATGGAATTAATTTGATATAACACTAAAATCACAATTTAATGGATTTATCTTCAGAATATGATGTCATAGTTTATTGAAGATGGTTTCATGATCAGCCAAGAAGTTTGAGTTTTTTTGTTATATAACCACTAGAGCATCAACATAGCATTTGATGAATCTTCCCAGGAGGGTCTTGAATATGCGATTCATGGCATGCTGATATGTGGTGCTAAAATTCTTTAGATTGAAGGTAATTATATATTAGAAAAGTACACCATGGAGGGCCTTGAAGGTAGTAAAATAAAAGTATTATCGAACCATTTAGATTTGGTTATATATTTTATAGATGTCCATGAAATACACTGCCAGATATCTAGTTGTTTCATCGAAAAAAAATTATGTAATTGGGAATGAGAATTCATCATTTAGACAGTTCTTATTAAGACCCCTAAAATTGTTGAAAAATATGTTTTATCCATTATTATTTTTTATGGAGAAACAATTAACCAACCAGATGAGATATTAAAACTCCCTAATGAAGTTTTCTATTATTATCATGTCGACCATATACATGGATTAGTGCACTAATCAATACCATCAACTGAGGGTCTCTTACCTTCCTTCTCATAGAACCCTACATTGATATAGTTTGACTCACATGATTCGAATGGGGAATTATCAATGTGAAATAGTTTAATCTATATATTTGTACCATATTTGATTCACTAGTAGAATGATGAGGGAATTGTTTTGTGATGATGCAACCAAGGCCTTCATAGAAGGATGTTGAAGGATGTGTTTTTGCAGACCACTAGAAAGTCTTTATTGGCCATGAGGTTTCAAAATCAATTTTTGAGATTGATTTGGATTAGTTTATTCTTATAACATTTATTATTGACCGAAAGGGTTGTGTTGGAGGGAATCATACAATCCTCGTTACATCCCCTTTGATGAAGTTTTCTCAATGGAATGCGATTAACTCTAGAGCTCTTGTTGATGAATAATTTTAGGATATTGACGTCGTTTATCTTATCAAACACATATATGGGTTTTATGTGTCCCTATATAATGGAATATTCATCTCCATATGTGAAGGAGTTAATCGGATGTAATTTTATAGGATTGGTCACTGTTTGATAGACTTCAGCATCGATTACTTCAGCTACAAACATCTGGAGGCTTACTAAAGATTCTATAAGTGGTTATGCAAGATCTTTTGAAAATTATACGGTATTCAGTATTGAAAACTTTGCTGGTACTGAATCCAATTGTTTCAAAATGTCTTAGTTTTTATCTAATGGCCAGTTCTTCATCACTTAGGGATGATTTTTATTAGGAGATTAAGTGGATTGAGCACTAGATGAAGATAGATAGGTCCCCGAGATAGTAGTTTGTGGTGATTATGTAATTTGTGAATTTTTTTGGGAAGGTCTTCCTATATTTCATGGGTGATTATAAATTTTTTATTCTTATAATAGATATTCTGGAATGATCGAGCCAAAGTTTCTTCATTTAGGGGCATGTGAATTTTCTTATTCCAATTGGTCTAGCTGAAGGGGTCTTCTTTAGGTTTCTTAAATGTTGAATGTTTTAGTCAGAGTATAGACATGAATTTGGTTTCTACCATGAATATGTATTCCAATTTATCATTTTTATCTTATAAATATTACTATAGTTTCCAGATTGGGTGCTGGGAACTCAGGTTCATAACCACACACTTCATCAGAGAAGGGACCCACAAAGTGAATGACATTAATGGAGCCAAATATCAGTTCCTCATATGATGATGACTCTGCCTGATTGACTTCTTCCATTGGTGGTATTTGGCGTGGTGGTTCACATCTCTTTATATTTTATGGAATAAAATCTGAGAGTGTCACAGCTAGATTTTTCTATGGTATAGGTTCATCTTCTTTCACTCGGTCCAACTGCTTCTGGGAGGATTATAAAGATGAAGATTTTAGCTGTTTTTCATCATTAGATTTTAGAGGCATAATCATTTACTTCAACAATGATTAAGACTTGACATGAGCTCAATTGACTATTTTCTTAGTCATCCGACTATCAAAATTCTATTCCATTATGTTAAAAACATTTTTCACACTCCTACTTCATCCGGGATAGTGTTGAAAACATATTACACTTGTGTTGGCTGTTGTCCAAATTTTACTTGCATAGAATCTATCATTCGTTGTAAGAGGTACATGAAGATGAAACACACATTAATGATGTGTCCCAATATATAGGGGAAGGTACAATAACTTGTCTGGTTTTATATACCTAATTCATTATCCCTATTTGGATCTAGTATATAGAGAATGATTAAATTCATGGTGACTACAAAGTATCCATAGACTTGGTCATCTCAGAAAGAGTAAAAATTATTCCTCTATACATTTTACTAATTCATACTAATTACCCCATGCTCGTCTTGATGAGTATGATGCTTTTGTTAACGTCTAGGGGTCCCTCCATGATTTGGTGCTGGCCTTGGAGTTGGGGCTGGTGTAGTGGTGGTTTAGGCGTAACATAAGACACTTTAGCTCTTACCTCTCTTTTTACTAGGGACAATGGGGCTTCTCGAGACTTGAGATTTGGCTAATATAATTAATACTCTATACATTGATAAATGGGAGAGAAATCCTAAAACCCAATCATATATTTCACCTGGTGACTGGTGTTTACAACTTTTTTTGGAGGTTATCTATAAACATTGAAAGCATCCCATCTTGGAGCTTCGATCAGGTTAGATAGTAGGCTAGACCTTTCCATCTATAAAATAAATATTAGACTCTTTCATTTTCCTGATATTTTCAATTCATAAGGATACAAACTACTGTTTTAGGATATGTTGAACTGAAATGGATATGGAATTTCCTCCATATATCCTCTCATAATATTATCGACTGAGATGGAAAACTAGTATATCATACAAAGGCTAAACCTTGCAAGGTTCACACAAATCATATGAGCTTGACTACTTCTTGTTGTTGTGGGATTCCCACCAAGGGATGACATCAAGATTCATAATTCATCAGAAATTGTTTTGGGTCACTTGATCCATCAAATATTGTTAACAAAGGGTTCCTGAATTTAGGTGGTGGTAGAACATTACTCACCTAGTAGGTGTAGGGTTTCTGTTTTGGTTGTCTCAAAGCACGCCGCCCTTCCATGGCTTCCAATCAAGCATCTAATGACATGATTGTATTAATTATCCACTGATTTATGTCTTGTTAAACATAATCATGGGATGGGACATTAGGGAGAATTTTTTTGGTCTTTTTCTATTGGTACATAAGGTGGATACTCGACCGGGGGAATCCTTTGTTAATTTTCTTGAATTTTTTTTGGTTGTTTCCTTAAGGGAGGGAAATATTGATATCCTTCCAATATTTGGTTTAGGTAGACTGGAGGTCCCAGTTGATCCATGGTTGAGATTCTCGGCCTTGCTCCAATTTCCAGGATGAGCTCTTATGGCAGAGACACACTTGTTAGAAGGGTATGTTGAAGCTCATATGATGGAACATATCAGATTGGATGACTTCTTCAGAGTAGCTCGATGTTGATTCTCCAAAACACTTTCATTTATTCTTTCAGTAATGCCAATATATCATTGAGTGTTAGGGAATCATTCTCATTGGGGGAAGGTGGATCATGTATGACCAATTCTTTTTATTCTTCTTGTTTTTGGGGATTCACAAAGGAGGTAGTGAGGGATTGACTGAGAGACCACACAAATTTAGGGAATCCCCTTGATTTCGTGTGTGCACACATACAGGTTTGGTGAGAATAATATTCAAGGAAGAACATCCCCTCCCTGTTCATCTGCATTTGTATCATTTTAGCATGATTCTTAGCATTTATGTCAACAAAGTTAACTGATTCATAAAGAATGGCGGATTTTTCTACGTTTTTTATAAGTATGAGCGATTTTTTGCATCCTTTACTACATTTTTTCCTTCCATCCTGAGATCATATTTGAGTATCCTAGAAAAGGGTAACATAGATGGAACCCTTACATGACTTTTCTATACGTCTCCCTTATATAGGAAATGAATATCCGGATGAGGAAAAATGTGTGGCCTCTCTATTATTTTTCCTCTCTATACAAGAATAGACTAACATTTATTGGGTGGGCAGTTGAGGTAAAAATGCCTTCAGCCCTACAGGATAGAGTTTCCCCCATTCCTATTTTATTATTCCTCAACCTATATCTTTCCATATTATGGGATCATTTTTTTTAAATTCCCCCATCAATGTTAGTTGGGGTTGATCTCGTACTATGACCATTGCTACTACTATTGCCACTTTTTTGACCTCTCACATTCCCATTTGACGGTGATATAGATATGGTGTCGGGTATACATGTAAATTATTTATTTCCAAGGATATGATCATTCCTTGATGATGGGATTACATTAGGTGAGAATCTTGCTGAATGTTCCTAGTTTCCTTATTCAAGAGTTTTTCAATGGATTGACCTTGATTCTTTTAAGACTTACATAAGGTCGATTCTTGTCGAGAATTTTTCCTTTCCAGAATGGGGATTTCATTTGATCATCATCTTGGGATAATGAAATTATAAGATATTATCCCTAATGGGTTCTACTAGATGGGGAGTTGGGTGAAGGGAAATTAATCCTGTTCTCTCCAATCCTGGATATGAACACCATGTGGTGAGTCCCTGAGAAGAAAACACAACTTGTTCAGTGAGTATAGGTAGATTATTCCAAGATCTTTATTTCACATCTCGAATTGTGTTCCTCATATAGACATAAGGGCTTCTAGGTATATTTGATGGTGAATATACCCCAATATATTAACATGTTTTTCATACCCTTCATAGGGTAAATACCTTGATTTCAGATGGAAAAAAAATTTCTAGATATTGAGAAGAATGTTATTTATGCATTTCTATAATAACTATCTCAGTATGTTAAACTGAGAAGTAGCTATACTCCAAAATATAACTAGTATGTTGTCTCCAGATATTTTTCCTCTCATGAGCAACATATCATTTTTCTTATTGAAAAGATACTTCTCTACGTTTTCTTCCCAACTTGAATGATTCTTGATGTTTTTGTTCCCTGAAGAAGGTCGAGAATGAGTCTCATAGATATATTAATAGTACAAGGCTATCTCAAAGGATGAGTGTGGCCCGACACCATATCCAGAAATAAAAATGACATCACTTTTCAAAGACATAGTATCTAACATGTATGAAAATATACTTTCAAGTGCCTTAGATTATGATGCATTTCTCATGCATGGCTTGATGAGGGGAGGGCCATATTGCTGGTGTAAATGTTAACAATGGGAAGGACCTCTATAGCTGATTTCATTGCGATGAGGTCCACCATTGAGGATTAGTGTCTGACCATAGGGATAAGTGTTATAGTATATACCTTGGGGAGGACATTTAGGGTGAACCACATAAATGTTAAAACCTTCTTGATTCTTGATGTCACTATGGGGAGGCCCTTCATTGTTACTGCCATCATGGTGAGGACTACCATCATAGCTGGATTTCCGACTGTAGAAAGAATATATATTGTGTGCATACTAGGGAGGAACTCCAAGATGAGATGAGACAAGGAGAGGACTTTACAATTTATTGATGTCACTACAGGGAGGGACTTCATAGTGACCGCCATTATGGATAGAATTACCATCATAGTTTGACGTCCGAATACAGGAAGAATTTATGAAATATATACCCTGTGGAGGACCGTTGTGGTGGATGATAGGAAGGGGAGGACCTTCTTAAAGTCTAATCTTCTGGCCATAAATAATTATTCCATGACACTCATCAGGAGATCAGCTCTCATGATTGATCATTCATTTCCCACGAAGTAAGCCCCCATGGTTTATCTGAAGAGGACCTTCAGAACTATAGGTAATAATATTGCGGGGAGGACCATCACAACAACTACTGACACTCCCATAAATTTTTAATGGGTTGATACAATCTTAAACCTATATTGTTATGTTTTTTATGGCATCAATAAATCTATCTTCCAGTAGAGCAGGATCATGAATGTTCTCTTTATATTCCAGTTACAATTTTCAAATTTCCTTTTTTGGGTGGTCTCTTGTGGGAAACTGGGACTGCATACTATTATTAAAGACCTTCATATGTTGGTTTCTCCATGGTTGGTTCCCATGATTCCACCAATTTGTGAAGACATGAATCTTTATTTTTGACACAGATATATTCCTTCCATGGAGTGGCTACCATGGTGGACCACTATCCCCCATTTTTAACAGTTGTTTACTCCCCATCCGGTAGTCCTTGTATTGGCAAATATTGTAATTGACTCTGCAGGACATGAGAAGGGATGCATGTTTTCACTAGAGTGTCTACTGTATTTTGTTGACGAGTTACTCCACTTGGGGATACATGTTTGTGGGACTGAATTCTTGCTATTGCTGAGAATGTGATTACATCTTGACAAGTTTAAGAGATAAGACCAAAAATTGATGTATGATCCTCTATGATTTACTTGATGTTTTGAGATACGTATTTTGATGGAAGGGGGATAAATTTCCATTCTGATGTCAAATAAGGAATTTGTTTCTGCTCTAGTCCTCAAAGGTTTTCTAGTAGGTAATGACAGTTATCCTATTTCAGAGAAGAGGAACGAGTCTTAACCTGGTTTATAGTTGGGATATGCGAGTTGTTTTATCCGTTTGAAATCGTATTCTACTGATGGGATTCACATTGACGATAAGAAAAGTTCATCTACTATATTTAACTTACGGTATTCATATTCATTGGTTTGTCATCATATTTGGATGGTAGGCTTCTTATGAATCAGTAGGGATTGGAATCTCCCTATAATCTTCCATCATGTTTGTGTAGAAAGAAAAGAGAGAACTAGTGGCAATTTGTACTTACTCATAATGTGCCACCATATTTTCTTTGTGGGCTCCATAAGAGTGAGTGGGTATGTGTGTCTTCTTGTTGGATTCCACTGTATTTCTATTGAGGGAATTGAAAGATAGGGTTGGATTATATGTCTTCCCCTAGAATTCCACCATTTTTTCATTGAGGATATATTATTCAAGAACCCGGGTGATGACTTTTTCTTAATTATATGTATTCCACCATTGGTGGGAAGCCCGAGGAACTCTTGATTTTTTGACTTTTGTAGGATCCCTTAGTGTGGTATCCTCTTCCGAACGAGGATAATGGGTCGCATGTCATTGAATGAAATGTCTTTCGGTAGGGGCCATTGAATGAGACCCTTGTATAGTAGGGATAAAGTCATGTGTGATGACTTCATGTGGCTCCCTAAGATAAGGGAGGTACTCAATATCATGTTCTTGGGACAGGATCCTAAAACAATTGGAGATGGCCAGAGGAGCCTCTCGGTTATGGACTTCCAACCACCACTGAGTGGGAGGCCTACTCATCTTTATGTCTTGGAGGTATTTACAAGTTTTTTACATATTAGGGAGGGTACAAATTTTATAGTACTCCCTGATCAGTGAATTTGAAACCAATCGTTGAAGACGATGGGTGGGATATGGGGTCATGTTATGTATTGAGGGCCCATCTCCTTGTGTAGTTGCAGGCGTGCATGTCTGAGTGAACTTTCAGGATTCCATTTAATTGAAAATATATCTGAGAATTTTTTTTAATACATAAGTCAATTACATACTACAAAACCATGATAAAGTTAAATATCCTGACCATATGTATAATTAATGATCTTGTTTGAACCTCATTATTATGGTTGTGAAAGGGGATTGAGGTGGGGTAATGCTGCCACCTTTGGTAATGATTCATGGCGAGTTCACCATATTTTTCTTGAATCACATCATACCCAAGAATGAAAATTGTCTGATGATTACTAGGTAGTATATTATTTTATCTTATGAAGGAGGTTCCATAGTAATGTAGTCATGGTGGGTTATTGTAGGGGGTTATGTTTTTTAAAGTGTTCTATATTGGGGATGATGTCTTTGGATGTTATCCAATGGGTTAATTCATGGAGACCGAAACACCCAATGACCCCCTTTTCAATGATTCGTGGAACTGATTTCTAAGGCTAGACGCTCATTGGATGATTTTTCCAATGACACTTAAGGACTGACATTGGTTGAGAGGATGGTATCTTGGGATCATCACACCATTTTGAGGGAGATTATTACCTATTATAAAACTATCATATAGATTGAGACTATGTTCATGTGTTCATGAATTCTTATTTCATTCCCAATAACGTCTTTGTTGATTACTCCAAGGGCTCAAGATCAACCATAAATATGCATGGGTCCGGAATATATTGTATGTATGTAATGTTTTTCCTTAACATCACCCACTAATTAGACAGACTATGAATTCCATAGTTTTTAATCAAGACAATGATTGTTTTTATCCATATGGATTGTGGAACTTAGGAGTTTATTGTTATCTACAGGGATGGGACTTGTTTCAATGTTGGGACTGAACCTTCATGATTGGATTCGTACATATTCTTATGATAGAAATCTGAACCCACATAGTTTGGTGTCTCTTTACTCAACATTTCACCTTTTAAGGTCATGTGACAAGGACCCAAACATGTAGTTTATCATAATTCGAAATGATATAAGTGATCCAATATGAATATGATGCCATCAGGGTTGAACCTCGGGGAGGTTTCCTACATATCGCAGTTGATTGGGAATCAAAGTCCACGTAGTTCTGAAATATAGATCTTACGCATGGATGTTTCCTATTAAATAGGGTATGCTTTGGGGCTTACACCTAGAGGGATGGCCCATTCAAGTTTAGGCTGTAGAAAAGGTTCATACATATCCTGGTTAAAGAAGGAATTGTAATTATTATTCTTCAACTTTGGTTTCGATCATAAATATGCATGATCGCCACTAATCTCTATGATCATGTGAGTCATGCTTAGTGTGAGAAACAATAGGAAGCAGTACATCTGTAAAATCACAGACATTCCCCTCTCTATTGGTGGAAAAGGAATAGGGTAATTGCATGATAGGTCTAGTATATGGAAATTCCCAGAATAAGGGACATGATCTTACCTCAGATGGAGTTCTCTAAGATTGGTTTTGAGAAAGGGGAGGATCATTCCTCAGCAAAGGGGAAAGAAAGTGTGACTTTACATAATTTATCTCTAGCCCTCATCAAAGAGGAATTAAAGTGATTACCTTAAATCTGTAGAACATAGAGGTACATGGGATTATTCTAGGGTCAGAACCTACATTACCATACGAATGTTAACTTAGGGACATTCTGGGGGCTCTCCTTTCTACATGGATTACCCAACGGACTCTACTTACCACATATATGTAAAATCAAAAAGGGCTTGTTGATATGCTCGATGGATTTATCATACGTGTCTAGTGGCTTTGGAAGAGGCTTTGGATATTGCTATTAGACTGGTTTTCCAGGGGGATATAGATGATGAGATGGGAATAGTGGGAAATGATTGAATCTAGAGGGTGGAATGCCTGAGAATACCCCATTCCGCGTAACAATTATTTATATGGGATGTAGTTTTCCTCACATAGTGCATTGCTATAAAACTATAGGTGACATTTTTGTACCATCATGGTATGCGGACCTAGGTTTTTTAGGGATAATACTTTGCTACATGACATCAAGTTCTGTCTATGTACCGTGGTGGTAAGTGCTGCTATGTTCCATGCGGATACCTTGGTGGTACACGGTGCTGGGATCCACTCACATAGATATTTTATATATGATGGAGGGTTACATCTACATAGAATATGGCTACATGGGATGGCTGATTGAAGAAGGGGCATTGTTTCTTCATGTTGTTGGAAATTCATCCATGAAGGTAACAAGGTTCATAGTCTTCCAAATAGTATTATGTTTCATTCTTTAATGCTATGCGACAGGTTATAAATACTGTGAATATTCAAAAGACTTCAATCTTTGTTAATCTATATTATTCCATGCCTTCGATCGCTCATGTCTACTAAAATACTATCCCTTCAACCTCCCCTTGAATACATTTTATATAGAGATAGAAGAACTGGATTGGTGGTCCACAAAGCATCTTTTACGGGGGGACAAGGAAGAAACCTTTCTGATGGATGACTCAGTTAGTGAGTTATGGGGTCATTATCCATGGCGGTACACATTACCACCTCTCTCCAAAAAAACTTTTCTTGTAGGGTACATACACTACTGTCACCATCCTATGAATTGGTTAGTTCACAAATGCTTTACAAAACCACATATCGTCATGGGGAGTGGCAGTCCGTGAAGGAGCTCAGCAACTCCATATCCGCAGATTGTTTGAGTCCACCTAAAATTTTGTATATGGGGTGAATTTCTCTACATCCATCCCGCAAATGAAAATATTCACAGAACTGATGCCAACGTTTGTCTCTCGTGAACCATTTAGTTTGTCGGTGTCCCCACAAAATATATCTCCATGTAGAGTAGTGATCCGTGAAGGATGTTTCCTATTATGATTTTCCTTTTTTCATTTTCTAATTTATCTCCTTTAAATATTTTCCTTCAATTATTCTTCCTGTTTGTTTTCATCTTCTTTCAAGTTCATGATAATATTTTATTTCCCTTTGTAATGTTTTTAGGACCCAACAATTGTAATTCCCTATATAAAGGGTTATTTCTTTTGATAATTACCTTGTGAAGAACATCTCATAATTGGTTAATATCATAATATAAGATTAATATATTGTTATCAATTTTTTTGATAATTTTATCTAATAAAAGTATATTTTAGTGCCTCAGGCATGAATTTTTGATCTCTACTAATCATAGTTTTGAGAAAAAGATGAGATTATGGTGGTAATTTATGAAAGGATGAAATTATACTTTTCAAGTATGAATGTTTCCTTATTTGTTTCTATATGGTTAATGAAATTTCATAACTCTATAAAAAAATATTGAAATAAAATTTTATCTTATTTCCTTTATTTGTGATTAATTGGTGGTCTTCTTAATCCCTTATTGATTTATGGTGTGTGATTATTACATTTCTTATGACCACATTCTAATTCACATTACATTATTTTAAAATTAATTTTTTCCATTCACATATTTTCAATCCATAATAATTTTCTATGATTTCGTAAGCTCACACGTGTTATTAATAATAACAATTTTATTTCCCTTTCCATCACTTAATAAAGGTATTTTATTAATCCTTTTATTTGAGTGTTTCAATAAAGGTATTTTAAAATGTAAAACTATTGATTAATGATCTCAAGTTCAAATTTAAAGGAGGTAACTTATTAAATAGAGGATAGTGCAACAACATGATATTTAAAGGGAATATTATGTTTGATAAAATATAAAACAAGAAACATTAATATTAAATACAACATAAAATATTATTAATTAAATATGATTGTTAGACCCAATATATTGAATTGGAAGGTATAAATATGATTAACTACATTATTAAATATATATAAAGGTACCAATCAATAAAAACGAATTTCTTTTTTCTTAATAAATAAATAATTTATTTGGTAAATTCATTTTAATATATAAAAATATATTTTCTTTACAAAAGGATATATATTAAATTTTTAGAGAAAATATTATAAATAATTTCTATAAATTTTAGAAATTTTATTTTAAAAATTTTACATATTTTTTTTAATTATAATATTTATATTATCTTAGAGTGAACCTTTGGAATTATTTTGAAAATGATGATTTTTTTATAAATAGTAAAAAATACTAAATTTTGTAAATTTGTATTTTCTTTTCATTTAATGTTGTAATAATTAATTTAATATAATATTAATGTAAAAAAATTATTCCTTAATTAAATATAATAAAATTAATTTTATATGAATAATCATTATACTTGATTTTTCTATTTGTTGATTTTTGGGCTTAAAACAAATTATTTATTTTAAATATAATTATTCATTATTTTTTTCACATATATATTATATTTGAATTATGAAAATTATATAAATTTAATATTGAACAATACATCATATTTTTTGAATTAGGAGGCCTAGATTGGTAAATATTTCCCTTTTTTGGTTAATATGAATTACAATTGTACTAAATATCCTTCACCTTAGTAAAAGTCAATCATGTAATTAAGGTTAAAAATAATATGATTGGGACTAAAAATACCCATAAAATTTTTCATTAATCTATTTTATGAGTTTTTTGACCATACTCATCCAAAATTCTACTTTTTATAAACTTTGTTCTATTTTTCTTTCAAAATTACTTAGATATTATTGTAAGTATATATAATGTCAAAAATGTTCATATATTGATTTTAATATATATACACTTTTATGATGAGGATAAAAATGATATATGTTCCATTATAAAAGTTAATTTTAAATAAATTTTTTTTATCATTTTAATTTATTTTTAATATTTATGAATGAAATAGTAACCTTAAATTCTTATGCAGCACCGACAAAATACTTTTGCAATAAGTAGAAAAATAAAGTAAATTATTTTATAAAAACATGAAAAGTAATATTATTTGGGTGAGTTATATAATAAAATTAATTTTAAATATTAATATAACAAATTATACATAAGTGAATGACTTATAATTTAATTTCATTAATTTAATTTTTTTCAAAGTAAAATTATGCAAACAGTTCTTAAAATGAAATTAATAGTATTTTATGTTAAATAATATTTTATTATAACATTTAAAAGGAATAAAAATATCAAAATAGTAAATTTGGATTAAAAATGGTCTAAATGTTCATAACATATCCATTTATTATTGAATTTTTATCTTACAATTAATATTATAGCTTTTTTATATCGATAAATGTCATCACCATAATTAAAATTAAAATTATTTTACCAATGATTTAGTCCAAAATATAAGGTATAAAAATATTTGAAAAATGTAAAAATTGTTTTGGATAATTATATTTAGAACATAATCTACTTATAATAAAATTAATGTTTTTTTGGAACCATTTTACACTAATTAGACACATATTATTTTCTGATATTCTATCAATGTTCAAAATTGACATTAATTATATTTTGTAACAAAATTTATTTTATTAAATGACATAAAATTCATAAAAATAATATATTCAGCCAGTTGAATTGGATATAGATTAAATTATCATCCATAGTTTATTTATATGTAACGTTTTCTTTTAAATTAACATTTTTTACTAAAAGAGAAAAAATATCTAATATTCTAGTAATTGTCAAAAAGGTTAATGGGGGTTAAAACAAACAGATAAGGTTGGAACATTCATCTAATGTTTTCCATTTTTTCTTTAATTCGATGATTTAGATAAATTCTTAACCTATATTTTAATTATATCCTTTTGGAGAAATTTTTCCATGAAAATCAGTTTATATTAATGTAATAATTTATGTAATTCCAAGAGTTCCCCTCACCTTACATATAAAAGGTAACCTCCACATCTCTTTTATTCAAAAATCAAGAAATTTTTTACTTGGAAATTACCTACAAAAATATTTTAATAGAACCCATTTAATCATTATTCATGTCTTTTTTCGGCCTAATACGAACCTTATAGTGCTTAAGGTGTAAAGCATAAGAGGGTTTTTGAAGAAATTGTATAACTTTTAACTGGATTTTTAAGTATTATATTTTATTATAACACATTAAAATATCTTTAAAGAAATATGAAATAATAAAAAAGGTATATTAAATATACTTAGGTTTCTTTATTTAAATTTAATAACCTATATCTATCTCCTCTTTCCTCAAACAGGAAACTAAACCGTAGCTCATGTGTATGGAGGACTACCACCTCATTAACCATTATAATTCATTTTCTATCTCTGCATATCATGGATTATTATAATTATATATTATATATATATGATATTCATGAAATATTTATAATTTTATAATGATAATTTATCATCTATTTTTTTACCATTCCATCCATTGAAAAATGATAACATTGTTTGTGCGTACGTGTGGATTACCACCCCCATGAAGTGACTTGAGTCATTTTTAATAAACTCATAACATGGATATTGTATAAAATAATATTTAAATAATTATATTATATTTATGATATAATCATTTATTTTTAATGGGAAACTAATAATTATCATCTTTCTATCATGATCATTAAAAAATTGGAATCGTTACTCATGCATTCATATGGCTTACTGTCTCCATGATTATAATACAATTCATAGTTCATAAATATATTTAATGTTTTCTTATAAAATTATAATTAAAGTATAAAAATTTCATTATTATTAATCTAGATATTATTTAAAAAATTTCTTTTTGACCAAGGGCAACATATCCAAGCAGTTTTGATGTTATGAACTAAACATGTACAAACCACCTAACTTGGACCTAACTGATTATGTAATTAAATGAGTCATTGTAGTAATTGAAATAAATCGTTTATTTACATGAAATTAATTTTATAAGAGGTTATATGTATTAAAATAATTGATATATGTTTTTTTTATAAAGGTATTAAGGTACAAACATAGAATGTTTGGATTTAAGGTAAGGGATTACATCTCAATTTTCCTTCATTGAGGCGTATTTTAATGTCATGCACGAAATTTATTTTATATATTATATAATATAAAATTTTAAATTTTATATCATAATTCCTTCACAATTCATGTTATTTTACATTGCAACTCAAATTCTTCTATCCAAGGGAATTTGACTTGAATGTTACCAAGTGGTGAGGGGTTTCTTAATGCAATTTCCTTTAATTGGATTATAAATTTAGTTTCCTTAAATTTATTATGCAACATTTATGCATGAATGTTTTATTAAATTTATTTATTTAAAAGTTCAAATTATTTATTAAAATACAAATATATGAAAAAATATTTTTAATGTATTAATTATCACATCAAAATGAATGATTTGTCCTATGTTGTTTTGTATAAATATAATTATATTGAGATATTTTTCTTATTATGCCCCATGATATAATTGAATGGAGTGCTTACTACTTATTAAAATAATTTTAGAATATTAATTCATTAAATTATTCATATTTATATATCCATACCATACTCTTTATCTCAATTAATTTTGATATGATAGATACCAAGGTGGTAAAGGCTTTATGTTATAATCTATTTTCTTTTAGAGATTTTTTATATTCATGGTTCTTTTTGGGGAAATAATGTACTGTTATTTTATTGGACCAAAAATTTTTTCCCCACCATTATGAATGTTGTTTAGTTGTTTATTTTCAATGTACTCTGATAATTATTAATGGAACATCAATAAAATTGTTTGTAATTGATATCGATCTTTTATCTTCCTTTAGATTAGGAATATTTATCTTTCATATCTATGTTTTCAAGAATGTCCTTTTATAAAAAATAAATTATTTAATAAAGATATTTTAAATGATCTTGGACCTTTATTTTAAAATTTATAAATGGAAATTTTTTAAGACTTTCCATATGGTTTACTTTTTACTTTCATAAAATTCTAGAACAAATATTTATTTTTAACGTTTACATCATGAATTTATTAAACAACATCATGACTGTCATATTCTATGAATCTTAATTAATAAATTATAAATTTTATTTTTAATGAAAATTATTTTCTAAACAACTTCTTAATTTTTAGTTTTTAAATTTTATTTTTGAATTAGAAATGGTATTTTCATTAAGAATATTTGAATTTTATTTTAATGGCATTTATATTCATCAACATCAATGATACTTGAGGTTACTTATGATCCACTTGCTACATGTTGTAATGATACCATTTTTCTTCATTCCTAGTATGGATTATGATTTTATTAAAGATATTTTCATTGAACCCATTATTTTTTAAGGGTTCGTTGGCTTATTGAAGGAGTAATTATTGTTTCTTTGAGTTTTATGATGAAATGAAAGATATATATACTTTATTAATGTTATTGTTTTGGGATATTGGTTATGATTATAGGTGGTTCTTTTATAAAGAAAATTTGAGTGGATTCATTATAAACAAATAATGGGTGACTACATTATGATGCATGGATGGATCGGTCCATTACACCCCTCCAATTAAATGGGTAATTATTATGTTCTCTCGATAATTGTGTTTGATGTTGACCATATTGATTATTCCACTTGTAAGTGTAATTGTAATAGCGACATGAAGATATTACCCTTAGATTACGATAATTTATCTATAATATTTTATGTGTGTTTAGTAATTTCATTGGCCCATATTGATATCACATGGATCATGATTATTGATTCTCATGGTTATTGCCATTGATAAATTTTTATTCCATGTCATATTTTTATGATCAAAGTTTTGATGGGTATGAATTCTCTTATTTCATGCTGATGAACATTAATTATTTCATCTTACACTTATGTTCATATTATACCCACTACTGACATTCAATTTTTAATTATATTTTTAGCCTTACTGAGAATATGAGCTCACCGTTATTATTTTTCCTTTTCCCTAGGCTGTGAAGAAATATTTTAAGTATTTTATGCCAATGAATGTTACTAGATGTGAATAACTTAGGAGGATATTATATTGATTTTTATGAAATAAATTTTTATGTATCCAAGTTTTTATGTATGAGTTTTTCTTAATTATATAAAAATAAAAACCTAATAGGTCCTTGGACATGTAAGTTCTGCAATATTTCCATTTAATTTCCTATGATTTGTATGGCTGAAATTAGGACATGTTTATCATAATAAAAGTTAAAAATTAAAATATAATGTTTTTAAAATGAATATGGGGGGGTTGTATTTGGGGAGTTAATATTACCAGGAACCCAATAACATATATAAAACCCCTGAAATTATAGCAGTTCCAACAAGGTACCCCTTATCCTCAAAAAGTGTACCTAGTATTTTAGATTATTGTCAATATTATACTAGGAAATTTATTACATTTCTCTAATTATTTAACCCCATTTTAGGTATTCCTTGATCCCACTCCTATTTAGATGTTAGAGATGGATCCTATATCTCTCTTCCATCTCCCTCATCCACCCCAATTTTACCCTTACCTCAAGGGATATTTATGGGTGATTTCCATGATTAAACTATTGCAAATCAAACCTTCCCCTTTTATATCCATCATTTTACCTTTTTTATAATCCATTTTTCTAAACTATGTTTTTTTAGTTATATTCAATTAGGTAATTCAAAATTCTCCCTAGACCAAGAGGTTTCTTACCCTCTTACATCATGATGACTCATATTGGTGTTTGATCATCATTCATCCATGTTTTGGTGGTAATTAATAATTGAAAATTATATACGATGTTTTTTATATTTTTATGGTGAAGCCATAGGGATGATTTATGAAGAATATCAGGTTACATGGAACCTATGATATAAGAATAAAATTATTGAATTATTTTTATTGATTTCCAATGGGGTTTTATTTTATGTTTTATTATTATTTTTATGTGTTTTAGATAAATTGGATATGTAATTTTCATTTAATGATTTTAGCAGTTATTGGGGATTTTCTAGAGTTTGTAAATTCTACCTTTAATTATTATTGGTTATCTCGACTCATCATGCGATTATTTGAATATATCTAAAACATTCCTCCTAGTATTTCTATTAATTAAAAATTAATAACATTTTATTTTATTTTAATGTCCTAAATGAAGAAATTTAAATGGTTTTTTATAAAATAGGAAAAAAAATTAAAGTTTCTATCTTTATTCATTGTAATTAAAACTATTAAAATTTAGAGCATATAATATATTTTATAGAAAATTTGTTATACATAGAGATTCTTTGATTATCTTAATTATTTATACTAAAATTCTAATACAATGTGTATTGGGTGACCTATAATTAGGCCCCATAACTGAACCCTAAAATTACAACAATTTTTTTCTTTACTTTGATATAAAACATGGATTAAAATGGGAACCCTTGACATGTAGTTAGAATCGGAAAAACATTTAAAAAAATATCTAGGTATACTACCTTTCCTAAACATTATTGGTTGGTTATTTTAAAACTAGTGTGCACATCATTGAGTCCTAAAAATAATCTATAATGAGAAATACATTGTATACACATAAACCTATATGAGATATAAGTTAACAAACCACACATACTCTAAGGTTAAGAGATTACTTCAATTACAAAATATAAAATCAGTTTTCAATGTTGATAGAAGACACCTAACATGAAAAAACTAAAGGTTTAGCAATTCTCAAAACCTGAAACAATACATCATTAACATTTTTTAAATGGGATTTAAAGTTTCAATAATTTTATTATTATTTTTAAATAGTTTATTTTTTATATATCCTTTAATATAAATTATTTATTTTCCTTTTACCCTTATTATTTAGAAAGGTTTTATAAATTGTTTTCATGGGAAATAATATCCCTCTATCTATGAAATGTGGTTGTTAATGTTAAAACTAATTATATCAAGTTCCCATTTAAAATCATATAGTACTGGTTGATTTATACAATGAGTCTAAGAATATTGTGATAGGTATATTAAATTAAATTAAATTGTTATTAGTGGATTAATAATTTTCATTTAAACCAATGAATCTATGCTATTATACCTTAGTTTAGAACCATGGTTACTTATAATGTTCCTTTTTTGTGTGTGATTGTAGTTATTTTCAATAGAGAATTTAAATTTGTATATTGTTAATGAGCATGTAAAAATGGGTTATTGAGTGAGTTTCCACTCAATTAATATGTAGAGGATGACATTGATGTGTGATTAATGGAAAAAGGTTTTATTACATTTTAAATTCAAAAAGTATTACATATGTTGGAAAATGAGTTTGGGGGTGATGGGTGTTATGTGTTCGACTAAATATATCAAATGATTTATAGAGTTAGGATACATGACTTTGACAGGTGCTAAGGGTGTTAGTGTTTTTTCTAAAACATCTAGGGTAGCAGAGTCGACGAGATTGGTAGATTTTTTTTGAACATGTTATTAACATTGTGTAAAGTCTATAATTTAAAATAGAAAACAAGTTCATGCTATTAGAGAAGCTTGCCCAATAATTGGGGGTACCATCCAAGTAATATTATACGTGGAGGATAGTAAATACAATGACTAAAATCCAATGGTAAATGTTTTAAATCCCAAAGTGAATCTATATTTTGAATAGGTATTAAAAATTCATGGAGTACTCAAATTTGAGTATTTGAAAATATGTTGGACACTACAAATGGCGTTGAATTTATTTGGGTATCTTTGATAAATATATAAAATCCATTTGAGTTAGATTAAATTTTAATTAAGTGTTCGAGAATACCCTGTGTTAATTTGAATATATTAAATATAAATTATAAAGAATCCCAAAATATGAAGTATTTGATGACATTTTAGAACATTCAGATCCCATATGATTAATTTCTTTATGTTTTGGGTGAGTCATATTCTAAAGGAATAGAAACACTATAAAAGGAAATAGGTGTGAATTAGTGAATTAAAATTTTGTATAAGTCAATGATGACTGGAATATTAGTCAATGGACGTCTAAATATGTATCACTAAAAATTTATATTACTTATTCACTCATAAAAACAATTATATATAGGTCAATGAGAGTTATATATGATTGATTAAAGGTCTGTGTAAGAGTCATTTTGATTTATGTATGTGTCATCTTTCCACTTCATATGTATCATGCAAGAATTAGAGAAAATTTGAGACTTGGGAAAATATATAAAATTATATTTCTATATTTATGATCTGATGAAAGAAATTGAACGATATGATACTTGTATAGATATTGTTGGATAAAAATTAAAAATTAAATGTTCTATAGGACTTGAAATGTTAGGATTTGAATTTATGAATTGAGAAAAATAAATAATAGAGTAAGATGACATTTTATTAACCTTACATGTCTAAAAAATAGAGTTTCTATAATTATTTAATTATAATAAAATATATTTGAAGATTTTGTTACTAAATATCATTAATATAAAAATCACGCAGCAGAATTTGGTCTAAGATGATTTTCATGAGGATGAATGATGGAGAAAACAAAGAATATTACTATTCAATCTATTCATGATTTTTAAAATAATATATTTTAATGAAATTATATTTTATTAAATTAAATTTAAAATATGATGATACTGGAGTTTATACGAAATTTTATAAATATAAAGAGTGATGTTATTAAAGATTAATGGTTTATGTTTGGTGAAATGATGTTATATTTTCGGGTGCTTGAATATTCTTGATGATGAGTTTAATTATAAAAATCCCAGATGTATTATAGTGGAATGAAGAAGATCATTTGATCTATTAGATTTTAGACGTATAATTTTTATATACCGATGATGAATTCCAAAATTCTGATTTTAGTGAGATATTTGGATATATAGATGAAATGTTCTTTAGTTTTCTATAACATTTTAGGATACTTATTAGGACGATACAAATGAGTAATAAGAATGAAAAATTAGGGTCACTCAGGTAATATTATTATATACCACTATTGATAGGAAAATGAATACAAGATCATGGGAGCTCAACCACGTGTGAAAAAGAATTTTAAAAGAAAAGAGGAGATTGTGAAACCAATAAAATTAATTCTATATTCAAAATCTGACATATTGATTATTATTTATAGTGACCAATGTATAAAAATATTGAAGGTGATAAAAGAGGGGTTAATGGAGTTAATTTGATATTGGGATAAACTAAGACATACATGAATCTATTGCACTTCAAATTTAAATTTTTATTATCAAACACTTTTAAGGAAGAAAGTGAGAAACCGAGTCATGAACTGAAAGATAAAACAAAGTCATGAATGTGAAATTTCAACCTGACCGTTTTAACCTCTCTAAGCAGTTTCCATGATATGGTGCCTACCTGGATGTCCGGTTGCTCCATCAGAAGATCTTCAAATCTAAATGCCAGCTTTCCTCAAGACTGGATATACTTCTCTACATTGATCTTTCCGTTGTTAAACCCCCGAACTAGAATAAAATCCTGATTTTCCATCCAATCACTCTTCTCATCATTGGTTTCCATGTTAAGCGTCTTCATCATCATTCTTTCTGCCCACTCCGTAGGAGTGTTGATAATCAGACTAGTTTCTTTCATAATCTCATCCGAACTCATAGGCATCTCGAGATAATTATCATACCTCCCCCATTACTGTCTTTCCCCCTTGGGGGGGAGAGGGTCACAATCCTTCGATTTGTCCTTCGCCTTCCTCACCGACCGGGTATCTGTCAGTAAGGGTAAATACAAATAGTACTTTTTTCTCCTTCTGTTTTCCCCTTCTAATCTTGCTCCGCCTCAGACTAGGATACCTTCGCTCCTGGTCCTCGTCCTCTTTATCGCCCATGAAATGGCTTGAACGTTCATCACTAGACGCTCCCTCCAAAGATGTCTCCACTTTCTCCACATACTCAGGATCCTCAACAAACAGAGCATCAAACTGGTTTCCCATCTCAATACCGTCAACCTCTACAGAGCCCCCCTGAAGGAAACCATACAATTGCCAGCCTGTTCAAAGAGCTTAACACCTCTATCGCTCTTACCACCATCCGAGCATAACACCTCAGCATAAGAGGATTTACATTGCAACATGCAGACTCCCTCATCAACCAACTGTAGCACCTCCCTGTTGTGGGCACCTACAGACATATCCTCTGCCTCTACAGATCCCACAAGCCCCGAAGTGGCCTTCATATCCTGTGGATCATTCAGTAAACCCCTTTCATCAACACATCCAGGATCCACACCCACTGGGGACTACATAGGATCATCCACCATGGGAACCGCCTCCTGCGGTGCACTCAGTGAACCCCCTGCATCTGTACTCTCAAGAACCTCACCCGCAATATTCTGCTCAGGCACCCCGGGTTCAGCGGAGGCTTTCCTCCCAATACCACAATCCATGGTCGTCTTGGAGGAAGTCGGTGCCACCCGACGACAGAGAGGTTGCGAGTGACCCCAACTCCTGCATCCCAGACAAAAATCAGACCATGCTTTGTAAAACACCAGCTGCTTACACCTAAATTCTTTTCCCACTGTAATCCACATGTACTCGAAGGGCACCCTGGACATGTCAACCTCAACATAGACACGCAGACAAACCTGGTGGCACAGGGACTCCGTTCGGCTATCAGAACAGAGATATCTCCTGACCAAATTGTCCAACATTCAAATCACATAAGGATTTTGAAAAGGTATTGGGATATTAGGGAAACTCACCCAAACTGCCATCATTGGAGAATCATGACGCATATGGAAATCATACGACCAACGAAAAAGGTAGAACCGGGTGCCGTTGAGGATGCGAGGGGCCCTAGACCAGGCTCTGATGAGGTCTTCCTCCAAAGAGAATCGAATCATAATATTCCTACAATCTAGAAAACCCACCGTTGCTCGCTCCTATAAATCTGACGCCGCGAAAACATGATGGTCAAACGAATCAACTGAGGGGCACCATAGTTTGAACCGAGCCACCAAGGTGAGATTCAGAAGGGCATAGGCTTCATGAAACTCCGAAAGAAAAAGCGGAAGATTAGGGAACACTTCATGATGATCCAGGAACTTCGGACATAGAGAGGCTTGGGGAAAGGGAGGATGTAGATCTAGGTTCCAAAAGGGTGCGATGGGGGACCCCACACCCTTGCGGCTCAACGAAGGCCCCTCCCCCACCGGGGGGAGACAGATCGATGCAGCGGTCAGTGCCATCACTGAAACCCTAGAAGAGGTTCAGCGCGCAGCACCCTCTCGAGTAGATTTAATGTATAAATGAATCTATAGAGGAAGATGGTAATTGATAAAATATAGTAAATAAGATCTATGAGATATATAAGCTGGAAAGAATAAGCATCTATCCATTACATTAATTTCTGAACAGTGTATCGATGTATTAGGAGAATAAGAAAGAATATCATTTGAGATATTGAATTGTTTTACATGTTTTTATTCTTGTATTTTAATCTTTTACATTATAAAAAATTGAGTTTAAATGATAAATTATAAGTTCTATTGAAGAATATTTAATGGAGATAAAAAAAGACCAAGCTACAAGTATGTATTAATAAAGAACTTATGGCAGTCGAAGACCTTGTGAAAATAAGAAGCATATTATATTTGTTTATGTATAAGCATCCTATCTAGATGTAGGGATATAATTCAAAGATGTATTTTCAAGAAAAATGTTTACATAAATGGTTTGAGGACATAAAAACATTGTGACTTATTATACATTGTGAAATCATAGTGTGAATAAATTATTTTAGTGCAAAGTTATGATTCATGAAGTACTGTGAAAATGTAAATACCTGGATTTTCCATGTATGTTTTTTAATATATATTTAATTATTAAGAGTTTGCAAAAATTGACAACACGTGATTCCGAGGCCCGGTATGCCTGGAATTAATTTATGAACTTCTTTGAAGTATGTTCAGTAAACATGCAAGAGACATTTTATAAATTTTGAACTGGTGCTCAGATTAAAAATAGCAGGGCACCATTGAATCCAAAGTGCTGGGATTCACATAAGGGAGGCTTCACTTTGACCATAATAGGTCACGAGAAAAAGATATATTTTGGGACTTTTAAAAGAATAATAAAATAATAAATTTCTTTTATTTTTTTCTTTTCTTTTCCTCCAACAGACAAGCGGCGGTGGTGGGGCCAACGACATATCAATCAATTAAATGTATTGAATCCTCAATTATTCATAACGAAACTTATTTAATTAGGAAGTTTATTTAATTAATTTAACCCCATTAATTCAATAGGCATTACTCACCCTCCCCCTCTCTTATTTATAAGGTGCTTAGGGAGGAGTATTGGAACAGCTTCACCAAGTGACGAAGCTCTGGCAAAGTACTGCTACACCCACCACATGGAGGACAGAACTAGTTCCAGTGGACGTTAATGACAACCACTAAATGACGAACAAAAAATATTCCTCATATTAGGACGTACTCCAATGAACTTGAGGTGGGGATTTGTCTTTTTTTAATTTCAAGAGATTGTTGAATCATGTATCCTTCCTCCCTTGTAAAGATTCTAACACATAGGGTGCAAGCCAAACGAATAAGGCCCGGACCCTTCACTACTTTGTTTGTCTATGCATTCTTCATGGTGCATTTTATTCCAATTGGACGGATCTCAGAATACAGTGCCAAAAAGCTAAGAGGGCATCATGGGGAGGTATTTGGTATCTACGGATAGAAAAAAAAGGCCACCAGAGTTCCCATGGTGACCTGCGGAAGAATGCCAGTGTGGCACCATCTTGGAAACACCGTTGACCACCACAAGTTCATGATGGTGGTGGATAGAATAAATTGGCCTTAGAAGGGATAGAAGCATGCTGTCGTGCACCATAAGTGGAGAAGGCCGTAGTGGGTGAAGATGGAGGCAGGATCAGGCCGTTCGTTGATGGCAGAGGTAGAGCGGCATGCCGTCGCATGCCACTAGAAATGCCAGTGGCACAAAGACACAATGGTGGAAGAGGGTCCCACCCCTGTGGGTCCTGAGGTGATCAGGAAACGCCACGTGGCTCCACTACTCTGTTACCTAAACGACTTAGCCATTCGAGAGTAATGGGGGGAGCATAACCCTTCCCTTGTGCTAGCTAGGGTGGGCCATGCTTCAGCGATCCGCACCTCCAACAGGTCGGGTCGCACGAGCCCCCGCGAGATGCAACTCCAGTAGGAAAAACCCCTCCATAGGCTGGGATGGGCAAGGCCATTGGGCCACGCACAACATGAGATGGGCTGCGTGAGCCCAGCGGGTCGCGTGCATCGCGGGACGGGCTGCCCCAGCCAAGTGGGTCATTCCTTTCGCAGGCCGAGCCACATAATCATAGTAGGCAATACCCATATATGGGATGAGCCATGTCAGCCCTGGTGGGTCGGGCCGGTCCGCGGTCTAGCAGGTCGAGCTCGCTGTAACCTAGCCCCGTCAGGTCGGTCCGACAGGGTGGGATAGGACCCTGACCCTTCCAATTCCAGTTTTTCTAAAAGAGACATAATATAAAATATGGGCATTTGTTTGATGAACCTTCTATGGCATTGGTACCCTTTAAGCAAGAATTTAAATTTGGTATATTCCAATTTAGTTTTTCAAAATGTTGGAGTATGGCTTGGTTCGATCAAACTCAAATCCAACCTGGCCCTTGGTACTAAAACAATTATAAGTCTCAAACCGGGTATCTGATTAACACTCCATCTTTTGCATTAGAACCCTTATGACATGGAAATACTTTGGAATAATTCATAGTGGATATTCGTGGATGTTGAGATATGACCACTTATTGGAGGATTGGATCCTCTCAGAATCAAGCGTACTATGAGTGAGAACCCAGTGGCTGGCAGTGAGGTAGAGGTTGGAGAAAGATCATACAGAGGTTAGTACCTCATGATATTATGTGGATCAGCACCGATTTTATGTGGGTTATATCCTAACTCGGTCAGCGCATAACGATCCTGTGTGGGTCAGATCATTTGTGGGTCTGCAAGGGTTAGTACCTATCAATCCTGAGTGGGAAAGACTCCATATGTTCAGCACCAGTGCCTCTCGATAGAATAATATGATCATGATTTACGAGAAATCATTAATACTTCTGTCCTTATACCTGGTGTGATTTGAGACATTAAACTTGTGGTACTCTTACCATTGTGGTGTTACCTTTGTGAAACTTTTACCTTGATGGTGTTACCTTAGGGGTGTTACCTTTGTGGTACTTTTACCTTCATTCTGTTACCATTTTGGTACTTTTACCTTTATGGTGTTACCATTGGGTTATTAGATTTTTGGTTTTATTCCCTCATGGACCAGTTTTGATAATGGCTCAAAAGTTGGGGCCTTTTATTTCCTCATGTATGAGATGAGATTATTTTGAAAACTTCGGTATATGTAATGGAATATACCTAAGTAGAGTTGATGACTACTGATTCGTGCTTTGTGATTGAGGTCTTGAATTGTGGACATTCCGTTGTGGAACTCTGGGATACCTTAGGGGGTCTAAAGGTCCCTACTGAGTATTATTATACTCACTCTTACACTGGCTATGCCGGCACCTTGCTGTGTCTTGTGAAGACGATAGACAACGTTGATCGAGGCTGAGGGATATTGGATTGGACAATGCTCAGAGGTGGACCATTTGAAGTTATATTCTTCAGTTACTACTAATCGTGATCTGTACCTACCCTTTATTTAGGATCATTTGTGGATGATCCAAGCGTTGTTTTACCTTTTCATTTGTACTTGTACTTTTCAATTGGGCTTGTATTCCAACCCCTTTACATTCAATGCCTTTTTATAACAGCAGTTTACTTTGTGGTTGCTTCTTATTTTGTTCATGGATTGTGTTTTTGTGCAGGTTTAAAAGAAATTCTTTCCCATTATAGGGATATGCCTTTCCGATGCTAGTCGCCAGCCCATGGCCTATGGAAGGTAGGTTTGGAGTTTCCCCGATGTGGGCCCCGAGGGATGGGATGTGACAAAGTGGTATCAGAGGAGTCGATTCTACTGAATAACTAAGAATCTGGTAATTTCCATGTGGTAATAGTGTCAAGTGTTATGAGTGTGGTTTTTTGTTTTTAGAATCCAGTGTTGGTGTGACGGCGGATGTATCCATACACTATGGTCAAGAATTCTTATTTCTGACTCAGTGCATAGAAACACTGATTGCATGTGTTTTGGAAAGATTTTCTTTTGATATCTTGAGTCAGATCACTAGGTATAAAATAATGACCTTGGCACTCTTATTTATTTTTATAATGCTTCCACATAGACAGCCAGCCGGAATTCCTGAGAGAGTACACGATGGGGGCCCACCGAGCGATGAGGCTTCTATACAAGGCCCTCTTACTGCGATAGTACCATCTGGTGGTGCACTAGTAGAACCACAACCCATTAGGAAGAAGATGCCACCAGCCCCACCAGTAGAGGATTCTCGCTAACTAGGCGTGTTTCATGAGTTTCAGCAGTAGAGGTCTCTAAGGATCCAAGGCAAGACAGATCTACAGGTAGCTGAGGAATGTTTGAAGGTCATGGCTAGTGTTTTTTTGCTTATTAGGTACACCATATAATCTGATGGTTAACCTAGCTGCCAATATCATCCAGGGAGCAGTTAGGAGATTATGAAGTTTGACACTCTACTTACATGATGAGGTGACCCTTACCTAGGCGGACATCGGGGGCCTTTTTAGGGAAGAGTTCTTCCCAAACACTCTACGTTCAGTGTGTGTATAAAGAGTTGTTTCACTAACAACACGGTAGCAAGACCGCGGACCAGTACTTGGTGAGGTTCACTGATCTCTCCCACTACTCCACCGAAATGGTATGAGTCCCTTTAATTAGGGCCCGGACCTTTTAGAAGGGTATCTGATAGGAGATCAGAGCATCGATGATAGCGCTCAGCATTCCGATGCAGGCTGGGGTGCTAGAGCGAGCTCTTTTGGTGGAGAGCTTCCAAACTGAGAAAGCACTGACAATGAGAGCCACCACCAGACATTAGGTATCAGAGTCATCTAGAGCAAGAAATAGACAGATGACATAGGTTCTCATTAGGACCACACCTTCTGGTGGATGTCCTCAGGTTACATGGTCGATAGTGGGGGCTCATGTCATAGAGCAGGATAGACAAGTAGCAAGTAGTGCTACTCATGTGGTGGGTAGGGCCATATGGATCACAAATGCTCGTCCCACTGTACAAACAACCTACTGATGATTGGGGGACTGCCAAGGTTGATGCAGAGGTTTGAGCGAGGAGGTCTACGTGGCTATATATGTGGCAGAGGATCTGGTCGTGCAGTAGGCGGTGGGCGGCGTTTTGAGGTTCTACCGCCACCACCTCCAGGTGGTCCACCCCGACCGCAGGGATCATGTGGACATAGATGAGCTCATCTCTAGGTAGTTGAGGCCTATGACCACAATGCTCCAGATCTGCTTAGAGGTATGATCTATGTCAAATCCACCTTAGCTTCAGTACTTATAGACACAGGTTCCAGTCACTCTTTCATTACGATGACGCTCGTTCGGAGCTCGGATATTCTAATGGATCCATTGGCTCGATCCTTACAGCTAGAGACTCATACAGGAGGGGATTCGATGATTACAAAGTAGTGCTGGTAGTTTCAGCTTACTCTTGGAGGTGAGAGCTTTGGCTGTGATCTTCTAGTAGTGGCATTAAAACCTTACAACATCGTCTTGGGTATGGACTAGCTATCCACAGTCCATGCTCAGATTTACCGTATTAGGAATAATGTATGGTGTGTCTGCAAGGATGAGACTATGTTTTCCTTCACTGGGGAGAAGGTAACCTTTACAGTATGTGATGAACTTACTCGTAGGAGGGTGCCACCGATCACACATCATTTGGTTTTCCTTACCCTCAGAGTATTTTATGTTGAGAGTCCAAGCTCTCCTGTAGTGGTGGACCGGTATGCTGAGGTCTTTCCTGATGATGTTCCGGGACTACCTCCATGAAGAGAGGTAGACTCTTACATCGACATGTACCCTGAGATGAAACTGATATATAAACCAGCATATTAGATGGCTTCTGTGGAGCTTCTTGAGATACATGTACATCTATAGGACTTTCGGAAGAATGGGGTCATAAGGCCTAGTGTTTATCAATGGGCAGCCCCAGTTTTGTTCAATAATAAGGAAGAAGGGAGTTTGATACTCTGTGTGGATTGTTATTTCCTAAACCAGGTTACTGTGACGAAAAGGTATCCACTTCCAAGGATTGATGATCTTTTAGATTATCTAATGGGAGCCCGATGGTTTTCAAAGAAAGTCCTCAGATCTGGCTATCAACAACTCAAGGTACGAGATGATGATGTGCAGAAGACGTCCTTCAGATGTCGGTATGGAAACAATGAGTTCTTGGTTATGCCATTTGGTGTGACCAACAACCCAGTAGTGTTCATGGGATTCATGAACATGATATTCTAGCTATACCCCAATCGCCTTATGGTGTTCTTCATCAATGACATCTTGGTGTACTCAGTGATAAAGGAGGATCATGCCTATCATCTGTAGACAATACTGGATACACTCCAAGAGAACCAAATTTATGGTAAGCTCTCAAAGTTCTAGTTCTGGATACTTGAGGACCAATTTCTGGGGCACAGTATCTCAGAGGCTGGTGTGGTAGTGGATTCGGTGAAGATAGAGGTTGTGCTTTTTCGGGAGCCACCCAGTAGTGTGACCAAGGTGCAGAGCTTCCTGGGGTTGGCTGGGTACTACAACAGATTTATACAAAACTTTTCTATATTTGAGACACCCTAGTCAGCATTGATGATGAAGGTAAAACCCTTCGTATAGATAGAGAGATGTTTGTAGAGTTTTCAGAAGCTGAGGAAGATATTGATGAGTGCCCCTATATTGGGGATACTAGAAGAGGGTTTTGGGTATATAGTATACCCTGACAGATTAGGGACAAGACTCAGATGTGTCATAATGATGGAGCAAGTAGTGATCGCATACGATTCACGACAGCTGAGGCATCATGAGCAGAACTATGATACCAGTGTCCTGGAGTTATCAGTAGTGGCCTTTTCCTTGAAAATGCGGTGACACTACTTGATGGGCGAACTTTTTATAGTATACTATGATTACAAGAGACTCAAGTATATCTTCACATAGAATGACCTCAACCTGAGGCAGCGATGAAGGCTAGAGTTCATCTAGGATAATGGATTCATGATAGTTCACAGTCATGGGAAGGGGAACGTAGTGGCATACACACTCAGTAGGAGGTCTGGTTTACAACTTCTGAGTGAGGTAACAAAGAAGCTAGCTTTATTGAAGATATCCTTTGTGGATAGAGGTAGAGAAGCTTACCTATAGTCTATAACTATCACTCTTCCACTTCTTCAGCAATTTTAGGAGAAACAACATGGGGACTTTGACATCAAGGCTTGATGTGCTCAGATATCCTCCGAACAGGCACTTGATGGATTTTTTGAAGGCAGGGAGAATGTCATCATCTTTATAGGATGCCCCATTGTACCAATAGCACTACGGGAGGAGGTGTTGCGAGAGTTCCATACATCCCCTCTAGTGGTACGTCTTGGAGTAGTGAAGATGTACCAGGACCTCCAGCATCAGTACTGGTGTCCAGGGATAATAAAGGTAGTGTAAGTGTTTGTTTCACGATGCCTCACTTGTACACAAGTGAAGGTCGAGCATCATGTTCCTGTAGGCTTACTGCTGCCACTTTAGGTGCTGGAGTGGAAATGGGATTGAATTTCCATAGATTTCATGACATGACTACCACATACGTCCAGGGGACATGATTACATCGGGGTGATCATTGACTGACTCACCATGTCAGATCACTTCCTACACATACAAGAGTAGGGAACAATTGTGGGATTGGGAGGCCTCTACATATAGGATATTATATCACTTCATGGGGTGACATCGACGATCGTCTCTGATCATGAAACACATTTTACATCGTGGTTATTAAATGGTTTACATGAGGCGTTTAAGACTCAGCTAAGTTTAAGCACTGCCTCTCCTCCTCAGATGGATGGTCAGATGGAGTGGACTATACAGACACTTGAGGACATGCTTCATGCTTGCATCATAGATTTTGGATGCAGATGGGAGGATCACTTTCCCTTGGTGGATTTTACATAAAAAAATATATATCACTCCACCATTGGTATGGAACCATTCGAGGCCTTGTACGGTCGACCATGATTATCACCTATATGTTGGACAGACCTAGGGGTGTAATCACTTATGGGTCAAGAGATGGCATGATCTACCACTGAGAAGGTGCGGATCAACCAGAAGGAGATGAAGACCACATAGAGAGGGAAGAAGTCTTATCCTAATGGGATACAGTGGAATTTGGAGTTTGCTGAGGGAGTCCATGTTTTCCTATGAGTCTCACCTCAATGACGTTTGTAGAGATTTGGATGGGGGAGACAAGTTATTTATGAGATTCATTATATTTTTAGGTAATAAACAGAGTTGGTGAGGTGGCATATCACCTAGCTCTTCCCCCACAGATTCATAGGGTGCATGAACTTTTCCATTTGTTTCAGTTGAGGAGGTACATGCCTGATCCATCACAAGGCATCGACTGGGGCCAGCTGAATATTGTTGATGGGGCAACGTTGGAGGTTCCAGTGGAGATTGAGGATCAACATGAGTGGTTCCTTCATGGATGGTCGATACCTCTAGTGTGCGTTCACTGGTAGCACGAGAACCTCCAGGAAGGCACATGGGAGTGGGAGGCTCAGATTCATGCTCAGTAACCCATTTTGTTTCCTTAGTCTATGTTATGGAATTTGTGGATGAAAATACCTAATGTGGGGAGAATGTAATAACCTATATTTTCAATGATATTTTTTTAATAAAATTTATTGAATTATTATGAGTCTTCGAAAATTGATGGGGCATGATTCTGAGACTCGGTGTGCCCGGAATGAATTTCTGAACATTTTTTAGGTACGTTCAGTAAACACGTAAGCATCATTTTCTAACTTTTGAACCTCTACTAGAATTAAAAATCCAAGGGAACCGTTGAATCCACGGCACCCGGATTCTCCTAAGGAAGGATTCTCTTTGACCGTAGAAGGTCAGGAGAAAAAGATAGATTTTTGGGCTTTTAATAGAATAATAAAATAACAAAGTTATTTTATTTCATTCCATTCATTTCCTCCAACAGACAGGAGGTTATGGTGGGAAATATTATGTATGAAGCCATTAAATGACTTGAATACTCAATTATTTGTAACAACAACATTGTAATTAAGAAGGTTCTTTAATTAATTGAACCCTATTAATTCCACGTTTGTTACACACCCTACCCCACTCATATTTATATGGAACATGGGTAAGAGTATAGGATTGGCTTCACCAAGTGATGAAGATATAGAAAAGTACAACGACGCCAACCACATAGAAGACGTAACCGGTTCCAGTGGGTGGGGATGAGCGCCACCAGATGACGAACACTGACTCTTTCTCAAATGCAGACGTACTCCAACGATCTTGAGGTAGCGATTTGTCATGTTTTAATTTCAAGATATTTATGAATCATGTATCATTACCCCCTTGTTAAGAGTCTAACATAGAGGGTGTTGGTCAAACGAACAAGGCCCAGACCCTCGACTACTTTGTTAACCTATGCATTCCTTGCAGTTTTTTTATTCGGATTGGACAGATCCTAGAAAGGAGGGCCAAGCAGCGAACATGGAATCTGAGGGAGGCCATTGGTATCTAATGATAAAAAAATGGCCCATCGGAGCTCACCTAGTGACCCGCAGAAGACTACTAGAATCGCAAAACTGGAATCCATTGCCGGCAGGTGATGGTGGTGACCGAAAATGGCCAGCCGCAGAAGGGAAGGTGGTGTGCCTTTTTCCACTGCCGTCAGAGAAGGCCATGACCATAACTATGGCGAGGGAAGACAATGGAGGGCTTGGTTTGGATATAGAAGATGGAGGGGGAGTAGCCCGTCATCGCAAGCCTCTAAAGATGGCCATGACCCGAAGCCACAACAGTGGAGGAGGGACCCGCCACTACAGGTCCCATGATGACCAGGCGGCTCCATGTGGTGCTGCTGCTCCATTAACCAAATGACTTAGTCGTTCGGGAGTATGGGGGAGCATAACCCTCCCCATGTCCCAGCTAGGGAATGCCCTGCTTCAGTGGGCCTTGATTACAAAAAGTCGCACCCCTTTGTGGGCCAGGTCGTGTGAGCCCTAGCTGGTCGTGCCTTCAGGGGGTTGTTCCCTTTGTGGGTCAGGCTGCACAAACCCAGCAGGCTGATCCCCTCTGTGGGCTGGGATGTGCCAGCCCAATGGGCCAAGCCGACCCCAACCTAGCCCGGAGTGGGTCAGGCCAGGTCGGTTTGACCAGGTTGGGCAGGACTTGGACCCTTCCAGGTCCCATTTAACTAAAAGAGCCATAACATGAAATCTGGTCATTCGTTTGATGAACCATATATGGAAATAGGACCCTTGGAGTGAGAAGGTTCTTTTGGTATACTCCACATGAGTTTTGGATAAAGATAGAGTACATCTAGATAAGATCTAACCCAAATCCTACCAGGCCCTCGATACTAAAATTCATATAATTCACAGAACGGATGTCCGATTGATGCACCGTCTGTCAAATTGTAACATTTACAAAATGTCCGTACATTTTAATACTTCTATTTGGAACTTCATGGTGGTTGAGGATCATATCCTATTAGAATAAAGAATAACATGAGCGGGAACCCAGTGGCTGGTAGTGAGGTGGAGGTTGTAGACAGATCATATAGAGGTTAGTACCTAGCGATCATGTGCGAATCATTAACGATCTTGTGTAGGTTAGATCCTCTGTGGGTATGTTCTCAGCGATCCTATTTGGGTTAGCACACAATGATCCTATTTGGGTCTGATCCTGTGTGGGTAAATGAGGGTTAGTACTTATAGATCCTATATGGGTCAGACTCCGTATGGTCAGCTGTAGAGCCTCTTGACATAATAAGATGATCATGATTTATGACTAATCATCCATACTTATGTACATATAGCTAGTGTGAGATGAGTCTTTACCTTTGTGGTACTTTTAACTTCATGGTGTTACCCCCTTGGTGTTACCATTGTGGTACTTTTACCTTTGTGGTGTTACCTTCGTGGTGTTACCTTTGTGGTACTTTTACCTTTGTGGTGTTACCTTTGTGGTCTTACCTTCATGGTGTTACCATTGTGGTACTTTTAACTTTGTGGTGTTACCTACATGGTATTCTTCCCTCATGGATCAGTTGTGCTAAAGGTTTAGAAGTTGGAGCCTTATGATTCCTCATGTATGAGGCAAGTATATTTTGATAAATTAGGTATATGTATGAGAATATACCTAAGTATATTTGATGACTACTGCTTCATGCTTTGTGATTGAAGTCATAATTTGTGCATTTTACTTTATAGAACACTAGGAGACCATTGAGGGTCATGGGGTCCCTAATGAGTATTGTTATACTCACCCCTGAATGGGATACACCCACACCTTGTTGTGTCTTGTGGAGACAATGGACAGCATTGATCAAGGATGAGGGAGCTAGGACGAGAAGATGCTAAGAGATGATCCATTTGATGTGACATGTTTCAGTGACTACTGATCATGAGTTGTACTTACCCTTTAGGTAGGATATTCGTTGGACGATCCAAGATCTATTTTCTCTTTTCAGTTGTACCTGTACATTTATGTTGGGCTTGTATTTCAGCCCCTTTAATTTTAGTACCTTTTCACTACAACAATTTACATCGTGGTCGGTTCATGTTTTTTTCGTGGATTGTGTGTTTGTACAGGTATAAAGGCAATGCATTCCTATTTTAGGGATATTCCTTCCCAATTCTAGTCGCTAGCACTAGCCTATGGGTGGCGGGTTTGGGGTAGTCACGTTGCAGGTCCCGGGGGATGGGTTGAGAGAGAAAAACAAGAAATAGTATGTATGATGTGATAATATGAAGGTATGGAAAGAAAAGGTTAATTGTGTTTGGTGATTTATTATAGTAAAGAAAATATTATTAGCAACAGTAACCAATCATATAAAAGAGTATACCTTTGATATGATCAATTTAAAAACACCACATACTCTCTTTATCTACATCAATTATATTATATAAAGTTTTATTGGATAGAAAAGATAAAATTGATCCAACTATAATAACTAGAAAAAGTTTTTCATAACCAAAGGGGTGTATAGATTTAATGGAAATTTTGTAATTCTTAAATATTAGTCTAAACATGATTCACCCACACTTCCCCGCTTAGGTGTTTACACTAAACCTCAAGGGAATTTGAATGGGTATTAGAACATACCAACCCACTAGATGGAACTGAATTTTGCTTTCATTTTTTTATCAGAAACTAATTAAATGGGTATTTGAGATGTTATAAGTGGTGCCTCAGATTGAATAATTAATATCAAATCACGTGGTTTCTTGCATGGAATTTTCTTCTTAGACTATAAAACCTGACAAAAAAGAGGCAAAGAAGAAGAGGAAAATTATAAAGAAGTTGGAGGAATTGTTACTACCTAAAGATATTTAGAATAACTGTTATTATACTAAATCAGTTTTTTATTACTCACCTAATTAAGAATTTTCAATCAATTATAAATCTGAGATAATTTAAAAAACACATTAGTTTTTTTATTCTAATGTCAATGGTTATTTGAATAAATTTCTAGATCAAATTTTCACAGATATATTTTATTAATTCAAAAAAATATTTGATGATAAATCAAATATATAAAATAAATTTCATTAAATGGAAGAGTAATTAGTTAAATAATTTTGATGACACAACACACTCTAAAAAATAGTGATTGTTATGTGATAAAAAATTTCAAACCATACTGATAATCTTATTAGATTGATGTAAAATTGAAAATAATAATTGTTTTGAATGAATTGTTTAAGACTTGTATTAAAAAGATTTATATTCAATAGATAGGATTCTATAATATAATAGTTATGGTGAAATATTTACTACACGATGTCAACGGAATTTATATTGTGTAACTTTCCAATTCACTACTCAAGGAAAGAAGAATTAATGAAAGAAGTCCACATGCCTAATGAGATATTGATCGTAAGGATAGATCAATTTGAAATTTCCATGAAGTTATCTAATGTTAGAAATGATAAATATGCCTTTAAATATAGAGTGAATTATATTAATTTAACTTGGAATATATCAATTCTTTTAGAATATTTAAAAACTAGGAAGATTAATGAAATTGATAACATGGTGAATTCTCCAAAATGTGATGTCATAAGAAAAAAGTTTTCCAATTTGGAAAACATGTCTTATGTGATTTAACATTAAAATTGGATTTTATGTTTAATCAGTAGGATTTTATAAGAATCATGGAGTTCTGAAAAAAGAATTGGTATTCATTTTCATGTTTCATTAGACATCAACTAAAATCATGTTTTCTTAGAGGTTGTTTTTAAAAGAGTACTAACATGAAACACAGTATGAAATTCATCCCATGAGGAGGAAATATCAAATGAAAATCATGTTTCTAGAAACATGATATTTCTTATTAAAACAATAAATATAAAAATCCCATAAAAATATTTTTGGTATATTTTTTCACCATCATAACTATTTTTCACTTTATTTGAAATGTAGTAATAAGGGGGAAATATCTCACCAAAAAATCAACAAAAACCTATCATCCAAATGTTCTAATCTATTTTATAAATATGACTATAGGTTTATAATCATTCTCTAAAATATTTCTTTTCATCCACAATGAGATAAATTTTCAAGTTTATTCCACATTGAAAATTTAATATAGGTAGATTTGATGATTTTGTAGAATTATGCTTGTTTTCTAAAAAGTTGTATCCTATGTAGCCTTAAATATGACTTAATTAAGGATATTTTCTAAAAATATTTGCAGTTCTACTCTTCTCTCATGTAATTAAATGAGTATAATAGAATTGTAGAAAAAAGGTTAGAATAAGGTTCTTCAATTTAAAAAATAAAGGGGGAATAAATATTATCTGTTGGAAGTCCTCCCCTAGGATCTAATGAAATTGTGAACTTCTAATGAGGGAGAAAAATGATTTCCTCCTTTATAATTATTATCATTAAGTATGATAGTAAAAGTAAAATTCTACTGTAATATTTTCATTCATCTAAATATAGAAAATTTTCATTTTACAGACAACAAATACAAATGGGGAGTTTGTAGTTCCCATTAGCATGTCATTGTGTTTATTTTCAGTAGAGAATTTCAATATGTATGTTTTCAATGAGCACGGGGGAATGGGTGATGGAGTGAGTATACACCAAGTTAATAATTCAATCCTTATAATGAAGTATGTGTAATAAAAAATAGTTTTCTACTATTTTATATTCAAGGATAGTTTTATATGATAGTTAATTAGTTTTGAGGTGATGGTTTATACATTTTTCTGTATATATATATATAATTATTAATTGGGATGGTATTCTGGTATATGATGGGCGCTAAGTGCATGAAAGTGTTGTATATAACATATAGAGTGGTGGAGAAAATTTTAATGGCTTACGGTTGCTAAATAGGCTGTTCGTGGCCTGTAAATTCTATAATAAAAAATGGTAAAAATATTCATTACTTTGGAGAATATAACATAAGGTGTGGAGGAAATAACAATTGAATATTATAAATTTTATCTTTTCAATATAATGATTGATATCCTATAGATGAAGGTTTTTAATTCTAATGTAAATCTGATTTTCTAAGACGTAGTGAATGAACATATAATAAAAAATATTTAGTATTTATTAAGTCACAAGACTATGGAAATGGTGATGAGATTATTTAACTAATTTTAAAAAATTCCCAAAAGTAATTTGAGTTAAAATAAATGGTTATTAAGTATTGGATATGACCATGAATTGAGTTAATGATATTGTATGTTAATTCTTAATATGTATGGAATTTTAAGTAGTGGTTGGATTTTTTAAAATTCCAAATTCTGTATGATTCATTTCGTAGTTATTTTTATGGACCATCACCTAGAGAAAGTGAAACTTTAGAATAATCAAGAGGTGTGTATATTTGATTCAAATTTTTATAAGAGTTGATCATGACCTGTATATGAGTAGCTTGATGCCTTTGCATGTGTTATTGAAAAGTTTTCATGAGTTATTCTCTCTAATGAAGTGCTATATAGTACTTAATGGAACCATTTTATGTTAGATAAAGGGTCTAGAAATAACATATTTTAAACGATTCATGTGTTATTTTTCAATTCTATATGTGTCACTGTAACATCCTAAGTTTCTTAAAAGGAAATTCAATGTTTGATCGCATACATGGTATATAATGTCAAGCGTAAACGGACAACAAAATATTATTATTTAATATGGTAGTTATATCTAAGCCATTAGAATTGACGGAATAAATTGTGTTAATTGAATTATTAAAATATGGTTTATAGATGTTTATATAACAATTCAATGGTTATAAATTAATTATAAATTATATTAAAAAATAATTGAATATAAGGGATGTGTTTTTATGAGAAACTATTTTAGGGAAAATAATACTATCTATAAAATAATTAAATCACTATTTCCAGATTGTATTAATGAAATATAAATTCAATTTGAGGTTTAAAATTTATGTTATATGATTTATATACATGGTATAAGAATAAATTTAATTTTATTCATAAAGGTGTTTTTTTTCAGAAATGCATTTTTACCGCCTTTTGTTGGTGAACCCATTTTAAATCTTGTTTTATTTCAATTTTATAAGTTATATTTGACAAAATAAACTTCTTATGTTTAATTAGTATAAAAAAATTACTTTTGTAGAATTTTTGGTATTTTTATGATAAATCAAATATTTTAATAAATAGTGAAAATACAACATTTTAATCTAAAAATGATTTTTTCATCTAATTAAATTATATAGATAGGTTATCATTTTAATTTTTTTAAAGTGTAATTTGAGTAATTTTTTATCTTTTAATATAATGTAGGTTATTGGAATTAATTTCATATTGAAATTGGATATAAAAACATTGTGAACTTTTGAACCTTTTTACTTCAAAAACACATTTTCTCGTTCCGTCAACATGATTAACATTAAATTAATTTTTCGACATATGTGAATTGAATTTTAAAAAATGTTAAAACATTATTTTAATTATTATTAAAATTATTTCTAATTAGATCAACTTTATTTTTGGTGAACTATAACTTTTCTATTTTATTTACCATAGTAAAAGGGTAAATAAAGTAAATATGGGTAAAATTAATATTATAATATAATACATTTTTCCTAAAAAATTTCTTAATTTCATTTTATGAGTGGGATTTGACCTAAATCTACTTTAGGGTTAAATTATTACCTTTTCAATTCAATTGGGTAAGTCAAGGACATTTATTATATTTTATTTAATTATCAGTTAAAAATGTCATAATAATTTTTTAATAAGTAAATAATTTTAATATTGAGTTATATAAAATATAAATTTTATTATAAATAGAAATATTAAAGAATAAATGTTTAAATACATTAATATAATTATTTTTTATATTTTTTTTCATTAAATAATTAAATTTAATAATGACACAATGGTATGTAGTAACAAATTTATTAAAGGAATAATAAAATCAGTGATATTATTAATATTAAAATAAATATAATTCGAAATATTTTATGCCATAAATGAATTTTATTTATGTATTTGACATGTTATAGATTATTTATGGTTGTTTTTTCGATGGAATAATGTTTTTATGATTTTTTAAGAAGTCTGTCAATGAATAGTGTCAAAATTGACAGAATTTAACTATTAAAAAGTAATATATTTAATTAAATGATATTAAATTAATAAAAATATAACATTCAACAATAATATTTATATAAGTCTATAATTTCCATTAGTTAATCATTAATTGTTTTTTGGTTATGATTTGATTATTATTTTAACATTCAATATGAAAATTACTTGACAAACGACAAGAGTTACAAGGGGAAAAACAACAAGTATTAACAAATATTCAAAAATTGTCTAATTTTACTTGGATTATGAGTATTAGACCCAAAATAAAAATATATTTAAAATAAAGTAGTTTGGGACTATTTATAATATAAAAGTAATTTATATTAATTTATTAATTTTAATCATTCTAAGTGTACCCCTCTCATCTCTTATAAAAGGGAACACGTTATTTTGTATTACTCATAATTAAAAATAATCTTGGATAGGACAATATCTTCCCAAAATCCTTCCTAAAATCCCTAAAAAAATTACATTTGCATTATTTTATTTTCAACACCCTCTTTAGATTTGTTAAGGTGTTCAGAAAGGCGATCATCTAAAGGAAAGGTAATTTTTCTATTTAAGTGTTTAAATTTTATTTCTTCTTCCACATAATGCAAATATTATTTTTCCTCGATGAAATAAATACTCCATTATAGTAATTATAATTATATGTTATTATGTTAATATTATCACCTAAATCCATATCCACTTCTATTAAATGGGAAAGTAATTAAACATTTTTGCGTACATGTGAACTATCACCTCCACAATCCGATGTAATTAAATTTCCATAAACATCTCTGAAAAATGTTTATAATAATGGAATTAATGTTAATATGTGATATTAAGTACATTTAACAATTATAATATAATAATATATCAATTATTTTCTTTCTTTCCATGCATATAAAAATGACAACATCCTTCGTTCGTATGTGTAATCTATCACCTCCATGAAGCAATGTGACTCATTTTTATTCATTACATCACTTGTATGATATATATCAGTATATTTACTTTATTAATATAATATGAAATATTTTATTATAATTATTAAATGATAAAATAATACTTACCTTCTTTAGAAAACGATCAATGAATAATTGAAAATGTTACACATGCGTACATAGGGCCTATCATTTCCATGATTATAACGTTGTCAATTTTTCATAACTATATTACATGGTTTAATAACCATATTACATGGTTTCATTTAAATGTTTAATTTATATATCAAAATTATAGTAATGTCATGAATATTATTCTTCAGATTATGTAATTTTGACTATATGGACCATTATCATCATACCATGTTCATTTTCGACTCAACTACTAAATATCGACAAAATATTCAACATGAACTTAAATAATTAGGTAAATGTAATAACCTAGTAATAAGTTATATAAAATGAATAATAAACATGAAAATGTTCTAAAAAATTATAAATTAACCTAATTTTATTAATAAGGAATATAAAGAACATACATGCCGAATTGGAGTCAAGGTAAGAGACTTTTTAACTAAAAATGTCGTTTTAATGTTTTGATGATTAATTCTTATAAATATTTATATTTTATTTACATGTTTTAAAAATGAGTTTTTATGAATATATTTATATTGAAATTAATGTTTTAAAATGATAACTCC